>OU343225.1:176534285-176655075 GCA_910596185.1 Chrysanthemum makinoi
GATCCAGTGATGATGGTGATGTCTCTCCCACTCAACCGCAACCCAAAGCTGCTAAGTTTGGTTCTGGCTCAAAGACTTCAAAGACTTCATATGCTGCTCTTCCAAAAAGAAGAAGTAGGGAAAAGTCACAAACTTCTGACACACCCTCCCAGAAGTAGAAAAGAAAGAAGAAGGAAGGGGAAAAAGTAAACGTTGAGGAAACTGAGGTCTCCGGGGTGATATGAGATTGACGTGATGAAGATGATGCCGCCTCGCAACTTGGAATCAAGCAAAGTCCAGAAAGTCAGAACGTGAGTGCACCAATTGGAGGTATTGTGTTCGAGAGAACCTCGCACTGAGCCAGCCATTCAACTCCAATCACTCAAGATAAAGGAAAAGGGATTGTGAGTGTTGATATCTTGAACAAGCCGCACACATGCTTCGACAATCTCATCTTCTCCGGCAACCAAGTACCACCAATCAATATGAACTGAAGAGAAGAACTGAATCCTCTTGACTAAAGAACAACTGGGGTTGTAAAGTGCCCGAAACATCAAAAGAACCTCCGCATCAAGTGATACCCGGTCGATCGTGAATGTTGATGACTTGTTGTATAAAGACTCCTTGAGAGAATCTTGAGTCAAGATCTGATGAGACCATGCACTTGGAAGAACCAAATCTGTCTACCGGTTCTCTATCTTCATTGAAGAACATTGATACAGACTTCACTTTCGGTGATCAATTTTTAAATGACAAACCCATTGATGATGAGTCTTCTAAGCAAGATAATGATAAAGAGGATGCACAATCCATGTTTACTTTCAATATTCAGCAAGACACATCAACCATTCCACCTCTTGCAAATCAAGCGACTTCCACCTCCCAAACCTGCTCAAGCAACCACACTTCCACCACCGAATCGCAAAGAATCTATCCCTTGAACCGGTGGTTACATTCTTTGCGAAATGGAAACTCCACCAACTTCACCACCTCAAATACTTACATCAGATCAATTGCTCGACAAAGCAGTGAAAATAATTGAAGCTCTTGAAAGACAACTACCTAAATCTGTTGATTCCCTTGTGGATCGTGTCTATAGGTTGGAACACCTCAATTTTGATGAAGAGGTTGCAGACGCCATTGAAGGTGAAGTTAGGGATGCGGTGGAATGGGCAATGGAAGCTCCACTGCTTAGACGGTTCAAAGATCTACCTATTGCTGAGATATGAGAGCGTACTTTCGTGATAAGATGTATGAAGTGATTTGTGAGCATAAGCATGAGGTCCATAAGAAGCTATATGAGGCTCTCGAAGAATCTATTAAGCACGACAATCATGAACAGTTTTTGATAGACATTGGAGAAAGAGAAGCAAAGAAGAAAAGGAGGACCATAGTGTTGGAAACATTACGTAAAGGTCCTAAAGATCCTCCTCCACCTTGTGACACACGGTAAATTTTCACTAAAATTTAACTGATAATTAGTAATTTATTATTACTAAGCATGAGTCATGGAGCATACATAAGCTTTGCTTGATCATTTGAGTAGATAACTCGCATACAATAAAGATTTCACCACTCTTGCATTCATACCATTTTATGAATATTTCATGTTAGTCTTATGATTTAAATTGTAAGACGAGAGGTTATCTCGTCTTCCCCGGTGACCGAATGACCTTTGCAGCGTCCGACACTATGATAAGGATTTGATAAAACAAAAGACAAACACCGTAAAGAAAAAGAAAAAATATTACAAAAATAATAATATCTCAGATCGTAACCATAATATATTACACCTAAAAGTTATCAAACAACGATACTTTGGTCACAATATGACTTCGCGGAACACAAAATATTTAACCCACTATCTCTTAAACAATAACTCTTATAAGACTCAAAAACAATTAATGCATAAGTATAATGTATATACATACATTTTCCACAACTTGTACCATAAGTATACTACATATATACATATACATTTGATAAATGAAAACATTTAATAAAAGTTTAGATAATACACCTTTGTCCTTCTTAGCCCACACACGACAAACCCACACCAAAAACAAAAACAAAGAATATCAAGATATCAAGACCATATCTTCTTCCTCCCTAGACCTGCCCCTCCTGTATACACGCCATCTAGGCGAATCTCCCAAAAGAAATAACCCAACATATTCATCCATCCTACCTTCCCTCTTTCATACCATATTCATGTAAGTTTGCTTCCCAAATATTCTCTTGATGCGCCGCTAACCTTCGATGGAATCCAAGGAAAATCAAGATAACCCACAAGAGAGAATCAAATCTTTCCACCAATCTATCTTGAGCTTATGTCCAAGATTAGGTGTAGTTTTAGTAAACTATATTTGGCTTCAAACAAAGTTGCAAGATGAGAAGGCTTGGTCAAAGACTTCTCTCTTAATCCCTTCTTAAGCAACTCGAATGACCAAGGACACATCTGAGATCAAATCTCAACACACCACAAGAGTGATATTCTCAAGAGTGTCGAGAAGCGGTTGGGTTTGCTTTCGGAATCAGTTAAGGGGTTTGATTTGTGTGGGGTTCCTCAAGTTAGATTTCATCCTCAACGTTTTCTCATCTCACTCTTGATAAGGTTCATGGTCTTTCTCTTCCTTGTAGTTTCGTTGTAATATAAAGTTCGATAATAACATGTTATTTGGTGGTGTCTTGTTGTGATTCGAATCATAAGTAAGGGTTATTGTTGTTGATTAATCTTGTAATTTGTTAAATAATAGATTCTAATTTTGTTGTTGAGCTCTTGTTGTTTTGTTTTGTCGAGACTATGAACCAAAGAAAACAAAAGTGTAGGTTTTACAAAAGTTAAAATCTTTGTGATTGTTAAACAATTCATGTTACCTTGGACTTAAGTTGTCAATTGCTAAAATGGGTCGGTTTGGTTTTCTGTCGAAAAGGGAATTCTAGAAAGGTTAAGTTTTGTAAAACTACTAATGTTATATAGCATTGAACACGAGAATCTATGTTGGCTATGACTTTGTTGTGGGTACTCGCAACTTGGATAATGTGGTAAAGCCAAGCCGAGTAGTACTGACCCACTTACCCTTACGGTCTCATTTACTTCCTTAATGCTTCACGTATAGCTTGGGTATGAACCCTCTTCGAAACACATAACATCCCTTAATAAACCCGTGGATGCTTTCTAGTGAGACAATGTGTTTTGGTAGAGTCTAAACTATAGTCAAATGAGTCTCGAAATCACAAGACAAATTCATACGAGAGTCGAGTTGCACCTTGAAGTCATAGCCGGACACGTTGAGTTTCTCCACGTCAAAAAACCACACTAGTATACCATTTCCTTGTTGTAATATGCCCATTTAGAACTCGTTTAAGATCCGTTTGAGCAGCCACAATGGCGCCTGGTTACCTTCCCATTTTGTCAAAATCTAGATGTCCAGTATCAAATGTTGAAATGGAACTTTGTGTGATGGCAAACATCAAACTAAGTTAAAATGTTCCTATACTACCTTTGGGCCGCAGCCCATGGGCTACTCTTGAGGGTGCATTGGTTAACAAAAGACCCAAGTCTCTTATGTTGTACAAACCTCACTCGGGCCTAGGCCCAATTCTGTTGCATTGTTGCTAGCCACACCGGGCCTCAGCCCATAACGATTCACGGGTGCGTTTGATAGTCTAAACAAAACAACAACATAAAACTTATAACATAAACCGGAAGAATTTTATAAATATAAACTTCAAATCGCTATATATTGAGCCTTCTAACTTAGACATACACTCATATGCAACGTTAATTAAAAGAAAGGGAAACGTGATGATACAATGAAACAAATGGTTTTCCAACATAGTTTACGTAAATAAATTCTTACGTCAAAGTCTAACGTGACCAAGTAAACATATATATGTCAAGTAGAAAAGCATGTATCTTAGGAGCAATTTTTGACAAACAAATAAGAACCACTATATCATTTGACCATATATTAAATTTGAAAGACTTGGAATTTAACTCAAGTATTTTCTAAATACAATTAGAAAATAAATCAATTATATGTAACTAATTGTGACAATACCATTTTGTGTCAACAAAAATAAGTGTATATACATTTATATACTTACTAGTGGAACATTGTAATTAGTTGTTTTAAATCAAACTTTGGATTTTAAAACCATTATAATGTCAACATGAAAGGAATAAATATACTTTCAGAGATACTTACTATTAAAACCACATAATCATTTTCTTACAAATAAAAGTTAGCTTTATCTCAATTATAAAAACAATGGAACTATTTTAAGTAAAGAATACTTAAAACGATGAACTAAATTTTGCCCTCCTCATCTAGGTCGCGTGTCGGTGCCGCTTCACAACAATCACTAATCCCACATTTTGGATTGCACTTTGACTAAGGTGAGTTTTCATAGCCCCGCTTTTACTTGATAAACTGTTTTATACATTTGGGGTGAGAAATATGCAAAACCATTTTATGGACCAAAACTATCACATGATTACTATTACGTGGTTTAGCCTAAGCCCTTATGTCCCTAGAGAATGCCCTTTTTCATGAACCGTCAATTCCCCTTTGGGAAACGCGAATGTTATAAATAGATCTATTGAGGGTGACTCCTCCATTCGGTTGGCCATGCTTAGGCCAAGGTGAAACGTTATACCATGTGGGATCAAGTGTTGAGGGACAAAACACTTGCTATGGGCCCTATATTGTATGACATCTTTTAGCATACTGGCGGTCGTAGTATCGGTTACATGAACTTAGAGCTAACGTAATAGACTTTCATCCATATATCATTATATTCGTTGTAATGATTATATGACTTTGCTTATGGTCCAAACTTACTATTTTAATTTAAACCTATGAACTCACCACTTTTAGTGACCTTTTAGCATATTTTCTCATGTGCTTAAGTTATGATCATGAGGGCAAGGCAAGAAGCGGAACATAAATAAGTAGTAGTATTAAAGAAGTGTTTTTACACAAAAATGATGTTTTTACTTTGGGACCACTAAAACTAATGGGATGTGTCCATTTATCTAAACAATGTTGTAAGATAACGTTTTAAAATATTTTATGAAATTAAACGGAGTGTGTATTCCGTTCTTTATTACTTGTGTTATGATTCACCGATCCCGTAACGCTCCCAAATAACACGCATGCTTCCGCTAAACCAAATTTGGGGGTGTTCAGATTGGCATCGAGCCAAGGTTATAGAGAACTAGGTACATATAAACCCTAAACTATAACTACTTTTCACTAAAAACATCATACTACGACCGCCCGCTTGCTTAATTGCCATTTCACTTAGAATTATTTAAATAGGACTACATGTTTTATTTCCTATTTACTTATGCATTATTTCATATTCATTATGAGCATATTTTTCCACATACTTACACATATGCACCGTCTTGTCACAGACTATGCCTTCACCACCCTTCACTCACGATGTACCAGAGGATATCCTACTAGCTCACTCACCTACCACCCGTTAGCTTGCACACTTAGCCAGATCCCTATATTCGGGCCACATTAGCAGCTCGGCCGGTTATTACACCTACTCCATCTATACCTACCCTTACCACCACTCCATCCGGCTTTGTTGTGGCCGCAGCAAAAACCCGCATGATTGTGAGAGTACCGGATATCGAGGCGGTATTCATTTGTGCTCACTAGCTTCTCGATGACCCGTCTTTCCGCACATGGGTCCTTCTACTACTTGAGTCACGACACCATCATCTACGAGTCCCCACCTCATCGAGACTCGGAGATCTAATGATTCCTACTCGGGAGGAAGACCGGGAAGAAGATCCGGGAAGAGGATCACGAGGAGGAACTACCGAGCCTATGCCTCATCGAGAGTGTCCTGGACATGTTAGCATAGCGGCGAGATATGGATATACTAGGTGGAGATTGTCCATAGTATTCGGGGAGCTAGGACAAAGCTCCGGGATGGCTCGAGATGGAGCCGATGACATGGACATTGATGCACCATTTGGATTGGGACAGAGTCTTTGCTTTCCTCCGTAGCGGGAGGAAAGTAATGAGATTACTTGGAGATATTGATTGTGTGTCGGGTTCGCACCACACATCGCCAGGTCCGAGCTATATTCCATCATCACCTTCATTCATACCATCTGCGGCGGACATGGAGCGCCTTGCAGCGCCACTAGACGCCTTGAGACCATCGAGGAAGGCTGCACGCGTTGAGTGACAGCTGAACCGGACTGTCGGGATCTCCAAATGGTGATCGACCCTCACGAAGGATATTTATTCACCGGACTCTCATGAGACTCGCTTTAGGAGTCCACACCGATCTGCTAGAGAGTCGATCCAACACGCTTGCAAACTGCGAGCGGCGTGTTGAGGGTTTAGACCGATTCTTGATGTATTGTTTGAGAGCGTGGAGCTTGAGAGACAAATGATTCGGACGGGTTTTAGAGTTGAGGCTCGGGCGAGGATGTTAGAGAGTTGGATAGCGGGACACGAGCTTTAGGCAGAGGTCAAGCTTCGGATGCACGGACGACTAGAGGAGCTAGAAGCGCGTCCAGTGGATGGCTAGAGATACTGCCGAGAGAGTGGCAGAGGACTACTTGGTTTAGAGTCTATGTTAACATCTCGGATGAGGCGTATGCGAGTTTGGAGGATACGCAGGAGAGTTGATTGCTACCATTGGCGACTCGTTACCGGCGTGGATATCCTTAGTTATGATTTCATGATGTATCACACTAAACTGGATTTATAACAGTTAGTGTTAGTTATCACTCTTGTACTTCAGTTTGTATTTCCATTGTATTTCCGTTGTATTTCGGTTGTATTCCATCTAGTATCTCATCATGTACTTTAGAAACCTTGTAACCGAAATTCTATCTATGTCAAACTTATTTTCCTATCCAATTGTCCCTTCTTTTATAGATTGCTCATATGATCTCTATCTAGCGATATTTACACTATTACTTGGCACTTACCTTGTTTAAAAGGTTATGTATCTCACTACCTTTCCTCTGCAGAAATGCGCCAAAACGAAGATCGAAAAGTACCAACCCCGGTGGAGCTCCCAATGCTCCTATTCCGGTGAGGTTACTTCAACCAAATTTCGCTACTATTCCAAAGCGAGTCACACACGATCGAGGCTGCTGAAGCCGGGTTTTCACTACTCCGCTAGGGCTACTCCAATCCAACCTATCATGAATCAAGCCATGATTGACCAATTAGTCAATGAGCGAGTGAACGCCGCTTTAGCTGCAACAAACCACTCGTCTACTAATCTTTGGAACCGAGACCACCCACCAGCGACCGCACTTGTACTTATGATTGATCCCGAACAGTCAAGTTTTATCACATAAGCTAACCACTTGTGAATGGTCAACCGTAATAAACTTCAAACAGCTCAGAAACAATACAATTTAGATCTGGAGAGTATAGTGTTACCTCGGTCGTTAAGTCCTGGAGGATTAATGGTGTTTAACACTTTCGGATCTGAATAATCACTAAGGATAGTGATCGTAAAAGATTTTGGTGGATAATTACACTCTTGATTGATTTGAATTGATTTTTGGATAAAGAATTGTAAAGCAAAACAATCAGATTAACCAAGCGTAAATACGTGCGTTTAATAAACTAATGCGTAAAATAAAATGTGAATTCTAAGAAATAAAAGACCTAAAAATATGAAAATGATATTTTTGGAATCCTAAAAATAAAATAAAATTATTAGAAAAAGAAAATTATTTTTATAACTATTTATTTAATTATTATTAATTAAAAACTATTTTCAACTATTTATTAATAACCTAAAATATGATAAAATATGAACTAAAGCTAGAAAAATAAAATTATGACTTAGAAAAATCTAAAATGCTATAAAACTTATTTTAAAATTCAAAATATATTTTTTAGACTTTTTATCTATTTATTATTATATAATTACTATTTATAATACTCTTAAATAAAAAAAAATATAAAATTAACCTGTAAAAATAAAATTTTAACTTAGAAAAATCTAGAATATTATAAAACTAATTTTAAAACTGAAAGGATATTTTTTATGTTTTTTATTTATTTATTATTAATTATTTAATACTTTTAACTATTTTTAATTCTAATAAATACTAAACAAGATGAGAAAATTCTGAAACTTTTTCTAAAAATATCCTATGGTGACAGAAAGCTATGAAAATTATAAAAACAAGAAGTGCTTAATAATAAGCTGAAAAGAAAATTAAAAAGCTAAATTCTATTAAATAAACGCTATCACTATTTTAAAAAATGATGTTTTTGTGATTTTTCTTTTTGAAAACTATTTAACTACTGATATTAAGTAACTTTAATGAAAACAAAAAAAATTTTAAAACTTGAAAATAAGCTGTTTAAGAGCTTATAGTCTCAACAGTAAGCTTATGAGCTTATTTTGATGAATTTAAAATCAAACAAGCTTATAAACTGGAACCAAACTGAAATAAGTTATAAATAAGCTAAAGCTACTCAAATTAAGCTAAAAGACACAAACAAGCATACTGAAAAGCTTTAAATAATCAAATAAGCACTTATACTAATTCAAGTAACCAAAGCAGTCCTGCTAATTTCCCAAACTAAATAAGCTTTTTAAACAAGCTTAAAAGCTCAAAACAAAATGAGGTGTCAAGATGGTGGTGGGCTTTCCAAAAAGTCCAAGCTCACACTCTATGGTCCACTAATAAGCTTGTGACAAGCTTATGAAAAAGCTTATGAATCACTGATTAGTTATGTAACACAGAAATGGGACAAAGAAAAGCTTGTTGCACCCTATTAAATAAGCTACAAAGTGAAAACTTAAGCTTGGATCTTCAAGTCAGCTAGGTTAGCTTTCCAAAGAACCAAATTACACAAGTTATGGCTAACTAATAAGCTCTGTGTGAGCTTATCAAAATGGACTACTCAACTGTGCACAGGGCACATTTTTGAAAAGGTACTTGAAATAAGCTAAGAATTAAGCAGTTAAATAAGCTAATTGGAAATTATAAAAAAATACTATTATAAAGCTGAGCAGTTGTATTTTACTATTCCAAAAGCTCAAATATTGAAGCTTAATATTAAGTCCTATAGAAAATAATCTAGTTTATTAAAAAACGACCAAACTAAAAATTTGACTTTTTAATTTACACTATCAAGTTGACTTTTGTGAGTTTTGGATTAATCCTACCAACTGATTATGATGTATTAAGGTGGATTAAGACTGACTTGATCAACAATAACAACTTATGAACACAAAACCATGATCATAGAACTTTAAAATCCAACAGTTAATAAGTAAGATTGGATTAAAGGTACTTTTGACTTTTTACCAAATAAGGACTGAGTTTTATTGTTGCACTGAGTTATTAAGTGCTTATATGACAAAGAACAATAACAAGAAACAACACAATTAACCTCTACAACAGTTAACTAAGCAAATCCAAACACCACTTAACTTAACTGTTTTGATGTTTTAAGCACTAAAACAAGTTTTTAATCCAAGAAAGCTATTAATTAACTTACATTAACTATATTTAAACAGATTTAAGCTAGAATTATCAAGATTATAGCACTTATACTAGGAAATTCAAATTTTAAAGAAATGGCTTACAAATTGGGATTATGCACAAACCGAGAACGAGAACAAAAATCACTCCTATATGCTTACCACTAAGCTTCTAAACCAAGAGCATTCCATATATCACCACCCTACGTCTTGATCTTCATTTCCATTGCTTTTTTATTTTTTACTAATTTATTTGTATTTTTTTTGTATTTTTCTCTTTTTGATACTAGACTAATTTTAAAGGTTTCTAAAAGCTTAAATAAGCTTTATAAGAGCTTATGTTGGCTTATCAGTCCTTAATAACAACTAACAATAACATTAACATATTTTGAGAATTCGAACTTGAAAATTGCATAAACTTGAAAATCAGATTAAGACTTGAAATTGATAACTAAAATAGATTCAAATACACTTAAAACATTTAAATAAAGTACTTGAGAGTTTAAACAAACACTGGAAATTTAAAATTAATTAAAACGACATGAACTAAATTAAAATACTCTAGATATCTCACTACATTGCTTCTCCTCTCATCTTTATAGACTTTTGAGACTCTCGACATCTCGAATCTTTCCCAACTCATTCCAACCATTGGATTGGTCAAAATCATAAGAACCATCCATTTGTAGTTTTGGCGCCAAAATAGTCAAGCGAGGTTTTTGGCATTTAAAGAAGTTTGGGGTATTGTGAAGGTGGAGGGGAGTGGGTATACAGCTGGGAAGTGAGGTGGAAAGGGTGGAAATGTCAAATGGAAGAAAAACCACTACTTGGTTTTGGTTTTCTGATCGAGGAGAGGAGATGAACAGGTGTTTTAGGGTTTTGGCGGGTTTGACCGATTTTGACCGTTTGATATTATTATGAAGGGGGTCAAAAATGGGGGTCAAGGGTTTATTTGGTGGGGTCTATTGGTTTGGTTGGGTTTAAAATTACAAAAGGTCCGTTTGGTTGTAGCTTTATGACAAGGACCATTTGTGCAATTCCACCAAACTTGAGGGGTTGAACACGCCCATTTTCCAAAGTTCACACAAGGACCAATCTTGCCATTCTTTAATAGTACAAGGACCACATTTGATAATTTTCACTTTTTTATAAATCCAAGGACTATTTTTGACACTTTTGTAAAGTTGAGGGACCTTTTATGCCATTTGACCAAAGATTCATTCAAGGACCATTTTTGACAACTTAGAATATTTCAGGGGCCTTGAATGATAAAACTCCACATTTTTGGATTCCAGGGACTAGATTTGACAACTTTTGAAACTTGGGGACTAAAGCGCCAATTATGCAAACTTGATACATTTTTCATCTGATTTTAGTATTTTTGCATTTGAAACACATAAAACACTGATTTGTGATATTTTTATCATTTTGATGCATTTCGAGAGTGTTTTCTGGATGTTTTGGCATTTTAAACGATACAAAATGATGAGTATTTAGACACTCATCAATCTCCCACACTAAGATATTGCTAGTCCCTAGCAATATTTTGAGAAAAATTAATGGATTTCATCTCTTTACCAAAAGCCATTACTACTGGAGTAGCCAATTGTTTCAGTTCAAGTAAGAACCTTGGTACAATGATAACCAAATGATTTTGAGCAAATCACCGGCTTTCAACGGTTTTGATTTGTCTTTACCAGCCGTTTGCTTCGGGACTAGCCAACTCTTAGATAAATTATCAATATTATCTTTGGTGAGCTGATTACCAATTATGGCTTTCCAACTGCCTTTACCACAAGCCATAAACTTGCGGGCTAGCCAACTTTTCACTAATTAAAGATATGGTGAGTTGAACACCATACAATTTTGGGCAAATTGCAAGCCGTCAACGGATTTGAGATATCTTTACCAAGAGCCGTTTGCTCTTGGATTAGCCAATCCTTATGTTTATTAGACATGGCGGATGATAACCATTTGCGAGTAAGTGAAAAACACTTACTCCAAAAAAAATTTGGCCAACAACGGGGGAATTGGGTGGTATAATTACATGATAAAATTATGAGAATTCCCCCCCTACACTAGAAATGAATATTGCCCTCAATATTCAAAGTACCGGCGGTTATGCCGAAACATAGAACATAAAAGGGAAATACTACGACCATTATTTTGTTTTTGATATATACATTTTTTTTTATTATTATTATTTTTTTTTATTTTTTTTAGAATATTTTATATACAACAGCGGGGGGCAACTCCCCCACACTAGGGTGGTAGAAAGTAGAAAGAAGTCAGAAATATGGGTGAAAACCCATATGGTGTGTGCTCCTGTTTTTGATTCCCGAGTCGCTAGCTTGACTCGATCCCCGCATTCATTGGTTCATGGGGAAAGTTTGTAGATCCGGGACAATCACGGGTGGAATGTCCTCTCCAAAGTAGTGCTTTAATCGATGACCATTTACTTTAAAATTTGGACCATCGGGTTGAGATAACTCAATAGTACCATAAGGATAAACCTTAGTAATAGTGAATGGTCCGACCGGCCGGGACTTAAGCTTTTCCGAGAATATCTTCAATCTTGAATTGAAAAGAAGGACTCGATCACCAACGTTGAAAGCGCGGTTCTTGATTTTGGAGTCATGAATCTTCTTTGTCTTTTGTTTGTAGATCAAAGAGTTCTCGTATGCTTGATCATGTAGTTCATTTAGTTCATTCATTTGAACTTTTCGTGATCACCATGTCTGAATATCGAAGTTTGCATATTTTAAGGCCCAGTATGCTTTGTGCTCAAGCTCAATCGGAAGATGACATGCCTTTCCGTACACTAGCTTGTATGGAGTACACCCGATTGGTGTTTTATAAGTGTGCGGAAGGCCCGAGTCGTCATCGGTTTATCCGACCGGGATGCACGGTTTTAAGCCTCTGTCCTTTCTAGAATTCTTTTAATACCACGGTTAGAAACTTCCACTTGCCCACTTGTTTGGGGGTGGTATGCAGTAGAGAGACGGTGAGTCACACCATACTTTTGCATGACTCTATCAAATTGGTCATTGCGAGAAATGTACCACGATCACGATTATAGCTCATGGAGTTCCAAACCTAGCAAAAAGAGATTTTAAAAATTTCACAACTACTCGGGCATCATTGGTAGGTAAAGCTTTCGCTTCAACCCATTTTGACAAATAGTCAACGACCACAAGTATGTATTTGTTTCCTCGAGATGATGGAAATGGCCCCATAAAGTCAATGCCCGAGATGTCAAAGATCTCACACACTTGAATGGCGTTTTGCGGCATTTCATTTCTTTGTGAGATATTTCCGTGGCGTTGACAAGCGCACAAGCTTTGACAAATTCGTGGGCATCCTTGTAAATAGTGGGCCAATAAAACCCGGAATCAAACACCCTTTTGGCGGTGTAGTTTGGACTATGATGGCCCCCGGTGGGTCCACATGGCAAGCTTTGAGAATGTCCATAGCTTCATGTCCATAAACACACCGTCGGATGACTTGATCCGCACAGATTTTGAATAAGTAGGGGTCGTCCAAGAAGTAATGTTTAACATCCTTGAAGAATTTGTTCTTCTGTTGGGTCGACATCCCTTTCACTATGAAGTTACCGCATGGTAATTTGCTTGAAGTCGACAAACCATGGGGTGGTAGAGTTTCCACGAAAAGAAACGCATTGAGTGTCTCGAGAGGAAATGTTTCATTTATTTCCTTTTTCTCGAAAACATCTTGGTGAGGGTTTTCTAGACGGATGATGATGAGACACAGGGGTTCTCACTCCTTTTTATCACGTATAATGATATCAAATTCTTGCAAGAGGAGAACCAACGGAACAATCTCGGCTTTGCCTCTTGTTTTGCAAAGAGATATTTAAGAGCCGAGTGATCCGTATACACCACACATTTGGTCAAGATTAGGTATGGCCGAAACTTCTCAAATGCATACACCACGGCTAGTAGCTCTTTTTATGTGGTGGTGTAATGAGTTTGAGCTTCAGTCATTGTTTTACTTGCGTAGTGGATAGGTTGAAAATGCTTGGATCTACGTTGCCCTAGGACTGCACCAATAGCAAAATCACTTGCATCGCACATGAGCTCAAAGGGTAAATCCCAGGTGAGAACAAGCGAGAATGGGTGCTTCAGTAAGCTTTTTCTTTAATGTTTCAAAAGCATTGATGCACTCGGGTGAGAAGATAAAAGGAGCATCTTTTTCAAGAAGATGGGTCATAGGCAGGGCGATTTTAGAAAAATCTTGTATGAATCTGCGATAAAAACCGGCATGACCTAAAAACTCCTAATACCTTTGATGGTAGTAGGATGAGGTAATTTAGCAATAACATCGACTTTTGCTCTATCTACCTCAATCCCATTTTTGGAAATCTTATGGCCAAGGACTATGCCTTCTTTGACCATAAAGTGGCTCTTCTCCCAATTTAGACAAAGATTGGTGTCTTCACACCGTTGGAGCATTTTTCTAAATGGGAGAGACATGTTTGAAATGAGTCCCCAATGACCGAGAAGTCATCCATAAACACCTCCATTGTTTCCCGATCATGTCGTGGAAAATGGCCATCATACATCGTTGGAGCGTTCGGAGCATTACATAGGCCAAAAGGCATACGTCTGTAGGCAAAAGTTCCATAAGGGCAGGTGAATGTGGTCTTTTCTTGATCCTGTGGATCAATGGGGATCTGAAAATACCCCGAGAAACCATCAAAGAAACAATAGTATTCGTTCCCTGCTAATCTCTCAAGCATTTGGTCCATGAAGGGTAGAGGAAAATGGTCTTTACGGGTGGCGTCATTCAACTTACGATAGTCAATGCAAACACGCCATCCCGTAACCAAACGAGTAGGAATTAACTCGTTATCTTCATTTGTGACAACAGTTATGCCACCCTTTTTAGGAACACAATGAATTGGGCTAACCCAAGGACTATCGGAGATCGGGTAAATTAATCACATCAAGAAGTTTGATAACCTTCTGTTTGATAACATCATGGATTTTTGGATTCACCCTTCTCTGATGTTGAACTGCTGGTTTGAAGTCATCCTCCATCAAGATTTTGTGAGTACAAAATTCAGGGTTGATACCCTTAATGTCGGAGAGTTTCCAAGCAATTGCTTGCTTGTGTGACTTCAAGACCTTTATGAGAGCAGTTTTTCATCTTTGCTCAAATCTCTAGCAATAATGACTGGTAATTTATCATCACCCTCAAGAAATGCATACTCGAGATGAGGTGGTAAGTCTTTGAGTACAACCTCAGGAAATTCTTCAGTTTTCTCAACTGATTTGACTTCCTTGTTATGAAGTTCATTGGATGGGAGTGGAGGAGAGATGTCTGATTTAACAACTTTTCACGAAGAATATCTCCCTCGGATCAATCTCATTGTTATTAATCTCATCGGAATTGAATCACTAGTGTGAGGGGTGATGATGGATCATCATTAAGCAACTTCTCAATGAAGTATGTCCCCTCGATGTCAATTGGAGCGTGATCAATTTCCCATGGAACAGAATCACTTGCCAAGTATGCTTCAATCTCTTCCAAGATGAAGTCACCCTCAAGCGGAGTGAGAAGGAGTAGAATTAGCAATGATGGGTTGAGATGAATGAGTGAGATTATCACTCGAAGAATTATGATCATAACCAAGAACTTCTTGAGAGTACTCTTTAGAAGCAACATCAATGATATCTATTCGGTTAACCGACTTCGAATCATAGTTTGCGGAGTACCTCGAAGTTTGATCAAGGTTAAAGGTGACAACTTCATTACCCACACGTAGTGTGATTTCTTGCTCAAATACATCAATGAGAGCACGGCCGTTCTCAGGAATCCTCGTCCAACAATGAGAGGAACCCGTGAATCAACATCGAAATCAACAACTACAAAGTCGGCTGGAAAATGGAACTTTCCTACTTTCACAAATGCGTCCTCGGCAATGCCAAGTGGACGGGATATTGTACGATCTGCAAGCTCGAGAGTCATGCATGTAGGAATAAGGTCCCGAAGAGAAAGTTTCTTCCATCTTGAATAAGGCATCGATTGATGCTTGCACCAAGATCTGCTAAGGCAAAGCATTCAACCATCCATGGAAATACACAAGGTAAGAGAAATTTTCCAGGGATCTCCAAGCTTTTTCGAAGCTTCTTCAAGATAATCTGAGCAATTCTCGTTTAGAGGAGTTTTAGCCATTTCAAACAGCTTTTCCTTGTTGCTTAACATGTGTTTGAGAGTTGATGCAAACTTGGGCATCGGCATGATAGCATCCGCAAAGCTTATGTCAAAATGTAGTTCTTGGAAAATTTGAAAAATTTGTCCATTTGATGGTGGCTTTTTCGAGCTTTTGCTCATTTAACCGTGATGGGTAAGGAATAGAAGTTTTGGATTTGGGGTTTTCAACGGGAGCTCTGGGAGGTTCAAAACAACTCTGGATTGGATTTGGGTTTCTGGACAACTTGAGGTTGGACATCGTTGGCACCTCCGTTATTAGTAGGAAGTTCCTTGTCCTTTGTTGCCTCAGGTTCACTTTCCACTACCTTGGGATAGAAGAAGAAGAAGAGGTAGTAGGAATAGCGGGTCCATTGTATGAAACACCACTTTCGGTTGTGATCGCCTTTGCATCGCCCCTCGGGTTAGCGATCGTGTTGCTCGGAAGTTTTCTGAGCCCGAGGGTTGATCATTTAAAGACTTCTTTAAATCAGCGATCGTGACCAACAACTGTTCATTTCATCTTGGGATTTCATGAATTGCTTCAATAACTCATCGGATGATGGTGCTTGGAGGATGTGGAAGGAAATTTTGAGGTCGTATGTTTTGATTATGACCCTGTTGTTGAAAATTCCCTTGGTTAGGATTCACATTTCCTTAAAATTGATTCCCTCGATTGAAATTGTTTTGATTAAGGTTTCCTTGATGTTGGAAACCTTGATTTGGTCCGGGATAGAAATTACCTTGGTTTTGATAACCTTGGTTCATTCTAGGTTGGTTCGATTCGGTTTTGCATATTAGGATTCGGCTAAACCACCGGTGGTCCACGATAAGTATTAGCACGGTAGTTTGGTTCATTTGAGGGCGGTATTGATTACCTCCTTGATTTGAAGTACCGGCTATAGCATTGGCTTCAAAAGGACTACCATCGGTGGCAATACAGTTGTAGTATGCATGAGGGCCACCACAAGTAACACAGACTTCGACTTTCTTCACTTCACCGTGTGATGGTGTCTGTGTGAAAGTGACTTTCTTTTGGTTAGCAAGAACCAAAGCTTGAACAATATCCGTGAGTTTGTCAATCTTAGCATCGGTGCTAGATGTACCACCGGAGATGAAGTAGAAGGTCCACATTAGACTGAGATTGATATGTCTTTGTCGGAAAGGGCGGACACAGGACTTGTTTTCAATAATTTTCAAGGCTTCTTTAGTGGTCTTGCTCAGGAAATTACCTCCCGCGGAGGCATTTAAAGAGTCTTGGTTAGTCTGGTTCAAACCATTGTAGAAAGTATCCATTTGCATTAACTTGGTAAAACCATGATGCGGACACTTGCGTAACAACTCTTTGTAACGATCCCATGCCTCCCCGAATGATTCATCAAATCTTTGAGAAAATTTCATTATCTCATTCTTAAGACTTGTAGTTCGGGATGGAGGATAGAATTCGTTAACAAACTTAGTGACTAGATCTTCCCATGTCTCAATGGAACGAGGGGTTGTTTCTCAAGCCAATTCCGGGCTTGTCCCTCTAGAGAGAATGGGAAGAGAAGAAGCTTAATTGCTTCATGTGGGACATTCTTGTATTTGATGGTAGATGCAATCTTGTTAAACCATCGAATATGTGCATGAGGATCATCCCGCTCAAAACCATAGAATTGGCTTTGGGTCACAAGATTAAGCAACCCGGTTTTGAGCTCAAAGGTATCAGCCACGATGGTTGGGACAACAATGGCATCTCCGTAACCCTCGATGGGTGCTTGGAGAAGCTCATTCATTGGTTTGTCTTACGCCATTTCGACAAGGGGTGGTGGCGTTAGACGTTCCTCGATCCGCGGCTGAAGGAGCGAACGTCCTCTACGTCTCTACGAGGAATATTTGCAAGCTCGAGAAAGTGGACTTGTGGAGTGGAAGAACGAGTCGCATGCACTAAGTTTAAAAATCAATTTTCAAAACAAATGCGAGGCAAAACAACAAGTGAACTTAACCAATAATCACAAATGAAATGGCTTCTTTGAAAAAGGTACACCAAATCACAAGGACACAAAGGCAAGTTTTAAATCTTTGGTTCGGGAACTTATTATGGTCACACCCCGTTGGTAGGTGTCTTTGCCTTGATTTGCGGTAGTTGATTTTTATGTATTTATTAAGTACCACTGAAAAGACGTAGGTATGGATATGTGCTAAGGGTTTAAAACTTTTGGACAATATTTTTGTTATCGTCTCGTTTAACCAAATCGTATCTCTTTAAGAATCACCTTAAAGGAAACACAAGCTAGAAAACGTTACGATTGTTTTGTTGTTTTATATTTTGTTTGGTGTTGTTAACACTTTAGGAAAAGTGTTAATGACTTTTTGATATCTTAAAAAAAACTGTTTACAAATGGTGGTATATGTGCAAGAATGGATCTGGAAATGCTTAGAACACGCTACAAACCTCCGGCAAGTAAAATTTGATTGATCCCGAACAGTCAAGTTTTATCACATAAGCTAACCACTTGTGAATGTTCAACCGTAATAAACTTCAAACAGCTCAGAAACAATACAATTTAGATCTGGAGAGTATAGTGTTACCTCAGGTCGTTAAGTCCCACGGAGGATTAATGGTGTTTAACACTTTCAGATGCGAATAATCACTAAGGATAGTGATCAGTAAAGATTTTGGTGGATAATTACACTACTGATTGATTTGAATTGATTTTGGATAAAGAATTGTAAAGCACAACAATCAGATTAACCAAACGTAAATACGTACGCTTTAATAAACTACGTTAAACGTACAAAATAAAACGTGAATTCTAAAAAATAAAAGACCTAAAAATATGAAAATGATATTTTTGGAATCCTAAAAATAAAATAAAATTATTAGAAAAAGAAAATTATTTTTATAACTATTTATTTAATTATTATTAATTAAAAACTATTTTTAACTATTTATTAATAACCTAAAATATGATAAAATATGAACTAAAGCTAGAAAAATAAAATTATGACTTAGAAAAATCTAAAATGCTATAAAACTTATTTTAAAATTCAAAATATATTTTTTAGACTTTTTATCTATTTATTATTAATTAATTACTATTTATAATACTCTTAAATAAAAGAAAATATAAAATTAACCTGTAAAAATAAAATTTTAACTTAGAAAAATCTAGAATATTATAAAACTAATTTTGAAACTAAAAGGATATTTTTTATGTTTTTTATTTATTTATTATTAATTATTTAATACTTTTAACTATTTTTAATTCTAATAAATACTAAACAAGATGAGAAAATTCTGAAACTTTTTTCTAAAAATATCCTATGGTGACAGAAAGCTATGAAAATTATAAAAACAAGAAGTGCTTAATAATAAGCTGAAAAGAAAATTAAAACGCTAAATTCTATTAAATAAACGCTATCATTATTTTTGAAAATGATGTTTTTGTGATTTTTCTTTTTGAAAACTATTTAACTACTGATATTAAGTAACTTTAATGAAAACAAAAAAAAAAATTTTAAACTTGAAAATAAGCTGTTTAAGAGCTTATAGTCTCAACAGTAAGCTTATGAGCTTATTTTGATGAATTTAAAATCAAACAAGCTTATAAACTGGAGCCAAACTGAAATAAGTTATAAATAAGCTAAAGCTATTCAAATTAAGCTAAAAGACACAAACAAGCATACTGAAAAGCTTTAAATAATCAAATAAGCACTTATACTAATTCAAGTAACCAAACAGTCCTGCAGCTAATTTCCCAAGCTAAATAAGCTTTTTAAACAAGCTTAAAAGCTCAAAACAAGAACTGAGGTGTCAAAATGAGCTGGTGGGCTTTCCAAAAAGTCCAAGCTCACACTCTATGGTCCACTAATAAGCTTGTGACAAGCTTATGAAAAAGCTTATGAACCCGATTAGTTATGTAACACAGAAATGGGACAAAGAAAAAGCTTGTTGCAGCCCTATTAAATAAGCTACAAAGTGAAAACTTAAGCTTGGATCTTCAAGTCAGCTAGGTTAGCTTTCCAAAGAACCAAATTACACAAGTTATGGCTAACTAATAAGCTCTGTGTGAGCTTATCAAAATGGACTACTCAAGTACTCAACTGTGCACAGGGCACATTTTTTAAAAGGTACTTGAAATAAGCTAAGAATTAAGCAGTTAAATAAGCTAATTGGAAATTATAAAAAATACTATTATAAAGCTGAGCAGTTGTATTTTACTATTCCAAAAGCTCAAATATTGAAGCTTAATATTAAGTCCTATAGAAAATAATCTAGTTTATTAAAAAACGACCAAACTAAAAATTTGACTTTTTAATTTACACTATCAAGTTGACTTTTGTGAGTTTTGGATTAATCCTACCAACTGATTATGATGTATTAAGGTGGATTAAGACTGACTTGATCAACAATAACAACTTATGAACACAAAACCATGATCATAGAACTTTAAAATCCAACAGTTAATAAGTAAGATTGGATTAAAGGTACTTTTGACTTTTTACCAAATAAGGACTGAGTTTTATTGTTGCACTGAGTTATTAAGTGCTTATATGACAAAGAACAATAACAAGAAACAACACAATTAACCTCTACAACAGTTAACTAAGCAAATCCAAACACCACTTAACTTAACTGTTTTGATGTTTTAAGCACTAAAACAAGTTTTTAATCCAAGAAAGCTATTAATTAACTTACATTAACTATATTTAAACAGATTTAAGCTAGAATTATCAAGATTATAGCACTTATACTAGGAAATTCAAATTTTAAAGAAATGGCTTACAAATTGGGATTATGCACAAACCGAGAACCGAGAACAAAAAATCACTCCTATATGCTTACCACTAAGCTTCTAAACCAAGAGCATTCCATATATCACCACGCTTCGTCTTGATCTTCATTTCCATTGCTTTTTATTTTTACTAATTTATTTGTATTTTTTTTGTATTTTTCTCTTTTTGATACTAGACTGATTTTAAAGGTTTCTAAAAGCTTAAATAAGCTTTCTAAGGAGCTTATGTTGGCTTATCAGTTCTTAATAACAACTAACAATAACATTAACATATTTTGAGAATTCGAACTTGAAAATTGCATAAACTTGAAAATCAGATTAAGACTTGAAATTGATAACTAAAATAGATTCACATACACTTAAAACATTTAAATAAAGTACTTGAGAGTTTAAACAAACACTGGAAATTTAAAATTAATTAAAACGACATGAACTAAATTAAAATACTCTAGATATCTCACTACATTGCTTCTCCTCTCATCTTTATAGACTTTTGAGACTCTGTCGACATCTCTGAATCTTTCCCAACTCATTCCAACCATTGGATTGGTCAAAATCATAAGAACCATCCATTTGTAGTTTTGGCACCAAAATAGTCAAGAGCGAGGTTTTGGCATTTAAAGAAGTTTGGGGTATTGTGAAGGTGGAGGGGAGTGGGTATACAGCTGGGAAGTGAGGTGGAAAGGGTGGAAATGTCAAATGGAAGAAAAACCACACTGGTTTTGGTTTTACAGTCGAGGAGAGGGAGATGAACAGTGTTTCAGGTTTTTGGCGGGTTTGACCGATTTTGACCGTTTGATATTATTATGAAGGGGGGTCAAAAATGGGGGGTCAAGGGTTTATTTGACTGGGGTCTATTGGTTTGGCTGGGTTTAAAATTACAAAAGGTCCGTTTGGTTGTAGCTTTATGACAAGGACCATTTGTGCAATTCCACCAAACTTGAGGGGTTGAACCTGCCTATTTTCCAAAGTTCACACAAGGACCAATCTTGCCATTATTTAATAGTACAAGGACCACATTTGATAATTTTCACTTTTTTATAAATCCAAGGACTATTTTTGACACTTTTGTAAAGTTGAGGGACCTTTTCTGCCATTTGACCAAAGATTCATTCAAGGACCATTTTTGACAACTTAGAATATTTCAGGGACCTTGAATGATAAAACTCCACATTTTGGATTCCGGGACCGATTTGACAACTTTTGAAACTTGGGGACTAAAATCGCCAATTATGCAAACTTGATACATTTTTCATCGATTTTGGTATTTTGCATTTGAAACACATAAAACACTGATTTGTGATATTTTTATCATTTTGATGCATTTCTGAGTGTTTTCAGATGTTTTTGGCATTTTAAACAGTACAAAAATGATGAGTATTTGCACACTCATCAACTTATCAGGACTTTCGTAAAACCATGACTGGAGGTTTTAGTGGAACCGAAGGAGCTGTCGGTCTGACTAGATGGATCGAAAAGCTCGAATCACGTGTTCGAATCTGCAATTGTGAAGAAGAGTCGAAGGTTAAGTATGCATCATTCACTTTCACACGGATCTTTGCCTTGACTGTGGAACAATTTCCAAAATCTGCTAGTTTCGATGTTGCCTATGCCATGCCATGGGAGAACTTCAAGGAAATGGTACTGAATCTTGTCCTCGTAATGAGATCAAGAAGCTCAAACATGAGTTTTGGAACCTCAAGGTTCAAGGCACCAATATGGTACGCTTATAATCGCGATTTCAAGAACTAGCCTTATTATGTCTGAAATGGTCCCCATGAGACTCGATTGTTAGAGATACATCGAGGACTGCCCCAACTTATCAAGGGCAATGTCACCACTTCTAAGGCTGCTGATCTTCATGAAACTATCGAAGTAGCCAACAAACTCATGGACCAAGTGATTGAGGATTCCATGGACAAGGTGGTTGACAATAAGAGGAAATGGGACGACCATTCTCAAGGCTACAACAACAATGAATACCGTGGCAACAACAGTAGGAACAACAGCAACAATCAAAGCAAGAGGCAAAATGTTGCTAGAGCTTATGCAACGGGTATTGGGGAAAGAAAACCGTACTCGGGGACGCACCATTGTGTAATCGGTGCACACGCGCATCACAAGGATTAATGCAGTGTCAGTCAAGTGCGTAATGCGTCCGAGAATCGGACACTTAACCAAGAACTGCAGGTCCAAATCATTGGCGACAGTTCAAACAGCTCCAGCTCAGGACCCAAGAGCTGCTATAACATGCTTTGGTTGTGGTGAGAAATGGCATTATAAGAATGAATGCTGAAAGACCAGAAACCAAGGCCATGGAGGAAATCCAAGAAACCGAGGAAATCCAGGAAGCCATGGGAATGGCGAGGATTGGGTAATGTTGGACAATCGAGTAATCAAGGAAATGGCGAAGGAGCTCGTGGAAGAGTCTATGCCGTAACAAAAGTGGAAGCTCGGAAGACCGAATGTTGTGACGGTACGTTCCTTATAAATAACCGTTATGCATCCATATTGTTTGATACGAGAGCCGATAGGAGTTTTGTTTCTAATACATTTAGTCCACTACTCGATATTGCCCCAACCGCATTAGGAAATGCATACAACGTGGAACTAGCTAACGGTAGCGTTAGAAAGGGTAGATACCATCATAAGAGGTTGCACCCTTAACTTGTTAAACCACCCATTCAATATCGACTTAATACCCGTAGCATTGGGTAGTTTCGATGTCATCGTCGGAATGGATTGGTTAGCAAAATATCATGCTGCCATCATTTGTGACGAGAAACTAGTCCAATTACCCTATGGAGATGAAGTCCTAACAATAGAAGGGGAAGTGAAGTAAGCGTTTCAAGACTGCATGTCATTTCCTGTACCAAGGTGTTAAGGTGTATTGAGGAAGGATGTCACATCTTCCTAGCACAAGTCACCGGAAAGGACGAAAAGAAAAGGAAGAAAACGTCCTGGAAGACGTGCCAATAGTAAAGGAATTTCACGAAGTCTTTCCCGAAGATTTTCCGGACTCCCGCCGACCCGACAGGTTGAATTTCGGATCGATCTAGTGCCCGGTGCCGCACCGTGGCAAGAGCACCTTATCGATTAGCTCCAACGGAACTCGAGGAGTTGTCAAACCAAATGAGCTTGCGAAAAAGGGTTCATTAGATCAAGCTCATCACCATGGGGAGCACCAGTCTTATTCGTCAAAAAGAAGGACGGAACTTTCAGAATGTGCCTTGACTATCGTGAATTGAATAAACTAACCATTAAGAACCGCTACCCACTCCCGAGGATCGATGACTTATTCGATCAACTTCAAGGTTCAAGTGTTTATTCAAAAATCGACTTAAGGTCAGGATACCATCAACTAAGAGTTCGAGAAGAAGACATTCCCAAAACCTCCTTGAGAACTCGTTATGGGCCTTACGAGTTCCAAGTCATGCCTTTTGGGTTAACCAACGCATACTGTGTTCATGGACCTCATGAACCGAGTGTGTAAACCCTACTTGGATAAATTTGTGATCGTATTCATTGACGATATCCTAATTTATTCCAAGAGTGTGAAAGAACACGAAGAGCATCTTAGATTGATCTTGGAATTGTTGAAGAAGGAAGAACTGTATGCAAAGTTCTCGAAGTGTGAATTTTGGATATCTACTGTACAATTTCTAGGTCATGTAATCGACAGTCAGGGTATTCATGTAGATCCCGCTAAGATCGAGTCAATAAAGGATTGGGCGACACCCACAACTCCTACTGAAATACATCAATTCTTAGGACTCGCTGGATACTACAGAAGATTCATTGAAGGTTTCACAAAGATTGCTAAATCTTTAACCAAGTTAACCAGAAAAACACCAAGTTTGACTGGGGAGAAAAAGAAGAAGAAGCTTTTCAACTCCTTAAAGAAAAGTTGTGTAGTGCACCTATCTTTGCCTTACCGGAAGGTTGTGAAGATTTTGTTGTTTATTGCGACGCTTCACACAAGGGGCTAGGAGCGGTGTTAATGCAAAGAGAGAAAGTGATAGCATACACCTCTCGCCAGTTGAAGACTCATGAGAAAAACTACACAACGCACGACTTGGAGTTAGGATCAGTTGTGTTCGCACTCAGAATTTGGAGACATTATTTATATGGCACAAAGTGTGTCGTATACATAGATCATAAAAGTCTACAACACATTTTGGATAAAAAAGAACTGAACATGAGACAACGCCGATGGTTGGAATTACTCAGTGATTACGACTGCGAGATTCGTTACCATCCGGGTAAAGCGAATGTAGTTTCCGATGCTCTAAGTAGAAAAGAGCGACCAACACCTCTTAGAGTCAGATCCTTGGGTATGACAATCAGTTCACCTCTTCCATCCAAGATTTTGGAGGCACAATCAGAAGCACTCAAAGAGGAAAATCGTCCGAATGAGAACCTTACGGAATGCCGAAAGTGAAAATGGATTCGTAAAAAGGTCGGATGGAATCTTGTGTTTCAAGGAGCGAAGTTGGATACCACTCTACGGAGGAATTCGCGACATTATTATGCATGAATCCCACAAGTCTAAATACTCCATTCATCCAGATCGACAAGATGTACCTTGATCTCAAGAAATTGTACTGGTGGCCAAACATGAAAGCCGACATTGCAACATATGTCACCGGTGTTTAACCCTTCAAAGGTTAAAGTGAACATCGAGACCCTCGGTCTACTAGTACAACCCGAAATCCCCGAGTGGAAATGGGAACATATAACAATGGACTTTATCACTAAGTTACCTAAAACCTCTAAAGGCTACGACACTATTTGGGTAATAGTTAATCGTCTCACCAAGTCAGCACATTTCCTACCGATGAAAGAAAGTGATGGAATGGAAAAACTTGCACAACTATACCTGAAGGAAATCATCGCATGCCATGGTGTACCAATTTCCATCATTTCGCAGAGATAGTCGTTTCACCTCGAATTTTTGGAAATCACTTCAAGATGCTTTAGGGTCTAACCTCGACATGAGCACCGCTTATCATCCTCAGACCGATGGACAAAGCGAGAGAACCATTCAAACATTGGAGGACATGCTAAGAGCATGTGTGATAGACTTTGGAAATGGCTGGGATAAGCACTTGCCATTAGTCAATTTTCTTACAATAAAACTATCACACAGTATCAAAGCCGCACCATATGAAGCACTCTATGGTCGGAAGTGTAGATCACTTGTGTGTTGGGCCGAAGTTGGAGAAAGCCAACTTACTCGTCCGGAGTTAATCCAAGAAACTATCGAGAAGATTGTACAAATCAAAAACCGACTGCAAGCAGCTCGTGACCGTCAAAAGAGCTACGCGGATAAAAGGAGGAAACCACTTGAGTTTCAAGTGGGAGATAAAGTTATGCTCAAAGTTGCGCCGTGGAAGGGTGTGATCCGTTTTGGAAAACGTGGAAAGTTAAATCCTCGTTATATTGGACCTTTCAAAATTCTCGCAAGAATCGGACCGGTAGCATACCGACTCGAATTACCACAAGAACTCAGCTCTGTACACAACGTGTTTCACGTATGCAACTTGAAGAAATGTCTTTCTGACGAAACTCTTGCTATTCCTTTGGAAGAAATCCAAGTTTACGAAAGATTGAATTTTGTCGAGGAACCTATCGAAATTATGGATAGAGAAATCAAACGGCTTAAGCAAAGCCGCATCCCGATCATCAAAGTCCGTTGGAACTCTCAAAGAGGCCCAGAATACACGTGGGAACGTGAGGACCAATTCAAACGTAAATACCCACACCTTTTTTCTACTTCACCAAGTAATCCTAACGAAAACCGATGTGGTTTTCTCTTCCAATGCGGGGAGGATGTGACACACGGTAAATTTTCACTAAAATTTAACTGATAATTAGTAATTTATTATTACTAAGCATGAGTCATGGAGCATACATAAGCTTTGCTTGATCATTTGAGTAGATAGCTCGCATACAGTAAAGATTTCACCACTCTTGCATTCATACCATTTTATGAATATTTCATGTTAGTCTTATGATTTAAATTGTAAGACGAGAGGTTATCTCGTCTTCCCCCAGTGACCGACACTGCACGCGTACCGACACTATGATAAGGATTTGATAAAACAAAAGACAAACACCCGTAAAGAAAAAAGAAAAAAAAATATTACAAAAATAATAATATCTCCGATGCGTAACCATAATATATTACATCTAAAAGTTATCAAACAATGATACTTTGGTCACAATATGACTTCGCGGAACACAAAATATTTAACCCACTATCTCTTAAACAATAACTCTTATAAGACTCAAAAACAATTAATGCATAAGTATAATGTATATACATACATTTTCCACAACTTGTACCATAAGTATACTACATATATACATATACATTTGATAAATGAAAACATTTAATAAAAGTTTAGATAATACACCTTTGTCCTTCTTAGCCCACACACGACAAAACTACACCAAAAACAAAAACAAAGAATATCAAGATATCAAGACCATATCTTCTTCCTCCCCTAGACCTGCTCCTCCTGTATACACGCCATCTAGGCCGAATCTCCCAAAAATAAATAACCCAACATATTCATCCATCCTACCTTTCCTCTTTCATACCATATTCATGTAAGTTTGCTTCCCAAATCTTCTCTTGATGCGCCGCTACCCTTCAATGGAATCCAAGGAAAATCAAGATAAACCACAAGAGAGAATCAAATCTTTCCACCAATCTATCTTGAGCTTATGTCCAAGATTCGTGTAGTTTTCGAAGTAAACTATATTTGGCTTCAAACAAAGTTGCAAGATGAGAAGGCTTGGTCAAAGACTTCTCTCTTAATCCCTTCTTAAGCAACTCGAATGACCAAGGACACATACAGATCAAATCTCAACACACCACAAGAGTGATATTCTCAAGAGTGTCGAGAAGCAGTTGGGTTTGCTCGGAATCAGTTAAGGGGTTTGATTTGTGTGGGGTTCCTCGAGTTAGCTTTCATCCTCAACGTTTTCTCATCTCACTCTTGATAAGGTTCATGGTCTTTCTCTTCCTTGTAGTTTCGTTGTAATATAAAGTTCGATAATAACATGTTATTTGGTGGTGTCTTGTTGTGATTCGAATACATAAGTAAGGGTTATTGTTGTTGATTAATCTTGTAATTTCAGTAAATAATAGATTCTAATTTTGTTGTTGAGCTCTTGTTGTTTTGTTTTGTCGAGACTATGAACCAAAGAAAACAAAAGTGTAGGTTTTACAAAAGTTAGAGCACAAGGTGATGTTAAAAATATTTGTGATTGTTAAACAATTCATGTTACCTTGGACTTAGGTTGTCAATTGCTAAAATGGGTCGGTTTGGTTTTCTGTCGAAAAGGGAATTCTAGAAAGGTTAAGTTTTGTAAAACTACTAATGTTATATAGCATTGAACCTGAGAATCTATGTTGGCTATGACTTTGTTGTGGGTACTCGCAACTTGGATAATGTGGTAAAGCCGAGCTGAGTAGTACTCGACCCTTACCCGGTCTCATTTACTTCCTTAATGCTTCACTTGTAGCTTGGTTATGAACCCACTTCGAAACACATAACATCCCTTAATAAACCCGTGGATGCTTTCTAGTGAGACAATGTGTTTTGGTAGAGTCTAAACTATAGTCAAATGAGTCTCGAAATCACAAGACAAATTCATACTAGAGTCGAGTTGCACCTTGAAGTCATAGCCGGACACGTTGAGTTTCTCCACGTCAAAACAACCACACTAGTATACCATTTACTTGTTGTAATATGCCCATTTAGAACTCGCTTAAGAACGTTTGGCGTACCACAATGGTGCCCGGTTACCTTCCCATTTTGTCAAAATCTAGATGTCCAAATCAAATGTTGAAATGGAACTTTGTGTGATGGCAAACATCAAACTAAGTTAAAATGTTCCTATACTACCTTTGGGCGCTGCCCATGGGCTACTCTTGAGGGTGCATTGGTTAACAAAAGACCCAAGTCTCTTATGTTGTACAAACCTCACTGGCCTAGGCCCACCCATTGCATTGTTGCTAGCCACACCGGGCCTCAGCCCATAACGATTCACGGGTGCGTTTGATAGTCTAAACAAAACAACAACATAAAACTTATAACATAAACCGGAAGAATTTTATAAATATAAACTCGTCTGCTATATATTTGAGCCTTCTAACTTAGACATACACTCATATGCAACGTTAATTAAAAGAAAGGGAAACGTGATGATACAATGAAACAAATGGTTTTCCAACATAGTTTACGTAAATAAATTCTTACGTCAAAGTCTAACGTGACCAAGTAAACATATATATGTCAAGTAGAAAAGCATGTATCTTAGGAGCAATTTTTGACAAACAAATAAGAACCACTATATCATTTGACCATATATTAAATTTGAAAGACTTGGAATTTAACTCAAGTATTTTCTAAATACAATTAGAAAATAAATCAATTATATGTAACTAATTGTGACAATACCATTTTGTGTCAACAAAAATAAGTGTATATACATTTATATACTTACTAGTGGAACATTGTAATTAGTTGTTTTAAATCAAACTTTGGATTTTAAAACCATTATAATGTCAACATGAAAGGAATAAATATACTTTCGTATACTTACTATTAAAACCACATAATCATTTTCTTACAAATAAAAGTTAGCTTTATCTCAATTATAAAAACAATGGAACTATTTTAAGTAAAGAATACTTAAAACGATGAACTAAATTTTGCCCTCCTCATCTAGGTCGCGTGTCGGTGCCGCTTCACAACAATCACTAATCCCACATTTTGGATTGCACTTTGACTAAGGTGAGTTTTCATAGCCCCGCTTTTACTTGATAAACTGTTTTATACATTTGGGGTGAGAAATATGCAAAACCATTTTATGGACCAAAACTATCACATGATTACTATTACGTGGTTTAGCCTAAGCCCTTATGTCCTTAGAGAATGCCCTTTTTCATGAACCGTCAATTCCCCTTTGGGAAACGCGAATGTTATAAATAGATCTATTGAGGGTGACTCCTCCGTTCGGTTGGCCATGCTTAGGCCAAGGCGAAACGTATACCATGTCGGGATCAAGTGTTGAGGGACAAAACACTTGCTATGGGCCCTATATTGTATGACATCTTTTAGCATACAGAAACTGTCGTAGTATCGGTTGCATGAACTTAGAGCTAACGTAATAGACTTTCATCCATATATCATTATATTCGTTGTAATGATTATATAACTTTGCTTATGGTCCAAACTTACTATTTTAATTTAAACCTATGAACTCACAAGCTTTTAGCTGACCTTTTTAGCATATTTTCTCAGGTGCTTAAGTTATGATCGTGAGGGCAAGGCAAGAAGCAGACAAATGGTTGTAGTAGTATTAAAGAAGTGTTTTTACACAAAAATGATGTTTTTACTTTGGGACCACTAAAACTAATGGGATGTGCCCATTTATCTAAACAATGTTGTAAGATAACGTTTTAAAATATTTTATGAAATTAAACGGAGTGTGTATTCCGTTCTTTATTACTTGTGTTATGATTCACCGATCCCGTAACGCTCCCAAATAACACGTATGCTTCCGCTAAACCAAATTTGGGGGTGTTACACACCTCCACCTCCAACTGGGGGTGCTGGAACTTCTGGAGCTGGTGGATCTTCTGGAACCTCTACACCTCCACCACCTCCACCATCATCACCACCAAAACCTTCCAATCAATCTAGTCCTACCGGAAAACAGGGAACTCAGAAGAAATCTGCTGCTTGGACGACGGTTGATTCAAGGTTCACACCCACAATCTCTTCAATTCCTGAAGATCAAATGGTTCATGAAGAGTCGTATGTCATGGCGAGTCGAATCGATGAAGATGATGCATCCACCAAGCATATTCCCAAGCCGTCTGAAGATGAATGGTTTGACTCATACATGTCGGGAGAACGTACTAACACATCTACCCGAAGAGAGACCTCATTCACCAGAACCCTCATGGTCTATCCCAGAGACCGACACGATGATCCCTGACAACAACTGGGCTTTCACAATTTCTACTAACTATGAAACTCGGATGAAGATTCTCTACTTCATGCCACTGGAGATATGGGCAGCTTCATCAAGTGGTTTTGTGAACGAGAGGGAATCGTCAATCAATCCAAAGGATCTTGAGGGACAAGCTTTTGAAATTGTCAAGGTCTTTCACTCGGATGCAAATCAACTACAATACCAGATGGAAGAATGTCATAGGATGTTGAATGATCGAGTCCGTGGAGATCGCCGCTTCGATGTGAACAAGCCTCTTCCTCTCGGTGGTGAACCCGGACAAATGACCATTCGGTGAGTTCTTCTTCAACCATGACCTAGACTACCTTTGTGCTCATACTAATGAAAGAAGACCAGCCTTATCAATCTCAAAAATGAAAGCGGCTACATACTCACGTCGAGGGACTTGAACAGATGGTTCCCGATCAATTCGGGCGACGAAGAACAAAAGTACGACATTGCCGCTTCATATGGTATCTCTCCGGTGGTACAAAAGAAGAATTTCTACATCGAGACATGGAGTCTGCTAAAAGGCGAAAAGGTGTTAGATCTAAGCTACAAATTCTAAGTGTTATCAGTGTAGAGATCTTCCCAATCCATGGCTATGAGTATCTGAAGAAAATCGTGCTTAGAAGAGCAGACCAAAAATATCATGTGATTGAAGAGAACGACTTCAAGCACTTGATGCCCAATGATTTTGAAGACCTCTACCTTCTGAACCTTCAAGGACACCTTGATCATCTACCCTTTCGTGAAAAGAAAGCTCTCTCGCCACTTGTCAATCTCGGATCGAGGCTTAGTCATCCTAAAACGGGTTGAGGACTTTCAGCTTGGGATGGAAAGCTACCAGACTCGGGTCAACTTAACAAGGCCGCAATGGGATGCCTCAGGAAATGAATTTCGTCATGATTATAGAGTGCTTGACACACCCAGAGCCGCCCTCTTCCACGACAGATATGGGACTCGCATGCTGATGAGATTGTGCGAGCTCTACAAATTCAATGATGGTACTCTCAAGATGGTCGAAGAAGAACTGAACACCAGAGTGAAAGAAATCGAGTTGATCCGGCCGTGGAGCAAGACTAAATTCTGGACTGATGATGACTTAAAGCGGTGTGAAGATTTCATTGCTGCAATCAGCGAAGACTCAAGACTCGAAGGATCTTCCGCAGCCTTGAAAGTTTTATTGGTGGTAGACTTCGCGATGGTCATTACAAACCGCTTCAAAGAACGAATGAGGACATCTTCGAAGTAGTTTCGCTTACGTATTATATATGTGTTTAATGTGGTGTACAAACTATAAACAACTATAATGCATGTAATAGTGTTAGGTTATGTCCTGTGGTTTCCCTTTGTGTCTAAAAGGGAACCTCAGTCTTCTCCACTTCTTATCATATAAAATTGGACACATTTTTCTCCAACAAATGTTTTATCTCGCACATATTTAAATAACTTGAGATCCAAAGTCTCAAAGGATTTGAAATTTTGATCGGGGGAGAAAATGTGATATAAATATGAAAGATGATAAAAGATGACCAATTTTTGTCTCATAAGTGCATACTGCTATCTAATATGTGCTAAACAATTTTCGAATCTCGAAGCATATATTAAGGGGGAGCATTTCAAAACAAATTCAAACCTCCAAGGTACAAAGTTTTCCATGCTTTTATATAAGGTACCTTGATTGTGTGTTAAATGGTTTCTAAACGTTTGGTGATCATGGGTATACTTAAAAGAACTTCCCTCTTGTATGTGCAAAACTCTTTCAAATCTCGAGGCACATATTGAGGGGGAGCAATTCTTTTGAAAACCTCATCCTTCCAAAATGCTTTATCTACTTGATTTGATAAGGAAAGTGATGTTGATATCTTTTAGAAAATGGAAATCAAAGAAGTTAATTCTTCCTCTTGCCTCCGTGTGCTAAACGATTTCAAACATATGATGCACATGTTGAGGGGGAGCTCTTCTTCTAAAAATATCAAAAACAATTCAGGTGCAAAATGCTTTGATAATATATCACAAGCATCTGGATTGATTTTCAAATGGTTTTCAATTGGTTCCAATGACAGAAGAACAATACCAAAAGACCGACCAAATTTACTTTACGTACGGTGTTATAAGGATGGTTAGGTTAGGTATTAGTTCCCACGATCCGCCAGAACCGGAGGGATCTACCCAGGGACAATCCACTAGATAGTGTAGAGTCCTTAGGTATATTGGAAAAAGGAGAAAAATGAGAATTTGGGAAGAGTGCCGACTGAGATAGAGCTAGAACTGGAATAAACCCAACAAGATTCTAGTTATGAAGTCTCGGTAAGCACTGAAGGGGTTGAAGAATGAAAAAGAAATGAAATGAGAAAAGGGTGAAAAGAAATAGCCCTCCAATAATTCAACCTTAGAGGCTGATAAGGGTTCAATACATTTACTATTGGTGGTTACTAAGGTAACACTGGTATTGAAGACAAGACGTCATGGACCCAGTGACGCACTGCACTAACCTTCCCAAGCTACTCAAGTTCCTCTTAAAAGGGCTTGTTTCATTCTCACGGGGAACCGACATTATCTATCGACTTTCTCTTAGAGATTGTTGATATTGAAAAAGGAGACCCTCTCCCTAGTCTCCGACATAGGAACCAAATATGCACAATTGAGTCTAGAGCCACGAGATCATCTTATAAATCTCTTTAGGACACTCTCAATGAAGACTCTCTGGTTTACACAATGTGGAAAGGGAGATTATATCTTATGAGTCCTACGCATTATCCTTGTGGTATTGCCAGAACATCTAAGTGATATGCATTCATATTCACGATGAAGATGGAAAACCTTCTGGAGCCAACATCAAACAAGCTCCTGGTAGGTGGCATGTGAGATCTATCCAATAGATAAACCATGTGACAACTGGACAGAAACAATGGAGAGATTCAATCTTTTGAATCTATCCCGGTTCAGTTATGGATTGACGGATACCTTTGAAAAACCGGTCGTTGTGCTTAAAAACTCTTTTCTTTAGCACGCATCGTGTACTTATTTCTAAAAAAATAAAAGGTGTTTTGATTGATAATTGATTTTCATTAAAACCTTCGTTGTATTGCAAAACAATTTCTATTGAGCAATACACGATTGTTTTTCAAATCTCTTTTCATCAATCTGTGAATCTCGTTTATTTGGTTCACTCACTCCGTGTTGTCTTCTTTGAGGCGTTCGGTTTGAGAACAAATAGAGCATGCGAAACCCTGTCAAGGAAATTCTTGAAATTATACCGATCCAGGCAGTACTTGTATCTTGATCAACGGGAACCGTGGTCCGTGTACCTCAATTCATCGAAAGTGTTCAAAGACACTTTCGTGCGCTTTATTGCTAAGCTTTATGCAGTACTCCCCGCGTTGCGGTGATCGACTGAAACGGTCAATCCATAGCCGCATGCTCACACAACACATTCATATATAAAGAAATCATGATTAGTGCATCAATGACTCCGATATTTTCACTCCATGCTTCTGCTACGCTGCTGCAAATATCATGAATCAACAAAGCTTCCGCTACTCTGATAAGAAGAAATCATGATCCAGAATGTGAGCATGTCGGTCCAAATGTCGCAACATCATATGCTGGCAACACTACAATGGGCGATGCTGAGAATTTGCTGTGGCTGATAATCTCTAGTAACGCTCAAAGGTCATCAAGGTGGATCAGCTCAATAACCTCCACGAATATTATATTGCGGTTGAGCAATGATGAATTCACCACAAAATCACATTGTATAAATACTTTGATAATGAGAAGTCTACGAGCTCAAGACTGAAGATTTATTATAATGCTAGGATTCACAATGTAATTCATGGGGTGACCTCCCTTAGGGGGAGATTGTTAGGAATTGGAAATTCTATTGTGAAGCATCGGTCACCCCAAGTAGAATCTAGCTTAAGTTAGCTCGTAAGACATATCGTTTATTATGTTAGTTGTTAGTAAGTTATTAGCTTAGTATAAGTCTAGTGCAACACCGTGGAGGAAGGACGGGTCTTTACCCACTGTATACCTGATCCACAGGCCGTCAGGAGGTCGTTTAGTTTGTAACCTATAAATACCCTCTACCTTACAAGGTAGAGGGTTGGATGTTCTTTGGTAATCTAACCTTACATAAGTTTCTCTTTCTAGAATATCCCATTTTCTCTCTCTCTAAAATCATCTATTCGCCTACAAGTGTTTGTATCATGATGTGTATGTGAAATCCAATATGTTACAATAAGTATCATTATAATAGGCCATGGGGGGGGGGCGTCAATGTGTAGTTGATATTGTTAAGAGAACATGTACTTGTAGAAGATTGGAGATTACATGGATTTCATGTAAGCATGCAATTGTTGTTAACTAGAATATGGCAACTAATGACCAACCTAGTAATGGTTGAATAGAAAAATATGAACATTAAACTTGCAATAATATTAATAAAAAACACACACCCAACTTGGGTGAGTCAAGTCATGTTGGGGACACTTCAAGAGCAAATAATTGAACCTATCTCAAACCCTGTAGAGGGTTTTTCTTGGTTCTTGATTGAAATTGTTGATCTCTTCTATCTTATTAGCAGTTTTAGAGGGCGGACAATACTTACTTAAAAACTTGGTCTTCAGTTCATCCCATGTAGTTATGCTTCCAGCATGTATGGTATTTATCCATCGACTTGCTTGACCAGTAAGTGTCTTTGGGAAGACACACAACAGCACATGGTCTAAGCTCACATCGGGTGAGTGAAACAAATCGACAATCTTGAGCACCTTCTCCACGTGCTCATTAGCATCTTCCAACTCAGATCCGCTGAAGGTGTTTTCACGAAGCTCCTTAAGGAATTGTCCCTTCAGTTCGAAAAAGACGTTGTCTCCAAAAGCTAGTCTTACGATTCCAGGACCAGCGTTGTCCCGAATCTGTGCCATATACTCTTTGATTGTTTGAGCCATCTCGTACCTGAAATCAAACGAAGAGTATCAGTAGACAAGTGTACTGAAAAACAAAAAGAAATTAAAACCTAAAAACAAAAAATAAAATATTTTTGGTGTTACTGTTCACCTAATACAACATATACAGCCCTAATTAGTACGACGTATCCCAATTACTCATAATACATATATTGAATTAAATACGCCGTATCAAAATAAATCGATACGCCGTATAGACAATTAATAACGCTTTTTATAAAAAATTATGTTTCTTTAGAAAAAAATTAATTAAAATTAAACAAATATGAAACAAAAATTTTAAATTGAAAATGAAAATTAAAAATAATACTAAACAACTAATTTGTATCAGCAATCAATACGCCGTATCTTAATATCAAGCAGTACGCCGTATCTTAATATCAAGCAGTACGCCGTATCCAATGGAAATGAATACGCCGTATACCCAACCTGAGACAGAAGACAGTTAGCAAACAAAACACACTAAAAACAAATAAAAACACACAAAACACAAAAAAAAAAAAACTAATCTAACAAAAATACAAAACACACTAAATTAATCTAAAACTAAACTATTCTTCGGCAGCGGCGCCAAAAACTTGATGAGCGTGTCGTTAGGTGCTCTTTTGGTATTTAAGTTTTACATTTATATTTAGCCGAACTATACCTAATAGACACATACCTTCACGGGCAGTGTGCCCGGTCGGTTGTAGCTAGTGGGGTAAGTACGAGTTCGATCTCGGAAATAGTATGCCTAAGTAATAATCTAGTGAGTTTACATATTTTATCACGGGTTTAATTGATTTAATTAATAAACTAAATAAACATTATAATAAACTAATTACTACTACAGTGAAAATCAAATAAGAGAGGTTAATGTTAGCCATATTAATCCTATTATGTTTAAGTCATTTCGTTTTATTAGTGCAATGATTTAGATGTAACGTACATGTGACATTAGGATGTATAGTGAATATCTCCTTGGTCCAGAAAATACCCTCCATACTCATATCTAAACTAAACTAGACCACTTGCTCCATGCATCTAGCCACTACACAAGCAATCTCCTAGGCCATTTGGTCCTTGCACCTATTCAACTACAAGCATGCGTTAAGCGGTTTCAACTAATCTATGTGATTTGTCAAGGTACCCACTTGGTCCATGCGATACCTACTCCTCCCTACTTGGTCCACGCGAGAATGGTGATGCTAACTTAAGTATTCATGCAATACACATCTAGTACCCACTTGGTCCATGCAATATTAGATTTAAACTACACGATCATATAAACGAGCGTATACAATAGACAAACACATAAACTAAACAATATGAAACATAAAATCTTAGATAAATGGAAATAACGTCAACATAGTATTCATAACATGGCTAACACCCAAGAGTATTAGCCCATAATGTATGTAAAAGCACAAGAAGATAAATCAAACGAAATACAAATCATAGTGTTATCGATAAGTAAATCGAACAATTAAACCTAATGTGATGATACGGGACCTTATCTTCTTGGTTTTCTGGCTTCGAGGACTGATCTTGGGGCCTTGAAATGGTGAAACTCAGTTATGGTGATGAGTGGTGAGTGAATGATATGTTACAAGCTCGTTTAGGGCTTGTATTTATAAGTGCAAATAAGGGCACAATACGACGTATTGAATTACTCAATATGGCATATTCCAGATTTCTTTCGTGCTGGCGAAGAAAGAATATTCCAAGCATATTCTACGTATCTTTTAAATACGGTGTATGGCCATAGTTTAACATGTCGTATACCTTCAAATCTTCGATATACTTGGACTGGGGATAAGATCTTCAATATGGCGTATGGCCAGAGTTTCATACGCCGTATGTCTTCATACGTTGACTTAGGCTTTGACTGTAGAGCTTCCAGATACGGTGTATTACTAGAGTTAAATACGCCGTATGCCTTCAATATTCACCAAATACTTAGTGAATTCTTCATATCTTAAATACAGCGTATGACCAGAGTTACATACGTCGTATGCTCTGCACATATTGCATACATAATTATCAAATAAGCTCCACATCATGTGTTTTTCCGTGTCTTTTCCATTATTGCTCCATAAATACTAAAAATCAGCAAATTAAGCTATTAAGTATCAATTCAGTTATAAACATATAATAAAAGAGCAATATATATGGGATAAATGATACATAAATGTAGTATACATTTGATGTTATCAAATACCCTTGAATTTCACGAGCCTTTTAGCTAGTTGTACACATAATAAAGACACATATTTTTTCAAGAGTCATTAATTGCATGCTACTAAACACGCATAATGTCTAAAATATGATATTAATAGTTAAATTTTAAAAGTATCAACCTAAACACCATGCCAGTTAAACAAAGTCAAATTATTCGTGCAACAAAAATCTATACAAAATATTAATCGATATCAATATATAATGAAAATTTTATGTAAACCCGTGTATGCACGGATATTATAACTATATAACTATAAAAGATTTGATATAATTTAATAGAAAAATCTTATAGTTTACTAAACCATGAATTTATAAATTGTCACATATCTTCTAAACAAAATTATTGAAATATTATTACCCGTTATACTATATCTACCATAAGTTCAGTTATTGAAATATGATTACCCGTTATACTATATTGAAATGTGCTAAAACACATATCATTTCTTTATCAAATATGACCCAAAATAACTAAGAAAGAGCCGTTTATTGCTAATATTTGTTGTTTTCTTGAGTTTTTTCATGTGCAGGTACGGATATGACAAAACAGACAAAAGAAAGCCAAAACCGAAGAAAACCGAGCACGAGAGAAAGAAGAATGCAAAAAGCTGAGGCTGGGAAAGGAATTTGCAAGTTTGGACAATCAATTCTCATCATGGCAGTTTTAGTCTCTGAAGATTCAGAACTGACATGTTTGGTCCTTGGAATTTTCAAAGATGGCAAAAGTGGTCCCTGGATTATGAGAGAAGGACAAGTCTAGCCCTTGTATTATATTTTCAGATTTAAAAGATTGGCCCCCCTGGATTTTCAGTTTATACATTTTTGGTCCTTATACCATTAAATGGATCCATGATATATCCTATGTCCAAAATCCAACTATATTTATCCTTGGCCCAAATCTAACCCACGGTCCAAACCCCAAACCGTTTACCCATGGACCCTGGTCAACCACATTTACCCGGTCGACACAAAACCAAAATACAATAAAAAAACTATACGCGCCAAATGGTTTTTCCCAAACCCAGATACATGAACCCTAACCCACCCATTTAATTAATTCGCTTCATGAAACTCAAATTCATACGAAATTATCACTCAACCCTGACACGTGACTGACACACGGATGCCACGCTGGCAATCCGTGTGTCAATCACAACATCCCTTGCTTCCTATTGGTGGATGAAACGTGGAGATCACAATCTAATAGTCGTGATGAAAGGATGACTGATGGGATTTAATCCAAGGGTTGTGAAGAGCCAAGAGAAAGCACAATTACACCTTCCAGATTCTTTCATGACCTCAAGCTCAAGTATATAAAGACCCCTTCACCCACGAATTGAAGGCACCTTTCTTTTCTTCTTAATTCAGTAGTTTAAATGTATTTTTGTATTAAGTTTTTAATTCAGTTTTAAATTCCAGCTTTGTAATCTACTCTTGTACTCAGTTTTTTATATTAATGAAATTTCTGTTTTACTCTTCAAATTATTGTGTCAATTCTTAATGTTTTTAATCTCAGTTTATTAGTTGATTATTAGTTAATCTCAGTTTGATCCAAAAGTGTTTACAGTTAGTTATCATTTTAATCAAAAATCCAAAAAAATAAGAAAAATATAAAAAAAATAAAAAATACTTTCAATCTTCTTATAAGCTTTAAATAAGCTAAGCTACTGTTTAGAGAAGCCTTTACAAGCTCCTTATAGCTTGTTGAAGGTTAACTCCTGTTTGAAATTCATTTTACAACAAAAATCTCATCACAAGTCACACAAAAGTCAAACTGCAGGTTCATGATTGTTCTGGTTTGCTGAAATGGATCTTGGATTGGGTTGAACTTAGTTGATTTGGGTTGATAATAAGTTCATATTACTGTTCCATTGATCTAATAAGCATGTCACTGTGTCAGGACTTATGTAAGTGCATTTATAACCTGTTTTACTCATCTGTCTTGCTGCATAGTTAGTTTAATCTGAAATTGATAGTTATTAGTTGTTATAATTGCATTTATTCAGTTCATAGATTGTTATTAGATCTTTGTTTAAGCTCTCATGGATTAGAATTAAGGATAAGTTAGTTTTAATTACATTTTAGTTTTATTAAAGGCTGTTTTGCATTAGCTGATATTTGGAAGTTTTAGTGATTATCAGTGGTTAGAGTTGTTAGGTTTAGTTTCTTTGTAGTATAATAGAGGTCATTTGAGCTTTTATTTTGCATTTCCACTCTCTTTAGTCAAAATCACTTTAAACCTGCTCTAATCAGTGAATCAGTTAAGATTTTAATAATCACAAGCTTGATTTAGGTTTAGAATTTAGTGTATTAGCTTGATATAACTTTAGTTTAGCTTAAATCATCATTATCAGTTCACAAATTGATCTCAAATTTCATTTTAGTCAAAATAGTAAATCTGTGTCTAAAAGTCAAAACAAAAATACTGGTTTTACCAAACTTTATAGATTTTTCATAGCTTCATCTTTGGTTCAATTCAAGTGAAATTTTGTGACAAATAACTTCAGTTGGTCTACTTTTGAAAAGTAAATTTTGTGGAATTTTTGGAAATTATTTTAAGCACTAAATAAGCTCTTCAAAAGAGCTGATTTGCCCTGTTCAGCACTCAGCATTAGTTGAGTGCCATTAGCTTCTTTTCAGGCCTTGCATTAGCCTCATTTGAGCTTGCTTTTGTCTGTAACTTGCTCCACTTGTGATTCGTGTAAAATAAACACAATTATCAACGTATCAAATTAACCGTGAAATTCGACAAATCAACCATTTAGGAAAAGGGTTAACGTGCCAAATCTCACGAATGTGATAAAAGTGATACCGGGAAAGTGACTTCCCCGGGTCGTGTCCCAACGAGGTGTGAAATTGACGGTGTCGTTGAGTTTCGTGATTAGGACATGAATTGGCTAAACGAATTTTTGGAATTGTGATTACGTATTCTACAAAATAAAGAACGGAAATGAAAATAAAGCATGTAAAACAAAGAAAACACTAAATAAACTACGACTAAGACTAAGAAACAATAAAACAATGCTAAATTACATCCTAGGGTGCTAAAATGCAAAAACGCTAAAAATCGGGAACTCACCGAGCCCCGAAAGTGAAAAAGATGAAATTTACATCCTATGAGTGTAAAAACAATTTTCCTACATTCTACACGACTAAAAATAATTTTAGGAAAAAGCCGGGTATTTTTTTCGACTTTTATTTTATTTACTACGAATTAAAAACTAAAAAGTAAGAAATTAAATATTAAAAATACTAAAACATTTTTGAAAAATCTGAAAATTTCCCTAAAAGAACTTTAAGTAATTAGGAATCAGAGAAAATTTAGAAAGCAATGCCTTGTTAATGAAATAAGCTAAAAATGCTTAAAACTAACAACTGTGAAATGCAAGTTAAATAATTAACTAGTGCAAACTAAAACAATAAAGTCCCAAGGGCGAGTTGGTGTTGAGATGGTTGTTGTGAGGCGTGGCTATGTGCAAGAGGTCAGGGGGTCGAATCCCACCACTGCACCTTTACTCTTTTATCTTTATTTTATTTATTTTTTTTTAAACTGATTAGTAAAGATTTTTTTTTTTTACAAAAACTCAAGATTGGAGAATCTGAAATGAGCTGTAAACAGCTTCTTGAAACAGCAGACCCCAGGCAAAGGATCGTTTGGCTACAAACAGTTTCTAAGAAGGTAAAAACTTATCAAAACCCGCCATTACCAAACACCCTTGTAACAGCTTTTTAGGCACAAATAAGTACAATGAGCAGTTGAATAAGCAATAAAATTAGAGGACAAGCTATATTAAAATAAAATAAGCTAAGAACAAAGGAAATAAGCTACAGAAACTAGAGGAATAAGCAGTTGGATTGATGAACTAAGCTAGGGAGATCCTAAGCTAAACATGGAAAAATAAACAACCAAAAGACTACACTAAACAGCTAATACGCTAATTAAGATCTATCCTAATCTAGCATACCTAAGAGCGCCTAAAAAAAACTAAATAAGCAATAATTAAGCACAACAAAAAAAAGTGAATGGTCATTTTGGGATTGCCTCTGCAGTTGAGAAAAGCGGAGGAGCTTTAGAGCTTATAAATAAGCGAACTAGGCACTATCAAATTCCTAACAATCCTGCACAAATGAAATAAGCACTAGTGGGTTTCAAAAAAACTAAATGGGGCACTGCAGGACCCCTTGACGACTCTTAAATAAAATGTCAAGAAGGTGTTAGGGGCGCTACACTCTGGGAGACGGCCTGCAACGCTTGATTACAAGCAGGGGTACATGGAGTTTTGATGGCCAAAGTTAACTTCCTAATAAGCTCTACAGGACCAAATTAAGCTCAAACAAATTAATGCCATCCTACAAACTAACAATATACACAAAATCAAGTCCTACTTTTAAGTCTAATCTACTTTAAATTAGGCTAAAAAGGTAGTACTTGGGCTGTAGTGACAGAAGTAAAAAAAAAGGGTAAACGGCAACTTTGGGATGCAATTTTAAGCTACCTAAGCGCAACCTAAGTGCAAACCAAGTAAAAGCAGGTTAAGTTGGGTATATGCTTACCTAAGAAAAACACTTTTTTGAAGATTTGGGCTTCAACTCAGCCAAGAAAAAGGGTGTGAACAGCAGCAGTAGGCTGCTGTTCTTCAATCAGTTTTGTGTGAAATTTTTTGAAACGAAACTCTTCTGGAAATCTGATTCTAAGACTGAAACCTTAAACAAATAACTTGCAAAAGACCTTAAAACTGATTTGAGAAAAATAATGGGTCAAACTATGAATTTTTGACCCATAACCAAGACTATTCCAAACACCTTTTAAAGGGCAGAAAAACAGGATTCTACAAACTTTGAGAGTTAGGAACCTCTTAAAAACTTGTTTTCAACATAAACTAAAACTACAGAAGGATTTTAAACAAACTTTAGAACCCAATTGATAGATTCAATAACATGAAGAAAAATTAAAAACTGCAAATGAATTAAAAACTTAAATTTAAATTGCGTTGAAAATTAAAATTACATATAATAAAACTAAAAATGGTACTAGAACCAGAATTCCTAGACAAAAATTTTCACTAATCCTACTTCTCCTATTTATACAAAAGATACTTCTTTCTTCACTTTCTGTCTTCTTTCTTGGTGTGTTTCTTGTGTGAGACAAAATAGCTCAAAATTCATCCTAGTGCTTCCTTCGTTCAATCCCAACCATCAACTAGTTAGGTACGCATATTGAGAACCAATCTGAGCTGTTAGTGGGGACTTTATGCCTTGGATTGCCAAGGTGGAATGGGCTTCATGTGACTCTTTATTGGTTTCCTGGAAGTGAAAGAGATGGGGAGAGAGGAGGGAAGATTGGGCGCCATTTTAGAGGGTTTGGGAGGTTTTTTATCTGGTTTTCTGGGTTTGGGTGTGTATTATCAGGGATTGGATAAAAGGGTGAAGGGGGTTCATGTAGGGAAGAGAAGGGTTCAAAAAAAAAGTGAAAGGGTCATTGGGAGGGTTAAGGTTTATTAAAAGGGTTTATTTTCCCATTCTCACTCCAAAAACATATCTCGGGCTTCGAAAATATAGAAAATCGCTTGCCGGCTCCGTCATTTTAAAGACGTTTTCAGTTTTAGCTCGATTTAGCTCGTTTTCGCTCTGTTTTCCATCCTTTTGTACCTGCAAGACATAAAACACACTCTGAGGATATTTTTAACATAATTTGATCGTTTTGGGTGTTTTAGTCATTTTGAGGTCTTAGGGGTAAAAGCGATGAGTGAATAAGCACTCATCAAATCCCCCCACACTAGGCAATTGCTAGTCCCTAGCAATCTTTTATGAAAATTTAATGGATTTGAATCTCTTTACCAAAAGCCATTACTTCTGGAGTAGCCAAATGTTTCAGTTCAAGTAAGAACTATGGTACACGGATAACCATATGATTTTGAGCAAACCACCACTTCCAACGGATTTGATTTGTCTTTACCGAAGCCGTTTATTCGGACTAGCCAACTCTTAGGTAAAATATCTTTGGTGAGTTGATTACCAATTATGGTTTTCCAACTGCCTTTACCACAAGCCATAAACTTGCGGGCTAGCCAACTCTTCACTAATTAAAGATATGGTGAGCTGAACACCATACAATTTTGGGCAAATTGCAAGCCGTCAACGGATTTGAGATATCTTTACCAAGAGCCGTTTGCTCCTGGATTAGCCAATCCTTTTGTTTATTAGACATGGCGGACTGATAACCATAAAAAAAATTTTGGCCAAAAATTGGGGGAATTGGGTGGTGTAATTACATGATAAAATTCGTGAGAATTCCCCCCACACTAGAAATGAATATTGCCCTCAATATTCAAAGTACCGGCTGTTATGCCAAAACTGAGAACGTAAAAGGGAAATACTACGGCCATTATTTGGAATTTTTTTTTTTTTTTTTGGAAAACTTATATACAACAGTGAGGGCAACTCCCCACACTAGGGTGGGAGAAAGTAGAAAGAAATCAGAAATATGGGTGAAAACCCATATAGTGTGCTACTGTTTTTGTTTCCCGAGTCGCTAGCTTGACTCGACCCCGAATTCATTGGTCCATGGGGAAGCAAGTGGAAGAGAAAATCTCGATCGGACTTTCATTCAAATAGTTTGGATAAACATTGAATGTGATGAAAGTTCCACTCCGATGAGATAAAACCGGCTCAAAAGAATGAGAAATGCCGGGATCAAAGATGGTATCTTCACTCCCGTAGGAGTTAAGACATGGAGAAGAAATGGGATGAGAAGGCAAAGTGTCAATCTCATGACAACGGGTGGGATGGGTGGGCAAAAGATTGGATTGAGGAACATTAAGGGAATGTTCATAAATCTTATCCACCACTGAAGTAATGAAAACATCCGTATCGGGCTTAGAAGAGGTTCCATCATCCGGCGGTTTAGCAGGCGGACGAGTGGATGATTGACCTAAGCCATAATCGTCACTCTGAAAACCCGAAGGTATCGAGTCATCCGGAGAAAGAAAGTTGACCTCTTCTATAAGAGTGTCACTTCGGAATTATCGAAGACCAATTGTATAGAATATTTTCTAATTCGGTAAGGTCGGCTTCAAAGTCGAAGTGAGCATCATCATCTCCGGTGGAGAATGATCAGCGAGCGAGTTCATCGGTGAACTCCTCGAGAAGGTCCAACGTCGAAGTGGGATTGCCACTATTCTTTTCTTCGGGTAAAGATGGGGATGTAACGAGGTTCTCCATGTAAAGGTCACTATCCTCATTCTGAATATCAAAGATTGGGTTATCCGAAACAAGAGTGAATTCAGAATCAAAGTCATACAGAGGATTAGTGAATGCCGTAGCGAATGGTTTCTCGGACACAAAAAGAATATCATCAGTTTCAAAATCAGTGTCCATATCAAGATCATCGGGATCAACATCTCTCACTTCTTCCAAGCTGACGAGCTCAAAAGGAATTTCCTCCACATACTCGATGTCTCCACATGATAAAGAATCATCAAACGACGTATAATCATTTTCAGACTCGGAGATCATCTCAACAGACTCTTTTGGAGTGGGAGAAGAATCATCATCGAGAGGCTCATCACACATATCATCGGAAATAACCTCGGACTCACTTGGGATTGGGACAAGGTTCTCAACACAAGATGATTCCGTTTCCGGAATAGTGCTAAGATGCTCATCCCCCATTAAAAGGGTGTCCGAAGGTTCTATGGTAGATAGGCAATATGAGGGTGAAGAGTGGACATGTGCGGTACTTTGTGGGCTTGAGATATGCACCTTGTCCTTTGTCATCTCCCAATCTTCCTCATCCTCATCATCGAAACGGCAAGCTTCGTTAAATAGGAGCGGCTGTTGAGCGGCTTCGTTCAATAGGAGAAGATTTTGGTACGCTTCGCTCATCGGCCGAAAATCTTTCGTTGCGAGCAGCTTGTTCCTCGAAAAGTTCCTCAAGAATCATATGAGGAAATGGATCAATGACGGGAAGTTGTGGGGGTTGGAAATTGTCAAAACAAGGAGTGTTATAACAAGGGTCAGGCCCATAGTTTTGATTCCATGATTGACATTGATAATCATCATGAGGACCCCACACTTATCACAATGAGGGTATTGGTGAGAGAAACTTTGAAACGATGAATCACTGAAATAATGATAGTACGGTTGTGGTTCGTATGAGTTTTGTGGAGGGTAGTTGAAATTGTTTTGAGGATAATTGAAAGAGTTCGGGTTAGAATCATAAGTGAATGAATTCTCGGCGCAAATCGAACAACATCCATCAATGAGATAGGTTCCACACCACTTGCACATACATTTATAACAACGGAAACCTTTCGGTAACACGTCTCCACAACCGTAGCAATACTCTTGATCGAATGAAAGTATCTCGGGAATGGGAGTAGGAATCGAGGGCTCAACAACATCACAAACGGTAGGTAAAACGGTATTTCCGAAGTTGATATTTGTGACGAGTTCATTTAAGCAATTTTGAAGCATGTTCATGATATCGTCCGAAAAAGGTTTTGAAGATTCTGGAGGTGGGACAAGTGGTGTGCTCTTAGAGCTAGCAATTTCCACCACTTCGTTTTGGTCTCCGGTTCTTGCTCTTTTCTCTTAACCTTAACCGTAAATCGCGAAAGATTTGGATCAAATCTAGACGATTTAGGTTCAGAAACAATAGAACAAATCTCGGGTTGTGGCGGATGGTCGGAAAAACTTGGAGAATCATCGAGAGAGTTTTTATCGGATAATTCGCACCAATAGCAATATTTGCTTGCACCAACCCTACCACACCGCTTACATAAACAATCGTAATTTTGACAATAAAGCTGATCCTCTTCCATACGGCCTTTGCAATGGAAACAACGACGATAATCGATTGTCGCCATGAGAATTAAACATGTAGAGGGTTAAAGAAATAGAATTAAGTGATCGAGAGGATACGAAGAATAGAATCAACTGGTGAAAGAAGGAAAGAGAAATAGAATTATACGGATAAGAGGAACGAGAAGAATATTTTTGGGGTTTTGATAAATAAAAAAAACATAAAAGAGAAAATAAATTTTTGAAAAGGAAAATATTTTTGGGTTTTTTGTATTTTTCAAAAAAACAATAACTTCACGAGGAAGGTTCTTCAAGTCACTAATCGCAAAAACTTCACGATATTGTCGCAACACACCTCCCCGGCAGCGGCGCCAAAATTTGATTCGTGTAAAATAAACACAATTATCAACGTATCAAATTAACCGTGAAATTCGACAAATCAACCATTTAGGAAAAGGGTTAACGTGCCAAATCTCACGAATGTGATAAAAGTGATACCGGGAAAGTGACTTCCCCGGGTCGTGTCCCAACGAGGTGTGAAATTGACGGTGTCGTTGAGTTTCGTGATTAGGACATGAATTGGCTAAACGAATTTTTGGAATTGTGATTACGTATTCTACAAAATAAAGAACGGAAATGAAAATAAAGCATGTAAAACAAAGAAAACACTAAATAAACTACGACTAAGCCTAGGAAACAATAAAACAATGCTAAATTACATCCTAGGGTGCTAAAATGCAAAAACGCTAAAAACCGGGAACTCACCGAGCCCCGAAAGTGAAAAAGATGAAATTTACATCCTATGAGTGTAAAAACAATTTTCCTACATTCTACACGACTAAAAATAATTTTAGGAAAAAGCCGGGTATTTTTTTCGACTTTTATTTTATTTACTACGAATTAAAAACTAAAAAGTAAGAAATTAAATATTAAAAATACTAAAACATTTTTGAAAAATCTGAAAATTTCCCTAAAAGAACTTTAAGTAATTAGGAATCAGAGAAAATTTAGAAAGCAATGCCTTGTTAATGAAATAAGTTACAAATAAGCTAAAAATGCTTAAAACTAACAACTGTGAAATGCCAGTTAAATAATTAACTAGTGCAAACTAAAACAATAAAGTCCCAAGGGCGAGTTGGTGTTGAGATGGTTGTTGTGAGGCGTGGCTGTGTGCAAGAGGTCAGGGGGTCGAATCCCACCACTGCACCTTTACTCTTTTATCTTTATTATTTTTTTAAACCTGATTAGTAAAGATTTTTTTTTTTTACAAAAACTCAAGATTGGAGAATCTGAAATGAGCTGTAAACAGCTTCTTGAAACAGCAGACCCCAGGCAAAGGATCGTTTGGCTACAAACAGTTTCTAAGAAGGTAAAAACTTATCAAAACCCGCCATTACCAAACACCCTTGTAACAGCTTTTTAGGCACAAATAAGTACAATGAGCAGTTGAATAAGCAATAAAATTAGAGGACAAGCTATATTAAAATAAAATAAGCTAAGAACAAAGGAAATAAGCTACGGAAACTAGAGGAATAAGCAGTTGGATTGATGAACTAAGCTAGGGAGATCCTAAGCTAAACATGGAAAAATAAACAACCAAAAGACTACACTAAACAGCTAATACGCTAATTAAGATCTATCCTAATCTAGCATACCTAAGAGCGCCTAAAAAAACTAAATAAGCAATAATTAAGCACAACAAAAAAAGTGAATGGCTGTTGCCGGATTGCCTACTGCAACAGTTGAGAAAACAGCCCCCAGAGGAGCTTTAGAGCTTATAAATAAGCAAACTAGGCACTATCAAATTCCTAACAATCCTGCACAAATGAAATAAGCACCAGTGGGTTTAAAAAAAAACTAAATGGGGGCACTGCAGACCCCTTGACAGCTCTTAAATAAGCTGTCAAGAAGGTGTTAGGGGGCTGCTACACTACTGGGACAGAAACTGCAACGCTGCAGTTACAAACAGGGTACATGGGGTTTTGATGGCCAAAGTTAACTTCCTAATAAGCTCTACAGGACCAAATTAAGCTCAAACAAATTAATGCCATCCTATAAACTAACAATATACACAAAATCAAGTCCTACTTTTAAGTCTAATCTACTTTAAATTAGGCTAAAAAGGTAGTACTTGGGCTGTAGTGACAGAAGTAAAAAAAAAGGGTAAACGACAACTTTGGGATGCAATTTTAAGCTACCTAAGCGCAACCAAAGTGCAAACCAAGTAAAAGCAGGTTAAGTTGGGTATATGCTTACCTAAGAAAAACACTTTTTTGAAGATTTGGGCTTCAACTCAGCCAAGAAAAAGGGTGTGAACAGCAGCAGTAGGCTGCTGTTCTTCAATCAGTTTTGTGTGAAATTTTTTGAAACGAAACTCTTCTGGAAATCTGATTCTAAGACTGAAACCTTAAACAAATAACTTGCAAAAGACCTTAAAACTGATTTGAGAAAAATAATGGGTCAAACTATGAATTTTTGACCCATAACCAAGACTATTCCAAACACCTTTTAAAGGGCGAAAAAACAGATTCTACAAACTTTGAGAGTTAGGAACCTCTTAAAAACTTGTTTTCAACATAAACTAAAACTACAGAAGGATTTTAAACAAACTTTAGAACCCAATTGATAGATTCAATAACATGAAGAAAAATTAAAACGCAAATGAATTAAAAACTTAAATTTAAATTGCGTTGAAAATTAAAATTACATATAATAAAACTAAAAATGGTACTAGAACCAGAATACCTAGACAAAAATTTTCACTAATCCTACTTCTCCTATTTATACAAAAGATACTTCTTTCTTCACTTTCTGTCTTCTTTCTTGGTGTGTTTCTTGTGTGAGACAAAATAGCTCAAAATTCATCCTAGTGCTTCCTTCGTTCAATCCCAACCATCAACTAGTTAGGTACGCATATTGAGAACCAATCTGAGCTGTTAGTGGGGACTTTATGCCTTGGATTGCCAAGGTGGAATGGGCTTCATGTGACTCTTTATTGGTTTCCTGGAAGTGAAAGAGATGGGGAGAGAGGAGGGAAGATTGGGCGCCATTTTAGAGGGTTTGGGAGGTTTTTTATCTGGTTTTCTGGGTTTGGGTGTGTATTATCAGGGATTGGATAAAAGGGTGAAGGGGGTTCATGTAGGGAAGAGAAGGGTTCAAAAAAAAGTGAAAGGGTCATTGGGAGGGTTAAGGTTTATTAAAAGGGTTTATTTTCCCATTCTCACTCCAAAAACATATCTCGGGCTTCGAAAATATAGAAAATCGCTGCCGTCTGTTTCAAAGACGTTTTCCGTTTTAGCTCGATTTAGCTCGTTTTCGCTCTGTTTTCCATCCTTTTGTACCTGCAAGACATAAAACACACTCCGAGGATATTTTTAACATAATTTGATCGTTTTTGGGTGTTTTTAGTCATTTTTTGAGGTCTTAGGCGGGTAAAAACGATGAGTGAATAAGTACTAATCAACTTGTTACTTAGCTGGTGATCTTGAGTTCTCAACTTTTGGTTTTCAGTTTGGTTCACTAAATAAGCTGTGGTTTTAGCTTATAGTTAGTAGGAAAATCTGTTTTCATTTTAAATAGTCAATCAAGTCATTTCAGTTTAGCTTGCACTCTAGAGGTTTAGGTCTGTTGAAATAGGTCAGTATTAAGTAGATTTAGCATTATCTTGTAGCTTTTATCATTTGGTGCCCTGTAGAAGCTTTTAGCTTAATTAGAAGTGCTTATTCATAAGCAGTTACACTACAGCTCCCATTTCTTGCACACTAGATTACGTTTTGATATTTTTCCTAGATTAAGAATAATATTTTAGATTTTCCCTGAATTTTTTATAATTTTCTCACACTGTTTGCTATTTTTCTCTATTAAAATTAGTTTTTAATCTTTTTTAATTACCTTTTAATACAATTAAATCAGAAAAGCTTCAAAAAAATAAGTTTTCAATTTTCCTAGATTAAGAAAAATATAAAAAGTCAAAAAAATATTTTTCCATAATTTTCCTAGTTCAAATTATAATTTTTAGCAATTTAATTAGTTTTAATTAGTTTTTAATTCAAATAAATTCGAGAAAAATCATAAAAATTAGTTTTAATTCTTATTTAATTTTCTAATATCATTTTTAGTTAGAAAGTAATTTTAGATCATTTTTAGGACTTAGATTAGACGTAGTTGCATTTAAATTACGTTTCTTTAATTACGTTTTAGAATAATTCGCGTATTTAGGATTTCCCGTAGTATAATTTCCCTTAATTGCTTTCCCAATTCCCGTAGTTTAGATAATATAAAAATCCAAAACATCGAGCATTTTAATAACAAACCAATAACGACGTTGCCCATTCACACCACGTTGGGACACGACTCGGATTTCATAATCCGTATCACTATCACTCACGGGATTTGATTCATTATCCTTTTTCCTAAAGGGATTTTAAATCATTCCTTGTGGTTATTTTTTATATCGATATTGTGGTTTTATCCATACACACATACCCCTAAGCCTACTACATCGAGAATCAAATTTTGGCGCCGCTGCCGGGGAGGTTGTGTCGCGACAATATCGTTAAAGGTTTGACGATTAGTGACTCGAGATCCTTCCTTTGTGAAGTTATTGTTTTTATAAAATCAAAAAAATAAAAAATATTTTCCTTTTTCTTTTATATATATATCATATTAAAAATACAAAAAGATTTTCTCTTTTGTTTTTGAGCTAAAATAGAATACATCAATTATATAACATTCTCAACGGAGGTGTTATCATTAGTAAGTTCCCGAACCAAAGATCAAAAACTTGCCTTTGTGTCGCTTGTGAGTCGATTTATTTCTATCGGATAAACAAACTGTGTGGTGGGTATAAGGACGGCCTGACATTAAATTGCGGTTGAAAAGAGGCGGGTTTTAATAAGCTTCGCGCTGACCTAAAAAGCTTCTCCGCTCGCTTGTGCGTTTGTCTTATAGAAGTGATTTATTCACTTGGGATTATTGGTTAAGTTCACTGTTGTTTTCAATTCGATCTCTTTTAATTGCCTTGGTTTTTGAAAGTGCATGCACACTCGTTCTAATAACTACCGACCGATACGTGAAGCCGCTACAATTCCAAGAAGGCGAAATAGACGTGCTCAATTAGTCGAACCCGAGATTCGAACTAATCCGACTCCGCCCATTGTCGAAATGGCGGAAGATAACCGATCCATGTTAGAGCAATTACAAGCACCCACCGAGGGTTATGGAGAAGCCATCGTCGTCCCGGCAATCGTTGCCGATAATTTTGAGCTTAAACATGGTTTGATAAATTTGGTTTCGTCGAGCCAATTTTACGGATTTGAGAGGGACGATCCTCACTCTCATATCCGACGGTTTAACAAGCTCACGTCTACGATCAAATACCGTAACGTTCCGGAAGAAGCTATCAAGCTACTACTCTTTCCGTTTTCACTTGAGGGGGCCGCCCGGATTTGGCTCGAAAAACTACCCCCTCGATCGATAACCACATGGGAGAATTTAGTGTCAAAATTCGTGAACGAATTCTTTCCACCGTCTAAAACAACAAGCTTAAAAAATGAAATAACAAAATTCACACAAAGATTTGATGAATCATTTAGTGAGGCATGGGACCGATTCAAAGATTTGCTTAGGCAATGTCCCCATCATGGTTTTACGGAATTACACCAACTTGATACGTTTTATAACGGTTTGAATGAAACTGATCAAGACTCTCTCAATGCCGCCGCGGGTGGTAATTTGTTGACCCGATCAACGAGAGATGCCTTGTCGATTATTGAGAACAAATCTAAAGTTCGTACCTCACGGGGCAAATCGGTTGCTGCTCGAGTGAGTGCTACACCGTCGTCCTCGTCTTACGAAAATACGTCTAGCACCGATGCTAAGATTGATAAGCTTACGGATATGATTCAGGCTTTGGTTAAGATTAAAACGGCTAAGATTAATTCTTCTCCACCCGCTCAAGTCAAAGCAGTGGAATCAACTTGTACTACTTGTGGTGGCCCGCATGCCTACTACAATTGTACCGCCACCGATGGAAATCCTTTTGAAGCTAATGTCGTAACCGGAGGTAACCAATACCATCCTCAAGTTGAAACGAGTCCTCGTGTTAGTAATCAAATGGGACCTCCGGGATTTTCTCAATCGAACAATCAAACTCGTTTTAATCAGAATCAAGTTCGTGGACCAAATGTTCAAAACCAATTCAAAGCCCCATCAAATCAATACCCGAATCAAGGAGTCAGTTACAATCAAGGATATCAAGCTTCAAGCTATCAAGCTCCGCCTTTGCCCTCTAATGAATTCTCGAATTACGTTCAGCACAATAATGCTAAAATCCACACCATGCAAACTCAGATTTCAAGTTTGAGAAATGAATTCCAATCTTCGTTAACTAGACAAAGCAATGAGTGTAAGAACGAAATTCGACTTCAGAACAACAAGATGGATGCTTCACAGAATAAACTTGAGAATATGTTGAATGTTGTTTTGTGCCAAATGAGTCAACCCTCGGGTTCCGGTTCTCTCCCAAGAAACACCATTCCAAACCCGTAGGGAGAAATGAAATCTATAACCATTCGAGATGATGGGCCCTCGATGACTACTTCCTCTCCGGTGAGGAGTGTAGCACGAGAGACCGAGGTGACAAAGGACCCGGTAATTCCTCTTGATAATGGAAAAGCCAAAAACGTCCAACCTCTGGTTGCCCAAGTTCCTTCTATCTCTGTCAAAATGCCGAGTTCTAACCTTACACCGTGCAAATCGATTCAATCACGATTCGACAAAATGAAAGTTGTTTCCGGAACCAAATTCAAACTTACAACTGATATGATTAAAGCTGCTGACATGATTTATGAAAAGAAATTGGAACAAATTTCAAAGATTTCACTTGAGCCTACACCGTCTAATTCTTCATCGAACCAAGCTCCCGAGAAGCTTGGTGATCCCGGGAAATTTCTCCTTCCTTGTTCTTTAAATGATATTGAGGAATGTAATGCCCTAACCGATTCATGTGCAAGCATAAGTCTCATGCCTCCTGCGATATATCATGAGCTTGGATTTAAGACTCTTATACCGACTCGTATGACTATCGAATTAGCTAATCGAACAATTGCTCACACGGTTGGTGTAGTCAACGATGTTATGGTACGAGTGGATAAATTCCATTTTCCCGTGGATTTCGCCGTCGTTGATATAGAGGTTGACGCCCGAGTCCCTCTCACTTTAGGAAGACCATTCTTGAGAACCGCGAAAGTCCTTGTGGATCATTACCAAGGAACGTTAACGATCAGAAAAGGAAATGAAAAGATTGTGTTTTATGCCGAACAAACTTCAAAACCTCCACCCGATGATCATTCGATTCATAGCATCGGTGTGATTGATTTCTCTGAAGAAAGTGGTGATCCTATTTTACCGTCTCATCCGATTATGACCGTCTCTTTCCCGTCTCTCACTACGGAAAGTGACCCCATTTGGGAAGAGATCGAGGCCTTTCTTAATGATGATTCAGTTCAAGTTGAGATTAATAATAATGCTACTTTTGACCCGGAGGGGGACATTCTTTTACTTGAAAAGTTGTTATATAATGAGCCATCTTCTTACCCCCCTCCGGATGATCCGAATGATGTGAAGAAAGTTGAGCCTAAAACGTCTCGAATTGATCTTTCAAGATTTACGATTAAGAGTATGTCGACAATACAAGCTGAACGGAAAAAGAAACAAGAAAAGGAGTCTACAACGGTAGTGGTGGAAAATGCTAGCTCTAAGAGCACACCACTTTTCCCACCTCCGATTTCTAAGAAAATCGACCTTCCTTTAAGTGGCAATCCCACTCCTTCTTCTGAAATCATGGAACCTTCTTTTGAGACATCTTTCGATCCAGAATCTTTTAAAACATTCACGAATCTCTTGTTTGAATTTGATTCTGAATATACTCTAAAATTTGAAAATCAACTCTTTGACGAAGAAAGTGAGGAGTTCACTGATGAAATTGCTCTTACCGACTCGATTTTCTCTGAGGATGAAGAAGAATATGATGATCCGTTTTTCCCAAAGAAAGATAAGGAAGTGAAGTTTTTGACAGATGAACTTGTTGATCCTGAGGTCCAATATTATTTTTTAGCCGAGAGTGATTCCTCTCCTCGTGAGGATTTTCACATAAATGATACCTTGATTTCGTTCCTCTCCGAAAACAAAATCTTTAAACTCGGGATATGCATTGATGAGATTTTTGTTGAAAACAATTTCCGAGATAAGGATCCTCCGTTGGATGCCTTCACTACTGAGCTTTTAATTCTGATGCCTAACCATGAGCTCCCGACTTCTTTGGAGTATTCTCTTATCGATCCTTCATCCCTTCGTCCTCCTGCTAAACCGCTAGATGATGGATCATTCTTTCTTGATATACCTAATGTGAGTTTAGGAGGTGTTATTCCTTATGTGCTTGAGCCTGACACTTTCTTTCCCCCCCAACCCCCCCCTTCTCTTTCCTCCGGAGTGAGGACACTATCTTTGATCCGGGTATCCCTTCCGCTTGTTTCCCCAAGGACAAATGAATTCGGGGACGAGTCAGGCTAGCGACTCGGTAAGCAAAAACAGTAGCGCTTCGTGGGAGGCACCCCATGCTTATCCTTCTATCTTCTTTTTATTTTCTAATAAGTGACGTGAAGGGGTTAGCCTCTTCGATTTCTCGTGTTTGGTTGTTTGTGATGTTTTGTCTAGGATTTTCTCGATATGAAGACTCTCGTGCTCGAAGTTTGTTTTTTCTCCACTCGAGTTTCATGTTCGATGCTGATGGAAATCCGATATCCGAAATCTTATCGACTAACGTTTATCTTTGAGCATACTTAATAAACGGCTTTTAGATTTTCGTTGATACCCTTGCTTTTAAACATTGAGGACAATGTTTCGTTCTAGTCTGGGGTAGGGTAATCTTCGATTTGATTTGACCGCACTTGCTTGTTTTTTGTCGTGTATTCTCGCAACCCCGTTTTTCCTTAGAAAATGAAAAAAAATTGTGCTAAAAATGAGAAAAATTTAATTTTTTGTAAGCTTTTGTTAGTTTTATGATTGAAAAGTTCTTGCTAGTCTCTTAGAAGTTACTTTAAATATGCGTTTTTCTTGAAATAGCCTTTGCTAATTGCTTAGACAAGAGGCTATAAAATGCGATTCTAGCTCACAAGGCCAAGGATTTGCAAGCTTCCCTAAGTGATTTTAAATATGCGAAGCTTAAACAAGGATTTGCTAGTTTCTAATGAGTGATTTTAAAAAATGCGAGACTTGAGATTATTTTACGAAGCATTCGCTAAGTTAATATATGTTTTGACATCTTGTTGGCTTTCCGCTGGTGAGAGTAGGAATGGAATTCTGACTTGACCAGGCGTGTTGAGCCCTAGCTTGTTCCCTTAACCATAGATAATCTAAAAATTATCGGCTAAGCATCCGCGGATCTCATTATTTGGGATTTTAAATTTGCGGAGATCGAGAAATGATAGAGTTACTTATGAGTTTAGATGCTAAGCGTGGAGTAGTTGGTTCTCTTTAGAGTCCATCAAAGGTACTTATGGCTTTTTGTTCCCACAAAATTGTTACACCCCATATTTGTTTAATAATAATTAGAGATGTTGAGTTTTTGACGATAGTTAGTTCTTTATTCTTCTTTAGAGAATCTTTGCCCATGAGAGTTGGGTACACATCAAGGTACTGTCAGTGTTGCGGTGTAATAGACAACTGATTCCTGATAGTTTGCTGCTATTGTTTCTATTGTTATAAAAGCGGTAGGATTCGGAGTTTGGCACAAAAATTAACATGAAATAAAGCCCAAATGTATTAAAGTTGAAAAATCCAAAGCCATAAAAGTTGTCATAGACTTCTATAAAGGTTGAGGAAAATCCAAAGTCATAATAAGACTTCTGATAAAACGGTAATCCCGTTGAGTTAGTGGTTGAAAAGACCAATGGCCTAAATTGCAAAAATGCAAATGTGCTGAAATAAGTGTTAAGCCAAGCTTTGAATCCGGGAGATATTTTCCTAAATCATGTTAAATTAGGACCTTGATGTGGACCTCATTCTTGTGTGCAATGGTTTTCGAGGGAAGGTGAATAACTAATTAGCGACTTAGCTTCATATCTTTATCGGAATAAAAGTTATCGAAACGAGAAACTTGAAGAAATTCATTTCTCACAAAAATAAAAAAATCTAGAGGTAAATAGGAAAATGGGAGCAAAAGGTAATTACACAAGTAACTTCCATGGGTAGTGTTAGCATCTAAAGTCGTATTTAACAATGATTTCGATTTTACGCTTAGTTTGGGGACTTGTGAAAAATCAGGGACGATGTATTCTATCCGTATGGTCACTTCACGCTGTGTTGTGTTTCCTACTCCGTGATCCTAAAATGTCGTTTGAAAAATGTTGGAGTTATTGATCGACATGAAAGTTCAACAAACCGTCACTCATAACCAGAATGTGCTTAATCGTAATATCTACATGTGAATAAAAAGGTAAATGGGGAGTTTTTAGAATTAAGGGTTCTTAATCTCTTTTGAGGAATCTTTGCTACTTCTTCATAGGTTTAGTAGAAAGAGATTGAAATCCTTGGTTTTAGAAGCGTGAGTTGATTGCATTGCGTGGGGACACGACAATGGTCTCGTCTGGGGTATTTTGATATGTGCTAAAACACATATCATTTCTTTATCAAATATGACCCAAAATAACCAAGAAAGAGCCGTTTATTGCTAATATTTGTTGTTTTCTTGAGTTTTTGCATGTGCAGGTACGGATATGACAAAACAGACAAAAGAAAGCCAAAACCGAAGAAAACCGAGCACGAGAGAAAGAAGAATGCAAAAAGCTGAGGCTGGGAAAGGAATTTGCAAGTTTGGACAATCAATTCTCATCATGGCAGTTTTAGTCCCTGAAGATTCAGAACTGACATGTTTGGTCCTTGGAATTTTCAAAGATGGCAAAAATGGTCCCTGGATTATGAGAGAAGGACAAGTCTAGCCCTTGGATTATATTTTCAGATTTACAAGATTGGCCCCTGGATTTTCAGTTTATACATTTTTGGTCCTTATACCATTAAATGGATCCATGATATATCCTATGTCCAAAATCCAACTATATTTAACCTTGGCCCAAATCTAACCCACGGTCCAAACCCCAAACCGTTTACCCATGGACCCCGGTCAACCACATTTACCCGGTCAACACAAAACCAAAATACAATAAAAAAACTATACGCGCCAAATGGTTTTTCCCAAATCCCTCCCAAACCCAGATACATGAACCCTAACCCACCCATTTAATTAATTCGCTTCATGAAACTCAAATTCATACGAAATTATCACTCAACTCTGACACGTGACTGACACACGGATGCCACGCTGGCAATCCGTGTGTCAATCACATCATCCCTTGCTTCCTATTGGTGGATGAAACGTGGAGATCACAATCTAATGGTCGTGATGAAAGGATGACTGATGGGATTTAATCCAAGGGTTGTGAAGAGCCAAGAGAAAGCACAATTACACCTTCCAGATTCTTCCATGACCTCAAGCTCAAGTATATAAAGACCCCTTCACCCACGAATTGAAGGCACCTTTCTTTTCTTCTTAATTCAGTAGTTTAAATGTATTTTTGTATTAAGTTTTTAATTCAGCTTTTAAATTCCAAATTTTGTAATCTACTCTTGTACTCAGTTTTTTTATATTAATGAAATTTCTGTTTTACTCTTCAAATTATTGTTTCAATTCTTAATGTTTTTAATCTCAGTTTATTAGTTGATTATTACTTAATCTCAGTTTGATTCAAAAGTGTTTACAGTTAGTTATCATTTTAATCAAAAATAAAAAAAAATAAGAAAAATATAAAAAAAAATAAAAAAATACTTTCAATCTTCTTATAAGCTTTAAATAAGCTAAGCTACTGTTTAGAGAAGCCTTTACAAGCTCCTTATAGCTTGTTGAAGGTTAACTCCTGTTTGAAATTCATTTTACAACAAAAATCTCATCACAAGTCACACAAACTGCAGGTTCATGATTGTTCTGGTTTGCTGAAATGGAGCTTGGATTGGGTTGAACTTAGCTGATTTGGGTTGATAATAAGTTCAGATTACTGTTCCATTGATCTAATAAGCATGTCACTGTGACAGGACTTATGTAAGTGCATTTATAACCTGTTTTACTCATCTGTCTTGTTGCATAGTTAGTTTAATCTGAAATTGATAGTTATTAGTTGTTATAATTGCATTTATTCAGTTCATAGATTGTTATTAGATCTTTGTTTAAGCTCTCATGGATTAGAATTAAGGATAAGTTAGTTTTAATTACATTTTAGTTTTATTCAGTGTTGCAAAACAAGGCCTACAAGGCCGATTAATCACCGATTAGGTGCTACTGGGCCACCAACCTTGCCGATTCGTGTAACTGGGTCAAACAAATCGGTCAACAACGGTCAATGGCAGTCAACGACTGTTAACGGTGGTCAAACTTGCCGGAAACTTGCAAATCTTGTCGGAAATACCCAAAACTTGTCTTGAACAAGTTTTAATCAGTTATATTTGATGTTTTTATCTGTTACAAGATGATTTTCAAGGAAAGTCTTGTCTAGAATACCCAAATCTCGCCGGAAATACCCAAAACTTGCCGAAAATGCCAATCCGATTAATCATCGATTAATCCCGCCTTGACCGATTACAAGCTACAGGGGGTTCGACCGCCCGACTACCGATTCACGATTTTTGCAACCTTGGTTTTATTAAAGGCTGTTTGGCATTAGCTGATATTTGGAAGTTTTAGTGATTATCAGTGGTTAGAGTTGTTAGGTTTAGTTTGCTGTAGTATAATAGAGGTCATTTGAGCTTTTATTTTGCATTTCCACTCTCTTTAGTCAAAATCACTTTAAACCTGCTCTAATCAGTGAATCAGTTAAGATTTTAATAATCACAAGCTTGATTTAGGTTTAGAATTTAGTGTATTAGCTTGATATAACTTTAGTTTAGCTTAAATCATCATTATCAGTTCACAAATTGATCTCAAATTTCATTTTAGTCAAAATAGTAAATCTGTGTCTAAAAGTCAAAACAGCAAATCTGGTTTTTACCAAACTTTATAGATTTTTCATAGCTTCATCTTTGGTTCAATTCAAGTGAAATTTTGTGACAAATAACTTCAGTTGGTCTACTTTTGAAAATTAAATTTTGTGGAATTTTTGGAAATTATTTTAAGCACTAAATCAGCTCTTCAAAAGAGCTGATTTGCCTGTTCAGACACTCAGATTAGCTGAGTGCCATTAGCTTCTTTTCAGGCCTTGCATTAGCCTCATTTGAGCTTGCTTTTGTCTGTAACTTGGTCCACTTGTTACTTAGCTGGTGATCTTGAGTTCTCAACTTTTGGTTTTCAGTTTGGTTCACTAAATAAGCTGTGGTTTTAGCTTATAGTTAGTAGGAAACTCTGTTTTCATTTTAAATAGTCAATCAAGTTATTTCAGTTTAGCTTGCACTCTAGAGGTTTAGGTCTATTGAAATAGGTCAGTATTAAGTAGATTTAGCATTATCTAGTAGCTTTTATCATTTGGTGCCCTGTAGAAGCTTTTAGCTTAATTAGAAGTGCTTATTCATAAGCAGTTACACTACAGCTCCCATTTCTTGCACACTAGATTACGTTTTGATATTTTTCCTAGATTAAGAATAATATTTTAGATTTTCCCTGAATTTTTCATAATTTTCTCACACTGTTTGCTATTTTTCTCTATTAAAATTAGTTTTTAATCTTTTTTAATTACCTTTTAATACAATTAAATCAGAAAAGCTTCAAAAAAATAATTTTTCAATTTTCCTAGATTAATAAAAATATAAAAAGTCAAAAAAATATTTTTCCATAATTTTCCTAGTTCAAATTATAATTTTTAGCAATTTAATTAGTTTTTAATTCAAATAAATTCGAGAAAAATCATAAAAATTAGTTTTAATTCTTAGTTAATTTTCTAATATCATTTTTAGTTAGAAAGTAATTTTAGATCATTTTTAGGACTTAGATTAGACGTAGTTGCATTTAAATTACGTTTCTTTAATTACGTTTTAAAATAATTCGCGTATTTAGGATTTCCCGTAGTATAATTTCCCTTAATTGCTTTCCCATTTCCCGTAGTTTAGACAATATAAAAATCCAAAACATCGAGCATTTTAATAACAAACCAATAACGACGTTGCCCATTCACACCTCGTTGGGACACGACTCGGATTTCATAATCCGTATCACTATCACTCACGGGATTTGATTCATTATCCTTTTTCCTAAAGGGATTTTAAATCATTCCTTGTGGTTATTTTTGATATCGATATTGTGGTTTTATCCATACACACATACCCCTAAGCCTACTACATCGAGAATCAAATATATGCTCAAACTCCATGCATCCACGCTTCTAAAGCTTGTAATTTTGTGTACGAATTTATGTTTAACTTTGTATTATATCCTTCTTCTGATTTTTTATTAGAGCATGCAGTATCATCACCCCACACTCACGCCATTCCCATGTGGCACGCCAAATGGCGTCGCCAAACTGTTGTTACCACACCTTACCACCCCCGCGCCATTTACAGCGTGATTTGAGTCACCCTCGCCAAATGTACATATTTTTTGAATATTTTGATCGTTTGGGCCTTCAATCGGCAAGTGTATGTATGTTTTTCCCCCTTAAATATGCAGAAGAGTGTGTGAGTACTCGGTTTGAACAAAAAGAAACAGTTTAAACAGGCATGCAAAAATGATGAATAGAGAAGAAACAGAATATTATGAGGTTCGGTTTGTGCAGAAATGACCAAACAGGCGTGCGTTTGATATTCGAAATGATGAACCAGGATTGTATTTCAGTGATGATTGGACCTTCATTGAAATAAGGGTGTTGGAGGCGAGTGTGTGTGTGAAGGGAGTGGGGGTTGTGGTTTATGAGAAAAATTAGGGTATGAAATCTTATTTAAACTCTTTTTAATTAGGGTTATGTTGTGGGTTTTATGGTATGTTATCCCAAATTTAGGATTGGGCTCCAACTTGTTATTATCCAAAGTTTATTAGTTGGTTTGATATTTTGGTAATGTTTTTGTCATTTTCGTATTTGTTATTATCGTATTGTAATTTGTATTTTAATTAATGAAAATTTAGTTTGTTTGAAAAATGAAAATAAAATAAAAGGATGGGGCTAAAAAACTGTGAAATCACACGCGAAGAAGAGTATTTTTGATGTGTGGATGTGAAATATAAAATGCTAAGATGATACTTATTTGATACAAAACAACACCAAAACAGCATGTTATCATACCTCACGCTCTTAACGACACTTTCCCTACAACTACAACCAACAAACAAGGGAACGACTTGGAGCCACATCACCTCTATCCAATAAAAACCCTCCAACTCAAAACTACCCAATTTTACCCTAACACTACCCGATTTGGAGGGAGTGGTACCCTAGTACCAGATTTTTTTTTTTTTTTTTTTTTTTTAATATTAAAAAATATCATTTCATTAAAAATAAAAACATTACATAATACTTAAAAAAAAGACACATTACATAATACTTAAAAAAAGAAACATAACATAATACTTAAAAAAAACTAGATTAAAATAAAAAACCCACTAATCATCGAGATGCGGCAAGTATTGACGTGCTACGTGCTCCGTGAGATCATATCGAAGACGGTCATAGAGAACTTCGTTTAGTAACTCCGCTACCACACTGTTGTCGAACACTGGCTGGACCGGCTCATCCATTATATGAATCGGTGAGATTGCCCTCCCTTCGCGTTTTATAACCATATTGTGCAAAATAACACACGCATGAACCTGATTGGCAATCTTCGCTTTGGTCATAGCTCGGAGAGGTCGATCGAGAATTTTCCATTTTCCTTTGAGAGCAGCAAAAGCTCGCTCGACATCCTTTCTCGCCCCTTCTTGTAACTTCTTAAATCTCTTTTCCTTTGGGTCGGTTGGATACGGGTATGCTTTAACAAATGTGGACCACTTAGGATAGATTCCATCTGTCAAATAGTAGCCGCGTTTGTAAAAGCGTCCATTCACCTGGAATGAACTGTTCATCGCCGTTCCATTTCGATCTGTAAGATACAAGTCAGACGTATTCAATACGTTGATATCGTTGTTTGACCCCGGGGGACCAAAAAAAGCATGCCAAATCCACATATCTTGTGACGCGGTGACTTCAAGTATGATAGTGGGAACACCATAGTCACCTCTCGTATATTGCCCTCTCAAATGTCTAGGACAATTTTTCTATTTGACGTGTGTACAATCGATGCTACCAAGCATCCCGGGGATGTGATGCTTCGCTTCATGGGCCTGGAAAATGCGAGCAAGGTCGTGTGCTGTCGGCCTACGTAGGTACTCTCGACCGTACAACTCAATGATGGCCTCACAAAAATAATCAAGACTTTCACGTGATGTTCTTGCAGACATGCATAAATATTCTTCATACTCATGTGGGGGATTGCCGGTTGCGAGTTGCCTAACGGCCGATGTGATTTTTTGTTTCGCCGTGAAACTTTTTTTAGCTCGCGCGTCATAGCCTTCTTGAAAATATGGGTGTCTCGCTTCAATGCCGCCCACTATTTGCAAAAACATGCTTTTCTCCATTCGATTTTTTTTAAAGTAATCGTCGTTGTACTTTGGTGTTTCAACGAACCAATCATTCTCTAAAGTTTGAAGACCTATTTCCCAATGACGATTTATGCTAGTACGGCTAGAGCTTGCCGTGTCTTCCAGATACTGAGCCGCTTGAAGCATAAGTTGCAACGAGCTACCCGTGGATAGCTCGTCGGACGAAGACGAAATAACGTATTCGAATTCGGAAGAATCGGAAGACATTTTGATGATAAAAGGGTTGGGATTTTATGAGAAATTGAAAGGTGGGGGTAATTTTTTTTTTTTGAGAGATTAGTGTGTGTTTTTTTTTGAAAAAAATGAGTGTTTGTTATTTGGTTTTAAAGGGAATTTTATTTTTATTTATTTATTTATTTTTATTTTTTTATTAATGTCCACAACTAGCCGTTAGGCTAGTCCAACGTTCCAAAATTTTGAAATCCTTCCTCTTCACCGCTCGGGCTCACAAACCGAACCTCTTCACCGATCGTGGTACCTGAATAGGTGGGAATGTCGGGTAACACTACCCGATCCCCCTACCCGATCCCACTCCCTCCCCCCTTAACGACACTTTCCCTACAACTACAACCAACAAAGAAGGGAACAACTTTTTATAGGCAAACATCGCGTTTGTCGATATGCTCCCCCTATTATATAACCGGTCTTATCTCTCATCCTACGCTTGTAATTAAGTGACCACAAAAAATAGTTTGCTAAAGATCCCTTAAAACTGATGTGATGTGATGAAAGTGTATAAACTATGTATGTACCACCGTAGCTCACCCTTAAAACAGTTTAGACAACGTTACTGGTTTTAGTGATGGTAAATATCATCAGATTTTCTCAATAATTAATTTTTGTGTCAAAGTCATAAGACATATATTTTGTTTTATGGGAATGATATTCGGATATTCCCTTGTTTTATATATATTTAGGAGTAAATTACACGGATGGTCCCTAAGGTTTGTCCAAAATTTCACTCACAGTCCCTGAAAGTTTAAAGTTGCATGGATAGTCCCTATCTCTGAAAAGAATAACACCTGTGGTCCCTTATTTAACTGGCGTTAAGTAAGCTCCGTTATAATTTACATTTTTAGCCCTTTTGGTTGAAGGTCGTTACCTTGTCAGTCCATTATCATAACGGTCGTTTATAAGTTAAAGTTTTTCGACATTAGTACGTTTTTTATACATTTTCTTACGTTTTCGTCTGTTTTTTAACGTTTTCGTCCGTTTTTTATACGTTTTCATCCGTTTTTTATACGTTTTCGCCCGTTTGCTTACATTTTTTACATTTTGGTCCGTTTTATATCGTTTTGCCGTTTTCTTTTACGTTTTTCTGTTTTTAACGTTTTCGTCATAAAATTTTTTTGACATAAAATTTCAAAAAAAAAAATTTGAAAAATTTTTCGACATAAAAATTTTGAAAAATTTTTACTCCAATTTTTTTCCGAAATTCTTTTTCAATTTTTTTTTTCCAATTTTTTTTTAGAATTTTTTTTCCAAATTTTTTTTTCGAAATTCTTTTTCGAAAAAAAATTGGAAAAAAATTTTTTGAAAAAGAATTTCAAAAAAAATTTGGGAAAAAAATTTTGAACAAGAATTTCGAAAAAAAAAATTATTTTTGAAATTTTATGTCAAAAATTTTTTATGTCGAAAACGTTAAAAGAGAGAAGAAAACATATAAAAACGGGCCAAAATGTAAAAAATGTAAGCAAACGGGCTTAAAACGTATAAAAATGGGATGAAAACATAAAAGCCAATGAAAACGTAAAAAGCGGACTAAAACGTATAAAACGGACAAAAATGTAAAAAATGTAAGCAAACGATAAAAAATAGATGAAAACGTAAAAATGGACGAAAAACGTATAAAAACGGACGAAATTTTTCGGAAAAAAATTGGAGTAAAAATTTTTCAAATTTATGTCAAAAAAAATTTTCGGAAAAAAATTGAAAACAATTTCGAAAAAATTGAGTAAAATTTTTCAAAATTTTTATGTCGAAAAATTTTTCAAAAATTTTTTTTTGAAATTTTATGTCAAAAAAATTTTATGACGAAAACGTTAAAAACAGAAGAAAACGTAGAAACGGACAAAACGATAAAAACGACCAAAATGTAAAAAATGTAAGCAAACGGAAAACGATAAAAAACGGATGAAAACGATATAAAAACGGACGAAAAACGTTAAAAAACATACGAAAACGTAAGAAAATGTATAAAAACGTACCTAATGTCGAAAAACTTTAACTTATAAACGACCGTTATGATAATGGACTGACAAGGTAACGACCTTCAACCAAAAAGGCTAAAAATGTAAATTATAACGGAGCTTACTTAACGCCAGTTAAATAAGGGACCACAGGTGTTATTCTTTTCAGAGATAAGGACTATCCATGCAACTTTAAACTTTCAGGGACTGTGAGTGAAACTTTGGACAAACCTTAGGGACCATCCGTGTAATTTACTCTATATTTAGTTTTGATGTAAGGTTCTTCGTGAAAAAAAAAATGATTTCCTTGCCATGCATGCATTTCGACTGTTTCCCTTTTTTCACGTCACAAAAAAAAAATATATACGATCTTATCACAAAAGCAAAAGCTTTAGGGTTTAGGTTGTTTACAGGGTTTTATCCCTTCCATGGAAACGATTGCCGAAAGCTCATATGAAGTTTTTCTACTGCCAGAGGCAGATATCGGTGACAATGAACTCCCTTTGTCCGTAAATGCAGTCGTGTCTAATGATGACCTTTTGATTGGAATCTTAATCCTTTTACCCATTAACTCAATTCATGTGTGTAAAACCGTATCCAAACGCTGGTTAGCTCTCATCACGGACACTAACTTCACTTTAAGACTGAGCCGAATTCCTAGCCTTGATTCCACTTCGACCGGTTTCTTTATCGAGCAACCACTAAGAAAATGGCAGCAAGGGTTTAAATATGATTTTGTGTCGTTGGATAACCAAAATGCAGCCAACACATCTCCGTTCCACGTCAGTTTCCCTTTTGGTAAGGCTAAGATCTTACAGTCATGTAATGGTTTGCTTCTATGTTGTGATAATGCTAAATTACCTCATAAGTATTACGTATACAATCCGTTCTTGAAAATGTATAAGATGCTTCCACAATGCAATAATGTGATACCAGAACCATGGAATGTTGGTGGTATGAGGATGGCTTTTGATCTTACTGAATCAACTCACTACAAAGTCATCCATGCCAAGTCCATAAATGTTGGTTCTTACATTCAAATACAAACTTACTCTTCAGAAACATGTATTTGGACTGTTTGCCGTAAGCGATTTCCCATCGATAGTTTTTATAATTTTGCCAATGGAATATATTTGAATGGCGCAATTCATTGGCTAACTGATGTGAATTGTCATCATTCGTATATCAAGTTAGATATTTTTGACCAACCTGTTCTAGCCATCAATGAGGATGTGCCTTGTGATCACAAGTTGTTGGAGTCTCGTGGTCGTTTGCTTCTTCTTTGTAGGGATGAAGCCCGACGGTTGAAGATTTGTGAGATGCGGGATGGGTATTCTGAATGGTCTTTAAGATACGTTGTTAATCTTGATGATATTATTGACATGCAATGGACTAATTGGTATTGTTCGAGTGTTTGGAGTATTGTTTTGGGAGAAAGTAAGGCAGATTCATTTATGGTTCTTGAAGTATTTGGAAAGGCTGTACAATACAATATTGGATTAAAGACACTTCATACGCCTTTAAATTTGGGATCAGTTAGCCTTCGCAGTAGCTTTCAGTTCAAAGCATCATTTGTTCGCATTTGATTACACATTATATTCCAGGTTTAATTTTCCTATCTCATGTCATCATGTCACTACAATACTACATCGCTTATATGTTCATATTCTTTTTTGGAGCTATTACAGTGTATAGCTTTATGGGTAAATCTATATGACAAAAAAGAATAACTTTTAAATCTACATTAAATAATGGTCATAGATTAGTAGTAGTATATATTCTAGGAGCATGCAATCCTAATTTAAAACCAGTGTAGGTTCACAACCTACTTCAGTTCATTATGTCTTTTTACTTGTTAGGCGACATAAAACCAGATAAAATCTGAGAATAATTATCTACATGTCTGAGTAGAAGTAAGAGGTCAACTTAATACACAGCGCGAGACAGTTGGTATATTGTCATTTTTAATGCTTTAAGCCCAAAACAGAAAGCTCATCTAGGCCTAAATCAATTTAAAGCCAAAAAATCGAAAATTATTGTAGCCTACTATATAAGACATATAATTAAGGGGACTACACTTTTAGAATTGTTGTTGGTCATGGTGGCTTAATTTGTACGAGTACTATTGATTCAAACAATGTGAATACCTCCGATCTTTTGCAATGTTTAATACTGGTATATTTGATCAAATTGACAACTCTTTGAGCATAGAAATATTACTCTCTGAAAATAAAAATCAGCAACTAAGGTGACAAGTAAAACTCTCCATGAATGCAGAAACATCTACACGCTCTCAATATTTTGTTCCGGTTATGTTTTTTTATGAACTCAGCACGTACTAAACTTACTAATTAACATCCCTTTCAGGTCTTGAACATGAAGTCATCTGCAATAGAAGAAAAGAGACGTATAACCTCCTGAATTTCGTTAAAAGTCATTGGTAAGTGACAACGGTTATGATGCAAATTTCTTATATCAGAAGTTGTAGCTACGAGGGTTCCATATTTGACTTGAAAAAAAACTACTATTTCCATTTTGGTTCATCTACATTTGGCTAGTATTATAGTAGATCGCTTTTCTCTATTTGGTTTGTTACATCCGACTTATAACAACAATTTTTCTCTCCTTTTGGTTCCTTGTTAATGGAAGTATATTATCTCGTATTCTTGTTTGGTTGGAATTCTTATATGTCATTCACCACATGTAAATGTATGGCTTGTATCTGTAAAACCAGCCAAACTAATAACAAAGTGAGTACATATGTTCATAACATAACTCGTAAGCTACATCTTGGACAATGGTCATACTGTTGGGATAAGATGTTATATCATAGGTTTGCAAACATCATCGAAATACCACAAGTTACATCAGATGTGCATTGCTTGTCTACTAATGCCCGCCCATTTCTAGAAATATTATTGTGATTTTAGAAAACATATCAAGACTATCGGAGGCCAATTTCTAACACCACACGACTCTGACACAAAATAAACGTGTTAGCATTGGTTAAATGGGTTTGGGTCGTAAATAGATTGAGATTAGGACAATATTGATATTCCACCACTTAGAAATGCTTGACCATGCAGTTTTCACAATGTTGCATGTAGCAAAAAGATGGTCTGTTTACAAAGCCTCATCAATAAAAGTACAACGAATTGAATCAAGATCGATACATATTATGTCGATGTAACTCTTGTGGGTATACGTCGTTGCTCTATAGACCAAGAGGCGATTTTTACTTTTAGAGGAAGAATCTTGTTCCATCTAAAACTCAACATTTACACCAAGTCAAAGCTTATCTTGTTACTTGTTGGCTTTAATAATACAAATATTTCTTGCTTTGAGCATATATTTGATATACTGAATATAACAGATTCTGTTAAAAACAAACTGGGATGAATTGGTCAAAAAGTTTTGAAGCCGCCCAGATGTTATTTTGATTGCATAAAGCATTCTTATGCAAACTATAATGAGGCAAAAAAGTGTTTACGGGTCAAACTACTCCATTTGGACCTGTTATCAAAATGACCCATTTTGACCCATTACTCATGCTATCAAATTACTTACCTCTTAATTTTCATCATTATCATCCTCACACTTTTTGTGGTTCTGGGGTCACATTAATTTCTTTGAAATGCATGCTTTGCCATTCATCATTCCCTCACTTGAATGTAGACAAGTTAAATACAGTAATATATACATTATAATTACGAAGTATAATCAAATCATAACATACTGTTAACTTACATATCTATTACCTCCAAAAACTTCAAGAAACAACTTTAACTCTTTTCATAACAATCATCGTCATTTTCGTTCCCATCAAAGTAACATTTTTCACTAATGAAAACGTTGATTTCCTAAACAACTCCACAACATCCATCACACGTTCATCCCCACACACTTCAACACATACAACAATCACACCACCAACTTTTACACACCTCTCGATCTCCCTAACATACTTAACAGGAAACAGCGCCTGATCCAAAAAACTACTAAATCCTAATCCAAAAACCTCATCAAAAAACGGCAAATTATGTGGGTCAGCTCTAAAAACCAACGGCAACAATTCAACCAACTCAACACCAGTGACATTATCTAATCCAAGCTCCTTTAACGCCATAACAGCCTGCCCACCACCAGCAGAGACAACTAAGGCGTGTGTGTGATTTGAAATGAGTTTTAGGCTTTGCAGATGTGTGAAGAATGAGGTAAATGAGTGTACAGATTTGCGCCACGTGTTCGTGGACCAAAGACGGTGGTTTTTGTGATCTAGAGTTGTCATACGACGTTGAGATGCGTCGCATGATGATTTTACGTGTGGTTTGTGGTTAGTGTTAGGGTTTGTGATGCATGTTTGTGGGGGTGTTTGTATTATGAAGGTGATTATGAGGGTTAGTGTGGCTATTGTGATTGATAAGTATGAGATTTTGTTTAGAAAGATCTGAATGTGTCTTTCCATTGTTGATGCACAAGAAATATGATGATTTGTTAGATGTTTTAATCATGAGTTGTCAAAGTTTTATGTTTTTCATTAATTTACCAACAAACTTTTTTTCTTTTCATTAAATTATGTACTAGAAATATGTTGGTGTCTTTTTCACACCTACTAGATTATTCACAAGAAACATGTCTTTTTCTAATGGATAGATGCCCATAACCACAACAGATGCTACTATACTTTATGATGAATTGAAGATTTAAAACACATATTCTGTTTCTAGAGAGCCTGAAACACTATATGCTTCAAAAGAGTGGTTGAATCTACCACTTCCCTAAGGAGCGAATACTAGAAGCGGAACGAAAAACATCACAACACCAATTTTGTCTCTGGAATTTCAGTTCAGGTTATTACTGATTTCTGAATCATAAAATGCATAGGTAAGTTCATAAAAGATACCACATAAATGTTTGCAATTTTTATTAGGCAAAGTTAAGAGAACAAAATTTATAGAATTGTCACATACAATGAAATAAACAAAACCACCACTGGCCTTCCCATACGCATAAGGACATAACCAAAAAACACTTATAAAACTGAATCCTAAATGTAAGTAGGAGAATACAACGGTGCTATTTGTGACAACTCTAAATGCCTAAAAGTACAACACATCACTAAATACCTCTATCAAGGCTGTTGTCAGAATGGGAGAGTATCAAAACATACTTTTAAGACTATTGTATAATTACTTCCTTTAAAGTCTGATATATAGCTTGCAGTGGTGAGGTATGATATTGCTCAGAAAGGTTTGAAAAAGAGATAGCAAAATCTAAAACAACAGCTCTTGAGATGATCATTTTGTGTCACTGGTTGAGCTAGGCGAATCATCTTGAAACCAAGCAAAGAGCATGCGATGCGCCAATGGCTACTGAAAGAACATTGTGGGAACCCAAACCATCATCATCCCTAAGGAATTTAACTTCTATTGGAAACGGTTGGATCTCTGGAACACCTGGAACCCCTAATTGACCATCCTTTGCGTTTCCCCACATGTACAACTTCCCGGTATCTGCATATAGCAATAAAATCAGCTTTGGTTATCTTACACCTACTGAGTTAATCTTTAAATTAAATGAGGAAAAATTGACGCCATTACATTCAGGGGAACATCATGAAGATGCATGTGTTACATAGCAAAACAGTTTGGCAGGATTCAGAGTTGCATAACACTCTTAATGCAGAGTGTCAAGATGGGTGGATTGGGCAATGGGTCGAAACGGGTTAGGGATGAAAGTATGAAACATAAGTTTTAAAGTACAGGTTAGAAAAGGCAGTTGCACCACCAACACTATTTTTCTGATACTAAAACTTCCTATAATTGGAGGTGTGTTAATAGTATGATTATTGAAGCATTGCTATTACAATTATAATCAATATATTTGAATAAAAATATTCCGGGGTTTTATGCATTAATAACAGAATTTAAGCAACTTTCAACCAGTTAACCAGTTGGACTCAGTTGACATGTTCTCCTTTTAGATAACTTATTCTATTTGAATCATTTCAGATAAAATACGCCCAGAATCAATCCATTCTTTAAGTAAGAGATTCAAAAGCCGAGGTGGCTTTTGTTCATGCCAAATGAAAAACAAAGACAACACTACGGTTGGCAATTACGAGCAATTTTTAGACGTATTGTTCTAATATGATTAAAACATACATGTATATTTGGCGCTTTCTCTCCAAACTCACTATTTTTTTGCGAAGTCTATAGTGTTCTCAACATCATTTTCTCAAGAACAATGGTGCATAATGTATTGCAACGTAAGTCATGAGGCCAAACCTTTCTTCAACGAATGCCTTGCGTATTATTAGTATTATATTATCAAATACCAACCTGCTTATCCACATGTAAATTTCTTAAAGGAATCATATTCAAAATATACTTTTACAACCTTATGCTCTTAAAACTGTTTACGTAACACTTCAAACACATTGATTTTCAAGGCTAGTAGGTTAACACATTCTTAAATACTATTTTGTAAACAACTCCAACTCTGTTTAACTAACACAGTCATAATTTTAGTAAAGCTAATAGACTGGTTAAAATGCACATGTAATAAACAACACAAAAAGTAGATACTCTCAAGTAATATCAAAGTTACACATACGCTAATTTTATAACTCAAAACTTTAGTGCTCACACAACCATCAGCTTGTACAACTTCTATCTAGAACTATATCAAACTAAAGACACATATCCATAAGTTTCAATGCTAAATATTTAGGTGGCTGATAACTTTATAAGCTTTGGTTAGCAGTTTTCACGTTTTTGTATTATTTGGTATAATAATAAATAATGTAAACAAAACAAATCTGAATCCCCAAGAAAAGTAGAGTGGAAAAGGAGTCAGCATATGTTACCAGTTACAGCAGCTGACGAAGAACCGCCACAAGCAATATAGACAACTTTCTCAGAAGCTAGAGACTCGATCGCTGTGGGAACAGCCTGATTTTGGGTAGAAAAGTGCCCCAATTGTCCATGTCCACCATATCCCCAAGATAGTACTCGATCATCGTCTTCCAAACAATTAATAATAATATCAGCGTTCTATAAGAAGAGTTGAATTCATATCTTAGCTGAATTTTTATAACTCTGCATTTGTCATACCAGTTAGAGCAAGAGAATGATATCCACCACTTGCTATTTGAACGATCCGAACACCCTCCAAGCTCGGAATAGGTTGAGGTTTCCAACCGCCCACTCGATTACCTCTTCCAAGCTCATTGTTTGAATTCGCTGTACAAGAAATATGTTATCAGTTAGTATCACTTTTACACATTTAGTAACTTCCTTTTGTTGGCAGATTCATGATTTTGTAAATAGGAGAAGGAACTTTATAAAGCGCCACGCTAAGAGGTGTTCAGGGGAGCTAGTTTTTAAGGTTTATCAGCTTATTGTATTATATGTTAAATACAATAAGCTGGCCCAAACACTTCTCAAAAAGTGCTTAACAGCTTCACTACGGTGTAAAAAACAGGCTTATTCTAAAGTCCTTTGAAGATGACTTTATGCTATAGCTACAAGCTTTTTGATACACTCCCAACACGCCGTCTAAATAGTAAACATCACAATCCGTATTATTTCAACATCCATTACTAGAAAAGCTGAAAGAATCGGCAGGTTCTTACCACCCCAGCTCCACAATTTCCCATCATCGGTAATCACTGTTGTGAAGAAACCACCACATGCAACAGAAACCACAGGTACTTCTAAGGCTTTGACTCTGGAAGGTATACTAAGTCCACCAGCTTCATTCGGACCACGGCTAGGACCCAGGCCAAGTCTGCCTTCCCCTTCATCTCGTCCCCAAGTGTATAGCTGACCTACATTGAACATTATTAAAACAGTATAAACATCTAATCTCCAATAACTTGAGTCAAATAGTTTCTCATCTATCCCCTAATGCAATATAAGAACCATAACCGTCTAAGGTATTCAAATAACAAATGGAAGTACCAAATAACAAGTGTTATCTTGCAACTTTGATAATTCGAGGATGCATCTTATCTACTATTTAGAAGGTTCATTTGACATATTCACATAGTCACAAAGGAATCTGCGTTATTAGATTAGTTGCATCCTCAAATTATCAAAGTTGCAGGTGATTGCAGCAGTTGCATCCTCAAATTATCTAATACTTAGAAGCTAATATTCATAAGTTAGTCGGCTCGCTCGGAAACCCAGGTAACCCAAAAAAAATATTCATAAAGTTAACATGAGAAACTATTTGATACGATAGGTTGGAGAAAAGGATCACACCTGCTTCAGTGATTGCAGCAGTGTGCGTTCCACTAGTTGCAATTTCACTAATCCGGCACTCCCAACTGCCTTCTACTCTTTTTGGAGAGAGCTCTCTAGTGTAAACTTTATGGCCAAGAGCACCAAACCCACCGTAACCCCTGTAAACTTCATTATAAACCGCAAAAAGAACATCATTTGAAGGAAACAAAGACATACTAAATCCTTGTCAGAAAATGCTCTTGCACAGAATGTGATACACTTATGACTTATTATATCCCAATTATAACAGTTAGCATCTGTTAACTTCTGTGTAGGTCTAATATAAACAATGAACCTTGAAATAAGTTATATCTCCATTTCCAGCAAGTTAAATTAGAAGTTATATACATAGTGTTGACGAGATAACTGCATTTTATATTAAGTTCATAAGCGTATAGGATAAACAAACCGCAAACAGCAAGTCATTTCACTATTCGACTATACTCGTAGCCAGATTATGAAATAAAAACTTAAAGGCTAGAGAAGAATAACAAGAATCTTCCATTCATGATGAGCCAACATCAAAAGGGATCCATCTCAAATTTAAAAGCTTTTTCACTAAAAGATATTATTAACAAAAAGTAAGCTTGTATCCGTAACTAGATTAGGAAGTATCCAAACACTCGAATCAAATCATCGTCCTCAAGACCAATTGACACTATACATTCACCCTCAATTTAAAGCATGTATCTCAAGAAGGTAGCCTAATGGTTGAGGGCTTGGCATCTTCTGCCAGAGACCCAAGTTCAATCCCCACAAGGTGTAAGAGTGACCAGTCAGTGTTTTCGGTTATCAATGTTTGCAAATTTAAAAAACCTACTTTTGCCTACTTTATCTACGTGAAAATAGAGTACGCGCATCTACGGGGTCTTGTTAATTTGTTCTTAAACTTGTATGCCCAACTAGCCATTTTTACGGATTCAGTTTGCTTCAAATGAGAACAGCTACTATGTAAATTGCTAAACTGATCCAGTGTATGTGCGTGCCTAATTAAGGGTTTTCAGGATTGCTTATTTGTATGCGTGTCTGCTTATTTTCAATAAGTTGTTTGGAGTGTCTGGATTGGATAATTCAAACAGCTTCTGCTTATCTGCTTGTTCTCTAAATAAAATAAGCAGGCAGGGACCTCTTGATCTGCTTATTTTGGGATTAAAATGACTTTTTACGCTGTTTCTAACCTAAAAAACCTATATGCAGTCCTTTAAAAAGCTTCTCTTAACTTTCTAAATTATACTAATTCATATACATGACTTAAGCAAATTCAAAGATTATTTACTGAAGTGCTTATGTTTAAGCATAAGCAGACAATATATTCAATCTCAAACCCTCTAAACTAGAACAAAATATCAGTTATCTTTTCATCTTTTTTCAAATAATTTACACATGTAAACTAGATTAACACTAACGTTCTTTTCTTGACTTCTCTAAAACTAAGCAAATCGCAACACTATTCCTGAAAGTGCTTATTTACAAACACAACATAAGCAAACAATATATGCAATTTGAAACACAAAACAACATATCGCTTAGATTTCCATATTTGTCCATAAACTTTACTAATCTAAAATACACCATCGCATATTTACGATAAAAACAACTGACCAAGAATAAACATCCCCGATCGAATCAACCGCAACCGAATGCAACCCACCAAGTGCCACCCTCCTAACACCCCCTTTCCCCACATTCACATTAACCCTCGGCCGAAACACGGTCTCCTCATCTCCAAAACCCAACCTCCCACCATCACCTTTCCCCCAAATCCACAACCTCCCATCAACCACCACACCTGAATGAAACAACCCACACGCCACACTAATCTCCATCAACCCACCATCATTTTGACACGTGGACGGTGGAGATGTGATGTAGGAGTTCTGGGGGACAAAGAGAGTGGAGATTGGTGATGGGTATAACTGGGAGTGTTCATTTCCAGTGCCTAGTTGGCCTGATGACCCTCTGCCCCATGACAGGAGCTGGAGTGTGACGTCATCAGAGGATGATGTGGTGGTGGTGTGGAGGATTGGGAGTTTGTTTGTGGTGGCGGTGGTGGTTAGTGTACGGCGGAGGTGACGGAGGGCCATTCTGGTATTGAGCTTTGTTGGGTTTATTACTTTAGCTTGCAACTACTTTGGGGCAGCTTGTATAAAACTTATTACTTTTAAATATAAGTTTTAAAAGGGGAGGGAGTGGACTCGGGAAAGGGATCGGTGCCGATCGGGTAGATCGGTAACACGTCCCTTCCCATTTGGTTAGGTCAAATCGGGTAAAGGATTGGGTTGGGAAACCGAATGAAGCCAACGGTTGAAAAACATTCCAACGGCTAGTTGGACCTAACCACCAATTTGGGTAGGATTGGGTATCACTCCCACCAATTTGGGTAGTGTTAGGGTAGAATTTGGTAGTTTTAAGTTGGAGGGTTTTTATTGGATAGAGGTGACGTGACAATTTGGGTAGTGTTGGGTATTAGGGTTCCACTCCATCCCCCCTCAGAGAACTTGTATAAGCCGAAAAGTTTCAAAATGTAACACCTTCAAAATTTGGTAAAGATGAAGACTTAATCAAGCTTTTGGGGTGTTACAGATTGGTATCAGAGTCAATGTTATAAAGAACAATGTACTTATAAAAAACCTAAACTATAACCATTTTTATAAAAATTGATCATTGATCGACGCATGCCAGCCTGCCAAGCCGAAGCCTCTTGAATTGAGTTTGGAATGTTATGATCACGATATGATAATTGAGTTTGGAATGTTACGAATTACGATATGATTATTGAGCTTGGAATAGTATGAGATTGCGATATGATTATTGAGTTTGGAATATTATGAGATTGCGATATGATTGATATGTCTTGAAAATTATATGAAGTTTTGGTTATATGATAGAATGGCGAATTAAAACTTATGTGATAATTGACTTAAGGATATGTTTAGAATCATGCGTTAGTTATTCTGATGATATAAACTTGTTGGAATCACTCCTAATCTAGAATTCAAGTGTTAGTAATTAATATGTAATAGTTAGCTTAATATGGCTTTTATGTTAGTAATCATGTCAAGGCTTATGTAGAAAGCCCATGAGCCTTGGCCCAAGTCCAATAAGGAAAGGAAGGGACTAGGTGTGTTGCCCTAGCTCCCTCTCCTATAAATACCTTTGTAATACCCTCACTTGAGGGTTGGTTGTTCAATTCATTCACTCTTTCACTCCTACGCATAACCCTTCTTCATTTATACGTGTGTGTGTGTTTGTATTTGTTCAACCGATCACTATCTCCTCTTTATTTCTTATATTGATGTTTGTGTTACTAATATGGTGACTTAACAGTGGTATCATTCGCCAAATAGTTGGGTGAACGTATTGTTTTTGAAGTAAGTTTTGGTCTTACGCGTAAAGCATACGGTTCCAAACTTTTCAATCCAAGATTGTTGTCCTTTCAACGTTTTAAGGTGTTAAAATATCTGTTTTTGGCAAAAAGTTTCAAACTTTACGTGTGGATCATTGTTTTTAAGCTTGGTTTTTTACGTGGGATACGTTCTACGCGTAACGTGTTTTTTAGCTTTGGATCATCAAGTTTCACACTTTTGAGTTATTTTGGTGATATTGAAGATATTTCATCACAAAAATCTGGTTTGGAAACATCAGTTGGCAGAATTCAATTTTGGCTTATTTCTACGCGTAAGAAAACCCTAATCTTACGCGTAACTCATCCTTGGTTTGATCTTCAGTTTCGTGGATTACTCCGTGTTTTTCTTGCTTGGATAAGCCTGAAAACCTTTCGACTTTGGATATCTTTTGCACTGTGATAGTGTAAAAGATCTTTTGGGCAAAACCCTAATTTTACGCATAAGCTTAAGCTTACGTGTAGAACTCGTTACGCATAAGATTATTCTTACGCCTAAGCTCTGTCTTACGCATAAGTTAATCCTACGCCTAAGTTTTCTACGCTTAACTTTCTGTTTACGCATAACTTTAGTGTTTTCTCAGTTCTTACGCGTAAGATAATCCTACGCGTAACTATTGCTGTTACGCGTATCTTTGGTGTTTTTACGCATAAGTTGTTAGGTCACTAGTTTTACAACACAAGCTTACAAGAAAGAAATAGAGAGGAGAAGAGAGGCGGTTGAACAAGATAAACACCCACACACACGTTAGCAATAGGCCGGTTAAGAATAGAGTGAAAGAGAGTGAATAACTTGAACAACCAACCCTCAAGTGAGGGTTATTACATAGTATTTATAGGAGTGATCGCTTCCGAACCGTCAAGTTTATCACACAAGCTAACCACTTGTGAATGGTCAACCGTAATAAACTTCAAAGAGCTCATAAACAATGCAATGAAGATCTAGACGAGTTTAGTGTTTCCCCAGGTCGTTAAGTCCCAACGAGCTGTGCGACTGAATAACCAAACGTGTAGTGATCGGGTGATATTGAACGGGGAAAAGGTTTGTGATGATACTAGATGACAAAGGAAAAATGGAAGAAAATTAAAAAGATAAATTATATTAAATAAATGCTATCACTATTTTTAAATTTTGATTTTCTTGATTTTTCTTTTATAAATTTAAATTAAAAACTAATTTTAAACTTTAAAACTAAATTAAAATACTAAAAATTATGAAAATAAAGAGAAAAATTGTAAAACTATTTTTAAAAATCTAAAATAACTAAAGAGAATTTTCAAAACTAATTTTGTATTTTTCTGATTTATATTCTAATTTCTATGATTTAAAAACTATTTAAAACTAATTAAATTGCTAAAAATTACTATTTAAACTAGGAAAATTATGGAAAAATATTTTTTTGGCTTTTTATATTTATCTTAATCTATGAAAATTGAAAACTTATTTTTTTGAAGATTTTCTGATTTATTTGTAATAAAAGCTATTTAAAAAGTCCTAAAAACTGATTTAAATTAGGAAAAATAGCAAACAGTGATGGAAAAATCTGAAAAATACAGGAAAAGTCTAAAATAATATTCTAAGTCTATGAAAAATATAAAAACCTATACTAGTGTGCAAGATTATGAAGCTGCAGTGAAAAGTGCTTATAAATAAGCACTCAAAATAAGCTAAAGGCCACAAATGAGCACCAAATTATCACAGAAGCTATAATATGCTAAAACTACTTAACAGCAACCTATATCAACCAATCTAAACCTCTGAAATGCAAACTACAATGATTTAACTCTTAAAGTTACCAAGAAGCCAATTGCCTTACCCAACTTATTTGCAGCTTAACAATAAGCTAACCAATGAACCAGTGTGAAAACCAAAGCTGTAGACCTCAAGACCACCAGCTGAACTATCTCTAGACCAAGTTTCAGCCAAGGACAAGCTATTTTGAAGCTTGTGCAAGGCCTCAAAGATGCTGATTCACACTAGTTAAACTGAGTGTGAACAGGGCAAAAGTAGCTTAATTGGAAGCTGGTTAAGTGCTTATTGGACTTTCCAAAAATTCTACAAAAATCAGTTTTAAAAATATGACCAATTGAACTTGCTAAATCCAAAATCTCACTGACTCTTGTTCAATACTGAAAACATGAAAAATGCACAAAGAATTGGAAAAAACTGACTTAAGTCATTTTTGACTTTTAATAACAGAAAGCAGTTTGACTTTAATGAAATTTTAATGCTTCTAATTTGATCTAAGTGATGGAATAAGCTAAGTTAAGACTCAATTAAGCTGTTAACTCCCAACCCTAAAACCTCTGGCGACTTTGGCGATTCATCCCCAAACCCTAAATCGTTTTTAATCTATCGTTTTCTTTTTTTCCCTTTACAATCCTTCATTGATTGTTTCTGGATTTAATTAGTACACGATCTAATTACCTACTGGTTCAGGGAATCGCTACTGTTGTGTGTTTAGGGTTTTATTCAAACGATTTGATTGTTTTCAGTAATCGTTTTATTATTAAGCAATCATTATCGCCATCATTATTCTTCGTGTGGATTTAATTGGTTCTATGGGTTAACTGAATTGAGCTTCTTCGCAAAAACACTAGTTTCTTAACTAGGGTTTATCCGTACTGATTGAGACCAGGTGCTTTTGTTCATGTTTACTTGGTTAAGGGTTGTGAAATTGTTGTGAAGCTGTTGTGATGGATAAGACGGGAGAGGAGAAAAAAAATTTGCAACGCCCTGTGGGTAATGTTGGACATGGGGTTAATGTGGATGTTGATCAATTGGACGTTTGTATGCAACGTTTAAAGGTTATTGATGCTGGGATTGCCGGTGTATCTCAACAAGATGATGATTTGAGGGTTGTTAACTTAGCTGCTGAAATTGATGTTCTGGACACGTCTAATTCTGCTACTGTTGCGCCAGGTGAAGGTATGTTTTATTCTAAATTGGATACGTCTTCTAGGACTGTTCATGATGATTCGTTTTGGGATGTTGGACCTACTAGTACTCTAACGAACCTTAGTGATAAGGAGTTCCCATCGCTACCCACGCATGCTAATACACCGGTTGATGTTTCTCCTAACATTGGTGCGTCTTTGGCTACCCCTACTAATCCTAAACAAGTGAAGCCGGTTTCACTTGAAGTTCCAGGGACTACTCATTATACTTCTATGCCAAGTGTTGAGACAGCTCCTTCGGTTGTCCACAAACAAGTGAACCTGGGAGATACTACTATAAACACTTCGAGTGTTTTTGAGCAGACTTCTATTTTTAATGCGTTGAAGCAGCTTCATCCTACACATGTGGCTGTTCCTACACATGCTACTACTCCTAGTACATCTCCTAAGGTTGTCGAACCTAGTAGTGCAAATCAGCCTAATGGTATTGAGCAGGTGGTTTTAGAGTCTCCTACATCATATGCAGGTGCTACTTCGAATGAACCTAAGAGATACACGTCTAACTTTCGTTTACTGGAGTGTAGCAAGTTAACGAATGGTGTGGATCTTACTGTCCCTATGAAAGTGGTTGAAGAGGTGAACACTAGGTATGAGAATACTCTCTATGGTTATTTCCTTGGTAAACGCATTGCTTTCCCTGTTGTTGATTATTATGTACGCAATGTGTGGGCTAAGTATGGTATACAGAAGGTTATGATGAATGCCAAGGGGTTCTTTTTCTTTAAGTTTAATTCGAAGAAAGGTGTTGAGGATGTCCTTGAAAATGGTCCGTGGTTGATTAGAAATGTCCCTATTATTCTTAAACCATGGACCTTGAACACCAATTTACTTAAAGAGGATTTGACCAACATTCCGGTGTGGGTTAAGTTCCATGATGTTCCTCTTGCTATGTTTTCTGATGATGGTCTTAGTCTTCTTGCTACATTGATTGGTACGCCGAAAATGCTAGATGCCTATACTAGCCAAATGTGCAAGGATTCTTGGGGTCGCAGTAGTTTTGCTAGGTGTTTGATTGAAGTTAAGGCGGAAGTGGAACTTAGGGATAACCTAACTGTTGAAATACCCCTACTTGATGGGTCGGGTTCGACTATTGAGAAGATACGGGTTGAATACGAGTGGAAACCCCCACGATGTGATACGTGTAAGATCTTTGGTCATACCCCTGTTGATTGTCCAAAATCTGTTTTACCCCCTATTCAGCTTACTAAGAGTGTTAATGATGGTTTCCAAACTTTTAACAATAAGAAGAAGGGTAGGCAAGGTGGTCCAACTGCTTCGGGTCAAGGGGGGTTTTCGAAACCTAATGTGGGTAAGAAGTTGCAATATCAACCCAGAAAGGCTCCTGCTCAACCTAAGCAAGTCGATGTCACTAAAAAAAAGGCTGCTGATGTGCCTAGTACGAGTGGAACAAAGGTCGTTACATCTAATAAATATGCAGCCCTTAGTATGGATGATACTGATATTCCTACTAAGGAAGTGAATAAGGATGTGGATGTGGGTAGTACAATGGAAGAAAAGAAGAATGAGTCTACGAAGACTAGTAATACATTGCCTGAACCGCTTGTGAGTGATTCTATGGAAGCTAACGAGGTTGGTCATACCCCTATTGTTGAGAAAATTGGGGAGTTTGAAAAACTTCTTATTGATGGGAAAGCTACTCTTGTGGATGATGATGGTCATCCTATTAAAAAGGTTGATTATCCGGGTATTAAAAAGGCTTTTCCGCCTTCTTCTTCTAATAGAAGGGTTAACCCATTCTCTAAGGTGGGAGAGATTGTTGACTCCGATAGTGATGAAGAGGAGGTTGTGGACACTTTTGATGAGACAATAAACCTATTTGGTGGTGGTCATTATCGCGAAGATGATTATGATGACTATGATTATGATGACTTCAAGCTCCAAGGCCTTGGTATGAAGTAATTTGGTTTTCATAGGAATCTAAGGTTATCTTTTGAGTAGTGGTTTATTTTCTTGTATAGAAAATAGGAAGTACCTTGTTATGTAAGCTTTTCCGCCTATGTAACGGGCTGAGATATGGGATTCACCCATGTCCTTTGTACTTTAACGTTTTTTGGAGTAATATATTTACCGGGTCTTTGACCTTTTACCCAAAAAAAAAAGACTCAATTAAGCTAGTGAGATGATTTCTAAACCTAGTGCTAGCCTATTTTACTCTTGTACCTATCTGTTATGCAAATTAAAGCAAATTATCTGAGATTTTGACTTTTACTTATTTAAGGTGCAAGAGAATACCTGAACTAAGTCTAATTCCACTAACAGAGACTGAATTGACAGGTCTTCACCAAAAACTAAGCTTAAAACTCACTAGCACAAGTTGATCCAAACACTACTTAAACTAATTGTGTTGATAATTAATCTACCTTAATATTGATCCTAAACCTGTGCAGCAATAAAATCTATAATCTAACACCCATCATAACCTAACAAAAGCCAAACAATTACTAATAACCCACATCACATAGTAAAAAAAAAGTAGCACAATAGTTTTGAGCTTGAACTAAACAAAGTACTCACATGAGGTCCTAGCCACAATGGCTTGTAAACATACAAAAGAACCACTGAATAAAACCAATTCTCAACCCATATCCAACACTGCATCAACCCAATTCATTACCATTTTCAAATGAAGGTCCAGTTTGACCTTTGTTGACCAATATGAGATTTAGCTTGTACCTGTTTCTGAAGCTCACTGAAAGCTATCAACAGCTTCAGTGGGCTTGTTTGAGTTTAGAAATAAGCTCTTTGGAGCTTGGATTTAAGAACATGTAAACTGAATTTATGACAAGAAACTTAAAAACATGAACTTAGATAAAACCTTGAAATTAATGCTTGAAATGAGTTACAATAGACTAAATAGCTTAGGTTCAATACAAGAAAGCTTAAGATTACAATTTTAGAAACTAATTAAGACCATTTAAAAAACCGACATACAAGGAAGTGAAAACTAAAAACTACTCTCTTTGCTCCTTTCCTCTTTCTTCTATTTATATGCAAAAGGTCTTCCACTAGTCTTCTGAGCAAACCCCACCACTTTTCTGGACCATTGGATTACTTGACTAATTTTTGGCCATTGATGAGATTTTGGTGGGAAAATGGTATTGCAACTGGGGGGAGGTTTGAGTGCAAGGGGGGGAAGGCATTAAATGCATTTTGTTGTTTGGTGTTGAGGTGGAGTGATAAGGTGTGGGAGTTGAGCTGGAGGTGAGGTGAAGACTGAGTTTTGCAGACAGTGGGTGGGAAGGAAGGAGAAAAAGGAGGGAAAGGGGAGATGGTTTGACTAGGTGGTTATATTGGACAGGGGGTCAAAAACAGGGGGAGTCATGGGTCATGGCAGGGGTTCAAGGTTCAAAAAGGGTTCAAGGGTCATAGTTTGGTTTATTAATACATAAGGACCATTTTTGCAATTCCATAAAAACCAAGGACCAAATCTGCCATTTTCCAAAGTTATTCCAAGGGACCAATTATGACAAGTTTCAATAGTACAAGGACCATTAAAGATATTTTCAAACTTCCAAGGACTATTTTTGCCAATTATGAAACTTGAAGGACCAAACTTGTAAATTCTCAAAACTTTTGAAATTTTTCACCAAAGGACTAATTATGACAACTTATGATTTCAAAAGGACATTTGGTGACTTTTCTTTTAAAATAAGTGCTCATGGACTATTTTTGACAAGATTTGAAAGTCGGGGGACTGAAACTGCCAATTATGCAAACTTAGCTCGATTTTCATCTGATTTTAAACATTTTGCATCTAAAACATATAAAATGCAATTTTGAGATATTTTCAGTATTTTGATGCATTTCTGAGCGTTTTTAAATGTTTTGCAGTTCAGATTTGACCAAAAATGATGAGTATTTACACACTCATCAATCACCCACACTAAACTATTGCTAGTCCCTAGCAATCTTTTGAGAAAACTTAATGGATTTGAATCTCTTTACCAAAATCCATTACTTCTGGAGTAGCCAAATGTTTCAGTTCAAGTAAGAACCTTGGTACACTGATAACCAAATGATTTTGAGCAAACCACCAGCTTTCAACGGTTTTGATTTGTCTTTACCAGAAGTCGTTTGCTTCTGGACTAGCCAACTCTTAGATAAAATATCTTTGGTGAGTTGATTACCAATTATGGTTTTCCAACTGCCTTTACCACAAGCCATAAACTTGCGGGCTAGCCAACTCTTCACTAATTAAAGATATGGTGAGCTGAACACCATACAATTTTGGGCAAATTGCAAGCCGTCAACGGATTTGAGATATCTTTACCAAGAGCCGTTTGCTCCTGGATTAGCCAATCCTTTTGTTTTTTAGACATGGCGGACTGATAACCATAAGCTGAGTAAGTGAAAAACACTTACTCCAAAAAAAAAAATTTGGCCAAAAATGGGGGAATTGAGTGGTATAATTACATGATAAAATTCGTGAGAAGGTGGTATAATTACATGATAAAATTCGTGAGAATTCCCCCCCACACTAGAAATGAATATTGCCCTCAATATTCAAAGTACCGGCTGTTATGCCGAAACTTAGAACGTAAAAGGGAAATACTACGGCCATTATTTTTGTATTTTTTTTTTGAAACTTTATATACAACAGCGGGGGGAAACTCCCCCACACTAGGGTGGTACACATGGGTGAAAACCCATGTTTAACTACTGTTTTTGATTACCGAGTCGCTAGCTTGACTCGACCCCGAATTAATTGGTTCATGGGGAAGTAAGTGGAAGAGACAATCTCCATCGGACTTTCATTCAAGATGTTTGGATAAACATTGAAGTATGCGAAAGTTCCACACCGATGAGATATAGAGAGATCCGGCTTACAAATAATAAATGAAAATGCCGGGGTCAAAGATAGTATCTTCACTCCCGAATGAGTGAAGAAGAGAAGAAGTCACGGGATAGGTGAAGAAAAGAAAGAAAGTCATGATGAAAATCATGACTAACTCATCTTCATCCATAGGAGAATCCATAATTTCAGAATTATGAATCTCATCATTTAAGCTCACGTGATCAAGACAAATCCCGGTTGTGTCATGATCAAAGTGGAAGTTATCATACTCCGGCTGAGATATGATATGAGTGAGTTCACCGGCGAACTCCTCGTGAAGAGAATCAATCACAAGATGTAAATCTGTGAATTCTTATTACACTGTAGACTCATCACTATCCTCAATCTGAGTATCAAAGAGTGGATTCTCAGAAATTAAAGTGAATTCAGAGTCGAATTCAAATAGAGGATTAGTGAGAGTTGTTTTGAACGCTTCAGGAACAAAGTGATCAACATTCTCTATTGGACTGTTGGGATAAGAAGTGAGTGAACGATCATTATAAGGGAGACTTTCAATCTCTCCCAGATCGGCTTCGAAATCAAAGAGACCATCATCACTTCCCGATGAAAGTGGATTGATGTGAGTGAGTTCATCGGTGAACTCCTCAAGAAGATGATCAGCATCAGATTGTGGAAGTGATGCCTCAACATACTCGATGTCTCCATATGATGCACAATCTTCGCTACAATTGGAGAAAGTCTCAAAATGATCTTTTGAACACTCAAGAGGGGAAGGGATATCACACATATGGTCAAAAGTTCCCTGTGACTCTCTCGGGATTGGGACAAGGTTCTCAACACTAGACTTTATGAATTCGTCCGATTCCTTTTCAGGAATAGTGTTAAGATGCTCGTCCCCCATGTTCAGAGAGTGAGTGGGAGCTTCGGGTGTGATAGCAGTTGTTTGAGATGGAATCTCAACTGCTGGGATATCAACTGACTGAGGAGTTGAGAAAAATATTCTTAAAAGGATAAAAACTCTCCTCGTCATCATCATATAGAGCTGCCTTAAGAAATTGGGAACGCCTTAGAGCTGCATGCTCTAGGACTAATAATTCTTCCCTAGATTTGCGAGCCTCTCGTTCTTCGGCTAGCAATTCTCCTATGGTTTTCTCACCACTCACTTGATTCTTAAAGTTTTGAATCATATCATCAAGTGTTTTCATCGCGGTTTCAAAATCTTGGGAAATTTCTTGAGATAACGGCTCAGGTGGAGTTTGAACCGTATGGTGCTGTGGAGGTTGGAAATTGTCAAACCTGTAAGAGTCATGATTGTTACAAGGAAATGGATTCCCTATTTGACAATCGAAGTGGGGACCTCCACAGTACTCACAACAATATGATTGTTGTGACTGGATTGGTGAATAATATGGAGTCTGGTCATTTTGAAAATTTTGAATGTTACCAGAAAACTGTTCATAGACAAACGTGTTTCCGGTTTGACACTCAAATCCTTGGTGAGGACCTCCACAAAATTCCACGCAGTTATGTTGATTATATGAAGATAAGTCGGGCTGTGGTAGGTAGTTGAAAAAATTTGAGGGGTCGTTAAATGAGTTCGGATTAGGATCATAATCAAATAAATTCCTCGAACCACAAAACAAACAACTCCCATTCCGAATATCATTACCACACTGTACACACGTACACCAGCGACATGGTGAACCAAAAAGAGGCTCACCACAACCGACACAAGGAATAAACGATTCCATGAGAATAGAAGAAGTTAGAATCAAATGGATAGAGGGTAAAAGGATAAAGAATCAAAAAGGGATAGAGGGTAAAGATGAATATTTTTTGGTATTTTTGAAAAACATGTTGTAAAATCAAAGAATGAAAATATTTTTGGTAATCGATTAGTCAAACGAATTAACTTCACGAAAATTTTGGTTTTATATGTAAATAAGGAAATATGGACAAAGATGGTAAATATACAATGGGTGTATATTCAACAATCACTGATCTGCTAAACGTAAGATTATTAGCACAGCTCCCCGGCAGCGGCGCCAAAATTTGATCGCTTCCGAACCGTCAAGTTTATCACACAAGCTAACCACTTGTGAATGGTCAACCGTAATAAACTTCAAACAACTCAGAAACAATGCAATGAAGATCTAGAGGAGTTTAGTGTTTTCCCAGGTCGTTAAGTCCCAACGAGCTGTGCGACTGAATAACCAAACGTGTAGTGATCGGGTGATATTGAACGGGGAAAAGGTTTGTGATGATACTAGATGACAAAGGAAAAATGGAAGAAAATTAAAAAGATAAATTATATTAAATAAACGCTATCACTATTTTTAAATTTTGATTTTCTTGATTTTTCTTTTATAAATTTAAATTAAAAACTAATTTTAAACTTTAAAACTAAATTAAAATACTAAAAATTATGAAAATAAAGAGAAAAATTGTAAAACTATTTTTAAAAATCTAAAATAACTAAAGAGAATTTTCAAAACTAATTTTGTATTTTTCTGATTTATATTCTAATTTCTATGATTTAAAAACTATTTAAAACTAATTAAATTGCTAAAAATTACTATTTAAACTAGGAAAATTATGGAAAAATATTTTTTTGGCTTTTTATATTTATCTTAATCTATGAAAATTGAAAACTTATTTTTTGAAGCTTTTCTGATTTATTTGTAATAAAAGCTATTTAAAAAGTCCTAAAAACTGATTTAAATTAGGAAAAATAGCAAACAGTGATGGAAAAATCTGAAAAATACAGGAAAAGTCTAAAATAATATTCTAAGTCTATGAAAAATATAAAAACCTATACTAGTGTGCAAGATTATGAAGCTGCAGTGAAAAGTGCTTATAAATAAGCACTCAAAATAAGCTAAAGGCCACAAATGAGCACCAAATTATCACAGAAGCTATAATATGCTAAAACTACTTAACAGCAACCTATATCAACCAATCTAAACCTCTGAAATGCAAACTACAATGATTTGACTCTTAGAGTTACCAAGAAGCCAATTGCCTTACCCAACTTATTTGCAGCTTAACAATAAGCTAACCAATGAACCAGTGTGAAAACCAAAGCTGTAGACCTCAAGACCACCAGCTGAACTATCTCTAGACCAAGTTTCAGCCAAGGACAAGCTATTTTGAAGCTTGTGCAAGGCCTGCAAAGATGCCTGATTCACACTCAGTTAAACTGAGTGTGAACAGGGCAAAAGTAGCTTAATTGGAAGCTGGTTAAGTGCTTATTGGACTTTCCAAAAATTCTACAAAAATCAGTTTTAAAAATATGACCAATTGAACTTGCTAAATCCAAAATCTCACTGACTCTTGTTCAATACTGAAAACATGAAAAATGCACAAAGAATTGGAAAAAACTGACTTAAGTCATTTTTGACTTTTAATAACAGAAAGCAGTTTGACTTTAATGAAATTTTAATGCTTCTAATTTGATCTAAGTGATGGAATAAGCTAAGTTAAGACTCAATTAAGCTAGTGAGATGATTTCTAAACCTAGTGCTAGCCTATTTTACTCTTGTACCTATCTGTTAAGCAAATTAAAGCAAATTATCTGAGATTTTGACTTTTACTTATTTAAGGTGCAAGAGAATACCTGAACTAAGTCTAATTCCACTAACAGAGATTGAATTGACAGGTCTTCACCAAAAACTAAGCTTAAAACTCACTAGCACAAGTTGATCCAAACACTACTTAAACTAACTGTGTTGATAATTAATCTACCTTAATATTGATCCTAAACCTGTGCAGCAATAAAATCTATAATCTAACACCCATCATAACCTAACAAAAGCCAAACAATTACTAATAACCCACAGCACATAGTAAAAAAAAGTAGCACAATAGTTTTGAGCTTGAACTAAACAAAGTACTCACATGAGGTCCTAGCCATAATGGCTTGTAAACATACAAAAGAACCACTGAATAAAACCAATTCTCAACCCATATCCAACACTGCATCAACCCAATTCATTACCATTTTCAAATGAAGGTCCAGTTTGACCTTTGTTGACCAATATGAGATTTAGCTTGTACCTGTTTCTGAAGCTCACTGAAAGCTATCAACAGGTTCAGTGGGCTTGTTTGAGTTTAGAAATAAGCTCTTTGGAGCTTGGATTTAAGAACATGTAAACTGAATTTATGACAAGAAACTTAAAAACATAAACTTAGATAAAACCGTGAAATTAATGCTTGAAATGAGTTACAATAGACTAAATAGCTTAGGTTCAATACAAGAAAGCTTAAGATTACAATTTTAGAAACTAATTAAGACCATTTAAAAAAAACGACATACAAGGAAGTGAAAACTAAAAACTACTCTCTTTGCTCCTTTCCTCTTTCTTCTATTTATATGCAAAAGGTCTTCCACTAGTCTTCTGAGCAAACCCCACCACTTTTCTGGACCATTGGATCACTTGACTAATTTTTGGCCATTGATGAGATTTTGGCGGGAAAATGGTATTGCAACTGGGGGGAGGTTTGAGTGCAAGGGGGGAGGCATTAAATGCATTTTGTTGTTTGGTGTTGAGGTGGAGTGATAAGGTGTGGGAGTTGAGCTGGAGGTGAGGTGAAGACTGAGTTTTGCAGACAGTGGGTGGGAAGGAAGGAGAAAACGGAGGGAAAGGGGAGATGGTTTGACTGGGTGGTTATATTGGACAGGGGGGGTCATGGGTCATGGCAGGGGTTCAAGGTTCAAAAAGGGTTCAAGGGTCATAGTTTGGTTTATTAATACATAAGGACCATTTTTGCAATTCCATAAAAACCAAGGACCAAATCTGCCATTTTCCAAAGTTATTCCAAGGGACCAATTATGACAAGTTTCAATAGTACAAGGACCATTAAAGATATTTTCAAACTTCCAAGGACTATTTTTGCCAATTATGAAACTTGAAGGACCAAACTTGTAAATTCTCAAAACTTTTGAAATTTTTCACCAAAGGACTAATTATGACAACTTATGATTTCATGTCACAATTCTCAAATTCCGGTCATTTCTTAAATTATATATGCATCATATTAGTTCATTCATGGCATTCATTTCTCAATTAACGCGTAAATTTTTATATTAAATAAACGTTATCGCGTGAGTTATTATTTTGAATATTTAATCCGTTACTTTCAAAAATGATCCCGACATATTTTTATACTTACATTTAGTTATAAAAACCATATTTTGACTTTACCTAGTGTTTTGAATTTATTTGGTACATAAATCGTTAAAATTAAATTATTACGACACTTTTCTTAAAAATTACTCGATAATTATTTTATCACTCAAATTTCACAAGGAATGTATTTTTATAATTTTTATGACCTAAAAATATTTTAACCTGACCCGTGAAAATTTATTTTTATTCAACGCTACCCTAAATATTTACAAATGCTACAACATACCATTTAATATCAAGTCTTTTACACAAAATCTTACACTTATACACTTTAAAAAAAAAATATATATTTTCTTGTCATGAATCCCACGCCACCCATTAGAGTCCCCCATAATTTATGGATCTTGTCTAGTGATTACAAAGAAGATATTTGCAATATCTCTTAGACATATATTATACTACATTTTACTTTCACTCTTTCATTTGCAAAACCAAGACCAATATTCCTATCTTTGCTCTCAAAATATACGGCAGCCAAAGGACCCAAAAAGGAAGGATTATCCAAGATTTTTAAGTCAATTTTTATAAACACTAGTATCATTTGTTGCAAGGTTTTGTAATATAAACCTCAAGTGATTAGGAAAACCTTTGTTCTTTGCACCTCATCATAATAAGCTTGTAAGCATGTTTCTATCATTTTCATGTTTCCTTTTCATTTTCATATGTTTCTTTTCATTTTTAGAGATAGTATGCAAGTTATGTGATTTATACCATTTATTTCATGATTTTAGAAGTTATATATATATTTGTGGTCATCCTATAATTACTCCCATGGTATACTTTGGTCTTGATGATGTCTAGGAACCCATGACACCCTAAGAAGGTGTATGGTAGGATTAGATTAGCTTTGGAGTTGATTTGAAGGGATTGGAATAGGTTTAGTACGAGAAAAACTATTTTCGACAAGTATATATAGTGTTCTGTCCTTATTTTGTTTTTCTGGAAAATCCGACAGTGGGCACAAATTTTTGGCCTTGATATTTAGAAAATATACTTTAAAACGAATCCGTGGCCGCTTGAACGGATTAAAACGGAGTTATAACGAAGAAGTTATGGATTTTACAAGTTTGACGACGAAATATATATATTTCTGAAATTTCAGCAACATATTTATCTTTTGTACGAGTCAAAAACGAGTCCTAAGCTTTACAAATTATTTCGACTTATCAAAAATATATTAGTATACTTTGATACGAAGCTAAGGACGTATAATACGTAGAAAACGGATTTGAAACGACTAAGATATACACGTTTTCATAAAATTGCCGTAACTATTATTTTTAGAAAAACTATATTATTTTTACGAGATAAGTGTTACGGTAACTAAAATCACTATCTTTAACCCTTATTATCTTTATGTTTGAGACCTTTTGGACGAAAACTCCTGAACTGAAACTTTTAGATATCGATACAAACTTTCCAAAACAGTCGAGTTCGTTCTCTAACAATCGACGTACACTATTTTTTTACGACTAATTTTCGGAGCCATTTTGTTAATTTCATGAAAATTTCCGACGACATTGTTTTGCGACGAAAAGTGATAATTTCACTATATATCATTATAAAACCATAGTAGGATGACATGTTGACGTAAATACTTGTGAAGTAATTTTTGAATGGTCAAGACGTCAAAAGAGTATTTTTCGACGAAAAGTATTATTTTCAAACTCGCAAATGGTATAAATAACATACGAAATGCATGCATAACATTACATTGCAACTCATTACACATCATATCATTCATAATAGGTCAGTTTCGGGATTCACGCTATACCTCGGTGTACTCACTCTTGTCGTCGTACCAGTTTACCAAGTGAGTATTCACAGACTCCCCTTTTTAAATGTTTTTAATATATTTTGGGGCGAAATGCATGAACCATACTTGAACTAAATTGATTCCTACTTTTGTGAACTCTTTTGACTAGAACTTATGAACTTGAATCAAATCCTTGAACTTAATTACGAAATTATGACTAGTTGGAACTTGTTGAACCGTACATGTTAGGACCTTGACCTAAAGTCTCCCATGTTGAAGCATCACTATAAAGTCTCCCTTGTTCTGAGCATCACTATAATTCTCGCCTTGTCGGTGGAGTGTTCACAATAATTCTCATGCCTTGTCGTGGAGTGTTCTCAATAATTCTCGCCTTAATGGTGGAGTGTTCTCAATAATTCTCGCCTTAATGGTGGAGTGTTCTCAATAAATCTCGCCTAGGTGGTCGAGTGACAAAGGAGTCTCCCTTGTTGGAGCAGGGCAAAGTCTCCCATGTTCGGAGCATCTTTAAATTATTATATACTTGGTACTAAATTGTGAACTATTTTGACCACTTGATACGCTATATTTTTGTGCAATGGGTTGTGTACACACAGGTTGCAAGTTTTGTATGGGGAATTTGGAACGAGTGGATACACAATGCCTTTGCTTTGTGGACCATTTTCGTTGACCGAAAGCTTTGATTATTTCTTTCGAGTTTTCTTATTTTGCTAAGCGTGTTTACTCACCAACTATTTTCATAGTTGACCCGTTTTTCTCTCATGCATTTCAGGTGATCGTTGTAAGCTTTTCTATCAGGTCTTGCATAAAGAAGTTTTCACTTGTCACTTCTAGTTGTTATGTAATCAAACGTAATATTTTGGAATCTAAACTTTGTAATATATTTGCCGATGTCGGCTAAACTAGCATTGTAATGGTGTACTTTTTCTTTTAAATATTAACGTTGGTAGGTTCTATTATCTTGTGCTTATGTTCCCTTCCGTTACACCTCGTGTTTCCGCCTCCGGCGAGGGTGTGACAGATTGGTATCAGAGCCAAAGGTTATAGAGAATGCCGATTTTTATTTTTGAAAAAGTGATAATTTCACTATATATCATTATAAAACCATAGTAGGATGACATGTTGACGTAAATACTTGTGAAGTAATTTTTGAATGGTCAAGACGTCAAAAGAGTATTTTTCGACGAAAAGTATTATTTTCAAACTCGCAAATGGTATAAATAACATACGAAATGCATGCATAACATTACATTGCAACTCATTACACATCATATCATTCATAATAGGTCAGTTTCGGGATTCACGCTATACCTCGGTGTACTCACTCTTGTCGTCGTACCAGTTTACCAAGTGAGTATTCACAGACTCCCCTTTTTTAAATGTTTTTAATATATTTTGGGGCGAAATGCATGAACCATACTTGAACTAAATTGATTCCTACTTTTGTGAACTCTTTTGACTAGAACTTATGAACTTGAATCAAATCCTTGAACTTAATTACGAAATTATGACTAGTTGGAACTTGTTGAACCGTACATGTTAGGACCTTGACCTAAAGTCTCCCATGTTCGGAGCATCACTATAAAGTCTCCCTTGTTCGGAGCATCACTATAATTCTCGCCTTGTCGGTGGAGTGTTCACAATAATTCTCGCCTTGTCGGTGGAGTGTTCTCAATAATCCTCGCCTTAATGGTGGAGTGTTCTCAATAATTCTCGCCTTAATGGTGGAGTGTTCTCAATAAATCTCGCCTAGGTGGTCGAGTGACAAAGGAGTCTCCCTTGTTGGAGCAGTGCAAAGTCTCCCATGTTCGGAGCATCTTTAAATTATTATATACTTGGTACTAAATTGTGAACTATTTTGACCACTTGATACGCTATATTTTTGTGCAATGGGTTGTGTACACACAGGTTGCAAGTTTTGTATGGGCGGAATTTGGAACTGAGTGGATACACAATGCCTTTGCTTTGTGGACCATTTTCGTTGACCGAAAGCTTTGATTATTTCTTTCGAGTTTTCTTATTTTGCTAAGCGTGTTTACTCACCAACTATTTTCATAGTTGACCCGTTTTTCTCTCATGCATTTCAGGTGATCGTTGTAAGCTTTTCTATCAGGTCTTGCATAAAGAAGTTTTCACTTGTCACTTCTAGTTGTTATGTAATCAAACGTAATATTTTGGAATCTAAACTTTGTAATATATTTGCCGATGTCGGCTAAACTAGCATTGTAATGGTGTACTTTTTCTTTTAAATATTAACGTTGGTAGGTTCTATTATCTTGTGCTTATGTTCCCTTCCGTTACACCTCGTGTTTCCGCCTCCGGCGAGGGTGTGACAGATTGGTACCAGAGCCAAAGGTTATAGAGAATGCCGATTTTTCAAAAATAAAAATCACAGCTATAACCGGAAAAATTTTTATTTTATTTTATTAAACATTGAACATCATCCGAGTCATCTAGTCCTATCGTTGCATCGTTACTCATAAATTATACATAGCCTGATCAACTATGTCTAATTTATGAAGAACCATGCAATGATAAGAAGGGTAATTTTAAATCATGTTTAGTCGAGTCTTTTGAGTCTGGTCACCTGAAGTTGCATTGGTCGGGTGGGTATGCATAGCATGTTTTTACGTTCACGTCCTACATCACCGTACCTTGTTCATATCTTCTCTTTTCCATCTTTCGACTTGTTAGACATAGCATGTCTCTGTTCTTGTCATGTTTCGATCACTATAACACATTACCACCGTTCTGCACCTCATCTGACTTCGTTCGAATGTCGTTTGCTCAACCCGATGTTTTGGTCCTCTGTAGGATCATGGCTGCAAGAAACACACGCTCAGGAGGTAACAACAACGGCAACCCAAACAACAATGACAATCCAGACAACAACGCTGCTGGAATAGCGGATCTACTCACCCAAATTATAACACATCTCGATGCTAGACGAACCAACAACGGAGAAGGTACTTCAAACGCTGGTCAAGGATGCAGCTACAAAACTTTCATGACATGTAAGCCAATGGAATTTCATGGTACTGAGGGTGCCATTGGACTGCTAACCTGGTTCGAGAATGTTGAGTCGAAGCTTAGTATCACGAAATGTGCTGAAGGAAACAAGGTTGAATTCTCTGCTGGTCTACTACAGGGTCGAGCCTTGACCTGGTGGAACAATCAACTGCAGATTAGAGGAAGAGGGGCAGCAAATGCGTTATCTTGGGAAGCATTTAAGAAACTACTAACTGATGAGTACTGCAGAAAAGATGAAGTGCAGAAACTGGAAGAAGAATTTTGGAACCACTTGATGGTAGGAGTAGAGATTGACAAGTACACGATCCGGTTCCACGAGTTAACTAGGATGGTTCCTCACATGGTTTCCCCTGTGGAGAAGTTGATTGACCGATATATATGGGGATTGATACCAGAAATTAGGAGGGATGTCACTTCGTCGAAACCAACCACTTTACAAGCCGCTGTAAGTATGGCGTATCGCTTGACAAATGATGTGATCAGGTCTGGAGAACTAACAAAAGCAAACGACAATGGACGAAAGCGACAGGGAGGATCACCAGGGAAACCGAAACCAGAATCAGCAAAACAAGAGGCAGCGAATAACTCAGAACTATGGGGCGACCACCCAGGAGCGCAGAGGATATGTAGGTCCACATCCTTTGTGCACTCGATGTAATTATCATCACTTAGGAGACTGCCGAAGGTGCAACAAATGTGGACAGACGGGCCACTTCACGCGAAATTGCTCAAACAGAACTGGGAATCAAGGACAGAGAAAAGCATGTTACGAGTGTGGAAGTCTAGATCACCTTCGCAATACCTGTCCAAAGTTGAAAGGAACTCCCAATCAAGGAGGTAATCGTCCAAACCTGGCATTGGCAATAGAAGGTCCACCAGAACCGAACATTGAAATTCCTCCCGCACGTGGTCGAGCATTCTATCTGGGTACCGAGGAAGCCCGCAACGCTTAACGGGTACATGCTTTCGAACAACTACCTTATTTCTGTACGACATGATTTTGAGTGCATAACTTCCTTCCAATCTTTACCACGTTCACGACCTTGATTAATTTGAGACCTATTGATATCGACCTTAGTTGTTATATATTTTGTTGATTGAATTTGATTGTGTAAGCAAATCGAATATCGAGCGAATCTTTCAAAAGACTTCATTCAAGGATTTGGAATCCTATCTTTCTAACAACTTGTTTCCTAGCTTGATCTAGTGACAGTTCTTGTTTGATGAGTTGCAAAAATCAAGCTAAGAGACAAGTTTACTCAAGTCGGTTTAGTTTAATCTCATGACAGTTCTTGTTTGATGAGTTGTGAGATTAGATTATAATCGACAACCTAAAGGTCTTTTGAGAGCTACGTTCGATATTGGGTAAGTTTACCCTATCAAATCTAGTCACGGGCACGTACTTAGTTGTATGGGGAACCTGTACGCATGGACATTGATATGATCATTTAGACTGTTCGTACGAGCATGAACTTTTAGAACTCTTGTCGAGGTTCGGACCATAGTATCGTTAATCGAATCATGAGGACATGATTCCGCTGACATGGGAAGAATGTCACAATTCTCAAATTCCGGTCATTTCTTAAATTATATATGCATCATATTAGTTCATTCATGGCATTCATTTCTCAATTAACGCGTAAATTTTTATATTAAATAAACGTTATCGCGTGAGTTATTATTTTGAATATTTAATCCGTTACTTTCAAAAATGATCCCGACATATTTTTATACTTACATTTAGTTATAAAAACCATATTTTGACTTTACCTAGTGTTTTGAATTTATTTGGTACATAAATCGTTAAAATTAAATTATTACGACACTTTTCTTAAAAATTACTCGATAATTATTTTATCACTCAAATTTCACAAGGAATGTATTTTTATAATTTTTATGACCTAAAAATATTTTAACCTGACCCGTGAAAATTTATTTTTATTCAACGCTACCCTAAATATTTACAAATGCTACAACATACCATTTAATATCAAGTCTTTTACACAAAATCTTACACTTATACACTTTAAAAAAAAAATATATATTTTCTTGTCATGAATCCCATACCCATTAGAGTCCCCCATAATTTATGGATCTTGTCTAGTGATTACAAAGAAGATATTTGCAATATCTCTTAGACATATATTATACTACATTTTACTTTCACTCTTTCATTTGCAAAACCAAGACCAATATTCCTATCTTTGCTCTCAAAATATACGGCAGCCAAAGGACCCAAAAAGGAAGGATTATCCAAGATTTTTAAGTCAATTTTTATAAACACTAGTATCATTTGTTGCAAGGTTTTGTAATATAAACCTCAAGTGATTAGGAAAACCTTTGTTCTTTGCACCTCATCATAATAAGCTTGTAAGCATGTTTCTATCATTTTCATGTTTCCTTTTCATTTTCATATGTTTCTTTTCATTTTTAGAGATAGTATGCAAGTTATGTGATTTATACCATTTATTTCATGATTTTAGAAGTTATATATATATTTGTGGTCATCCTATAATTACTCCCATGGTATACTTTGGTCTTGATGATGTCTAGGAACCCATGACACCCTAAGAAGGTGTATGGTAGGATTAGATTAGCTTTGGAGTTGATTTGAAGGGATTGGAATAGGTTTAGTACGAGAAAAACTATTTTCGACAAGTATATATAGTGTTCTGTCCTTATTTTGTTTTTCTGGAAAATCCGACAGTGGGCACAAATTTTTGGCCTTGATATTTAGAAAATATACTTTAAAACGAATCCGTGGCCGCTTGAACGGATTAAAACGGAGTTATAACGAAGAAGTTATGGATTTTACAAGTTTGACGACGAAATATATATATTTCTGAAATTTCAGCAACATATTTATCTTTTGTACGAGTCAAAAACGAGTCCTAAGCTTTACAAATTATTTCGACTTATCAAAAATATATTAGTATACTTTGATACGAAGCTAAGGACGTATAATACGTAGAAAACGGATTTGAAACGACTAAGATATACACGTTTTCATAAAATTGCCGTAACTATTATTTTTAGAAAAACTATATTATTTTTACGAGATAAGTGTTACGGTAACTAAAATCACTATCTTTAACCCTTATTATCTTTATGTTTGAGACCTTTTGGACGAAAACTCCTGAACTGAAACTTTTAGATATCGATACAAACTTTCCAAAACAGTCGAGTTCGTTCTCTAACAATCGACGTACACTATTTTACGACTAATTTTCCGGAGCCATTTTTGTTAATTTCATGAAAATTCCGACGACATTGTTTTGCGACGAAAAGTGATAATTTCACTATATATCATTATAAAACCATAGTAGGATGACATGTTGACGTAAATACTTGTGAAGTAATTTTTGAATGGTCAAGACGTCAAAAGAGTATTTTTCGACGAAAAGTATTATTTTCAAACTCGCAAATGGTATAAATAACATACGAAATGCATGCATAACATTACATTGCAACTCATTACACATCATATCATTCATAATAGGTCAGTTTCGGGATTCACGCTATACCTCGGTGTACTCACTCTTGTCGTCGTACCAGTTTACCAAGTGAGTATTCACAGACTCCCCTTTTTAAATGTTTTTAATATATTTTGGGGCGAAATGCATGAACCATACTTGAACTAAATTGATTCCTACTTTTGTGAACTCTTTTGACTAGAACTTATGAACTTGAATCAAATCCTTGAACTTAATTACGAAATTATGACTAGTTGGAACTTGTTGAACCGTACATGTTAGGACCTTGACCTAAAGTCTCCCATGTTCGGAGCATCACTATAAAGTCTCCCTTGTTCGGGGCATCACTATAATTCTCGCCTTGTCGGTGGAGTGTTCACAATAATTCTCGCCTTGTCGGTGGAGTGTTCTCAATAATCCTCGCCTTAATGGTGGAGTGTTCTCAATAATTCTCGCCTTAATGGTGGAGTGTTCTCAATAAATCTCGCCTAGGTGGTCGAGTGACAAAGGAGTCTCCCTTGTTGGAGCAGTGCAAAGTCTCCCATGTTCGGAGCATCTTTAAATTATTATATACTTGGTACTAAATTGTGAACTATTTTGACCACTTGATACGCTATATTTTTGTGCAATGGGTTGTGTACACACAGGTTGCAAGTTTTGTATGGGCGGAATTTGGAACTGAGTGGATACACAATGCCTTTGCTTTGTGGACCATTTTCGTTGACCGAAAGCTTTGATTATTTCTTTCGAGTTTTCTTATTTTGCTAAGCGTGTTTACTCACCAACTATTTTCATAGTTGACCCGTTTTTCTCTCATGCATTTCGGTGATCGTTGTAAGCTTTTCTATCAGGTCTTGCATAAAGAAGTTTTCACTTGTCACTTCTAGTTGTTATGTAATCAAACGTAATATTTTGGAATCTAAACTTTGTAATATATTTGCCGATGTCGGCTAAACTAGCATTGTAATGGTGTACTTTTTCTTTTAAATATTAACGTTGGTAGGTTCTATTATCTTGTGCTTATGTTCCCTTCCGTTACACCTCGTGTTTCCGCCTCCGGCGAGGGTGTGACATTTCAAAAGGACCTTTGGTGACTTTTCTTTTAAAATAAGTGCTCAGGGACTATTTTTGACAAGATTTGAAAGTCGGGGGACTGAAACTGCCAATTATGCAAACTTTGCTCGATTTTCATCTGATTTTAAACATTTTGCATCTAAAACATATAAAATGCAATTTTGAGATATTTTCAGTATTTTGATGCATTTGAGCGTTTTTAAATATTTTACAGTTCAGATTTGACCAAAAATGATGAGTATTTACACACTCATCAAGGAGGGAAGCTAGGGCAACACTCCTAGTCCCTTCCTTTCTCCTATGGGCTTGGGCCTAAGCTCATGGGCCTTCTACATAAGCTTAAGGCTAATGAAAAACATAAAGGCCATAATAAGCTAACTATTACATATGAGTAACTGACACTTGAATAAGGTTTAGGAGTGATTCCAACAATCTCCCCTCAAGTGTTATTACATATGAGTAACAAACACTCAAGTGTTGGTGATGAAAACGGTGAAGGCGTTGATGTAATAGTAGCTTTGACGTCTTCGGACATTCTTCTTTCTTGTGAGAAGAATTGCCTTGATTTGAACCATCTCCCGAGTGTAGCGAGATAGTTTTCTTTGAACAGTTATGCTTTGACGTCATCTTTAACTTTGTTCTTTGATCATTGTTCTATGTGATGAAAGTGATAGTATGTTGTTTATGCGCATCGAGTGCACTTCAGTGCCGCTTACGGTGTCTCCGTCATTCTTCAACATGCTCACACGCTCTTTTGACGTTTGAATTCAAAGATCTTGATGAAGTTCTTTAAGTCTTTAACTTTGTAGATTCTTTGGTTTGACGAAGAATCATTCTGTCTGTTGTGTTGCTTTTGGATAGAACTTCCATTAGTGATGATGTTGGCGTGAGCATGAGAAGAATCGGCACGATCATTCCGCTCCAGAGCTTCCATAAGAAGAAAACATTACAACGGTTAGTAATAAGCGGATTCCGGCACTTCAAGTTTGAACTTCGAGAGTGTTAACAGCATAGTGTGAAAACACAACTCTAATTCTTACAAAGGCCGTTCCTGAATCGAGTCCCACAAGTGAGATAAAACGATGTACCGAAGTACACCTACGATTGAGATGAGTCACGAGGTACACCGAAGTATCACCTCACGACTGTAGACCGTTTGAGACCACTAAGCGCAATCCACGGGAGTTGCCAAAGCGACTGCTGTCGGGCTGTTGATGTTGACCCGGCGAGAGTTTCCATTCAATCACTGAGGATCACAAATGTGAACCTCTCATAAATGTTCTCGACAAATTGCTAAGATCTGTGAAGGACTCGATAATGTACCACTGAAATTCTTATTGTTGAATATCAAGTGATGAAATGTCAAGTGTACCTAAGAGATCTTTTGATGAATCTCGTGGCTCTAGACTCAATAGTGCGTTTTGGTTTTCCTAAGCGGAGACTAGGGAGATGGTCTCCTTCTTCAATACCAACAATCTCTAAGAGAAAGCCGATAGTTTACGTAGGGTTCCCTGTGAGAATGAAACAAGCTTCTGTTGAGAGAAACTTGAGTGGTTAAGAAGGTTTAGTGCATGCGTCACTGGGTCCATGACGACTTTTAATCTTCAATACCGGTGTCATCAAGTGACAACCAGTAGCATATGAATTGAACCCTGGTTATGCGCCCTAAGTTGAATAAATTGGAGGGCTATTTCTTTTCACCCTTTTCTTTGCATTTCTTTTTAATTCTTCAACTCCTTCTTTCTCCGATTCTCATTTTCTCTTTTTTACAATCATACCTAAGGACTTCTAAATACTAACTATTTGTGGTGTCCTTGGGTAGATCCCTCCGGATCTGGCGGATCATAGGACGGTTATTCCTAACCTTAGTCATCTTATAACTTCATGACTAACCTATGTTGCCATTAAAACCACTGTTGTGAAAAATCTCTCAAAGTGTTTGTGAATGAAAAGCATTTTAGTACCACTATTGAGATAAGATTTTGCATAAATACTCCCCCTCCACATGTGCTTAAGAGTTTTAACGGTTAAAATGCACAGTGAGGAAAGAGCGCGCACATTTTGAATTGATCAACTCAAGATAGACATTCCCTCGCGAGACACGTTACATTGGCATAGTTAAAGAGATGCATTGTCAGCTTTTAGGTGACAACTAGCTCTAATAACTACCTTGAAGGTGTAGACAATCCTCGAAGGTTGTCAAACCCGTCAGAGTTCATGTCTACCAAGAGTTTCTCGAATGGTACATTCTACTCGGACAAGTCCTTTGCGAGACACGCTTACATCACTAGCGAACTAGCTTGAAATTATTACCCGTCCCGGACAAGTCTTTTGAGTTGCTAACGCTTAAGATCTCGTCAATACATGGGTTAAGTCTATAGCACAAAGATTCATTTGCATTTACACAACATATTTCTTATCACGTATTTTCTCCCCATCAAAAATGGCATATATGATGTTATTTTTGAAAAGTTGAGAATAAATATGACCATTTCGAGTGTTGCGGGAAGAATGACCACTTTGAACAATTTTTGAACAAAGTTTTAATTCAAGTACTCCCCTCAACGAGTGATATAAACGGTTGAGGTTTTGAAAATCATAAGGGAAAGTACTTGTTCTTTTGAGCAAAACCTTGAAAAATGAAAGGTTTGATAGGTTTTACTCAAAAGTAAGAAGCTTTCGCTCCTTATATAAGGATTGTGGCACTGACGCGTACCACGGGGTCCTTTATTTACAAGTACGGGTTGTACACTGTAATGTGTGCACAAGCCATTTTTAGGGAAAAGATGAAATAAGTATGAAACAAATTAACCTTTCCCCAATTGACGATGTTTCTAAATTAGCTTCCCCCCAAACTGATAACTGTCTTTAGCAGATTTGAAACTTTGATGAAGTCTACATTTCCTCTAACTTTTGAAGGTTTCAGTACGCAGCGAAATTTGTAGATGAGCAGTAAACCTGTTAGGAATTAGAAATTCCAGGTATAAAAGAGTCGGTCACCTCAAGTATATGTAATCGTTAGAAAGCTCGTAGTCATAGTAATATTAAGTTAAGCAGTATTTAGTTAAGTAACACCGTGGAGGACGGACGGGTCTTTACCCACTGTATGCCTGATCCACAGCCCGATGTGTGGCGTTTTATGTAAGACTATAAATACTCTCTACCTCCCAAGGTAGAGAGTTGGAGCTCATAATAATATCTTTCACTTTCTCTCACTAAGTTCCCTAAACCTCTAACTTTCTCTCTCTAGAATTCCATCTATATGATACCTTGTGTTAATGTTATGATGTGTATGTGAAAAGTTATATCTTACAATTGGTATCAAGAGCCATGGTTAGATCATATCTTGCACATCTTTGGATTTATAGTGGTTTTTAGGTGGTTTTTGAGTTTGAAAAAGTTTAGTGGTTTTGCATCATTTGGTTGATTTCTTGTGTTAAAGTTTGAATTTTGTTGGTACTTTTATGTTTAGAATCATCACAAGTGTTTAGGTTTTCAGTTGGTAAGCTTGAATCATCTTGGTTGGGTTGTTTTTGGATTGAAAAGTGATGTTTATATGGTTTTTCATGCTAGCGACTTAGTTCACGGATAATTTTCTTGGTAGCGAGTTGCTTCACAGTTTTGTAGCGACTTACAGTGTTGGGACTAGCGAGTTAAAGTACAAGTAGTGGATTCTCCACTACGGGTAGCGACTTGGTGGTAGCGACTTGGTCAGTAGCGAGTTGCTCTTTAGCGACTTGTGTCTCTAGCGACTTGTGTAGCGAATTCTTTGCCAAAATTTGATTAGCGACTTGGTCTGTAGCGAGTTACTACTTAGCGACTTGCTTTTCGGTTAGCGACTTGGGACTCTAGCGACTTAGGGGTGTAGCGAATTAAGGGTTAGCGACTTAGTGCATTAATTTCTAGCGACTTAGTGCATTAATTTCTAGCGACTTAGTGCATTATCTTCTAGCGATTTAGTATTTTATCATCTAGAGTCTTGAGTGATTGTTTACGGTTTTCTCTTGATTCAGTAAAATCCAGTGAAAGAATCCATTTCCCGGTTTAATCATAGAGCTATAAAATCCCGTATAATCTGTTAACATGTCTACCAACGTTCCCACTGTTATCTCCACATTTGCGAAGATGTTCAAGCGGTGGCTCGGATACTCGTCCACCCATGCTTGACGAGGCCACTACGACTCTTGGGTTCAACGAATTAGACTGTATTGCCTTGGAAAGGAAAATGGTGTCAACATTCTCAAATCCATTGATGAAGGACCATATCGAGTTGAGACGACTAGAGACATACTTGATACTAATGCAGATGGTACTCTTGTTTACGGAATGGACAGACCTAAGATGTATGATGAGCTTGATGATAAGGATAAAAAGAGATTTGATGCAGATATCGGGGCTTCAAACATTGTTCTTCAAGGTCTTCCTAAAGACATCTACAAGCTGATCAATCATAACACGGATGCTAAGGCAGTTTGGGACAATGTTAAGATGCTTCTCTCAGGTTCTGAATTAACTATGGAAGACAGAGAATCCCAACTCTATGACGAATTTGAGCATTTCAAGATGAAACCGGATGAGAGTGTCTATGAGTACTATGTGAGATTTCATAAGTTAGTTAATGACATGAGGAACATCGGAATGACTATGCCTAACATTCAGTTGAACTCAAAATTTGTGAACAACATGAATCCCGAATGGCACAAGTTTGTTACCGCTGTGAAGCTCACTAAAGGATTGAAGAATACAAACTATGAGCAACTCTATGCCTTCCTCCTTCGGAATGAGAGACATGCTATGTTTGAAAAATTAATTCTCAATCGGTTCAAAACCAACCGAGGAGAGACAAGCTCGTCTAATGACTCTACAACTTTCTACTCAAACATCGGAATCACAACCAAAGCATCACAAGTCATACCCTTGGGTAATGGTAATCACAAACTCATTCCCGATCCTATGTACAAACAAGCTGATGCCGATACTCACGTGGGTAGCTTCATTAATCAACTAGCTCTTCTCATCAGTCAAAACATGAATACTCTCCCACAAACCAACAACAACCTCGAACGCATCTAACCCACACAATCAAGCCACTATTAAAGATGGAAGGATCGTGGTGCAACCAGGTTCGGAAAGACAGTATGATCGGGACGAGGTGGAGAGAGGTTATGTTGGTAACCAGAATCGAGGAAGGAATGGTAACCAAGGTCAAACTAAGCTCATCAAATGTTATAAGCTGGTGGAGAGGGACACATTGCAAGGAACTGTACATCTCCAAAGCGCCACGAATCTTGATTACTTGAGAGAAGATCTTTGCGGCTCAAGCTCGGGACAATGGTGCTACTGAATGAAGAGGAATTGTTATTTCTAGCTGAGGGCAATGCCAAGACCTATGATGCAGATGTGGATGAGCGCCTATTCAGGGAGATAGGTCACAATCATCGAATGCCTTTCAAGTCTCTGATTGTGATGCATACGACTCTGATGTGGATGATGGACCTACGGCACACACAATTTTATGGCTAGCATTTCTCCAATGGTTTCTCCCAAGGTCTCTTCTTCATCACTAGCTGGGCCATCCCATGACAAGCTCATCTCAGAGGTATTAAAACTATACGATGATGTCTTGATGTGCACGGATGCATGACAAAGTACACTGAACTGAAACTATTGAATCAAATATTGAAAATATGGGTAATATCAATATTGTCCCATATGATCAATACGTGAAACAAAGTGAAAGTGAAGTTGTACCAAGTGATGCATCTTCTGCATTCAACAATGACTATGTTTTTGATGAATACACTGCATGTGCCCCTGATGATTCCATTATTTCGGAACTAAATGCCTATAAAGAACGTGTTGCTATTTATGAACAACGTGCTAAGTTTGAGTTGACCACTCGTGGCGAGGAAATGGATAACCAAGTAAGTACAATAATTAGAAAAAGTAAGTTTAGAGAAGAAGTATTGAAACAAGAATTAAATTCCTTGCAAGAAAAACTCTCTAAAACATCTAAACAAAAACAAGAACTTCAAGAAAATGTGAAAATGCTTAAGCAAGAATTTAATGCAAAGGAATCAAAACTCTTGAGAGATTTTTCTAATCTGAAAACTTTGAAAAACAAACTTGAGAACAAGTTGTACATACAAGGAAACACCATTCAGATTGCTCACATGGTCACTAAACATCGAGTCTTAAGCGATAAGCATAGCATTCCCCTTGTTGAGGAACCGAATCCAGAGGTAATTAAAAAGGCTAGAAATGCTCATAAGGTGCTTTATGATGGTAATGAAATTCTTAAGCCTAGAGAAACCTAGTTGCGTTGAGTGCATGAGGAAGATAAGAAATCGATGAAGTCACTAGGGAAAGGATGAACAAAAACTAGATGACCCGAAATGCAAAGAGAAAAAGATTATTATCACTCCCCATGACTACAAGAAGGAAAACTGGATTTCCTTGAACATGTTTAAGCCTCAAACATTGTTGACCCCGAACAAGTGTTACGGAAAAGGATATGGACTTGCAAAAAGTCGAAAATCTTGTTGAAATGAATCCCCTTGTAGGAAATTCCCTAAAGCGACTGTGTATCCTCCAAATACACCAATGCATTTAGTTCCTAGAACTATTGCCACTAAGAGCAAGACCTTAATCAGTCCATATGTTATTCTTCAACTATTTACCGATTTTGAGAAAACTTGTAAGAAAAGGATCACACCCAATTGGGATAACGAAGGGGAAAGGGGTTATGAGCAAATGAAAGAATGTTATTTAACTGAGGTCATGCCTTTCTTTAAACAACTAAAAGATCATTTTGAGAGTCTTAAAAAGGGGACAAAATCAGATATTAAAGAAATGGAAAAGGAATTTGATGCAATGGTAGTTGAAGTTAGTGATTATGAGCGTGCACTAAAATATAATGAGATTGAGAGGAAGAACTTGCATACCTTAAATGAGACTCTTATTCCTGAATGTGTTGCTCAAGATATCTTTTTCTCTGCTTCAAATTGCTCTATTAATGCTTCCAAATTTCATGAACTATCTGTGGCCATGAAAGTCTCCCATGATCGTGTCATTGAGCTTGAAAAACTAATTCTGAACTAAACGAGAAAATTGAACTGGATGATCACAACAATTTGGTTAAACATTTTTCTAAACTGGAAGTTGAGCATTTTAATTTACAACTAAAATATCAACATCTTAAAGAAAATGTTAAAACTTCAAATGTCAAGACATCGTCAGATGCTCCAGAGTTTGATGCAGTTTTCCAAATTAACAAACGTGATGAACAGATTCAAGCTCATGCAACACGATCAGAAAGTTGAAAGCCCAAATCTCTCAATTTAAAGGGTCAAACGAACAATATGACAGGCTCCCAAATCCCTCCTCCTTTAGATTCTCAGAATTCTCAAACTTTTCATCTTCAAAACTTAGTTGATGCCTTACAAAAGGAAAACGAGAGTTTTCTAGAAGAAAATGAAAAAGTTAAACGACATTTTAAAGAGTTATATGATTCAATGAAAGTCACCCGTGACCAAAACAACGAAAAATAACGTCTTTACAAAAGGAAATTGAGAATCTAAAGTCGGGAAATAGGAAACGCCACTTGTTTTCAATAAGAATGTTGTCTCAAAGTCACCCTTAGACTGCAAATACATTTTGTGACGTTAAATATATTCCTTCGCATCTTAGGAATAATGAACATGCTTTTCATGAATACTGTGCTCACCTTAAGGATAGTCTAGAATGTCTCCGTGAGATTGTCGAAGAGGATTTCATTAACAAACCTCTTGATAGTGAAATTAGGTTTGCTTGCCTCCGGGCCAAACGATCTCAAGAGTTGCTAGAATGTGTAATTGCCACATGTCCAAAATCCCTAACCTTAGGTGAAAAAGGCAAAGCCGTGATGCCTTGTTCTATGCCTAGTGCCAAGCATGAAATCCGTTCTATGCCCAGTCTTAAAAAAGGAAACACTAATGTGCCTTCAAGTAGTTCAGATTCCAGATATGTTAATGCTAAGAAAGTGAACTTTAGTGTGCCTGCAAAAAGCTCAAATCACAGTCTTAAAGTATACACTAATGTGCCTTCTAGTACTTCAGATCCTTGCACATCAAGTTCAGAAATGCAAAAATTAGATCAACCAACTAATGTTCCCATTCCCTCTACAGGAGTAATCGGTGACTTTAAAGCGAGCAGGTCAAAGTCTCAAGACAATACAAGGAATGATAGGACCTTGCAAGCTAAGAATGTGCATTGGAAGAGAGTAGAAGACCAATCTAGGAACTTTAGGCTTGAGTTGAATAAAACGAATCGTGTTGATTCTAGTATTAGCCTTAGGCGTCTGTAATTAATTCAATTCGATACTATCTGCAAACCTTGTAAGGCTGCATGCTTGAATTCTGTTGCTAATCATGAATGTGGTGTGAATGCTTTGTCTAATCTGTCAAATGCCCGTTAAAATTGCTAATGCTAATAATCGTGCAAATAAGGCAAAAAGGCAAAACGAAAGACTGTTAGAAAACAGTGGAAACCCACAGGAAGAACTTTTATAAAGATAGGTTATTATTGGATACCTTTTGGTCATAAGAATAATCAGTTTTGTTCTCACACTGCTAAGATTATGCCCACTAGAAAATGGATGCCTCCTGGTAGAACTATTCCCTTAAGAAGTAAACATACTTTGAATAGGTCAAATCAGACACCAGCATTGCATCTATTCCCAATGATTCCATTGCTTCTACTTCGATATGGATGTTTCGATTACGATGTGGGTGTTCCACCATCGTTACTAACCAAGTGGAACCCATTCTTGCATGGGGATCCCAATTATCCGATTATCCATTTTGTGCGTGTTCAACTGCAGATCGTTCAAATCGTTACGTGGTACTGGACTCAGTGTTCCAAGCATATGACTGGAGACCGGTCGCTGCTCATGAACTTCGTGAGCAAGTTCATCGGGACTGTTAGATTTGGTAATGATCATTTGGGTGCTATTATGGGTTATGGAGATTATGTTGTTGGTGATAGTGTCATCTCGAGAGTCTACTATGTTGAAGGGTTGGGTCATAATCTGTTCTCTGTTGGTCAATTCGTGACTCGATCTAGAAGTTGCCTTGAAAACATACGCTTTGTTAGAGATCTTAATGGTAAGGAACTGTTAAAAGGAACTCGTGGTTCAAACCTTTACACCATCTCTATCGATGACATGATGAGGGCTTCTCCAATCTGCTTGTTATCAAAGGCTTCAAAACCAAAGTCATGGTTATGGCACCGTCGTCTCAATCACTTGAACTTCGGCACCATCAACGATCTTTCCGGAAAGGACCTAGTTGTAGGTTTACCTAGACTAAAGTATGAAAAGGATCATCTTTGTTCACATGTCAATTGGGAAAAAGCAAGAAGTATGCCCACAAACCCAAACCTACTAACTCGTCACGAAGTTCTTCATATGATTCATATGGATTTATGTGGACCAATGAGGGTTCAGAATATCTTTGGGAAGAAATATGTGTTAGTTGTGGTTGATGATTACTCTAGATTCACTCGGTCAAGTTCTTAAGGACAAAGGATGAAACTCGATATCATCATCAAACTCATCAAATAGTGCAGAGTTCGACTTAACAAAACCGTCGAGAATTGTCGAGACAGACAATGGGCTGAGTTTGTCAACAACCAACTTAATGAATTCTATGAAAGCGTTGGAATCAGTCATCAAAGAAGTGTTTCACGAACTCCTCAACAGAGCGGTGTAGTTGAAAGACGAAATCGGACTCGGGTTGAAGCCGCTAGAACAATGTTGATTTACTCAAAGGTTCCAATGTTTCTCTGGTCTGAAGCAACGCCACTTGCATGCTATACACAAAATCGTTCCCTAATCCACACCATACATGGAAAAACTCCATATGAACTTGTCCACAACAGAAAACCTAATCTCTCTTTCCTTCGTGTGTTTGGTGCATTGTGCTATCCAACTAATGAGGGTCAAGACTTAGGGAAACTTAGGGCTAAAGCGGACATTGGAGTATTTGTAGGATATGCACCAAACAAAAAGGGATACCGAATCTATAACAAAAGAACCAGAAATATCATGGAAACCATTCACGTTACGTTTGATGAGTGACGGTCAAATGGCTCTGGACAATCCAGCTCAGTACCCGCACTTCAAGACAGTCCCATTGGTTCATCTCTTGTTCCAAACTCTACTCAAGAAACTCCATATGTACCTCCATCGGAAGATGATGTAAAGAAATTGTTTGATCCTATGTTTGATGAACTGTATGATTCAAACACTAATGAGGTGATGATTCCTGCATCAGAGGATGCTCATATTCCTGTGAATGAAGTCAATCCTTCAGTCTCAATATCTTTAAGTCAAGAAGCACTTGCTGCTGATCCTTCAGTCTCATCAACAAATCATCATTCTTCAAATGTACATCATGGAAATGTTTCAGGCATCAATGATGAAGTTAATCCCTTTGCTACTCCTGAGGATGCTCCATTTGAAAACATATTTGCTACTCCGAAATCATCATCAGAACCATCTTCTTCAGGAGACATCGACTCAGCTACCTCAGTTCCTCAACAATTGCCACATGAACACCTTAGAAAATGGACTCACGATCATCCATTAGACAACATCATTGGAAATCCTCTCGTCCTGTATCAACACGGAAACAACTTGCAACCGATGCCTTATGGTGTTTCTTCAACTCCGTACTTTCTAAGATCGAACCAAAAGATGTTAAAACCGCCATGAATGAAGACAGCTGGTTCAATGCCATGCAAGATGAAATTCATGAGTTTGATCGACTTGATGTATGGGAGTTAGTACCGGCTCCAGACTGTGCTATGATTATAGCTCTCAAATGGATCTTCAAAGTAAAACTTGATGAGCATGGTGATGTGTTGAAGAACAAGGCTCGTTTAGTTGCTAAAGGATATCGTCAAGAGGAGGGTATAGACTTTGAAGAATCTTTTGCTCCTGTTGCTCGAATCGAGGCAATCAGAATCTTTCTGGCTAACGCCGCTAGTAAGAACATGGTAGTGTATCAGATGGATGTGAAGACGGCATTTCTAAACGGAGATCTTAAAGAAGTCGTCTTACGTCCGCCCAACCCGAAGGATTTGTGAATCAAGAGCATCCTACTCACGTTTATCGTCCGAAGAAGGCTCTCTACGGTTTAAAGCAAGCTCCAAGGGCATGGTATGATACACTGTCAAAGTTTCTTCTATCATCGGATTCAAGAAAGGAGCGTTGATCCTACATTGTTCACCAGAAGTCGGCAAACATTTAACTCATGTTCAAATCTATGTTGATGATATTATTTTTGCTTCGACTGACCCAATGGAATGTGATCGTTTTTCTAATGAAATGAGTTCTAAGTTTCAAATGTCAATGATGGGACAAATGTCGTTTTTCTTGGGATTACAAATTTCACAAAGTTCCGGAGGCATTTTCATAAATCAATCTAAATATGCAACAGAGATTTTAAAGAAATTTGGATTTGATTCATGTGACCTGTTGACACTCCCATGATTGATCGAACCAAACTAGATGAGGACCACTCGGGGATCATGATTGACCAAACGAAATATCGTAGTATGATTGGATCCCTGATGTACCTCACAGCCTAGTAGACCGGACATCTTGTTCGCTGTTTGCATGTGTGCTAGATACCGGGCTAAGCCTACTAAAAAGCACCTTGAAGCGGTTAACGGGTCTTTCGGTATCTCCAAGGAACCATCAATATGGGACTATGGTACCCGAAGGACACCGGTATGTCACTAACGGCTACTTTGCAGATGCCGATCATGCAGGTTGTCAAGATACACGCCGAAGTACATCCGGAGGTGCTCGCTGGGTGATAAGCTTGTGAGTGGTCTTCAAAGAAGCAAATGAGTACTTCTATTTCTACGAGAGGCTGAATACATAACCATGTCATCTTGTTGTGCTCAAATCTTATGGATGAGATCTCAATTATCCGACTATGGCTTTGAATTCAACAAAATCCTCTCTGTGATGCGGATAAAAGTGCTATTGATCTATCATGCAAGAACGTTCAACACTCAAGAGCAAAGCATATCGACATTCGACATCATTTCATCGGGAACAAGTGGAAAAGGTGTGGTGGAACTATATTTTGTGAGGTCCGAATATCGCTAGCGACATCTTCACCAAAGCTCTTCCAAGAGAGAACGTTTGAGTTTATTCTTCTTCCACGCTTGGCTTGAAAAGCCTTCAACCGAATACTCTCAAACGTCTTCAGGAGGAAGCCGAGGAGTAAAGGTCTGTCTTCATCTATCTCATGTAAATATATTTATTCAAAATCAAAATACAAAATAATAAAACCCTATAAAACCAAATAGAAAAATATAAAACTTTCAAAAATCCATAAAAAATCAAAAATTCAAAAATCTTTAAAAAAAATATTGTCTTTTTGTCATGTTTTTTTTCGGTTCGAAAATATCTACGGGTTTTGCCTGTCACTCAAAGAATGACACGGACTTTAGATGTTGTTCAATTTTAAAAAAAAAAAAAAATCAAAAATATTTTGGGAGAAAGAGAAATTATGGTTTATTGTCATTTTCAGGCAATAACCCGGTTTTAAAAGAAAGAACGGAGCCATGTTTTACCATGTTTTCAAATTCCATGCTCTGATTCTATAAACATTTATTAAAACTAAATGCTTTGAAAAATAACTCAGTGTCTATTTTTGATAATCATCAGGACTTATTTGTCAAAATCTCTATCTCAATCAACAACCTATGTCATTGATTGAGGGGGAGAATGATTTCAATTAAATTAAAAGTTATTTGGCATTAAATTGTTTTCAAAAGATGTACATGCATGTTCTATCAATGGAGTTTAAAGTCTTAAAATCCGATCCTTATTAGTTAAAACGTTTTCATAATCAAGTCACAATTCTCCTTAAAAGCTTTCAAAATCAATTTAAATCTACAGAGATCACAAATCTCAAATGTTTTAATTATTGTGATCGGGGGAGAAGTTGTGATTTAAATAAGATTTAAACTGATAATTCGATAAATGGTTTCTTAAGTGATTAGCATGTTTTGCCTCCCCGTAAGTGACAAACGATTTCAAATTTTCCATGCACACATTGAGGGGAGCATCTATGATTTGAACGCGGATCATTTATCTCAATGTGCAAGTTCCCTCTAGTATGTGTAAAACTCCTTTCAAACCTAGAAGCACATATTGAGGGGGCGCAAAATCATGAAAATCTCATCCTTCCCCAAAATGCTTTATCTACTTGATTCGATTTGGGAAGTGATGTTGATATCTTTTAGAAAATGGTAATCAAAGAAGTTAATTCTTTCTTGCCTGGTGCAAAACATTTTCAAATACTTGATGCACATGTTGAGGGGAGTTCTTCTTCTAAAATATCAAAACAATTCAGGTACAAAATGCTTTGATAATATATCACAAGTATCTCGATTGATTTTCAAATGGTTTTCAATTGGTTCCTATGGCAGATGAACAATACCAAAAGACCGACCAACTTTACTTTATGTATGGTGATATAAGGATGATAAGGTTAGGTATGTTCCCATGATCCAGAACCGAGGATCTACCCAGGGACTTTCCACTAGTTAGTGTAGAGTTCTTAGGTATGATGATAAAAGGAGAAAAATGAGATATGGAAGAGTGCGGACTAAGACCGAGCTAGCGGAATAAACCCAACAAGGTTCTAGCTATGAAGTCTCGTAAGCAAGGGGTTGAAGAATTTAAAAGAATTGAATGAGAAAAGGGTGAAAACAAATAGCCCTCCATTTATTCAACCTTAGAGTAAGCCGGTTCAATTCATATGCTAATGATGGTAACATCGGTATTGAAGACAACGTCATGGACCCAGTGGACGACCGCACTTCAACTTTTCAAACCACTCAAGTTCCTCTTAAAAGGACTTGTTTCATTCTCACGGGAACCGACATTATCTATCGACTTTCTCTTAGAGATTGTTGATATTGAAGAGGAGACCCTCCCTAGTCTCCACACGGATCCAAATATGCAAAATTGAGTCTAGAGCCACGAGATCATCAATAAATCTCATTAGGACACTTTCAATGAAGACTCTCTATTTCACACAATGTGGAAAGAGAGATTATATCTTGAGTCCTACGCATTATCCTTGTGGTATTGCCGTAACATCCGAGTGATGTGTTTACATATTCACCGTGAAGATGGAAAGCCTTCTGGAGCCAACATCTAACAAGCTCCCGGTAGGTGGCATGTGAGATCTATTATACAGATCAACCATGTGACAACCGAACAAAACAATGGGGCTTATTCATTCTTTTGAATCAATCTCGTTCAGTTATGGATTGACGGACACCTTTGAAAAACCAGTCTTTGTGCTTTAAAACTCTTTTCATTAGCACGTCGATCGTGTACTAATTTTTCAAATCAAAAGGTGTTTTATGATTGATAATTGATTTTCATTAAAACCTTCGCCGTATTGCAAAAACAATTTTAGCAATACTACGATTGTTTTTCAAATATCTTTTCATCAATCATGGACTCAAATTCGCGGTTCACTCATCACCCGTTGTCTTCTTTGAGATGTTCGTTTGAGAACAGCTAGAGCACCGCGAAAACCCTGTCAAGGAAATTCTTCGAATTATACCGATCACAGTAAAGATTTGTACCGATCAACGGGAACCGGGGCGCGTGTACCTCAATTCAACGAAAGTGATCAAAGACACTTTCGCGCATTTATTGCTAACCTGTTGTATGCAGTACTCGCGTTTTGCTCGTAATGAAGCGTCAATCCATAGCCGTATGCTCACTTAACACATTCATCTCAAAAGAAATCATGATTAGTGCATCAATGACTCGGATATTTTCACTCCATGCTTCACGCTACGCTGCGCCAATATCATGATTCAACAAATGCTTCCGCTACTCGATGAGAAGATATCATGATCCAGAATGTGAGCATGTCGGTCCTAAAGTCACAACATCACATAATACCAACACCACAAAGGATGTCACAGAGATTTTTATGGTCGATAATCTCAAATGATGGCTCAAAATTATTATCACGTGGATCAGTAAAAGACCTCCACTTGAAGTAACCAAACATGCAATGTGAAGAATCAATGACTACGAGCTTAGGAAAAAAGGACTACATCAAGAATGCAAGAACAATTGTTAATGTCATATCTGCTTGTATTCAATGTAATTTTAGTGCATGATTGAGGTGACCTCCTTTAGGGGGAGATTGTTAGGAATTAGAAATTCCGGGTATTAAAGAGTCGGTCACCTCAAGTATATGTAATCGTTAAAGCTCGAGTCATAGTAATATTAAGTTAAGTAGTATTTAGTTAAGTAACACCGTGGAGGACTGGACGTCACCCACCGTAGCCTCGATCCACGCCCGATGTGTGGCGATTTATGTAAGACTATAAATAATCTCTACCTCCCAAGGTAGAGAGTTGGAGCTCATAATAATATCTTTCACTTTCTCTCACTAAGTTCCCTAAACCTCTAACTTTCTCTCTCTAGAATTCCATCTATATGATACCTTGTTTTAATGTTATGATGTGTATGTGAAAACTTATATCTTACAAAACCACACAAAGAAAATCTGACTAATTGTGGAAGATCCGTTCGAGGGTAACATGCCAGAAATCAACAAGATCTTCTCGCGTATGTAGATGCATCACACCAAACAAAACCACTAAAGACCTAAATGATACGACTTTCCCCTCAATCTGTGGTCTTTCTAATACACATCGTGTGAATATGCAATAACTCGATACCAAGACCGTGTGTGAGTCATCATAACATCATATTTGGGTAACTTCACACAAGAAGACCGTGAAAGTTGAGACGACAACACTGAATTAAATTTGAACTACAGATCGTCTCATTTCTTCACCTAATTGAAGAAATTCAAAAGGCATGTGGTTTTCGCATGGAAGCACGTGGAAAAACAAAAGAAGCAGGATGCCTACACTTTTCCCTCGATGTTTTCAATGAATCGAATCATACACCACGATGTTGATGATGAATGAAGACAATAAACCATGTATGAGAGAGACAGTAAACCATGTATGTCCAAGCATCGAACAAGTGAAGTACCAAAATATTTCAGAGAGTCAATCACGATAAAACATCTCTGCTCATTATGTTGATCATCAATCGTACATTGTTGTTGAACCGCTTGATCTTCATATAAGATTCGGTTGTTGTTGTAGATTCGTGTATCCGAAATTAGAGTATTATTCGGTTGTGCAAGCGGAAACATTCGATACATCCGAAGCACCACATTTGGCGAATCTTTAACCGTAAGAGCAAGCAATGTTTCCATTCATGACGATTAAGTACAATGGTGGAACAAATGATGGATCATGATATTTTTGATCGGTCCTACGCTATTTTGCAAGAGGAGCCATTGCTGTTGGATAAAAAAAAATAGTAGGGGGCAAGAAAGAAGAAACATGGATCCCCAAATGTAACTCGGGTTCCGATGTTAGAGACATAAAGATGTAGTGTCAATTATCTTCTTGACACCTGAACATGCTATTTTGATTGATTTCCTTCCTGGATGGATGGTAGTGGGTTTCACACTTTTTTTGATGCAACTACTTAGTATCTTGCCTGTAGGAATCCACCTAAGACCAACAAAGAAAACTCTACCGCTGGAATCCATCTATGGTTAGATCTAGGGATGTTGAAACTTCTTTCTGAAGAGTCTCGCCCTATATTGATCCACCTATTAGGTTTCGACATTTTACGCTTAGATCAAGCGGGTTTATTTCTAACTGCTTGATTAAACTTAGTTTGTTTTGCTACTACAAGCAAGTGTTCAAGAATACACCGTGTCGTGAACCTAAGATTCCATCCTTGGAGTAGTGCCCTCTTCCTAGCCTTTTCTAGATCGAAGTTCTTGTGCAAGTAATTAGTATCATATGAATATTGAATTTTGATGCTCGGTTTAGACATTGTGTTCGAACTAATCCTAGACTCTGCCAGTGTAACTACTTGTAGAGGTTTAACGTAAAACAGTTTAATGTAAAATGTAGGTTTAAATAACAGAGCCATAATGATTATTTTTATTAGGCAAGACGTGGAGTGACAGGCCGATATTTAGCAGCCCGTTTTCGTCAACTAACGATTGATTTCTCGATTGGTTGAAGAGATCGATTTCCCCAAGATTGTTGGTTTTGTAAACTTGGTATCCACACTCTTGCCGCCATCTTCTCGCTTTTTTTGTAAAGCAATATGTGCAAGCCCCTTTGCTTGAATTTGAGCCTTTAAATGCTCATTTTCTTTTTCTAATAAATCCACACGATTACTTTGTTCATTTGAATACTGACCATTGTGTTCGAGGAAAAGATTTGTTTTGTAGTTTAAGTTCAAGAGAGATGCAATGTGCCTCTAGTTTGAAAAATCTTTATGAAACTTGGCAATGGTCTTTTGAGAAGAATGATTTCGATTCAAGAGTTTGATTTGACGCTTCGTGAATTGTTAACAAGTAAGGGCTCGATTATTAGATAGTTGTCGGACATTGTGCAACACACTAGTCAACCTCTCCTTTATTACTAAATTCAAGTTGCTCAAGATGTGTCGCATTTGCAATGTAATATGATCAACTAGATTGTACCTTGACCATCTCGTTTCCGTCGGTCAGTCATAGGTGGGTAAGATATCTTCCTCAACCATTTGTTCTTCGTCACGCTAGCTCTGTCGTAGTTAAGTATGATATCTTCTCCGCATCTCCGCTGTCATCCCGCTTCCAGCTACAACCTCATTGTCCGATTACCGACAGTTGAGAATCACAACATTCTCAATGTCCATATGAGCATGCCTTTCATGTACATCAACTCTTTCACCTTGTACGCATCGGGATATGGGAATTTGATGATGTCTGGCGCTTGGAATTGTAAATCATTGGGAAGGAGAATTTGATTGGTTTCCATCTTACGTATACCTTTTCAAGATCGTAATCCATTGATTTAAACCCCCTAGAAGAATCAAAGAGAAAAGGTGCTAAGTCGATATAGCACAATGTAGGCCGATATAGAATCTCAATTTCAAAAAATATTTTGAAAAATTTTGACTCTCAAAATTTGAAATTCACTATAAAATTCAATTCTAAGGTCGTAAGAAAAATTTGAGTTATGACAATTGTTACGCATTTTTTTTTGATAACTTGTGTTGATGGATCTTTGTAGTCGAATGAACCTTTGTTGATGAAGTGTCCTTAGGCGTAGAAATCATAATAACCAAGTAGCACTTATGCGTAAACTACCAAAGTTACGTAACAATCAAGAGTTACGCCGAGATTTAGCTTACTGTAGTAGGAAAAAGACGCTAAAGTTATGGCGCGTAGACAAAGTTAGGCGTAGGATTATCTTAGGCTTAAGACTAGGCTAGGCGTAAGATGAATCTTATGCATAGGATTTCTACGCCGAAGTTTATGCTTATCGCGTAATTTTAGGTTTTATCCAAGTGATCTTTTACACTTCAAAGGCAAAAGATATCCAAAGTTGACGTATTTTCAGGATTATCCAAGCAAGAAAACACGGAGTAAACCACGAAAACGAAGATCAAACCAAGGATAACCTTACGCCGTAGTTTAGGTTTTGCTACGATAGGATTACTCGAAATGATAATGCCCAAATATGTTTCTAAACCAGCTTTTGTGTGATGAAATAGCTTCAATAACACCAAAAGACACAAAAGTGTGAAACTTGATGATCCAAAGTTTAAAACAGCGTTATGCTTAGGTTGAAACCCTCGTATAAAAACTAGTTTAAAAACCACGATCCACGCATAAAGTTTGAAACTTTTTGCCAAAAACACGTATTTTAACACCTTAAACGTTGAAAGTACAAGAATCTTGGATTCAAAAGTGTAAAAAGACGCTTTAAGCCAACCAAAGTATCAACCAAGCTTACGCGAAGACCAAGAACAAAAACTTCAAGAACAAAACGTTTCACCCAACTAGTAGGCGATTGATACCACTGTTAGGTCACTAGTTTTACAACACAAGCTTACAAGAAAGAAATAGAGAGGAGAAGAGAGGCGGTTGAACAAGATAAACACCCACACACACGTTAACAATAGGCCGGTTAAGAATAGAGTGAAAGAGAGTGAATAACTTGAACAACCAACCCTCAAGTGAGGGTTATTACATAGTATTTATAGAAGGGAAGCTAGGGCAACACTCCTAGTCCCTTCCTTTCTCCTATGGGCTTGGGCCTAAGCTCATGGGCCTTCTACATAAGCTTAAGGCTAATGACAAACATAAAGGCCATAATAAGCTAACATTTACATATGAGTAACTGATACTTGAATAAGGTTTAGGAGTGATTCCAACATAAGTGTTACTTTGCCTTTACGTGATTTCTACGCCTAAGGATACTTCATCAACAACGGTTCATTCGACTACAAAGATCCATTTAACAACACAAGTTTTCATCATGTCACAACCACCATACTCTAGCTATTTCCCTTACACTTATAATCAACAACAACAACAACAACTAAGTCCACAACATCAACAATTTAATCATCAACAACAAATTTATCAACAACAATTTAATCAACAACATACTCCACAACTTGCAACAATTCCATAACCTCAAATGGTTCAACCACCACCAAGTCTTCAAGTACAACCTTACACAAACGTTTACAATCAACATCCATCAAGAACACTATGAAGGAACCAATTGGTTTGCAAAGATGTGTAAGCTTTAAGTAGCCAAAGAATCCACTCATGAGGCGGATCACTTGATAGACCTCCAATGCCGACTCTAGAAACTACGATCAATGGGTGATTAGGTTATTTAGGTTTTGTGATCTAAAGAAGCCACATGGAAAGTTCTTAAAGAAGGTCATCTTGAAGGTCCACATGCCTATTATCACTACACCCGGAGATCCTAATGCCGTTCCACCAAAAGATCTCACCAACATTGCAAATGTTGCTCAAACGTTCTGAGATGAGCTTCTACACTATGAAGCTGATGAGCTTGCAATGCAATATATCCTTTTAGGATTACCAAACCCAATTCTTCGAAGTGTTGATGGTCAAAAGACTGCAAAAGCAATGTGGGAGCATATTCATCTTCTCATGGAGGGCACGTGACTTAATCAGGAGGATATGGAATCCAAAAATTTACTTGCTTATGAACACCATGATTGAACCCGAAGAGACACTAGAGTCTTATCATCATCGATTCTCGGACATCATCAATGATTTGGATAAACACAACATCATCATGCCAAGAATTGCAGCTAATACTAAGTTCCTGAGTAGTCTTGGTCCCGAATGGGAGACGATGTTTCTCTCCCATTGCGAAGAATGTGCATCATGCTACATACGGATTGTACGACTATTTGAAGCCTCAACAAAAGAAGTTGATAAGGAAAGGATTATCCGTGGCCAACCTGTTTCACCTTCACTTCCGGATAATCAACAACTTACTTTGTGGGCTCAAACTAGTTATCCTCCTCAACCAGCTCCTCAACCAACTACCACAATCACACCATATGATCCATCACAACAAAAATCTCAACAAACTCAATTGGTTCCATACAACAACAACAATGATCAAGCATTTGTCGCTGAAGCTAATGAGACCTCCGATCCATTCGAAGCATTGCAACAAGGATTTGTTATGATTGCTAAAGCTTTTGGCCGTTATACAAACAAATCCAACAATCGCATTTGTTCCTCATCAAACACAAGGAATCGTCCGGTTGAACAATGGACGATTAAGTTCGAATCGCGGGTTATGGTCGCCGATGGGTGGTGGTCAAGGGTTAATAATGCTACGGTAGGAATAACAACAGCTCGCCGTTGAACAAGGTAAGCTCATAATGGGTTGAATGGTCTTCGATGCTACAAATCGTAATGAGGGACACTTGGCTAATGCATGCCCAAAGCCGAGTGACTAGGGGCAGTGCTTATCATAAGGGGAACTTTTACTGCTCTTAAGGATGAAGCCGTGAACTCTCTGCCGCATAAAGAATAGCTTTGGCGGCGTATGCGAATTCGTATGATGATATGGAGACTTGCGTGCCAATGCGCAGTTATGTTGATGGCCAATATGCATGAGCAAACACATGAGTGACACAGCCCGCCAGTATGACACTGATGGCTTGTCTCAGGTACCCGAACAAACCATACTTATCTCTGATCTAATATCTCCCAATTTTTGAATCCGGGCGAGGCTCAGAATATTCAAAATGAGTAATCCACATCTTCATTCTCCGACATTCTCAACTAGACCCCGAAGTTACATTTGACGCATCAAGATGTTCTTATGGTTACCTTTCAAATTGACCTCCGTGGTTATACTTGAGGATCCATGATCATGCTATGACCACGCTGAGAACACGCCGGAACCTTGCCTAATCCGCCAGATATTGATCTTGCTACTTAAAGAACCAAC
>OU343225.1:176655175-176745128 GCA_910596185.1 Chrysanthemum makinoi
AGTTCACTATTCTTGAAGAGTTTTCCTGTGGGCATCCTTAAGGCAGATCTAGGTATGTAAGTTAGTTTGGATCCTGTAAACTTAAGAGTCTGCCAGGGGGAATCCATTTGAAACAACGCTAGTAGATTTGGGTGTAGGCACATTCCTCTTTGAATATTGGTCTTTTGTAATTATTGGGTTTCTTAGGGATATGATCTGCCATTTGATGCTTGCTATGAGACGTAGATGAACTCCTAGTATTCCTGATCTTAGAACTTTGAACATTAACCTGAGGTTTGTTATTCATCATATCAGAACGAAGTAGTGAAGTGACTGGTTTTGACAAAACAGTATTCGCATCAACTTGGGAGGCAAGCCTAGATTTCGATGGTTAAATCTTTCAGTTCTAAAAGCATTCGGCTGCCTAACTATGGTATTTTTTTGAGTTGTTCTGAACGTTTGACTTTCCCAAGGTTGATGGTTTTGCAAGCTTAGTGTTCACCCTCTTCCAATAGATTTCTAAGCTCATTTTTTAAGGCAACAATATTGAAGCTCTTATCCTGAATTTGGGCTTAGGGCATCATGTCAGCCAAAAGAATTTGTTTGATCTATCAACTTGGAATCGTTCTCTAATAAGTTCTTTCTTAAGGACTCATTTTCTCTTATAAGTTTGGATACACATAAAGCCAATTCATCATTCCTATATTTAAGCTCACTACTCATCTCATGGTTAGGATTGCTCATCCTAAGATTGCATTTCTTATGCAGATCTGAGAGTTGACATTTCAGATTGCATATGGTTGAATCTTTGTCCTGAATCTGGGTTTTAAGTGATTAATTTCAAAGAATTCTCGAAATTCTAGAAATTCCGGATTAATGCAAGATTTTGTAGCACTAAAACTTTCTTCCTTTTGTTGTATTGCAATTTCCAAGGAAATACAATGTTTTTCAAGAATTGAGTATTTGTTTGAAAGTTCATCATAAACCCCTTTGTTACCATGTCATTTGTTTTAAGGATTTTAGATTCAGACTCAACCAAGACACATTTATCGATATCATTTTCAAAGATAGGGTCAGGGTACCTCAATGCATGACACGTGTTCATTTGTTGGTATGTCATTTGTATTTACCTCATGCACAACAAGATTTACTGACATGTAAGCAGTTTCAAGTTTTTGCGGACTCTGATCTTTGTGTTCAGTACAGCCAATTACATCATTCATTTTAGTTTCTGAAATTCCGCAGTCAGCATCAGCAACATTCGTTCTTTCAACTGACGATACCCAAATATCACAACTTTCCTTTATTTTCCATGACTCTCATTCAACTCATTCAAACAATCATTCCTTTGAGCAGCACCCTTAATGTATACTTCCACATTATTCATGAGTTGGATATATGTATTGATGAACTCATGAATTTCCATTCCAGTGTGTTTCTTGAATGAAATTCCAGTCATGTGTTGATCAAAATCAGCAGAATATTCCCTTTGATAAACGCTGAAATTGGTTGTAGATAACTTGAAGTGCAGCATTAGAATCATCAATTAATACCTTCTCATTGGTAATTTGAAGCTTCAGTTATTGTAAGTTCAACAACACAGAATTTTTCAACGCAGGTAAGTCTTGGCGGAAGAGAGCACAGCATGTTCGACCCATAGGAGTGGATAGCAGTTGTGTGAGGTGCTGATGAAGTAATTGAAACGGCTCAATGTTGCATTCAGAATGCTTTGTATCATGGGTCATTGACATATGTGATTCGTTGAAGTTTGAATCAGAAGGTGAAGAGTTTTGATTATAATTTGTTGATTCAATCAAGGTAGGACATTCAGAAATACAACCAGTTTCATTGTTCTGTGAGGTATCATAAAGTTCAAGCACTTTGGTGATAAAAGGATCAATGATGTAAGACATTGTGGGTGGACGAGTATCTGCTGCATGAACGTCCTCAGCTACAGTAGAGATGATTGTAGGCAAGTTGGTAGACATGTTGACAGATAACACGGGATTTTATAACTCTATGATTAAACCTGGAAATAGATTCTTTCACGGGATTTTACTAAATCAAGAGAAAACCGTATTACACACAAAAATTAACCAAGTCGCTAAGAATCCTTTAACCAAGTCGCTAGGCACCAAGTTGCTAAGTAATTTGAAGACAAGTTGCTAAGTTTCCAAATCGCTACGAATTTTGACAGCAAGTCGCTATGCACCAAGTCGCTAAGATGTCAAGTCGCTAAAATGAAACTCGCTAAGGACCAAATCCGCTACCACCAAGTCGCTAAGAAACTTAAAGAACAAGTCGCTATCAAAAATTGAAAGCAAGTCGCCCCTTACCATTCGCTACCCTTAGTGGAGAATCCACTAAGTGTACTGTTTGTCGGCTTGTCTCTAAAGGCAAGTCGCTATGACCAAGTCGCTACCAAAACACACTACAACTCGCTACCTTTTACTGAAGCAAGTCGCTACCAAGAAATTCACTCCGAGAGCCAAGTCGTACCAAGAAAAACTTTAAAAACACACTTTTCAATCCAAAACAAGCTCAACCCCAGTGATTCAAGCTTACCAAATCAAAACCCAAGCACATACAATGATCCTAAACACAAAAGTACACCCAAAATTCAAACTTTAACACAAAAAGTGAACCAAATGATGCAAAAACCACTAAACTTTTCAAACTCAAAAACCATCTAAAAACACACTAAATCCAAGGATATGTAAGAGATGATCTAACCATGGCTCTTGATACCATTTGTAACATATTGGATTTCACAAGCACATAAGCAAACATATCATGGGCGTATACTTTAGATGATTTAGAGAGAGAAAGTGGGATATTCTAGAAGAGAAACTCTTGGAAGGTTAGATTCCACAAAGAACATCCAACCCTCTACCTTGCAAGGTAGAGGGTATTTATAGGTTACAAACTAAACGACCTCCTGACGGCCTGTGGATCAGGTACACAGTGGGTAAAGACCCGTCCTTCCTCTACAGTGTTGCACTAAACTAAATCTAAGCTAATCACTTACTTATCAACTAACATAATAAACGATATGTCTACGATGCTTTACAATAGAATTTCCAATTCCTAACAGTTTTGTTCCACGGCTTCAGATCAGTTTTGATTTCATTCACTCTAGAGTTCAATTCTTCTTCGACCATTTTGAGAGTACCATCACTGAATTTGTAGAGCTCGCACAGTCTCATTAGTATACGAGTCCCGTATCTGTCGGTGAAGATGACGGCTCTAGGGGTGTCAAGAACTCTATATTCGTGACGAAATTCATGTCCTGAGGCGTTCCATTATGGACTTGTAAGGTTGACCCAGGTCTGGTAGCTTTCCATTCCTAGCTGAAAATCCTCAACCCTTTTTCGAATGACTAAGCCCCTGATCCAAAGGTTGACAGCAACCGAGAGAGCCTTCTTCTCACGAACCGGAAGATGGTTAAGGTGTCCTTGTAGGTTCAGAAGGTAAAGATCTTCAAAATCATTTGGCATCAAGTGTTTGAAGTCGTTCTCTTCAATCACATGATCTTTCTGGTCAGCTCTTCGAAGAACGATCTTCTTAAGGTAATCATAGCGTAGATTGGAAGATCTCTACACTGACGACACTTAGAATTCGTAGCTTGGATCTAACACCTTTGCGTCTTTTGTCAGATCCATGTCTCTCAATGTAGAAATTCTTATTTTGAACCACCAATGAGAATACCATATGGGCCTCGATGTCATATACATGTTCTTTGTCATACCAGAATTGATCAGGTACCATCTGCTCAAGACCTGAATCTGTGTAGGTAGCAGCTTTCATATTTGAAATTGACAAAGCTGGTCTTCTGTCAGATGTACGAGCACATAGATATTCCAGGTCATGGTTGAAGAAGAACTTAGACTGAATGGTCATTAGTCCAGGTTCACCACCGAGAGGAAGAGGTTTGTTCACATTGAAATGGCTAATCTCCTCACTGACTTGATCACTCAGCATCTTGTGGCACTCTTCCATCTGATATTGGAGCTGATTGGCATCAGAGTGAAAGACCTTGACAATTTCAAAAGCTTGTCCATCAAGATCCTTTGGAGTGATGGACAAGATTCCCTTCTGTTCACAAAACCACTTAATGAAGCTGCCCATATCTCCAGTGGCATGAAGTAGAGAGTCTTCATATGGGGTTTCATAGTTAGTAGAAATTGTTGAAGCCCAGTTCTTGTCGGGGATCATCGTGTCAGTCTCTGGGATGGACCATGAGGGTTCTTGAGTATGAGGTCTCTCTTCGATGAGCCAACTTCGAATGGTGTCTTTTGAAGGTGCAACTCTAGATGTGGTAGAGCGTTCTCCTGTCATGTATGTATCAAACCAATCATCTTCAGACGGCTTGGGGATATACTTGGTGGATGCATCATCGTCGCATGATTGACTCTGCCATGACATGCGACTCTTCATGAAACACTTGATCTTCAGGAATAGAGGAGACTGTGGGTGTGAACCTTGAATCGACCGTGGTCCAGGCTCCAGACTTCATTTGAGTTCCCTGATCTCCGAATGGACTAGATTGATTTGACGGTTTTGGATGAGATGCCGGTGGTTGTGGTGAAGGTGTCGTGTTTGTGCCAGAAGATCCACCAGCCTCAGAAGTTCCAGCCCCTCCAGTTGGAGGTGGAGGAGGTGGTGGTGGCTTGGGGCCTCCAGACTTATCAGTTGATTTCACCGGAGCAGTCTTTCTTTTCTTCTTATCTTCTTTTTCTCGTACATCCTCGACAAACTGCTGATAATTATCAAGTCTCATCGATTCCTCGAGTGCTTCGTATAATTTCTTATGTGTTTCGTCCATATGCTCTCCTGCTTCATACATTCTTTCTGAGAGAGCTGATCTCATATCAGAGATTGGCAAGTCTTTGAATCGCTGAAGTAATGGAGCCTTCATTGCCCATTCAACCGCGTCTTTAATATCAGCTTCTATTGCCTTTGTAACAATCTCATTAAGGTTAATATCCTCCAGCTTTTTGACACGACTATCAAGGTTGTTGACGGCGATGGGAAAATGCTTCTCAATAGTTGCAATACGTGACAAAGCCTCTTCGAGTAATTGTTCAGTAGTTTTGACTGGAGGCGATGAAGCAGGAGGTGGAGAAGCAGGAGGAGTGATGGTTTCACTGATGGTGACAACATTTGATCGATCATTAGCGGATTTGGGTGGTGGAAGTATGGTTGTATGAGGTGGTCCTGACATAGGCGGGATGGTTGAAGTGTCTTGCTGTATGTTGACGGTGTACATGGATTCTACTTCCTCTTTCTCATTACTTTGCTTCAGAGTCTTGGTGTCTGCGGGTTTGTCATTTAAAAACTGATCACCGAAAGAGTAGTCTGTATCTAGATTCTTCAATGAGGATAGAGAATCAATTGACAAATTTGGTTCTTCCAAATGCCTGGTCTAATCAGATCTTGACTCATGGTTCTCCTGTGAGTCTTTCTGCAACTCTTCATCAACATTTTGATCAGACTGGGTATCACTTGATGCAGGAGTTTCTTTTTGTGCTTCAGATACTTTCTTTTCCAACCCAGTTTGTTCTTGAGCTGAAGATGATTCAACACTTCTTTTCTTCAGCTCAAATTGAGTGGTAGTTCTTGATGGTGAAGAGGAGATGGTCAGAAGCATGTGAGCGGCTTGTTCGTCATCTACACCAGCAATCCCTTTCCCTTTGTCTTGTGTGATTGGAGTTGTATGGCGTGGCTCAGGTTCAGGTTCTCTTAGCACGACACCTCCAACTGGTGCTCTCTCATTCTGACTTTCTAGGCTTTGCTTGATACCCAGTTGCAGAGCAGCATCGTCTTCATCAATCAAACTTGTATTACCCCTCGAAACCTTAGTTTCCTCAACGTTTCCTTTTTCCACTTCCTTCTTCTTTCTTTTCTGCTTCTGGGTTGTGGTGTCAGTAGGTTATGACCTTTCACGTCTCCTTTTTGGAAGGGCATCATATGAAGTCTTTGAAACAGAAGCAGACTTAGCCGTTTTGGGTTGTGGTGGAGTAGAAGAGATATCAACATTAACACTGGATCTGGACGCCCTTTTCTTGTACAGTTTGAAGTGATCCGTCTTTTGAATATCATCAGTGAGAAGAATATCAGGAATTGTCAGTCCAAAGATCTCTTTATCAACACCTCTAGCAATATATTTGAGATTGCCGAGAAAAAATTCATTCTTAGCATTATGTAGGGCAGATTCACTCCTAGGGTTGAATTTGTGAGTCTGTTGCAAGAACTGGATGACAAGCTTCGAAAATTTGACGCTAGGAATCACAAGTTTGTTTACTTTCTTTCGACCCTAAGCTTTATCCTAAAAGTTCGTTCTATCGGAGATAAATGTGTTCATTGACAATGAGAATTCTTCCCAGATACATTCCGAGACATTAACATTCACCCCATTGACGATACCCCATAGGATTTGCAAGATGGGAATCCTCACTTTATCGAAGCCTGATGTTTTGCCGGATAAGCATAAGTTGAGAACTGTTGTCATTGCTCTCCAGGGTTGATACATGTGTCCGGTGATGATGTCAGAATCCCTTGATATGCCAACTTGATAACCCAAACCAATCAGAAAGACTATTAGCTCTTCCGCACTAGGTGGAGGTTCAGATCGTATGGTGGGGTTGCAGGGTGTGATTCCTAAGGTCTTGCTGAGAATGTCTGAAGTGATCACAAATTCCTTATCATCCAGCTTGCAGGTATATTGAGCCGTAATTTTGTCCCATTCAATGGTGTTCCAAAATTGTTGTAGGTAAATGGTGGGAATTGTGCATTGTTTGGTTAGAGCACTGAAGAAGTTTGTGTTTTTAAGGATATCAATTGACATTCTGAGGATTGGATTATGTTGCAACTTTTCCATATCTACATAACAGTTACTTTTTCCTATCTCTGCCCATTTATCTTCAGGAAACATTTCGTTGTCTGAAAGGACTTTGGGTGGAGCAGAAGATGTAATGTTCTCAGATGAGGTTGTGTTAGCCATTGAAGATCTAAAGATATACACATACAACAACAATGATTGAGAGCATGTTAGTTTAGATATGGTTAGTTAAGCAACATTGAATGCAACTTCATGGCATAGACACAAGAACAAGTAAATAAGACTGAGTTCCCATAAATAGATTTGAAATAGATTGAGTGGCATAAGAAAGTTTTCAAGGTAAAAGCTCCTTTTGACACAGTTTTCGAAGAACAAGTTGTTTTTGAATCAAATTATTTAAAAACACAGTTGCTATGAGATAATTTCATGAGACAATATACTATTATGTAAATGTTATAACAGGTTGTTTAAAACAAGTTGTCATACTAAGTTGCTACAAGAGAAACCAAATACAAATTGCTCAAACAAAAATGTTATAGCAAGTCGCTAAGAGTATATTGTCAATACAAGTCACTACAGGAAGTCCTGAATCAAGTCGCTAACATGAAATTATAATAGCAGTTGCCTTGAAATAATTAAAAAAAACTAAGTCGCCACTTGAAAATTGAACCAGCAAGTCGCTAACTTGTAAAGACAAGTCGCTATCAAAAATGACAGGGCCAAGTCGCTATGTGATTGACTAAGTTGCAAACTTAATACAAGTCGCTACCAACAGTGAAAATGATAAGTCGCTACGAATTAATGAGGTAAGTTTCTAACAAGAACACACATACCAACTCGCTATGAGGAACACTGTAAGTCGCTACCAAGAACATTTCAAATTAATCATTCCAACTCGCTACGAAGAACATAATTAAATCGCTACCAAGAATGTTTCAAAACTAACGACTAACACCACACACAATTTATCAAATGCAACCATTTAAATCCTGCAATCTCACTAAGATGCAACACATAACATCAAACAATCACAACAACACAAGCAACGCAACCCACATACAACGAAATTAACGAATCTCATAAACCCTCAATACAATATATGACAATATATACAACTTCAATCCAAGTGAACCAAACTGGACAAGAACCATTCATTCATGAACATATGTTTCAGTATTTGAATCCTTTAACAAACCTAAATGAATGGGATAAGATTTTGAAGATCAAATAGCCCAAGTAAAATCTGTTGAAAGGAACGGAGTTAGATACTGCATGTATATCATATGAATGAATGGCGAAGGATAGGTAGAACATGTACCCAAAATCAAGTCGCTAAGCGTGATTCGTCACGAGAGAAAGAAAAACACACAAAAACTTTTAGATTATTTTTAAATAATGAAGAGTAAACGGTAAGTCACTAGGGTATAGGGAAGGGTTTAAACAAGAATACCAAGTTGTCACTTTCAGTCCCTGTAGTTTTGTGAACGTTTAGTAACTCGCTAGCAAAGTATATTAACAAGTCGCTAAGACTTTACATAGCAAGTCGCTAACCTCAAATTTAACATGCCAAGTTGCTAACTTTGTTAAAGGTAAGTTGCTATCTATTATTTCAAAAGCAAGTCGATATCTTATCATATTATGTATTGTAGACACTTTCAGTCCATGAAATTATCAGATTGCAAACAAACACAGATAGCATAATAAGATAACATAATAAGATAAGCAAACTAACACAATGGACGCCATGAAACAAATAAGCAATCAACGCAAAGGTCACCACGAAAGCAAGACAAGACAAGGACATGCATCTGAGCACAATACATAACCATCACTGGTGCAGATATAAACGAGATAACTTGAAAAATTCTCCCCCTCAATCAATGTCACCAATGAACATTGATTGAATTTAACCTACCCGTTATAAAACAAGAATATATCATTTGTTCGAACTTCATCTATGATCCCGTGTCATTATTGAATGACATTTCTAGGACCGTAGATGTTATCGATAACAAGGGATATATCTTTTATCAGTTTGTGGTAAACGAATTAAATTGTGAATTAAAGAATGATTTAAAACATTTAAAAAAAAAAAAAAAAAAAAAAAAAAAAAAAAAAAAAAAAACTGATTTGTACACAGATTTATAAGAGCGAGTCTTGATTCAATTCGAATAGGAGTCAAAGCACGAGATACATCAATTCTGGCAAACAACAATTCCAGAGTGAGCAATATTCATTTCTGATGGAAAGCAAGTCATGATGTTCCTGACTGAATTGAGCATTGTACCTGAAAAAGACTGAGAACACTTTGCACTAGAGGAACATGTAGTATTGCAAGTAGATGAGTTAGTGACCTGAGTGACCTCACAGTTGGATCTTGCAAAGTGTGATATAGGAGAGTCATTACTAGACATCCCTTTAGGTTCAATATTTTTGAAGAGTTTTCCTGTGGGGATCCACTTAAGGTAAGATCTAGGGATGTATGTCTTTGGATCCGAAAACTTAAATAATATACTAGTGGGGATCCATTTGAAACAACTGCTAGTAGATTTGGATGTAGGCACTTCCCTCTTTTGAATATTGGTCCTTTTGTAATTAGTTGGTTTCTTAGGGGATTGATCAGCCATTTGATGCTTCTTATGAGAACTATATGAACTCCTAGTATTCCTTATCTTTGAACTTTGAACATTAACCTGGGGTTTGTTATTCATTATGTCGAAATGAAGTAGTGAAGTGACTGGTTTTTGTCAAAAAGTATTCGCATCAACTTGGGAGGCAAGCCTAGATTTCGATGGTTTAAATCTTTCAATTCTAAAAGCATTGGGCTGCCTAACTACAGTATGTTTTGAGTTGTTCTAAACATTGGCTTTCCCAAGGTTGATGGTTTTGCAAACTTAGTGTTCACCCTATTTCAATAGATTTCCTAAGCTCATGTTTTAAGGCAACAATAGTGAAGCTCTTATCTTGAATTTGGGCTTTGAGGGCATCAATGTCAACCAAAAAGAAATTAGTTTGATCTATCAACTTGGAATTGTTCTCTAATAAGTTCTTTCTTAAGGACTTCATTTCCCTTAATAGGTTGGACACACAGAGCCAATTCATCATTCCTAGATTTAAGTGTACTACTCACCTCATGGTTAGGATTGCTTATTTCTAGATTACATTTCTTATGCAGATCTGAGAGTTGTAATTTCAGATTGCATATGGTTGAATCTTTGTCCTGAATCTGGGTTTTTGAGTGGTTAATTTCAAAAAAATCTCGAAATTATGGGAATTCCGGATTTATGCAAGATTTTGTGGCACGAAAACTATCTTCTCTTTGTTGTATTGCAATTTCCAAGGAAATACAATGTTTTTCAAGAATTGAGTATTTGTTTGAAAGTTCATCATAAACCTCTTTTTCAACCATGTCGTTTGTTTTAAAGGTTTTAGATTCAGGCTCAACCAGAACACATTTATCAATATCATGTTCAGAGATAAGATCAGTCAAGGGTACCTCAGTGTATGACACATGTTCATTTGTTGGTATGGCATCTGAGTTCACCTTATGCACAACAGGAGTCACTGACATGCAAGCACTTTCAGGCTTTTCAGATTTTGAGCCTTTGTGTTCAGTACAGCCAGTTACATCATTCAGTGTTGTATCTTAAATTCTGCATTCAGCATCAGCATCATCCGTTCTTTCAACTGATCCATTACCCGAAGTATCACAACTTTACCTAAATTTATCATGACACCCATTCAACTCATTCAAATTATTAGTCCCTTGAGCAGCTGTCTTAATGTACACTTCCATACTATTCATAAGTTGGATATATGTGTTGATGAACTCATGAATTTCCATTCAAGTATGTTTCTTGAATGAAATTTCAGTTACGTGTTGATCAAAGTCTGTGGAATATTCCCCCTTGATAAATGGTTGAAATTGGTTGTAGATTACTTGAAGTGCAGCATTAGAATCATCAATTAGTACCTCCTTTCTGGAAATTTGAAGCTTTAGTTGTTCTAAGTTCAGCAACACAGTTTTTTTTCAAAGTGGGTAAGTCTTGACGAAAAAGAGCACTGCATGTTCGAGCCATAGTGGTGGATAACAGTTGTGTGAGGTGCTGATGAAGTAGTTGAAAGGGCTCAATGTTGCATTCCATTTGCCTTGCATCATTTGTCAATACCAAGTGTGACTCTTTAGATTTTGACTCAGATTGTAGAGTGTATTGAGCATAATTTTGCTGAATCACTCAAGGTAGAACATTCTGAATAGCAGCCTGTTTCATTATTCTGTGAGGTATCATAGAGTTCAAGAACTTTGGTGATTAAGGATCAGTGATGTAGGACATTGTGTTAATGGATATTAGATATAAGTAACTTGCATCAATTCACCAAATTGTAATATGGACAAGTTCTAACAATCAACTCGCCAAAACCCATAACACCAAGTCGCTAAGAGTTATGAAGACAAGTCGCTAAGTACCAAGTCGCTAAGTATTTTGACAGCAAGTCGCTAAGCACCAAGTCGCTAAGCAGTCAAGTCGCTAAAGAGCAACTCGCTAAGGTCCAAGTCGCTAACACCAAGTCGCTAAGAATCTTAAGTACAAGTCGCTAACAAAATTGAAAGCAAGTCCTTCACCAAGTCGCTAGCCGTAGTGGAGAATCCACTAAGTTGTACTATTTTTCGGCTTGTCTCAATAGACAAGTCGCTAGGACCAAGTCGCTACCAAAAAGCACTACAACTCGCTACCTTTTTCTGAAGCAAGTCGCTATGATGAAATTCACTACGAGAACCAAGTCGCTACCAAGAAAAAACTTCAAAAACACACTTTTCAATCCAAAACAAGCTCAACCACAGTGATTCAAGCTTACCAAATCAAAACCCAAGCACATACAATGATCCTAAACACAAAAGTACACCCAAAATTCAAACTTTAACACTAGAAATGAACCAAATGATGCAAAAACCACTAAACTTTTTCAAACTGAAAAACCATCTAAAAACCACTAGAAATCCAATGATATGTAAGAGATGATCAAACCATGGCTCTTGATACCATTTGTAACATATTGGATTTCATAAACACACTAAACCACAAGATCAAATAGGCGTATAATTTAGATGGTTTAGAGAGAGAAAGTGGGATATTCTAGAAAGAGAAACTCATGGAAGGTTAGATTCCAAATGAACATCCAACCCTCTCCCTTGTGAGGAGAGGGCTATTTATACAAAGCGACACGCCCTCCTACGGGCTGTGGATCAGGCATACAGTGGGTAAAGACCCGTCCTTCCTCCACGGTGTTGCACTAGTCTAAGCTACGCTAATAACTAACTAATAAATAACACACTGAACGATATGTCTACGAGCTAACTTAAGCTAGATTACATTAGGGGTGACCGATACTTCACTATAGAATTTCCAATTCCTAACATTGATGCTAAAAACTTAAACTTTAGCACTAAATAAACCTTAAAGTACAATAATCTTGAGTTTTAAAGTGTAAAAATTTGAGCTTTAAAGCGTATGAAAGTTTATATACGAGAAACCCACGCGTATAGTTTAAAAAACTTCAAAAACAAGAGTTTTTAACCCCAACTAGATGGCGAATGATACCACTGTTAGGTCACCATGTTGTAACACAAGCATCAATGTTTAAGAAATGAGATAAGAAGTGATCGGATGAACACTAAACACAAAATACGCGAATGATATAGAAAGGTTTAGGCGTAGGAATTTATGTAAAGTGAACAACCAACTCCCAAATGGGAGTTTACAACATTATTTATAGGGGAAGGGAGCTAGGGCAACACATCTAGTCCCTTCCTTCCTTATGGGCTTGGGCCAAGGCTTATGGGCTTTCTACATAAGCCTTGCCATTAATAAAAATTTAAAAGCCTAATTAAGCAACCTATTACATGTTAATTACAAACACTTGAAATATATTTTAGGAGTGATTCCAACATAGATCGATCATCATCTTCATCATAATAATCTTATCACCATTATTTTATCAAAATTTTACACAAGAATTAAATTTAATTTTATTCATTAGTATACACAATAACCCAAAATACAAAGTGGTGGTGGTAGTGGTTTTCTGGAAAGAAATCGTGAAGTTGTGTGGACCATCTGAAAAGAAGAGGATCAAAACACCCATTTTGCAAAACCCATCACCATAGTACAAAACCCACCGTCACCCATCTTCATAAACACCAACAACAACCATCCTGTACATCATAAAATCACCAGTAATCCTCTACACCCATTCCGGTCAACCACCTACATATTTAGTCCACCGCCACAGATCTCATCTGCTGCCCACTCCAACCCCACAAATGTCGACGAGAAAATACCCACACCAACGTTCTTCTCTTTCACAACTAAAATCGCATGGGGTTTTGATTTTCCGTTCACGAACTTGGTTTTTTATTGACAAGTAGAAATTGGGTTAAAAACATTGTTTTGATTTAGTGTATTTATGTGTCTGATGAAGTGAGAGTAAAGATTGGGTTATGTTTTCTTATGAACACCAAATATTTGATGAATGCTAAAACCTATGAAAGTCGTAAGTAGATGCCAAATTGGCTGTGAAAGATGTGTTTGCTTGAGCTAATCTAAAAGGTTGATTCATTTCATATTGTTTATTGTTTAACTTACTTAACTAACGAAAAAAAAGTCTAGTTGGCCATGTAGGAGCTTCAGACTACAATTACATGTATTGATGTAGGTGTACTTCATGCGATGGTTTTGTTTTTTTAGTACTCTGATAAATTTTAATTTGGTGAAGAAATGGGTTTGTGTTAGTTTTATTTTTTTGTTCTTGATGTGAAATGGGTTTGTATTAGTTTTCTTTTTCTTGATGTGAAATAGGTTTGTATTAGATTTTTTTTCTTGATGATGATAATGATTTTGGTAAAGAGATGATTTTTGGATTTTTTTTCTTAATTATGATAATGGATTGCGGGTATAATGATGAATGGAAAAAAGATGGTAGTGGGTGATGATGATTTGAGATGAAGATGAATAAACATAGAAGATGAAGTGTAAAATGACGGAAATACCCTCACATGGGTGTCACATGTATAAACTTAACGAGCGTTAGTGGGCCCTGTTAAAGGGAGGGACAAACATTGCATAATGTTTGCCACTTAAGGACGAATGGTGCATTTTTTTTGGTCAAAAAACAATAGGCTGCGGTCAACGCAAACCACAAGGACGAACAGTGTAATTTACTCTAAAATTAATATATAAAAATATTTTTGACTTTTTTATAAACCAAGAGACAAAGTTGATATAAATCTTTCACTCATAGCCTGAAGTTTATGAATTATACAATGTATGTTCACAAATAAGATTGTTGATTTTGTAGAAAACTAGAAGGGGTGGTTGAATAGTTTTGCCGATTTTAAATTAGTTTCAAAAACTTTAGATTTGATCTTATGTGAATTCGTATGGATGGATAGAAAGTATGAAGCAATAAGTAATGTAAGTAATGAAATCAAAAAGTAAAGGATAGAAAGTAATGACACAACCTATTTATAGTGGTTCGGCTACAAGGACACCTTCCTTGCCCTACTTCACTCCCCGAGTCACCTACTCGAGAGTTCAAGCACTATGTCAACAAGCTCCTTCAACACGGCGGAGAAGCCTCACAACGTCGCTTACACTTTTTCCGGTACAAAGCTAAATACCGAGTCCTTAACACGGAGGACCAAACCAACACAACTATAACACAACAACTATGTGAAATATGAAATACAAGATCTTGCTACAGAAATCTTGTGGAGGAACAAATCAATCAAGGACCCCTTGCTTGGATGACTTATAGTATCTCGTGATCCTCGCCTTGAGAAGACCTATATGAGAATCACAACAAAAGAAAGAAGAACTACTAGATAGATCAATAGATCTAGGATTAGAAGAGAGAAGTAATATATGAGAGAGTTTGTAAGAAGAGGGGTGAGTAACAATGAAAAAATGGTTCACTATTTATAGGCAAGAAAACTCTACTGTTCCCCGGATCCCACGGATCCCTTACTTGAGGGATCCGTCCAGTGTATTCCCTCAGATCCGTGGACACTCCTCCTTATTTGGGTTATGGGTCATGGATCATGGGTCATGGGTCATGGACTTTGTGTCATTGGTACCCAGAATAGATGCAATGTATCTAGACATTAGATCATAGGTCTTGGGTTATGGGTTATGGATTTTCTCCATGGGTATGGGTCATGGATCTTGGATATTACCCATCCTAATAAACTATTACAACAAATGAATTATTACAATAATTTATGTTAAATGATTATATGTAAATGTTTTACAAAAATAACATGTATTCTTATAATTTTACTTATGATAACTTTATATTTGTTATCAACAAAACACAAAGAGATCGCTAAATATGAATAAACGTTTTTACGGTTTATTTGTAATAACAATCTCCCCCTTTTTGTTGATGACAAAACATAATGTTATGATGCGTAAAACTTAAGATTAGATGTATGTTTTGAATGCATATATAAGTTTTACTTCTTCTCCCCCTTTTTTTCGAAACAAAAAGCGAACCTAATGAAGAAATAAAGTGTGGAAAAAAAATAGTATAATCCACGAAGCACTAACTCCCCCTTGACGGTAGCTCCCCCTAGAATTGGGCGTCAAGTGAGAAAATATAATACCTACAAATAAAAGGTTAGTAGTAACATGTAATAAAATCTTGTATTGGACGAGAAACAAGATGGAGAGCCAAGGTACGTAAAAAGGCCTTGTAACAAAATGACAAAGTGTAGTGGTATATAGGCCACATACAAAAATGTAAAAACTAAGAACAAGGTTTGTTCTTTAAAAATGACTCAAAAGAAAAAAAAAATAGAGAAAATAGTAATATCATTCCTTCCATGCTTGCATAAGGTTAATTATGGAAGTTTTGGTGAGTGATGATGTTGATGCGATCAAGGATGTGGTTAAGTATGAATCACATCTCGTCCCTTTATTTCCATTGCAAGTTCCCTAGTGGATTGACAATGTTCATAATGTAAATGATGTGGGTAGTGTGTGTGGATGGTTTCCGGGTAAGTTGAATTTGTGAAAGGCGGAATGTATGGTGGAAAAGTTGGAAAATATGGATCAAAGTCCATTATGTTGGTGAGTGGTGGAATATAAGAACCTAGATTTTGTTGTAAGATAATGGGAGCTAAAGGTGGTGAAGTTGCAAGATCTTTGTAAAGTGTGTTTGGAGATGTTGGTGGTGTTAAAAAGTCTAGTTCTTTGGGGTTTAAGTTGAAAGTTTGCTGAAATGATGTGGGTGGTGGACTAGACACGGGTAGTGGGATTGTTTTCGGAGTCTTAAGGAGTTCCGATAGGGTGATTTTAGGTGGAGACTCGATAGGTGATGGTGGTGATGTTCTTGTTGGAGATGATAGAGGTGCTACTATGGAATCATTTGGTGGTGAGTGAGTAGTTGGTCATGGACTTTTTGACAATGGTTTGGCTAAACAACAAGACCGGATGTTAATCCGTGTGGTTTTTCTAGATTTGGGTGGTGGCACTACGGAAGGTGGTAGGATAAAGTTTTGGATTTCTTGAAGAGGATTGTTTTCACTAGGTGGTTCATCAATGTTGGAAGATCTCTTGGATGACATGATGATGATGATTGTTTGTAAGGTTGAGAGTGATGGATATGCAAGCATTTTGGGAACCTTATTATTAGAGAAAATAGTGCATTGTAATGAATGCTTCGACCCAAAATGTGGACTAAAATCTAATGATTAGATATGAATTTAAGGCATGTGATCATGAGAACACAAGCATTAAGTAACATACTCATTAGTGAAAGAGCTAAAATGATGAAAATATGAAGGTTTATAGCAAAAGTGAGAAAAATAGAAGAGAAATTTAGCTTTTGTGCCACGGTTCCCACGGATCCGTTCCTTTAGGGAACCGTCCAACATAAATGCTGGGATCCGTGGTACTGGTGATCTCAGGCAGCTCAAAATTTTTCCTTTTGGAAACATTGGTGCCTAGTGTGTGCCTATATGCAAACCATTTGGAGTTGCGGTTATCTTGACTCCTAAAAAGAGAAAAAAATAAACGAAGAAGTGAAAAAGCATATTATTATGTGAGATAACCCGAGTGCTCCTTGCTTAAATGAATGTACCCGAAAACACATATTAGTTATGTGTTCCCTTTAGCATTCAAAAGACATGAGATGCAATGAAAACGAGTTTTTACTTTGTATTAATTGTTGGATTGATATACTCTAACCAAACTAATTATGTAGCTTGTAAGGGTTTAGCAACCTTGGATAAATCCAAAACTACTAACAATGAAACACTGATATAACTCTATTAAGTATGCGGAATCTACTTTAACAAAGCTAAAAAGAATAACTTTAAACTTCACATTATATTAAAACCAAACTTTGAACCTGCTTGTTATACAGATTCACTAACAAACCTAATCGCTAAATAACTCTAATATCTTACTTGCATCTAGGGGTCCTTTTATAGGCATAAGGAATACCCTAGTCGGTTTACAATTACAATCCGTGTATGACAAGTAATACTAATTCTAATATAAGAATATTCTAGAATTACATAATAATCCTTGAACGATTTGCATAGCAGTCCTTTAGCATATCAGTACTTTGACACGAGCAGTACTTTGACTTTCTTCATTAAGCAGTACTTTGACTTTCAGCAGCACTTTGACTTTATATCCCAACAATCCTCCCCTAACTTGAATTCTACTTGCTTGATTTCAAGTTTCTTTGTATCTTTAACTTTAACATCTTTGTCTTCAAGGAAAAATTGTGTCTTTATCTTCAGATTTGTCTTGTACTCTCTGTGCTTGTATTATCATCATCAAAGTAATCTTTATAAGCAATCCTTTTCAGCAACTATTATCAGCATCCTTCATCTTTTCAACTACTCAGCAACATATGGCAAAATGTACATCAGATCATAAAGTTTCAGACTATTCTCATCACTTCCAGGTGTGTAAACTCCTGTGAGAGGTGAATCAGTGAAAATTTAATGGATTTTGATGTCTCTTTACCAAAGCCATTAACTCTGGAGTAGCCAATGTTTAGGCGTGTAAAACCATGGTACATTGATAACCATATGATTTTTAGCAAATCATCAACTATCAACGGATTTGTTAAGTCTTTACCAATAGCCGTTTGCTTTTGGACTAGTTAGTTCTTACAACCATGGTGAACTAATTACCATATAAATGGTTTTTCCACAGCCTTTACTACAAGCCATTTTCTTGTGGGCTAGCCAACTCTTCTATACAGATATGTGAGTTGAAAACCATACAATTTTTAGTAAAGTGTCACTAAAACGGATTTGATAATCACATCAGAGCCGTACCCTCATGATGAGTCAAACTCTTTCTTGTTTATTAAACATGGTGAGTTGATTACCATCAGATGTTATTATTCTCAAAACAATTTGTTGCTGATATCTTGTGCTTCAAAAAGTATTTTGCACTTTACAAAAATTGCTTATTTTTTATTAAAAGACTTTAACTGGTTTTGTGCGCAAGCGTCCTTGATAAAGTACTGTTTGTTCAGCAGTATTTGAATAAAGTCGGATTTTTCAAAGATTTATAATAAAAACCACCCAGTATTTGTGCATCATCATCAGCCAAAGTTGTCCATTTGATAAATAACTCAATCACCATAAGAGTTGTTTCATTCTCCTGTTCAACCTCCATACCATGATCTATCATTCTGATCATAAGATCTCTGTAATGGATATCTTCTTTCTGCAACATATGGATCATAGTCCCATCTTCTAACTCAATAAATGCACCCTGATTCTTCAAAGAATCTCCAGCTTGTGATCTCCAAACTTCTTGATTGTTCCAGAGGCATCAGTACTTGTTCTTTTGTCTCCCAGATGTTAAAATCTCCCAGCAAGACTAAACCGACTCCAGTTGGTGGAATATGCTCAAAATAATCTTGCATTAGTTGATACAGATGAAAAAAATCTTCTCTATCTATCATATGCAGTATGTCCCACAATAAATTGAATGTTCTAAAACTTTCATCTTCTCTATGAAACATAAGATAATCTCCTTCCTTTGATTCTACAAATTCAAATGTAGAAATATAGACTTCTCAGCAACTTCTTTTGACTTAGGATGCTCAAAATCTACAACTCTTAGATAATTCCTCAGCTCATCAACGTACTGTTCTCATTGTATCTTCTTTGATAGGTGTTCATCATCAGTTGTTCTCTTTCTCTTTAAACTTCTTTTTCTTGCATCCTCATTTGCTTTTCATCTCAAAGGAATAATACCTTCCAGTTCCTTTTGATAAGCTTGTCTAACAGCATCATATAAGTCTTTCATCTCTAAATATTTCGACTTCTGTAATCCAGTATATCCTCTACCCTTCAGATAAGCAATCATGCATTTCCTTTCTTTAGCAATACTTTGTGGTCTTTTTGGTATAACAGGTTGCTTCTCTGGTAGAACAATCTCAGCCTCTAATTCAGCTTGTAACTTTCTAGCAGCTTCTTCATTTTTAGCCACTTCAATAGCTCTTAATTCTGCTAAAGTGAGCTTCTTCTTTTTCTTTGTTTCTACCAGGATACCTTTTCCTTTATCTTTAGGATCTAACACTTGACTAGGTTGAGAAGTTTGCAAGACTTGAGGTTGTTGTTGTTCAACACCAGGAATACTAATACCTCTTGGTCTTGACATGTTGAGCATTATTTGAGCAATGGTCTCATCATCACTAGCAGTATGTTCTATTTTAGAGGTACCAGCTTCTTCTTCATGTAAGACTGTTGAAGGACCAGCTTCTTCTTCAAAATTTAAGGTTCTTGGTGTTATAAGCTCTTGCCTAAAAATTCCTTGAAGAGCATTACCTTGATCACCAGCACTTTGAGCATCAATACTTTGAACACCAGTACTTTGTACACCAGTACCTTGAGGCTCAGTTTTCTCAGCTTCTTTTTTGTGAATCATCTTCATTCAAATTCTCTTGCTCCAAATTCCTCCCCAATTGGAATGAAGACTGCTTGTGAAGTGTCTTGCCCTTAGAAACTGATATGTGCTTAAACACATATAATTTCTTTATCAAATCAGACCCAAAATAACCAAGAAAGAGCCGTTTATTGTTAACATTTGCGTGTTTCTTGAGTTTATGCATGTGCAGGTACGGATATGACAAAACCGACAAAAGAAAGCCAAAACCGAAGAAAACTGAGCACGAGAGAAAGAAGAATGCTAAAAACCGAGGCTGGAAAAGAATTTGCAAGTTTGGACAATCAATTCTCAAAATGGCAGTTTTAGTCCCTGAAGATTCAAAATTGTCATGTTTAGTCCTTGGAATTTTCAAAGTTGGCAAATTTGGTCCTTGCTTATTTGAAGAATGTCAACAATGGCCCTTGGAAGATAATTTCAAATTTACACAGTGTGGTCCCTGGAATTTCAGAGGTTACATCTTTAGTCCTTATGGTTGCTCATGGATTTATCATTAGTCCAAAATCCTAACCCAAATAACCAAACCCTTGGCCCAAGTTTAATCCCAAGCCCAACTAACCACCCTCTATACCCGGTCCAGCATTTAACCAACCCGAATACCCAACCCATTTACCCGGTATTTAACCCAAGTCAAACCAAAACCCGGTCAAAACAAACCAAACGAAATATAATAAATAAAACCAAAACCGCCAAAAATCCCCCCAAAATACCCAGATATACATGAACCCTAATATGCCCTCCAATCAATTCGCCCAATTAACTATCATTAAGGGTATAATAGTACAATCCCTGACACATGCTGACACACGGATGCCAGGTTGGCAATCCGTGTGTCATCTCACCTCATACTCTCCTCTGATTGGTGCAAGAGACGTGGATTATATGATTCAAGGGCTGAGATGATGACATGAATAATGGGATTGAATCCAAGGGCCACGAACGTACAAGAGAAAGCACAAGCTCAACCTTCTAGACTCTTCTCAAGCTCAAACAGGCTATATATACCCCCATGAATTCATAGAGATGGATATGTAGCTTAGAAGTAGATTAGGAGTAGTATAGGAGTAGTTCTGAGTAGTTTTTAATTGTTTTAATGTTTAAATTCTGCATTTGAGCCTCTTTGTACTCTATTCTTACTTTAATAAAATCAGTTGTTAAGTTTTCATTTTCATAATCTATATTTTTAATGTTTCCAATTACTATAATTCGAATTTAGTTGAACAAAAAGCTTTTTAAGTTCTTATTTTAATACTGTTCAGATTCTACTCCTAAATCATTTAGCAGTCAATAAAAGTGAATCATTATGATCAAATGTTGCTATCCTGCTGATTTGGTAAAGGATTTGGGTTGATTCTCAGTTGGATACAGATTAGTATAAGTTAGGATAGTGGTACCTTTTAAGCTCATAATCATGTCATTGTGACAGGACAAATGTAAGTCCATATTTCTGATTCAGTTGATTGCTTGTTCTTAATATTTACTTAGTTGAGTTATGATCAGTTCAATAGTGCTTTAATTAGTAGTTTTAAGTTGTGTTTTATCTCTGAAATTGAATTGAATTAATATCTGTTCATTTAATCAGTATCAGCTTAATTGAATCTAGTGTTAAGAGTTATGTTAGTATAGGTTTATTTAGTTGTTATTTGGTTAGCTGAATCTGACTTGATGTTTGATTAGGCTTGGATTTACAAATCAATGTAAGAAACTTGCATAACAGTTAGTATATTAGTGTTTGGATTAGGCTGCAAAACTGAGCTAGAGGTTAGTTAGTTTTTTAAGTTGAATTGCAGTTGTTACTAGTAGGTATTTTAGACTCTTTAGGTTAATAATTTTGCACTTTAGAACTCAGAAGTCATAATCACTCAATAACTGTTTTCGTTTTCATTTCTGTTAAGAATCAGTTGGTTAGATCTAGCATTTAGGTTTAGAATTAGATTAGTTAGCTTGCATCAGCTCTATTTCATCATATAACATCATAATCAGTTCATCATTTGGATCTAAATCTCAATTTAGTCAACTTTGCAAAATCTTATAAAAAGTCAAAAGTTGAGAAAGTCAGTTTCAACCAAACTTTGTGGATTTTTAATAGCTTCATTTCTGATTCATATCTTTTGAAATTTTGGATTGTAACTTTATTGGTGGTCTTTTCAAAAGTATTTTTGGTTTAATTTTAAGAATTTTCTATAATGGTAAAAACTAAGCTTGAAATAGGCCGATTCCCTGTTCACACACTCAGTTAATACTGAGTGTGTAACCGCTCTTGCAGATTTCATAACTGTTTCATACTAGCCTGTTATTATTGGAAACTTGGTACAAGTGTTCTCGATTGGTAATCTTAAGTTCTCAACTTCGGTTTCAAGTTGGATCACTAGGTTAGCTTATTTTTTAGCTGCAAGTAGATAGGATATAGGCTATTTATAGCTTTTTACTCATTTAGTCAAATCTGTTTATTCAGAGCTTTAGAGATTAAGACTAGTTTTAATTAGTTGCTTTCAGGTTAATTTAGCATACTTTAGCTTCTGCTTCCATTTTGTGATCATTAGTGCTTATTTGCTTACTTTGAGTGCTTAATGATAAGCACTTTTCACATCAGTTTCATAATATTGCACACTAGCTTTAGTTTTTATATTTTTATAGATTTAAGTAATATTTTAGACTTTCCTGAATTTTTCATAATTTTTCTGTCACTGTTTACTATTTTTCTTGATTTATCAGTTTTTAGGACTTTTAAATAGCTTTTATTACAAATAAATTAGAAAAGCTTAAAAAAATAAGTTTCAATTTTCATAGATTAAGATAAATATAAAAAAGCAAAAAATAATGTTTCCATATTTTTCCTAGTTTAATTGGTAATTTTTAGCATTTAAATTAGTTTTAAATAGTTTTTAATTCATAGAAAATAGAGAAATCTTCAGAAAAAATACAAATTATTTTGAAAAGTCTTTTGAGTTAATTTAGATTTTTGAAAAATAGTTTCATAATTTTCCCTTTTATTTTTATAATTTTTTAGTTTTTAATTAGTTTAAAAAGTTAAATATTTTTTAATTCAAATAAATTCTAGAAAAATCATAAAAATTAGTTTTAATTCTTAGTTAGTTTTCAAATATCATTTTTAGAGTTAAAGTATTTTTAGATCATTTTTAGGACTTAGAATAGACGTAGTTGCATTTTATTTTCGTTTCATTTATTACGTTTTAGTTTTATTTTCGCGTATTTAGGAGTCCCCGTAGTGTATTTCCCTTTATGCTTCCCTTGACCCGTAGTTTATAAAACTTCAAATTACCCCCTTTTCCCATTCAAATCCCGATAATCGCGACGTGAGTTGGAAATTCCATTCAACCCTCGTGCGGAACGATCTCGGTGCTCAAACCTAACACGTTTGAGTTACCCACATACTACACACATCTCTATTATTGGTCTTTAACGAATCAATTTTTGGCGCCGCTGCCAGGGAGGGCTTGTAGCGAGTTTTCGTATTCCGTCTCGAATCGCGTGCATTTGACGATCCTTCCCCGAGTGAAGTTACCGTCATTTTTGTATATATATCTTTTTCAAAAACCCAAAAACATCTAAAAAACCAAAACATTCTTCCTAGAGTGTTTACAAAACCATAAAAATTAAAAAAACCAACAAAACAAACCCGAACGTTAATTGTTACGTCGGCTCACCTCAGAGGTACAACCTATACACGGGGTTTAAGGAAAGTCTTGACATTAAATTGCAGACTGAAGAACGATCCACTCTTCGTTCCCGCTCCGCTACGCGTACTTTTGAGAACTACCGAGCACCGATTGACGTGAAGGTTACAAAAATATTGTGTTTTCAACATTTTCTTAAATATAAAAACCCAAAAAGATTTTCCTTTTCAAAATTTGTTTTATAAAAACCCAAAAATTCTTCTTTTATCCTCTGAACCCGATAATTCTTTCTCCTTAACCCTCTATATGTTTGATTCCCATGGAAATAATCAATTATCGTCATTGTTTTCATTGCAAAGGCCGTATGGAAGAAGATCAGTATTGTTGTTTGAATCCAGAATGTGTATGTAAGCGATGTGGACACCCCGGTTCTAAAAAATCTTGCTATTGGTGCGACTTGTAGCCGACAACAATCTCTCGATGATTCTCAAAGTTTTTCGACCATCCCCACAACCCGAGATATGTTCTTATCGTCGTTGCCCTCATTGCCAAAGCCGTATGGAAGAAAATCAATATCGATGTTTGAAATGTATTTGCGACTGGTGCGGAAATAATTATCGAGATGGATTTTGTAATGTATGCCAGAATTTTATTAATCCAAATCCAGATCTCGCCGTCTTTATGCCGTCTAGAACAAAAGGGTACTCTTCATAATGATGATGATATAAAAGCATGGTGGAAGAATTTACTTGAAGCACCTTCGATTCCTACTCCTTTTCGGTGAAGGAAATGGAATATTCTGAGCTCGAGGTGAATCCGTTCAAGAACCGATCTATCACGAAATGGTGGAAATAGCTAACTCTTATCCGGATAATTCTTCAATTATCAGCTCTTTGTGCATATGGTGCAGAGGACCCGAATATGGTGGGAATTGTCCCGGTTATAGCAATGGAAAATCTGGAACCGAGTTTCACCACAATCCTTACTATGAAACAACTGATTTTTCTAACCAACCTACGTACCATGACCGGAATCATACTCTTGTGAGTACTTGTTGGGTCCTCACCAAGGTTTTCAATGTCAAGCTCAAATAACAACTCAACCTTTGTGTATGAACATTACCCTTATTCGTCACAACAATCATGCTGTTGTGAGTATTGGAGGTCCGCCTTTAATTCCGATTGTCAGATACAAAATCCGATTGTTTACGAGCAAGTTCCTTGTAACAATTACGATTATCCTTATAACTCACCTCCACAATACCAAGAAATTCAACCACAACCTTCACCATGTTCTGAAGAATTTAATCAAAAATTCCTGGAAATGATGAGTGATCTTAAGAATCTTCTTGATAAAATTACCCACGAAAAGAAGATCCTCCTCAGACCTATCGTGAATCATTAGATGAAGAGCCGCGAAAGTGATCCAACATCGTCCTACTACCTATTATTACGATTCTGATGACGATTATACTCCTCCGAGTGGCAATCCCACTCCCGTTTCGACCTTTATTTCGACCTTCCCCTTCACTCACAGGTTGAGAGAAGTGACGTGTTTTGAAGAGGTCGATGATCATATTTCTACGGACAGTCGTTGAACCTTTGATTCTCTCATAATGGGGATGACATCTTAGTACTATTCCGAACGGAAGTGTCTTATGTTGAGATCCTTATCCCAAGCCCAAGAGATTCTGGGGTTGTTGATATTTGTGATGAGCCTTCTCTTGATATTACGAGCGATCATGTTGAGATGTTCTCCGATTTCGATGATGATTCTTATGGAGACATCGATTTCGTCGACGATTTTACCGTCTGACCCGTTCACATAGAAGAAGAACGATTTTTGAGCCGGAAGTTGAAGAGATTGAGCCAGATGATATAGAGATGGAGGATGAAGCATTACGTGAAACATTGTCGAATGTCCATCTTCTCATTTCAAAGATTGAAGCCTTAAATGATAATTCAAGTTCGCATCCTATCTCCGTTAAAGATAGTGATTTCTCTCCCGAGCTTGAGATTTTCCGATTTGATGAAGAGATTAGTGGAAGTCCCACTATTACCTGTGTTTATCTCCTTTCTTGAGCGATTCTACTTCGAGGTTGATATGAGCAAGGTTTTGAACGAGATTTCCGATAATTCGACGAATGATCCAATCATTGAGAATGCTGATTCATCTCTCACTTTTGATGACCCAATACCACCGGGTATTGAGGATGTTGTTGATCCCGAGGGGGATATGGTTGTTCTTGATGGTTTTATTGACTCCCCTTTCTCTAATGAATCCACCATCCTTTATCCCGTTGAGCCGACATGTGAAGACAAAATCTTTAAACCTGGGATATGTATTGATGAGCCTTTTGTTAAAATCATTTCTGGAGATAAGGATCCTTGGATGGATGCCTTCAATTATGAGCCTAAACGTCTTATCCTTTACCATGAGCTCCCATTTTCTTTGGAGTATTCTCATTGTGATCCGTCATTCCTTCGTCCGCCCGTTAAACCGCCGGATTATGGACTCTTCTTACATGATATGCCTTATCCACCCATTTTCTTCTCCACCCAACCCACCCAGTCTCATTCTTTCGGGAATGAGGACACCGTTTTTGACCCTGGTATCTCTACCACTTTCTTCCCCAAGGACAATTGAATTCGGGGACGAGTCAGGCTAGCGACTCTTGTAGAAAAACAGTAGCGCTTCGTGGGAGGCACCCCATGCTTATCTCTATCTTCTTTCTATTTTCTAATAAGTGACATGAAGGGGTTAGCCTCTTCGATTTCTCGTGTTTGGTTGTTTGTAATGTTGTGTAGGATTTTCCCGATATGAAGACTCTCGTGCTCAAAGTTGTCTTTTCTCTACTCGAGTTTCATGATCGATGCTGAAGGAAATCCGATATCCGAAATCTTATCGACTAACGTTTATCTTTGAGCATAATTAATAAACGGCTTTTAGATTTTCGTGATACCCTTGCTTTTAAACATTGAGGACAATGTTTCGTTCTAGTCTGGGGTAGGGTAATCTTCGATTTGATTTGACCGCACTTGTTTATTTTTGTCGTGAACTCTCGCAACCCCGTTTTTCCTTAGAAAATGAGAAATTTGTGCAAAATTGTGAAAAATTTAAAAAATTTTAAGCTTTTGTTAAGTCTTTTTGATTGAAAAGTTTGCTAGTCTCTTAGACAAGAAGCTATAAAATGCGAATTCTAGCTCACAAGGCCAAGAATTTGCAAGTTTCCCTGAGTGATTTTAAATATGCATTACTTAATTTCATTTAGACAAAGCATTTGCTAAGTTAATATATGTTTTGACACCTTGTTGACTTTCCGCTTGTGAGAGTAGGAATAGAATTCTGACTTGACCGGCGTGTTGAGCCCTAGCTTGTTCCCTTAACCATAGATAATCTAAAAATTATCGGCTAAGCATCCGCGGATCTCATTATTTGAGATTTTAATTTTGCGGAGATCGAGAAATGATAGAGTTACTTATGAGTTTAGATGCTAAGCGTGTAGTAGATGGTTCTCTCTTAGAGCCCTCGAAGGTACTTATGGCTTTTTGTTCCCAAAAATTGTTTCACCCCATATCTGCTAATAATAATTAGAGATGTTGAGTTTTTGACGATAGTTAGTTCTTTATCTTCTTTAGAAAATCCTTGCCCATGAGAGTTGGGTACACATCAAGGTACTGTCTGTGTTGCGGTGTAATAGACAACTGATTCCTGATTGTTTGCTGCTATTGTTTCTATTGTTATAAAAGCCGTAGGGTTTGGAGTTTGGCACAAAATAACAGAAATAAAGCCCAAATGTTTTAAAATTAAAAAAATCCAAAGCTGTAAAAGTTGTCATAGACTTCTATAAATGCAGAGGAAAAATCCAAAGTCATAATAAGACTTCTGATTAAACGGTAATCCCGTTGAGTTAGTAGTTGAAAAGACCAAGGGCCTAAATTGCAAAAATGCAAATGTGCTGAAATAGTGTTAAGCCAAACTTCGGATCCGGGAGATATCTAAATAAAGCTTCCTGTGCTCGGACTCGTATAGGATTTGTCTCGGTCGCCATAAAAGGATATTCTCCCAAATAGTGTGACATTAGGACCTTGATGTGGACCTCATTCTTGTGTGAAATGCTTTTCGAGCGAAGGTGGATAACTAATTAGCGACTTAGCTTTATATCTTTATTGGAATAAAAGTTATCGAAACGAGGAATTTGAAGAAATTCATTTCTCACAAAAAATAAAAAAATCTAGAGGCAAATAGGAAAATGGGAGCAAAAGGTAATTACACAAGTAACTTCCATGGGTAGTGTTAGCATCTAGAGTCATATTTAACAATGATTTCGATTTTACGCTTAGTTTGGGGACTTGTGAAAAATCAGGGACGATGTATTCTATCCATATGGTCACCTCACGCTGTGTTGTGTTTCCTACTCCGCCATCCTAACGTGTTGATTGAAAAATGTTGGATTTATTGATCGACATGAAAGTTCAACAAACCGTCATCAAACCTAATGTCTTAATCGTAATATCTATACAAGTGTATTAAAAGGTAAACGGGAAGTTTTTAGAATTAAGGCTTTCTTAATCTCTTTTGAGGAATCTTTGCTACTTCTTCATAGGTTTAGTAGAAAGAGATTGAAATTCTTGGTTTTAGAAGCGTGATTTGATTGCATTGTGTGAGGACACGACAATGGTCTCGTCTGGGGTATTTTGATAAGTGCTTAAACACATATAATTTCTTTATCAAATCAGACCCAAAATAACCAAGAAAGAGCCGTTTATTGTTAACATTTGCGTGTTTCTTGAGTTTATGCATGTGAAGGTACGGATATAACAAACCGACAAAAGAAAGCCAAACCGAAGAAAACACGAGCAGAGAGAAGAAGAATGCTAAAACCGAGGCTGGAAAAGAATTTGCAAGTTTGACAATCAATTCTCAAAATGGCAGTTTTAGTCCCTGAAGATTCAGAATTGTCATGTTTAGTCCTTTGAATTTTCAAAGTTGGCAAATTTGGTCCTTGCTTATTTGAAGAATGTCAACAATGGCCCTTGGAAGATAATTTCAGATTTACACAGTGTGGTCCCTGGAATTTCAGAGGTTACATCTTTAGTCCTTATGGTTGCTCATGGATTTATCATTAGTCCAAAATCCTAACCCAAATAACCAAACCCTTGGCCCAAGTTTAATACCAAGCCCAACTAACCACCCTCTATACCCGGTCCAGCATTTAACCAACCCGAATACCCAACCCATTTACCCTGTATTATAACCCAAGTCAAACCAAAACCCGTCAAACAAACCAAACAATATAATAAATAAAACCAAACCGCCAAAACCCCCCAAAATACCCATACATGACCCTAATATGCCCTCCAATCAATTCGCCCAATTAACTATCATTAAGGTATACTAATTACAATCCCTGAACATGCTGACACACGGATGCCAGGTTGGCAATCCGTGTGTCATCTCACCTCATACTCTCCTCTGATTGGTGCAAGAGACGTGGATTATATGATTCAAGGGCTGAGATGATGACATGAATAATGGGATTGAATCCAAGGGCCACGAACGTACAAGAGAAAGCACAAGCTCAACCTTCTAGACTCTTCTCAAGCTCAAACAGGCTATATATACCCCCATGAATTCATAGAGATGGATATGTAGCTTAGAAGTAGATTAGGAGTAGTATAGGAGTAGTTCTGAGTAGTTTTTAATTGTTTTAATGTTTAAATTCTGCATTTGAAATCCTCTTTGTACTCTATTCTTACTTTAATAAAATCAGTTGTTAAGTTTTCATTTTCATAATCTATATTTTTAATGTTTCCTGATTCACAATGAACAAACACGTCAAGTTTACTCACACAAGCTAGCCACTTGTGAATGACTAACCGTAAGAAACTTAAAACGGTTCAAACACTGATCCTCTGATAATGAAGGTTTAAGGGTGGTGTGTATGGATGAAATAGTATAATAATATCAATATCAAATAAACGCGATAATCGAATCGAAAACCTTTTAGGAAAAAGGTTAGACAATCAAATCCCGTGAGTGAGATATGTGATACCGGGCAAGTTGATTACCGGTCGTTTCCCAACGAGGTGTGAATTGAGAATTTCGTTTGAGGTTTGTTATTAAAATGGTCGATGTTACGGGTTTTTGTTTTTTTTTTTGATTACGTTTACTACAAATAAACTAAAGGGAAAGTAATTAAGGCTACGGGAACAAAGTAAATGATTAACTAACTATTACTAAGCATACGTAACAATAAAATTAAGTTATACTAAGTCCTAGAGTGATAATATGCAAAAACGTGAAAACCCGGGCTAATCCCGAGCCTCAAAAAGTGAAAATGATGCAATTTAAGGCCTAAGGATGTGAAACTAATTTTCCTACGTTCTAAACGACTAAAAATAATTTTAGGAAAAAGCCGGGTATTTTTTCGACTTTTAAACTATTTATTATGATTTAAAAACTAAATTAATCTAATTTAATTATAAAAAATACTCAACTATTTTAGAAAAATCTGAAATTTTCACAGAAAATACTTTGGACAATACTGGTTTTAAGAAAAATAAAAAAGTGTGGTACTACTTTACGAAATAAGCACTTAAAAAGCCTAATAAGCTAGTAATACTAAAACTGAATATGTGGTTAAGGGATTAATAGTGCAAGATTAAACCGAACAAAGACCCTAGGGCAGATGGTTATGTGTTGTGTGTTGGGTATGTGAAGACAGAGACCAAGGTTCGAATCTGGTGCCTTGCACCTTTTTTGCAATTATTTTTTTTTTCAATTTTTTTCTTTTACAACTTATAAATAAGATGAAAGTGAGACTTTTTTGTAAAAACTTTTTGGACCAAACCTTGGAAATAAGCAGTTGGAGACTGCTTATTCACCTCAGTCTCACACAAAACCAAATAAGGACTATATTTGAAATATTCTTAGCACCAAATAAACAAATAAGCAATTGAGAAAATGGAATAAGCATTTGAATACTGGAATAAGCAAAAACACTGAGATAAGCTAAAAGACAAGGGGGATAAGCAGTTGGTAAAGTACCTAAAGTAGGGAGATCCTAAGCTAACAAATGGACTAATAATCATTACATAAGCACTAATAAGCAAACTTATAAACTAACCTATGGGACTTAATAAGCATTTACTTAACTACAAAAAGCACTTAATAATCAGAAATAAGCTCAGAACTAAAGCTAATAAGCTAAGACCAATGTGTACACTAGGCTACTGATAAAGAACAGCAAAACAGTCCTATGGGGCTAGTTTTGGCTTAAAAAATAAGCTACTTGATCTAATCCTAATCCTAAAAGGGGGCCTATTATGCAAACTAGGGATAGGGGGCTACCTAAAAAGCTACTTGGGATCCTATGAAAAGCTTAGGACAGCTTATAAATAAGCTGTAAACAAGCTGCTATGGGACTGCAGTAACAGTACTTGATATGAGTTTTTAGCAGATTTTAAGTGTAAATTTAAGCTAGAATGAATTATCCTAAATGCAAATAAAGTAAACTTAGATCTAGATGGGTATGTGAGGTTGCAAGAAAAATGATTTGGAAAAAGTTTGGACCAAAAATAAGCTGTGGAGAAGCACTTGAAACAGCAGCTACAGCTGCTGTTTAAGTGTGCAGGACAGAAACAGAAGTGGTTTTCCTCTTTTTTTTTTGTTATCTAAAACTTGCAAACTTTGTGCGACAAGTTAAAACTTTGCATAAACTAACTAAGGACTAAAAAGAGAGTTTGACTATGGGAGTCAAAATGGGTAGAAAGCCGTTTTAGACACCAAATAAGCTTTAGCCAAACACCCCTTAATGGGGTGAAAAGCTTAAAACTGATTTTAAAAAAAAAAAACTAAACTTGGTTTTTCTTTTGTAAAACTGATTTGCAATTAAAAATAAGACTTAAGAACAAATGGTAACTGGTAATAAGCAAATAAGCACAAAAGTGCTTATTCACTGATGAACAGTAAATAAGCTAAAAAGTTTTTCATTAATTTCAAAGATAAATTACAACTTAAAAACAGAAGCTAAACATTAAAACTACTCTAAAATCCTAGGTGCCTTTGAAAGGCTTACAAATGGTTCTATTTATACTAGCAGCTTGGTCTTCAAATGCTACTACTTGTGCTTTTGTTGTGAGACAGAGGTGAAGATTGGAGTCTTTGTGTTTCTTTGCTTTAATCTGAGCCATCCATTGACCTTGGGCACCAAGGGTTTAATCTGAGCCGTCCACTTTTGAGCTCCAATGTGGGCTTAGGGGATTGCCAAGGTGGCATACGACCCATGTGGGTGTGGGGCAAGCTTGGGGACATGGTTATCAGTGTTTTGAGAGGGACTTGGGAAAAAGAGGACAAGGGATGTGGGAGCTGGTTTTGGGATTTTGGCGGGTAAAGTTGGAGCAGGATATGTGTTTCTGTTTTGGGTAAAAAGAAGAAGAGGGTCAAGTGGGTTGGGTTCAATGGGTAGTGAGGGGTCAAAGGGTTATAAGAGGGGGTTAAATGGGTTAAAAGGTTTAAAAGTTTTTTAACCTTTGTATTTTATCTGTTTTTTTGATTAAAACTTTTTTTTTTTGAAAGAAAATACTTTTAATAAAATTGGTGAAAATAAAAATAATTGTTTTTAAATAAAAATAAGGTTTAGGGAATAAAATATGAATTTGGATTTTTGGTGACGGGTGAAATGGTCATTTGGGTCCGGGTGAAGGTAAAATGGAAATTTAGGTTTAGGGTTAGGTTTTAAGTCTGATTCCCCAAGCTCACTCCCAAATATGTATCCCGGGCTCTGAAAATGTAGAAAATCATAATCCGGCTCCGTCTACAAAGCACGCATTCCAATCCGAGCTCATTTCTGTCTGTTTTTGTCCTGTTTTCGATCCTTTGTACCTGAAACACATAAAAACACATTCCAAGGATATCTGCAGCATAAATGGGTATATTTCAGTGTTTTAGACATTTTGTGGTTTTAGATGGGTAAAATGATGAGTGAATAAGCACTCATCAAATCCCCCACACTATCAATTGCTAGTCCCTAGCAATCCGATCATATGAAGTAATGAAAGGATCAAAAATACCAAGAATACCCCGTTTCGACTTTTTATTCCACTACGAGAAATTTAAACTTGAATGTAAATAAACAACATGCTTGATTATCAAAACATGGCATCATAGAACGGGATTCACACAAAATGGGTGTCTCCGGGGAATTGTAATCGTCATCCTCTTTTTTATACTCTCAAACCAAGCTTAAACTTATTGTGCAAACGTTTTTTGTAAAATGCTAACACTACTTATATCAATAATCTATGTAAGTCGAGACTTAACTTTTTACTCCCGCAATTTATACAATTTAAGTGTGTGTGCTCATTTTCAAAAGTTTGACCATTGAAATCGACATTGGTTGTTATCCACTTAACCAAAGTACTAACCCACCGGAAACGATGAAAGTCTAAGGATCGAAAGGGCCTCTTCCATGTAGCGGCTTTCTTCTCGGCACATCCCAAAACATTAGTTTTAAGTGACTGGGCTTTTGACACCTCACAGAGAATAGTACCGGAATTAGCGGGAATTCGATTCCAAAGATTTACGAAGCTACCGTTAAGTTAAAACAAAGCCTAAATGGATCACAACCGACGATAATTTAGAAATTCGAGATTCAAAGGTGAGATCACTCCATGTGGCGACTTTCTTCTCAGCTTGTCCTTTTAAGGAGGCTAGGTTTTCACCCTTGAGAATAGTATCGGAGCTTTCGGGGTCTTTGAAATCAAGGATTTCCAAATTACCGTCAAACTTTTAGACAACTTTGACGAATACGAGTTCAACTTCCGATTTAAATTTAAGAAAAAGCAAGTTTCACACATTTATTCATAAGCAACATAATGCTTTTATTCACGCAACTCATATTTTTCTTTTCTCATTTTTCAACTTTTTCATCATCAATTTTTTTTTTTTTTTTTTTTTTTTTTTTTTTCACTATTGACTTTAACTTTAAACTTTGCAACTTTTGCATCATTCAAGCACTTTTACGATACTTTCATTTTGCAACATTATTATTATTCAGATTTAAAGAAAGTATGCTTTCTCGGAATTTTAAATAAAAAGTTGAACTCAGACTCTAAATCAATTTTGCTTAAAAACTTTTTATTGTAACAAGACTATTTGAATGTTCAAAAGTTTGACAACGAGCACGTATTTAGGTCCAATTAGTTAGCTTCTGGGAGAAAAAGCCATAGATTACTTATATAAGCTCTAAAGAGAACCAACTACTCCACGCTTAGCATTTTCATTTGCACAACGCGTAAAACCTTAGCCTAAATGTTAAGAGAGCAGCTAGATCAACACTCTAGCAGAGTCGGGATTCCCCTTGTTCTAGCCGAATCAAGACTAAACTATCATTAATACCGAAGCATCAATGCTTTATTTTTGTGCAAAGCACTTCTTGTAAATGTAAATACTTGACTTAAAGCGATAAAAATTTTAAAATTTGGTCAAAACGGGGGTGCTAGGGTACTAGAAGGTACATAATGTGATCAAAATTCGCTAGAATTCCCCCCCCCCCACACTTAGAATTGAATATTGCCCTCAATATTCAAAGTACCGGCCGGAGCCGAAACTATAGAACGGAAAAAGGTAATACTACTAGCCAAGTGTGGAAGCGAAATCTTTTTTCACAAAAGGATTTATAAGATATCCCTAGATAATCGTTAGCAAAAAGATCGGATATTGGGCGGCTGAATCGAAAACAGGCGCATCAATCATCACGATCTACGGGAATCCTGAAAACAGAGAGCAAACACAACAAGCAAACATCAGTGGGGGTTTCCCCCCACACTTAGTGTTAGAAAAGAGAAAGAAGTCAGAAACATGGGTGGACACCCATGAAATGCTACTGTTTTTGTTAACCGAGTCGCTAGCTTGACTCGACCCCGAATTCATTGGTTCATGGGGAAGGTTTGGAGATCCGGGACAACCAATTGAGGTATGTCCCCTCCAAAATAGTGTTTCAATCTATGGCCGTTCACTTTGAAGTTTGGTCCGTCGGTTTGAGATAACTCGACGGCACCATAAGGAAAGACTTTGGCAATGGTGAACGGCCCAGTCCAACGGGTTTTAAGTTTCCCCGAGAAGAGCTTCAATCGAGAATTGAAAAGAAGGACTCGGTCACCAACGTTGAAAACGCGGTTCTTGATTTTGGAGTCATGGATCTTCTTTGTCTTCTCTTTGAAGATTAAAGAGTTCTCGTAGGCTTGATCACGAAGTTCATTTAATTCATTGAGTTGAACTTTTCGGTGATCACCCGCGGACTTGAGATCAAAGTTAGCATGCTTCAAGGCCCAATAGGCTTTGTGCTCGAGCTCGATCGGGAGATGACACGCCTTTCCGTATACAAGCTTATAAGGAGTACAACCAATAGGTGTTTTGTAAGCGGTACGAAAGGCCCAGAGTGCATCATCTAGCTTATCCGACCAAGAGGCACGGTTTTCGCCTACGGTCCTTTCAAGAATTCTTTTTAGACCACGATTTGAGACTTCCACTTGACCACTAGTTTGTGGGTGATACGCGGTAGCAAGACGGTGAGTGACACCGTACTTAAGCATGACTTTTGCGAATTGGTCATTGCAAAAGTGCGTACCGCGATCACTAATGATGGCACGGGGAGTTCCAAAACGAGCAAAGAGAGATTTCAGAAATTTCACAACTACTCGGGCGTCGTTGGTGGGGAGCGCTTTCGCTTCCACCCATTTAGACAAGTAATCGACCGCCATGAGTATATACTTGTTCCCTCGAGAAGACGGGAACGGGCCCATGAAGTCGATGCCCCCCACGTCAAAGATCTCGCACACTTGGATTGCATTTTGAGGCATTTCATCCTTTTGCGAGATTTTGCCTTGACGTTGACAAGCGTCACATGATTTGACTAAGTCATGGGCATCGCGATAGATTGTGGGCCAATAAAAACCGGAGTCAAACACCTTTTTGGCGGTGTAGTTCGGGCCATGATGTCCCCTCGTGGGTCCATTGTGACAAGCGTTGAGAATATCAACGGCTTGGCTTGGCGTGAACACACCGTCGGATGACTTGATCCGCACAGACCTTGAACAAGTAGGGGTCGTCCCAAAAGTAATGCTTAACATCTTTGAAGAATTTGTTTTTTTTGTTGGGACGACATCCCTTTAACAACAAAGTTTCCCGCATGGTAGTTTGCAAAGTCGGCAAACCATGGGGTACTCGAATTTCCACTTAGAGATACCACATTAAGTGTCTCGAGAGGAAATGTTTCATTGATTTCCTTTTTCTCGAGCACACCTTGGTGAGGATTTTCAAGTCGGGATAAGTGATCAGCCGCGAGGTTCTCGGCTCCTTTTTTATCACGAACGATGATATCAAATTCTTGTAGGAGGAGAACCCACCGGAGCAATCTCGACTTTGCATCTTGCTTAGCAAAGAGATATTTGAGGGCTGAGTGATCCGTATACACTATTCTTTTAGACAAGATCAAGTATGGTCAAAACTTCTCGAAAGCATACACCACGGCTAGTAATTCTTTTTCCGTCGTAGTGTAATGTGCTTGAGCTTCGGTCAAAGTTTTGCTAGCATAGTGTATAGGCTGGAAATGTTTTGCTTTTCGTTGCCCCAAGACCGCACCTAGAGCAAAGTCGCTAGCGTCGCACATAAGCTCAAAAGGTAGGTCCCAATCGGGGGCAACTAGAATAGGTGCTTCCATAAGTTTCTTCTTTAAAGTTTGGAAAGCTTCAATGCATTCTTTTGAGAAGATGAACGGAGTATCTGTTTCAAGAAGACGGGTCATCGGCCGGGCTATTTTCGAGAAATCTTTAATGAATCGACGATAGAAGCCAGCGTGACCTAGAAAACTCCGAACACCCTTAACGGTGGTGGGATGAGGCAATTTGGATATGACATCAACTTTAGCCTTATCAACCTCAATCCCGCTTTTAGAGATCTTATGGCCGAGGACTATGCCCTCTTTCACCATGAAATGACTTTTCTCCCAATTTAGACAAAGATTTGTGTCTTCACAACGTTTAGGCATCTTGTCCAAATGGAGAGACATGATTGAAAGAATCCCCAAAGACCGAAAAATCATCCATAAAGACCTCCATAGTTTCCTCGATCATGTCGTGGAAGATGGCCATCATGCACCTTTGGAATGTACCGGGAGCGTTGCATAGGCCGAAAGGCATGCGCGGTAAGCAACGTTCCATAAGGGCACGTGAATGTGGTCTTCTCTTGGTCTTGAGGATCTATAGGTATTTGGAAATAACCGAGAAACCATCGAGAAAACAATAGTATTCGTTTCCCGCTAATCTCTCAAGCATTTGATCCATGAAGGGTAAGGGAAAGTGGTCTTTACGGGTGGCTTCATTTAACTTTCGGTAGTCAATGCAAACACGCCATCCCGTGACCAATCGAGTAGGAATCAACTCGTTTTCTTCGTTTTCAACAACGGTGATGCCACCCTTTTTGGGCACACAATGAACGGGGCTCACCCAAGAACTATCCGAGAAAGGGTAAATCAATCCGGCATCAAGAAGTTTTAGGACCTCTTGTTTGATAACCTCGTGGATTTTAGGATTCACTCTTCTTTGATGTTGAACCGCCGGTTTGAAGTCATCCTCCATTAGAATCTTGTGTGTACAAAATTCCGGGTTAATACCCCTAATGTCGGAAAGTTTCCAAGCAATGGCTCGCTTGTGTGACTTCAAAACCTTTATGAGGGCGGCTTTTTCCTCCTCACTCAAATCTTTAGCAATTATGACGGGTAATTTATTGTCACCCTCCAAAAATGCATACTCAAGATGAGGCGGTAAGTCCTTAAGTTCGACCTTCGGAGGATCATTAGCATTTTCAATGTTTTTGATTTCCTCAATATGAAGTTCTTGAGGAGGGAGTGATGATGGATCATCATTGAGCATCTTCTCGATGAGAAGAATATCTCCCTCGATGTCAATGGGAGCGTGATCAATTTCCCATGGGACAGAATCACTAGACAAGTAAGCTTCAATCTCTTCCAAGATAAAGTCACTTTCCTCATTGTAAAATGGAGTGAGGGAAGGGGAAGAGAGAGCAATGATGGGATCAACCGAAGTGGGATTGCCACTCGAGAATCCAAGAATTTCTTGCGAATACTCCTCCGACACAATGTCAATGACATCAATTTTGTTGACGGACGTATCGTCATAAACGGGGGAGTATCTCGTAACTTGATCAAGATTAAAAGTTACGGCTTCTTTGTTTACCCTCAAAGTGATTTCCCCTTCATCAACGTCGATCAATGCACGACCCGTTTTTAAGAAGCACCTCCCAAGGATGAGGGGTACTCGGGGATCGGCATCAAACTCGACGACAACAAAGTCGGCGGGGAAATAAAATTCTCCTACTTTCACACAAACATCCTCGGCTATACCTAACGGATGAGAATTCGTTCGGTCGGCAAGCTCGAGGATCATACATGTTGGAGTAAGAGGAGGTAATGAAAGCTTTTTCCACATCGAGTGTGGCATCAAGTTAATGCTCGCGCCAAGATCGGCCAAAGCGGAGCATTGAACTATCCCTTGAAAATCACACGGGATTAGGAATTTTCCGGGGTCTCCTAACTTTTCGGGAAGTTTTTTAAGGATAACTGCCGAACAATTCTCGTTCAAGGAAGTTTTAGCCAACTCGGAAATTTTTTCTTTGTTGCTCAACAAGCTTTTGATTGTCGGAGCAAACTTGGGCATTAGAAGAAGAGCGTCCGCGAAACTAATCTCGAAGTGCAAATCTTTGAAGATTTGGATAAGCTTCTCCATTTGTTGATTAGATTTGTCGCGGACCTTTTGATCATTAAGCCTTGAAGGATAAGGGATTGAAGGCTTAATCTTCGGAACATCGGGCTCCGGAATGGAAATTTGGACTACCGGAGGTTGGACGTGTGCGGTACTTTGTGGGCTTGTAGAATGCACCTTGTCCTTTGTCACCTCGGTTTCTTGTGCTACCTCCCTCACCGGAGAGGGTGTAGGCATCGAGGGTCCATCATATGACTTACCACTTCGGGTGGCAATAGCATTCAACTCTCCCTTCGGATTTGGAATTGTATTACCCGGAAGGGTTTTAGAAGTTGAAGCTTGATTCATTTGACACATGATACTATTGAACATATTTTCAATTTTTTTTTGATTTTGATCAATTTTGTTGTTCGTTTTGTTTAACTCATTTTTTAACTCGTTTCCTTGTTTTGACATTGAAGTTTGGAATTCATTTCTCAAAGTAGTGATTTGGTTTTGCAAAACCCTAATTGTAACCTCATTAGACTTAATGTAGTTGGAAAGTTCAATAGAAGGGCCAACCGGGGGTTGGTAATTAGGAGCTTGATAACCATGATTGAGATTACCCCTTGGGGGGGTATTGGTTCATCGGGGCTTGATATGGAACATTTTGCCCTTTCACTTGATTTTGATTGAACCTATTTTGATTGTTAGGTTGAGGAAAAACGGGTGGTCCTTGATTGCTAGCACGATAGCTCGGGTCAACTTGAGGACGGTATTGATTACCTCCTTGATTGTAAGGTCCGGCTACGGCATTTGCTTCAAAAGGATTACCATCCGTAGAGGTACAATTGTAGTAAGCATGAGGCCCACCACAAGTAGTACAAGTAGTTGCCACCGCTTTGACTTGAGCGGGTGGATTTGGAGATGGAGAAGAAAGAGATTTTGAGAGAACCAATGCTTGGATAGCATCGGTAAGCTTGTCAATCTTAGCATCCGTGCTAGAGACATTTTCCGAAGAAGGTGAAGCACTCACTCGGGAAGCAATCGGTTTGCTTCGTGAGGTGCGGACTTTAGACTTGTTCTCAATAATGGACAACACATCTTCGTGAGAGCGTGTCAAAAGATTACCACCGGCGGCGGCATTGAGAGAGTCTTGATCGTTTTCGTTCAAACCATTGTAGAAAGTATCGAGTTGATGTAACTCGGAAAAGCCATGGTGAGGACATTGACGAAGTAAGTCCTTGAAACGATCCCAAGCTTCACTAAATGATTCATCAAATTTTTGTGTAAACTTTGTGATTTCATTTTTTAAGTGTGTTGTCTTCTGTGGTGGGAAGAATTTTAGTGAATTTGAAACTAAATCTTCCCATGTGGTGATTGATTGAGGGGGTTGTTTCTCGAGCCAAATCCGGGCGGCCCCCTCAAGTGAAAACGGGAAAAGAAATAGTTTGATTGCTTCTTCGGCACGTTCGTATTTGATTGTAGACGTGAGCTTGTTAAACCGTCGGATATGAGAGTGAGGATCGTCTCTCTCAAATCCGTAAAATTGGCTTGACGATACCAAGTTAATCAATCCGTGTTTGAGTTCAAAATTGTCGGCAACGATTGGTGGAACGACGATGGCTTCTCCATAACCCTCTGTGGGTGCTTGGAGTTGTTCCAACATAGAACGGTTATCCTCCGCCATTTCGGGAATGGGGTCCGGATTAGTACGAATCTCGGGTTCGACTATTGGCGGGGGACGTCTATTTCGTCTTCGCGGAATTGTGGCGAGTTCAAGAAGGGGACTAGAAGAATTAGAAGAACGAGTGCGCATGCACTACCAAAAACACTTTCAATTAAAACAAGACCGAGGCAAAACACAGTGAACTTATACCAATAATCCCACGTGAAATGATCACTTTTATAAGTAAAACGCACAAAGGAGCGGAGAGACTTAGTAGGTCAGCGTGAAGCGTATTAAAAACCCGTCTCTTTTCAGCCGCAATTTAATGTCAGGCCGTCCTTATACCCCTCACACAGTTTGTTAAACCGATAGAAGTAAACCAAATCACGAGCGACACAAAGGCAAGTTTTTAATCTTTTGTTCGGGAACTTATAATGATAACACTCAAGTTGAGAATGTTATATTGATTGTGTCTTCTATTTTATTTAAAACAAAAGGGAAAATCTTTTGGTATTTTTATCTTTTATATATATATACAAAATAAAAAGGAAAATATTTTTTTACTTTTTTGATTTTTATAAAAACAATAACTTCACGAAGGAAGGATCTCGAGTCACTAATCGTCAAACCTTCAACGATATTGTCGCGACACAACCTCCCCGGCAGCGGCGCCAAAAATTTGATTCACAATGAACAAACACGTCAAGTTTACTCACACAAGCTAGCCACTTGTGAATGACTAACCGTAAGAAACTTAAAACGGTTCAAACACTGATCCTCTGATAATGAAGGTTTAAGGGTGGTGTGTATGGATGAAATAGTATGATAATATCAATATCAAAATAAACGCGAGAATCGAATCGAAAACCTTTTAGGAAAAAGGTTAGACAATCAAATCCCGTGAGTGAGATATGTGATACCGGGCAAGTGATTACCCGGGTCGTTTCCCAACGAGGTGTGAATTGAGAATGTCGTTTGAGGTTTGTTATTAAAATGCTCGATGTTACGGTTTTTTTGGTTTTTTTTTGATTACGTTTTCTACAAATTAACTAAAGGGAAAGTAATTAAGGCTACGGGAACAAAGTAAATGATTAACTAACTATTACTAAGCATACGTAACAATAAAATTAAGTTATACTAAGTCCTAGAGTGATAATATGCAAAAACGTGAAAACCCGGGCTAATCCCGAGCCTAAAAAAGTGAAAATGATGCAATTTAAGGCCTAAGGATGTGAAACTAATTTTCCTACGTTCTAACGACTAAAAATAATTTTAGGAAAAAGCCGGGTATTTTTTCGACTTTTAAACTATTTATTATGATTTAAAAACTAATTTAATCTAATTTAATTAATAAAAATACTCAACTATTTTAGAAAAATCTGAAATTTTCACAGAAAATACTTTGGACAATAATGGTTTTAAGAAAAATAAAAAAGTGTGGTACTACTTTACGAAATAAGCACTTAAAAAGCCTAATAAGCTAGTAAGTTAAACTGAATATGTGGTTAAGAGATTAATAGTGCAAGATTAAACCGAACAAAGACCCTAGGGCAGATGGTTATGTGTTGTGTGTTGGGTATGTGAAGGCAGAGACCAAGGTTCGAATCTGGTGCCTTGCACCTGTTTCTTGCAATTATTTTTTTTTCAATTTTTTTCTTTTACAACTTATAAATAAGATGAAAGTGAGACTTTTTGTAAAACTTTTTGGACCAAACCTTGGAAATAAGCAGTTGGAGACTGCTTATTCACCTCAGTCTCACACAAAACCAAATAAGGACTATATTTGAAATATTCTTAGCACCAAATAAACAAATAAGCAATTGAGAAAATGGAATAAGCATTTGAATACTGGAATAAGCAAAAACACTGAGATAAGCTAAAAGACAAGGGGGATAAGCAGTTGGTAAAGTACCTAAAGTAGGGAGATCCTAAGCTAACAAATGGACTAATAAGCATTACATAAGCACTAATAAGCAAACTTATAAACTAACCTATGGGACTTAATAAGCATTTACTTAACTACAAAAAGCACTTAATAATCAGAAATAAGCTCAGAACTAAAGCTAATAAGCTAAGACCAATGTGTACACTAGGCTACTGATAAAGAACAGCAAAACAGTCCTATGGGGCTAGTTTTGGCTTAAAAAATAAGCTACTTGATCTAATCCTAATCCTAAAAGGGGGCCTATTATGCAAACTAGGGATAGGGGGCTACCTAAAAAGCTACTTGGGATCCTATGAAAAGCTTAGGACAGCTTATAAATAAGCTGTAAACAAGCTGCTATGGGACTGCTAGATAACAGTACTTGATATGAGTTTTTAGCGATTTAAGTGTAAATTTAAGCTAGAATGAATTATCCTAAATGCAAATAAAGTAAACTTAGATCTAGATGGGTATGTGAGGTTGCAAGAAAAGTGATTTGGAAAAAGTTTGGACCAAAAATAAGCTGTGGAGAAGCACTTGAAACAGCAGCTACAGCTGCTGTTTAAGTGTGCAGGACAGAAACAGAAGTGGTTTTCCTCTTTTTTTTTTTGTTATCTAAAACTTGCAAACTTTGTGCGACAAGTTAAAACTTTGCATAAACTAACTAAGGACTAAAAAGAGAGTTTGACTATGGGAGTCAAAATGGGTAGAAAGCCGTTTTAGACACCAAATAAGCTTTAGCCAAACACCCCTTAATGGGGTGAAAAGCTTAAAACTGATTTTTAAAAAAAAAACTAAACTTGGTTTTTCTTTTGTAAAACTGATTTGCAATTAAAAATAAGACTTAAGAACAAATGGTAACTGGTAATAAGCAAATAAGCACAAAGTGTTATTCACTAATGAACAGTAAATAAGCTAAAAAGTTTTTCATTAATTTCAAAGATAAATTACAACTTAAAAACAGAAGCTAAACATTAAAACTACTCTAAAATCCTAGGTGCCTTTGAAAGGCTTACAAATGGTTCTATTTATACTAGCAGCTTGGTCTTCAAATGCTACTACTTGTGCTTTGTTGTGAGGACAGAGGTGAAGATTGGAGTCTTTGTGTTTCTTTGCTTTAATCTGAGCCATCCATTGACCTTGGGCACCAAGGGTTTAATCCTAGCCGTCCATCTTTTGAGCTCCAATGTGGGCTTAGGGGATTGCCAAGGTGGCATACGACCCATGTGGGTGTGGGGCAAGCTTGGGGACATGGTTATCAGTGTTTTGAGAGGGACTTGGGAAGAAGAGGACAAGGGATGTGGGAGCTGGTTTTGGGATTTTGGCGGGTAAAGTTGGAGCAGGATATGTGTTTCTGTTTTGGGTAAAAAGAAGAAGAGGGTCAAGTGGGTTGGGTTCAATGGGTAGTGAGGGGTCAAAGGGTTATAAGAGGGGGTTCAATGGGTTAAAAGGTTTAAAAGTTTTTTAACCTTTGTATTTTATCTGTTTTTTGATTAAAACTTTTTTTTTTTTTTTTTTTTTTTTTTTTTTTTTTTTTGAAAGAAAATACTTTTAATAAAATTGGTGAAAATAAAAATAATTGTTTTTAAATAAAAATAAGGTTTAGGGAATAAAATATGAATTTGGATTTTTGGTGACGGGTGAAATGGTCATTTGGGTCCGGGTGAAGGTAAAATGGAAATTTAGGTTTAGGGTTAGGTTTTAAGTCTGATTCCCCAAGCTCACTCCCAAATATGTATCCCGGGGACTGAAAATGTAGAAAATCATAATCCGGCTCCGTCTACAAAGCACGCATTCCAATCCGAGCTCATTTCTGTCTGTTTTTGTCCTGTTTTCGATCCTTTGTACCTGAAACACATAAAAACACACTCCAAGGATATCTGCAGCATAATTGGTTATATTTCAGTGTTTTTAGACATTTTTGTGGTCTTAGATGGGTAAAAATGATGAGTGAATAAGCACTCATCATTTCCAGTTACTATAATTCGAATTTAGTTGAACAAAAAGCTTTTTAAGTTCTTATTTTAATACTGTTCAGATTCTACTCCTAAATCATTTAGCAGTCAATAAAAGTGAATCATTATGATCAAATGTTGCTATCCTGCTGATTTGGTAATGGATTTGGGTTGATTCTCAGTTGGATACAGATTAGTATAAGTTAGGATAGTGGTACCTTTTACGCTCATAATCATGTCATTGTGACAGGACAAATGTAAGTCCATATTTCTGATTCAGTTGATTGCTTGTTCTTAATATTTACTTAGTTGAGTTATGATCAGTTCAATAGTGCTTTAATTAGTAGTTTTAAGTTGTGTTTTATCTCTGAAATTGAATTGAATTAATATCTGTTCATTTAATCAGTATCAGCTTAATTGAATCTAGTGTTAAGAGTTATGTTAGTATAGGTTTATTTAGTTGTTATTTGGTTAGCTGAATCTGACTTGATGTTTGATTAGGCTTGGATTTACAAATCAATGTAAGAAACTTGCATAACAGTTAGTATATTAGTGTTTGGATTAGGCTGCAAAACTGAGCTAGAGGTTAGTTAAGTTTTTAAGTTGAATTGCAGTTGTTACTAGTAGGTATTTTAGACTCTTTAGGTTAATAATTTTGCACTTTAGAACTCAGAAGTCATAATCACTCAATAACTGTTTTCGTTTTCATTTCTGTTAAGAATCAGTTGGTTAGATCTAGCATTTAGGTTTAGAATTAGATTAGTTAGCTTGCATCAGCTCTATTTCATCATATAACATCATAATCAGTTCATCATTTGGATCTAAATCTCAATTTAGTCAACTTTGCAAAATCTTATAAAAAGTCAAAAGTTGAGAAAGTCAGTTTCAACCAAACTTTGTGGATTTTTAATAGCTTCATTTCTGATTCATATCTTTTGAAATTTTGGATTGTATAACTTTAGTTGGTGGTCTTTTCAAAAGTATTTTTGGTTTAATTTTAAGAATTTTCTATAATGGTTAAAACTAAGCTTGAAATAGGACCTGATTCCCCTGTTCACACACTCAGTTAATACTGAGTGTGTAACCGCTTCTTGCAGATTTCATAACTTGTTCATACTAGCCTGTTATTAGTTGAAACTTGGTACAAGTGTTCTCTGATTGGTAATCTTAAGTTCTCAACTTCTGGTTTTCAAGTTGGATCACTAGGTTAGCTTATTTTTTAGCTGCAAGTAGATAGGATATAGGCTATTTATAGCTTTTTACTCATTTAGTCAAATCTGTTTATTCAGAGCTTTAGAGATTAAGACTAGTTTTAATTAGTTGCTTTCAGGTTAATTTAGCATACTTTAGCTTCTGCTTCCATTTTGTGATCATTAGTGCTTATTTGCTTACTTTGAGTGCTTAATGATAAGCACTTTTCACATCAGTTTCATAATATTGCACACTAGCTTTAGTTTTTATATTTTTAATAGATTTAGAGTAATATTTTAGACTTTTCCTGAATTTTTCATAATTTTCTGTCACTGTTTACTATTTTTCTTGATTTAAATCAGTTTTTAGGACTTTTTAAATAGCTTTTATTACAAATAAATTAGAAAAGCTTAAAAAAAATAAGTTTTCAATTTTCATAGATTAAGATAAATATAAAAAGCAAAAAAATAATTTTTCCATATTTTTCCTAGTTTAATTGGTAATTTTTAGCATTTAAATTAGTTTTAAATAGTTTTTAATTCATAGAAAATAGAGAAATCTTCAGAAAAATACAAAATTAGTTTTGAAAAGTCTTTTGAGTTAATTTAGATTTTTGAAAAATAGTTTCATAATTTTCCATTTTATTTTTATAATTTTTAGTATTTTTAATTAGTTTTAAAAGTTTAAAATTAGTTTTTAATTCAAATAAATTCCAGAAAAATCATAAAAACTAGTTTTAATTCTTAGTTAGTTTTCAAATATCATTTTTAGAGTTAAATTATTTTTAGATCATTTTTAGGACTTAGAATAGACGTAGTTGCATTTTATTTTCGTTTCATTTATTACGTTTTAGTTTTATTCGCGTATTTAGGATTCCCCATAGTGTAATTTCCCTTTTATGCTTCCCTTGCCCCGTAGTTTATAAAACTTCAAATTACCTCCTTTTCCCATTCAAATCCCGATAATCGCGACGTGAGTTGGAAATTTCATTCAACCCTCGTTCGGAACGATCTCGGTGCTTAAACCTAACACGTTTGAGTTACCCACATACTACACACATCTCTATTATTGGTCTTTAACGAATCAGAAACCTTCTTAGATTTCTTACCTTTCTGCTTCTGAGACTTGACCCACAACCTGTGATGTTGAACTAATGGCCAGACAAATTTCTTCAATCTTTTAAACGCGTTGGTCAGCTTCAAAAGTTGTGCAGCCTGAGCTTCATTATCCTTTTTCAACCTCAATAATCCCCTTGTCAAAGCATAGTTATCCATAACTAATCCCTCAGAAGCCATAACTCCCTCATCTCCTCCAGATGTTTGAGACCCATCTGTGGAAGTATAATCATTGGGAGATGATGGTGGGTTGACATCTAGCTCTGAATCATCAGGTACAATACCTTGCAGAGGTGCAGTATGTTGAGATGCAGTACTTCCCCTTGAAGCAGTATGTTGAGAAACTTCATGAGCTGGGGAAGGCGCAGTAGGAGAAGCAGATCCTTCCCTTGAAACTGAAGGCTCATTATCTTCACTTGAAGCTGCTTCATCTCTAACAGCTTGTGCAACTTCCATCATGTGAGAAGTTAAAGGTGTAGTCCTCCCAGAAAACTTGTCACTCTTTCTAGCCATGAAAGTAAACACCTTTGGTGGAAGTACAACAGTAGGTAAAAGGCTTGAAGGTTTAGGGATATCCTGAAGCTGTTTGTTCAAAAATAATTGAACAAATCTAGGATACATTAGGAATGGTGAACCATTTGAGATATGAGATAGCATACCATCCAGAATCATTCTTGAAAAGCTAAAGGGTTGATTGGTAGCTAATCCCACTAATGCAGAGGCAATATGTCACAATTCCCAATTTCCGGTCATTTTGCAAACTTTAAAATTTTTACTATTTATCTCGGGAATTTACTATTCATCCATTACTATTCATCATTTTACTATTCATTGTTTTTGAAGTCGAGTTGATATTTTGAGAGGTTATTTCAAAATTTTACTATTCACAAAACACTATTCATTCTCGGAGAAAAATTTATATTCATGATTTTTATTCATCATTTTTCGTAAACTAGGTTTACGAGTATCAAATTCGCGTAACCGTAAGGGTTTAGCTGCGTATTCATGAAACATCATTGAGAACACTACATATAGACTAGAGTTAGTCTACATATTATCAGTAACATCATCATCATATTAGTTCATACATGGGTTTGCATATTTTATTAACGTATATTTTTCTATTAAATAAACGCTATCGCACGATCATTTATTTTGAATAATTGATCCGACACTTCCAAAAAATATCCTAATATATTTTTATACTCATTTTAAGACTATAAAAATTATATTATTAGTTTACCGATGTTTTGAATTTATTTTGTATATAAATTGTTATATATATATATATATATATATATATATATATATATATATATATATATATATATATATATATATATATATATATAAATATATATATATATATTTCGACGGTTTTCGTAAATTCAACTTCGATAATTATTTATTCACTCAATACTTGAACTTGAGAAATGTATTTTTATAATTTTTATGACTTCGATATATTTTATTTTGTTCCGTTAAAATTGATTTCTAGTTAACGCTACACTTAATACCTAATTATATTTACCAATTACACATTATACTTAAACTTAAAATACATTTAACTACAAAACTCATCAAACCCTCCCCAATATTACCCCTAGCCGACCCCCCTTAGTCACCAATTTAAAAAATATATATATATCTTTAACTTATAGATGTACACATACTCCAATTGAAGACTAGATATTTGTAAATACTAGATATTATTCATCCTAAACACATACAAACACTTATACAAAGGTGAAGAAAACTCAAACCCTCTCATCCCCATTGTTGAGGTTCGACCAAGGCATAGAAACAAGAAGAAATCATAATTTTTCAAGATCAAGTGCTTATATAAACACTAGTATACTTCTCTTTTAGGGTTTTGAAATAAAAACCAAGGAGTATTTAGGAACCTAGTTACCTTAAACCTCATTATAATAACTAGTAAGATTCTTATAAATTTTATTACTCTTTCATATTCATACTTGAGTTATTTTATCATTCTAGTAAGAAAACATGCAAGTATCATATGTATTTATACCACTTTTAATTGTTTTTATTACTTATTATTAGTATAAATCATCCTATAATTATTCCCATGAAATATATCATTGTTGATGAATTTTAGGAACCCATGACACCCTAAGAAGGTGTATGGTAGGTTTAGAATAGATTTGGTGTTGATTTGAAGTGATTGAAACAAGTATTACACTAGAAAAATCATTTTCGACAACACAAGATTGAGGTCTGATCGTTTTTATAAAATCTGGAAATTTCTACAGGTCATGAAATATTTTGGTTTATATTTTCAGAAAATATACTTTAAAACAAAACCGTGGTCGCTTGAACGGGTTAAAACGGATTTATAACGAAGAAGTTACGCTATTTTCAAGTTTAACGACGAAAACTAATTTTCTGAAAAATACAAGCTGTCAAGGGTTATTTAAGGGGAAAAAAATGAGTTTTAAGCATTATCTAAATGAGTTGATTTATCAAAAATATATTAGTACATACTATCACGATTCCGAGGATATATAGAACGTAGAAAACCGAGCTATATCGACTAAGTTACAAGCGTTTTAATTATGTCTATCTTAAGTATTATTTTTCACAAATAATAACATATACATATTTTCTATTAGACCAAAATGGTTATCGCAAGTGACCATGTTTGGAGCCGTTTTTCCTGTCGATAGAGTACTTTTGAGAAAATAATGTCTTTAAGTAAAAGTGAGTTCACCTAGCCTATTTTCCAAAATGTTCAACCGTTCGTCAAACGAAGTTATAACGGATAATTTACGATCACTCAAACTTTCCCGAAAACTACCCATAAACTACATTTTTAGCTCGACTACCTCACTTCACCATTATTTTTCTTTAGGGGATTTTGCATATATATCCTCCCGAAAATGCAAAATTGCATATATATCCAAAGCATGCATAAAAACCATTGTACTATGTGCCTAAAAAACTTGTACAAAGGATATATATGCAATTATTCACTTTGGAAGGGATATATATGCATTTTTTCCTTTTCTTTATGATCGGAACTCGTATGGATAAAAGTTCAGTGTTATGACTTTTAGATAATGTTACAAGCTTTCTAAAACCATTGAGTTTGTTTCTTAACACTTGATATTTACTATTTTACGACTAGCTTTGCGAGGCTACTTAGTCATTTTCATGAGTTGTTAAAGTATATTATTTTTCGACGATAAACTTTATTTTCAAATGTACAAGTGGTATGGATATCATATGAGTTTGCATGCATGACATTGTTTCATGACTTACATTAGAACATATCATTCATATTAGGTTGCAGATAGAGATTGCACCTCATTTCAGTGTATCCACTTTTGTCATCATAATCATTGCATCAGGTGAGTTCGTAGCCCCACTTTTACACGTTTAATCATTTACAAACTCTTTGGGGGAGATACATGCTCAACTATTTTAACTTCAATTTCGATTATTTGCAAACTATATGTTGAATCTAAACTTAAACTATATTGTTTGAACTATCATGAACTTGTTAATCTTTTGTTTCACTCTTTATGCTCGTAAGTAGATTATGTCTGAACCAAATTGATTACTATGTTATGAACACTATTATTTGAACCACTGATTCGTTGAGGTTTAGGGGTGTGTGTGTATGGATAAAACCACAATATCGATATCAAAAATAACCACAAGGAATGATTTAAAATCCCTTTAGGAAAAAGGATAATGAATCAAAACCCGTGAGTGATAGTGATACGGATTTAGAAATCCGAGTCGTTTCCCAACGAGGTGTGAATGGGCAACGTCGTTATCGGTTCGTTATTAAAATGCTCGATGTTTTGGATTTAGATTATATTAAAACTACGGGGAATGGAAAAACAATTAAGGGAATTACAACTACGGGAATCCTAAATACGCGATTTATTCTAAAACGTAATAAATGAAACGAAAATAAAAATGCAACTACGTCTATTCTAAGTCCTAAAAATGATCTAAAATTACTTTCTAACTAAAATGATATTTGAAAATTATCTAAGAATTAAAACTAATTTTTATGATTTTTATGGAATTTATTTTGAATTAAAAACTAATTTAAACTAATTTAAATTCTAAAAATTACAAATTAAACTAGGAAAAATTTGGAAAAATATTTTTTTTGGCTTTTTATATTTTTCTTAATCTAGGAAAATTGAAAAATTATTTTTTGGAAACTTTTCTGAATTAATTGAATTAAATGCTATTTAAAAAGTCCTAAAACGAGATTTAAATTAATAAAAATATTAAACAGTGACTAAAAATTATGAAAAATTCAGGGAAAATCTAAAATATTATTCTAAACCTTGGAAAAATATAAAAACTATGGCTTATGTGAGAGATTAACAAGCTGTAGAGGAAGTGCTATAGAATAAGCACTTCAAAATAAACTATAAGCTACCTAAGTGTACCAACTTATTACAGAAGCTAAAATAAGCTAAAACTACTTAACAGAAACCTATTTCAACAGACCTAAACCTCTAGAGTGCAAGCTACAATGGAATGACTTGATTAATTCTTAAAATCCAAACGCTTATCCCACTACTTTAAGCTATTTCAACTGCTTATCCAATAAGCCAAACTGAAAACCAAATATTGAGAACTCAAAATCACCAGTTAAGTAACAAGTGGACCAAGTTTAAGACCCTATTTATCAAAAATTAACCTTATGCAAAGGCTGCAAGTTACGTGTACACACTCAGAGGGAGTGTGAGACAGGCAAAAAACAGCTTAATGAGAAATGATTTAATGCTTAAAACTGTTCCCAAAAATTGCCAAAATTCAATTTCCAAAAGTATACCAACTAAACTTGTTTATCCCAGAGTTTCAATGATTTTAACTCAGAAATGAACACATGAAAATTCTACAAAGATTGGTGAAAAACTGGTTTTGACACTTTTGACTTTTAAACACAGATTTGATACTTTGACTAAACTGAGTTTTGGGCTTAATTTGTAAACTAATTATGATGTTTTATGATAAAATAGAAGTGATGCAAACTAACTATCTAATTCTAAACCTAAATGCTAAATCTCATCAACTGATCTTAACAGAGATGAAAATGAAGTCAGTTTATGGGTGATTTTGACTTTTTGAGTTCTAGAGTGCAAATTAATGAACTAGTAGACTATGTTATGCCTAAATATAACTCTAACAATTATAATCAACCCTTGGACTAAGCTCAAGTTCCAACCAATGAGCTGATCCAAACACTCTTATACTAAGCGTTTCACTAACCTTTACTCTACTAGTTGCTTATCAGCCTAAACTAACAATTAAATTGCAACAATAAAGTCTAATACAACTAAATAACTTGACCTAGACTACAAATTCAAGCACAAGCAGATTATGCAATATTCTTCTTGAGAGAAATACTTTACATGTGGTCCTAGCCACTATGGCTTGCACAAAGAGATCAAATAGCCACTAACCTAAACTGCATTCAACCCAAATACAACTCAGAATCAACCCATATCCATCACCATTCAGCAACTCAGAACCATGAGATCTTAATGACTGCAGTTTGACTTTTGTTGACCAAATTGCTTTTGAAGATAGAACTGAGTAGATAAATGAATAAGCACTTACTAAGCTATGGATAAGCTTATAAAAGCTTATGGTAACCTAAACTTACTAAGCTAGTGATTGCAGCTTAACAAGCAGTTGAGATATTTTTATTTTTTGAGTATTTTTCTTATTTTTTTTTTTTTTGTGATTTTTATTTTATAAACCAAATAAGCTGAAAATGAATTAAGATAAGCTAAAATGATTAATAGAAACACTAATAACCTACTGAAATTAATAAAACAAAAATAGTGAGATTGAGTGAAAACAAAAACTGAAATTACTTGAATTAAAAAAACTTGAGATTACAATGGAAATGAAAATCAGAAAATACAGAAATGAAACATTAAACATGAATAAGCTACTATTAATCTACTCAAATTCTCCTCCCTTTACAAGTGTGAATGATGGCGGTATTTATAGCCTAGCTAGAGGTCTTGGAAGAATCTGGAAGCTCCAAATGTGTGCTTTCTGGGATGTTTACAACCCTTGGATCATTTTACACCTCATCCTAGCAATCTCAACCATTGGATCATAATTACCACGTAGCCTTGGCCAATCAGAGGTGAGAGGATTGGTGAAGACACACGGATTGCCAACTGGCATCCGTGGTGTGTTAAGTGTGTCAGATGATGTCAGGTGTAGACGGAATTGCCCTTAATTGTAATGATTTGGCTTAATTGATCGAAGGGTAATTTAGGGTTCTTGACCTGGGTATGGTTTTGGGGGTGAATTGGGCGCGTATGGGTTTTAATATTTATTTGATATTGTTGACGGGTTAGGATATTGGGGTGGCGGGTTGGATAAACGGGTTGGGATAAGGGTTGGATTTGGTTTGTAGGCTTATATTTTGGGCTAAGGTTATGTATATTGGATTTAAGGATATGAAATGGATCCAAAATGCAATTTAGGGACTAAAGATGTACAAGCTGAAATTTCAGGGACCATTCTTGTAAATCTGAGAATTTGATCAAGGACTAACTTTGCCAATCTTCAAATAATCCAAGGGCTGAATTAGCAACTTTTGAAACTTGAGGGGTCTATTCTGCCAAATGCTCAAAGTTCAGGGACTATTTCTGACAATTCTTCAAACTTGATTATATCTTCAAAAATCATCCTCAGAGAATAGAAATCTTCACAAATGCTTAATTCTGACCTTCCGGCTCAGCTTTAGCTCTCTTAATCTCTCGTGCTCGGGTTTTCATCTGATTTGGCTTCTTTTTGTGTGTTTTATCATATCCGTACCTGCACAAGCACAAACTCAAGAAAACAACAAATATTAACAATAAACGGCTCTTTCTCGGTTATTTTGGGTCAGTTTTGATAAACAAAAGATATGTGTTTAAGAACATATCAAAATACCCCAGACGAGACTATTATCGTGTCCCCACGCAATGCAATCAACTCACGCTTCTAAAACCAAGGATTTCAATCTCTTTCTACTAAACCTATGAAGAAGTAGCAAAGATTCCTCAAAAGAGATTAAGAAAACCTTAATTCTAAAAATGCCCCGTTTACCTTTTATTTCACATGTAGATATTACGATTAAGCACTTTCCGGTTATGAGTGACGGTTTGCTGAACTTTCATGTTGATCAATAACTCAAACATTTTTCAAACGACACGTTAGGATCACGGAATAGGAAACACAACACAACGTGAAGTGACCATACGGATAGAATACATCGTCCCTGATTTTTCACGAGTCCCCAAACTAAGCGTAAAATCGAAATCATTGTTAAAAATGATTCTAGATGCTAACACTACCCATGGAAGTTACTTGTGTAATTACCTTTTGCTCCCATTTTCCTATTTCCTCTAGATTTTTTTATTTTTGTGAGAAATGAATTTCTTCAAATTTCTCGTTTCGATAACTTTTATTCCGATAAAGATACAAAGCTAAGTCGCTAATTAGTTATCCATCTTCTCTCGAAAACCATTGCACACAAGAATGAGGTCCACATCAAGGTCCTAATTTAACATGATTTAGGAAGATATCTCCCGGATTCAAAATTTGGCTTAACACTTATTTCAGCACATTTGCATTTTTGCAATTTAGGCCATTGGTCTTTTCAACCACTAACTCAACGGGATTACCGTTTTATCAGAAGTCTTATTATGACTTTGGATTTTCCTCTGCCTTTTTGGAAGTCTATGACATCTTTTATGGCTTTGGATTTTTCAACTTTAATACATTTGGGCTTTATTTCATGTTAATTTTTGTGCCAAACTCCGAATCCTACGGCTTTTATAACAATAGAAACAATAGCAGCAAACTATCAGGAATCAGTTGTCTATTACACCACAACACTGACAGTACCTTGATGTGTACCCAACTCTCATGGGCAAAGATTTTCTAAAGAAGCTAAAGAACTAACTATCGTCAAAAACTCAACATCTCTAATTATTATTTAGACAGATATGGGGTGAAACAATTTTGTGGGAACAAAAAGCCATAAGTACCTTCGATGTGCTCTAAAGAGAACCAACTACTCCACGCTTAGCATCTAAACTCATAAGTAACTCTATCATTTCTCGATCTCTGCAAATTTAAAATCCCAAATAATGAGATCCGCGGATGCTTAGCCGATAATTTTTAGATTATCTATGGTTAAGGGAACAAGCTAGGGCTCAACACGCCCGGTCAAGTCAGAATTCCATTCCTACTCTCACCAGCGGAAAGTCAACAAGGTGTCAAAACATATATTAACTTAGCAAATGCTTCGTCAAATAATCTCAAGTCTCGCATTTTTAAAGTCACTTATTAGAAACTAGCAAATTCTTGTTAAACCTTCGCATATTTAAAATCACTCAGGGAGACTTGCAAATTCTTGGCCTTTTGAGCTAGAATCGCATTTTATAGCCTCTTGTCTAAGCAATTAGCAAAGACTATGTCGAGAAAACGCATATTTAAAAAAACTTCTAAGAGACTAGCAAGAACTTTTCGATCATAAAACTAACAAAAGCTTACAAAAATTTTAAAATTTTCTCATTTTTGCACAATTTTTCTAAGGAAAAACGGGGTTGCGAGAGTACACGACAAAAATAAGCAAGTGCGGTCAAATCAAATCGAAGATTACCCTACCCCAGACTAGAACGAAACATTGTCCTCAATGTTTAAAAGCAAGGGTATCAACGAAAATCTAAAAGCCGTTTATTAAGTATGCTAAAAGATAAACGTTAGTCGATAAGATTTCGGATATCGGATTTCCATCAGCATCGATCATGAAACTCGAGTAGAGAAAATGACAAACTTTGAGCACGAGAGTCTTCATATCGGGAACATCCTAAACACAACATCACAAACAACCAAACACGAGAAATAGAAGAGGCTAACCCCTTCACGTCACTTATTAGAAAATAGAAAGAAGATAGAGATAAGCATGGGGTGCCTCCCACGAAGCGCTACTGTTTTTGGTCACCGAGTCGCTAGCTTGACTCGATCCCCGAATTCAGTTGTTCTTAGGGAAAGTTTGGAGATCCGGGACAACCATAGATGGGATGTCCCTCCAAAATAATGTTTCACACGATGACCATTCACTTTGAAATTTGGGCCATCGGGCTGAGAAAGCTCCACCGTTCCATACGGTAAAACTTGAGCAACGGTGAATGGTCCGGACCAACGGGTTTTGAGTTTCCCGAGAATATCTTCAATCGAGAGTTAAAGAGGAGAACTTGATCACCAACGTTGAAAACGCGGTTTTTGATTTTAGCATCATGAATCCTCTTAGTCTTCTCTTTGAAAATCAAAGAATTCTCGTAAGCCTGATCCCTAAGCTCATTTAATTCATTCAATTGAACTTTCCGGTGATCACCCGCGGTCTTAAGATCAAAGTTTGCATGTTTCAAGGCCCATAATGCCTTGTGCTCGAGCTCGATGGGCAAGTGACAAGCTTTTCCATACACCAACTTAAATGGGGTGCACCCGATGGGTGTCTTGTATGCGGTGCGGAAAGCCCATAATGCATCATCTAACTTATCGGCCCATGAAGCTCGATTTTCTCCTACGGTCCTTTCTAAAATCCTTTTCAAACCACGATTGGAGACTTCAACTTGTCCGCTCGTTTGCGGGTGATACGCGGTAGAAAGACGATGAGTAACTCCATATTTAGCCATAACTTTAGCAAATTGTTCATTACAGAAATGGGTATCGCGATCACTGATGATAGCACGAGGTGCTCCGAATCGGGAAAACAAATTCTTCAAAAACTTAAGAACCACTCGGGCGTCATTGGTGGGGAGCGCCTTTGCTTCAACCCATTTAGACAAGTAGTCGACGGCCACGAGGATATACTTATTACCCTTAGATGATTGAAATGGCCCCATAAAATCGATGCCTCACACGTCAAAAATCTCGCAAACTTGAATAGCATTTTGTGGCATTTCATCCTTTTGCGAAATTTTCCCTTGACGTTGGTAAGAATCACAAGACTTAACTAAATCATGAGCATCTCGATATATGGTAGGCCAATAAAATCCGAAATCAAATACCTTCTTAGCGGTGTAGCTTGCACCATGATGGCCACCAGTGGGTCCGTTATGGCAAGCATTGAGAATATCAAGGGCCTCTTGGCCATGAACACACCGCCGGATTACTTGATCCGCACAAATCTTAAACAAGTAGGGATCGTCCCAGAAATAATGCTTAACATCTTTGAAAAACTTTTTCTTCTGTTGGGACGACATCCCTTTCACGATAAAATTGCCCGCATGGTAATTTGCAAAGTCGGCAAACCATGGGGTGTTTGGGTCTTTCTTAGCAATCATCCCAAGTGTCTCAAGAGGAAATGTTTCCGTGATCTCCTTTTTCTCGAGCACACTTTGATGGGGATTCTCAAGTCTAGAAAGGTGATCGACAGCAAGGTTCTCCGGTCTTTTTTTGTCAAGAATAGTAACATCAAACTCTTGAAGGAGGAGAACCCACCGAAGTAATCGTGGCTTAGCATCTTGCTTTGCCAAAAGATACTTTAGGGCAGAATGGTCTGTATACACTATGGTCTTTGATAAGACAAGGTAGGGTCTAAATTTCTCGAAAGCATAAACAACAGCCAATAATTCCTTTTCAGTAGTCGTATAATTGTGTTGGGCCTCAGACAATGTCTTACTCGCATAGTGTATGGGTTGAAAATGTTTCGATTTACGTTGCCCCAAGACTGCCCCAATTGCGTAATCACTTGCATCACACATGAGCTCAAAGGGCAAATCCCAGTCGGGGGCAACTAAGATCAGAGCTTCAGTTAATTTCTTTTTGAGAAAATTAAATGCTTCAACGCATTCATTGGTGAAGATAAACAGAGCATCCTTCTCGAGGAGATGGGTCAGAGGGCGGGCTATCTTAGAGAAATCTTGGATGAAACGGCGATAGAAACCGGCATGACCCAAAAACTCCGAATACCTTTGACGGTAGTGGGATGAGGGAGTTTAGCTATAACGTCGACTTTAGCTCGGTCGACCTCAATCCCAGATTTTGAAATCTTATGGCCGAGGACAATGCCCTCTCGAACCATGAATTGCACTTCTCCCAATTCAAGACCAAGTTGGTGTCTTCACACCGTTTGAGCATGTGGTCTAGAGAGAGGCAGAAGTGAAAAATCTCCATAAACCGAGAAATCGTCCATAAAAACTTCCATAGACTTCTCGATCATGTCATGAAAAATAGCCATCATGCACCTTTGGAACGTACCGGGAGCATTGCATAAACCAAATGGCATGCGTCGGTAAGCAAACGTTCCATAAGGGCACGTGAAAGTCGTTTTCTCTTGATCCTGCGGATCAATCGGAATTTGAAAGTAACCGGAAAAACCATCGAGAAAGCAATAGAACTCATTCCCCGCTAAACGTTCGAGCATCTGATCCATAAAAGGTAGCGGGAAATGATCCTTTCGTGTAGCATCATTCAACTTTCGGTAATCAATACACACCCTCCATCCGGTGACGAGGCGTGTGGAAATCAATTCATTATCTTCGTTCATAACAACGGTCATTCCTCCTTTCTTCGGGACACAATGGATAGGGCTAACCCATGAGCTATCGGAGATTGGATAAATGATTCCGGCATCTAGGAGTTTAAGAACTTCCTTTTTGATAACCTCATGAATTTTCGGATTAACCCTACGTTGTTGTTGAATAACGGGTTTGCAATCGTCTTCCATTAAGATCTTGTGAGTACAAAAACGAGGATTTATGCCTTTGATATCGAAAATTTGCCAAGCGATGGCACTCTTATGTTTACGAAGAATATCCAAAAGTGAGGTTTTCTCCTCATCTTTCAAGTTTTTAGCAATGATGACGGGAAACTTGTTCGGTTCTTCAAGAAAAGCGTATTCAAGATGAGGAGGTAAATCCTTGAGCTCGGGCTTCGGAGGTTTTTCGTTAGACGTTTGTACTTCTTTGATTTCTTCAATCGTAATCTTTTTCGGAGGGAGTGACGGTGATGGATCTTCATTTAACAATTGCTCAAGATAAAGGATATCTCCCTCCGAATCATAAACACCATCATCAATTCCCGGTGGAATCGATTCGTCATTAGCAAGAAACTCATCGATCTCTTCCAAAAGGAAGTCACCTCCCTCGAACGGAGTGAGAGAGGGGGAAGAGTCGGCAATAATTGGTTCAGAAAGTGGTTCAGAATTTAGAGAAGAAGGTGAATCAGAAGAAGTAGTATTGTTAGCAAAACCGAGAACTTCTTGAGCGTACTCCTCACAAGAAACATCAATAACGTCGATTCGATTGATGGAAGCATCGTCGAAATTTGAGGAGTACCTCGTCGTTTGATTAATGTTGAATGTGACGGCTTCTTGATTAACTCTCAACGTAATCTCTCCTTCGAACACATCAATTAAAGCACGACCGGTCCGTAAGAAACATCTTCCAAGAATAATGGGTACTCGAGGGTCGGCATCGAAATCTACCACAACAAAATCCGCGGGAAAATAGATCTCCCCCACTTTGACAAAGACATCCTCGGCTATACCCTTTGGATGGGTTAGGTAGAACGATCGGCTAGCTCGAGGGTCATACACGTTGGGGTAAGTGGGGGTAACGAAAGCTTCTCGTAGATTGATTTTGGCATTAAATTGATACTCGCGCCAAGACCGGCCAAGGTGGAGCATTGATCAATTCCTTGAAAATCACACGAAATGAGGAACTTGCCGGGGTCTCCTAACTTTTCGGGAAGTTTCTTGAGGATAACCGCCGAACAATTCTCATTCAGAGATGTCGTAGCAAGCTCATATAGTTTCTCCTTGTTTGTAAGCAATCCCTTAATTGTAGAAGCAATTTTAGGCATCAAGAGAAGGGCATCCAAAAAAAAGATCTCCACATTCAAGTCTTTGAAGATTTGGAAAAACGTTTCCATTTGATGATTGACTTTTCACGGCGTTTGATCTTTAAGACGAGACGGATATGGGATAGACGGTTTCGGATTAGCTTTCTTCACATTCACGGGAGCATCTTCGGGCTCAGAATCTTGGACAACCGTGGGTTGGACATTCACAGTACTCCCCTTATTAGTAGGAATCACCGGGTCCTTTGTCACCCCGGTCTCACGGTCTACCACACTAGAGGAAGAATTAGTGGTAGGAACCGTGGGTCCATTGTAAGCTACACCACTTCGGGTAGTGATTGCTTTCATGTCACCCCTCGGGTTTGGAATCGTATTGCTCGGAAGAGAACCGGAACCCGAGGGTTGAGAATAAGAAGTAGACGGTTGATTGGCTTGAAAGAAACTAGCCATCATATTCCTTATTTCAGTCATCTGTTTGTTACTTGTAGCTTCCATCTCCTTTTTGAAATCCGTCCTCATGCCGTTAATTTGATTTTGCAAACTTTTAATGGTGTAATCGGAGTTCTTCATGTAAGCTAGAAAATCGTTGTTCGGGGTGACTTGAGGAGGTGCTTGATAAGGTTGTTGAGGAGGAGGTGGTTGTTGGTAAACTTGAGGTGGAGGATCTTGGTAGTGTTGATTACCATGATTAACATTAGCTCCTCGGTTCTGATTAACATGATGGTTACCATTGAAACGATTTTGATTTTGGTTTTGTTGTTGAGGTTGGTTGAAACCGGGAGGTCCGAGATAATTGTTTGAACGGTAGCTAAGAAGATTTCGATCTCCTTGCGGTTGATTGTAGTTTCCCGTAGCAGCATAAACATTCTCATGTGCGTAGCCACCGATGGATGGGCACTCGGAATAAGAATGTGGACCTCCACAAGTCTCACAAGTCGGGTGTACCGCTTTCACTTGTTGATTCTGATTCTGATTATTCATTTGATGTATCCTTAAGAGATCGTCCATCTTTTTGTTCAGAGTGGCTATTTCGAGAGAAGAAGACGTATTTGATCGAGATGATTCACCCCTTTCGGTGGTAGAATCCCAATAATTGTAATGAGCGGTCATGTTCTCAATAAGATCGTAGCATTCCTCGGGACGTCTTTTCATGAAAGTTCCACCGGCAGCAGCATTGATTGTTTCACGGTGTCGTAACGTCAAACCATTATAAAATGTATCAATTTGAGTGACAAGCAACATGTTATGATTCGGACATCGATCAATCGCAAGCTTATATCGTTCCCAAGCTTCAAACAAATATTCGTCGGGATATTGCGGAAATTACGATATCGTTCCTCAACTTCGTCACCATCGACGGTGGAAAGTACTTTGCCAAAAACTTTGAAACCATTTCCTCGAAGGTATGAATCGAATTCTTCGGGAGTCGATCAAACCAAGAAGTGGCATGATGAGTCAAAGAGTATGGGAAAAGATATAGACGAAGGGCGTCATCGGAGACCCCATTTTGTTTCATACTCTGAGTGACGGTCAGAAATTTATCAAAATGCTTGTTTGCATCGTCATCTGGTAAACCATGAAATTGACAACTGGTTTTTACTTGTTCTATCATATGATGTTTCAAGCTAAAATCGGTAGCTTGAAAATTAGTCGGTGCAATGGGTCCTCCCCTCCCGTACATTGTAGGTTGACATAACTCCTCCATCGTTCGGAGATCGGGAGCTACATTTTGATTAACGGGAGGAGGATTAGGACCGGGTTTGGGTGGTCCGTTGGGAGCAGCCATATTACGTAACTCGAGTTGCTGATTCGATTCTGAAGTCGTCTAGATCGAGATCGAGTGCGCATGCACTTAAAAACCAAGGCAATTAAAATGATACGGTATTCGAAAACACAATGAACTTAACCAATAATCCCAAGTGAATAAATCACTTCTACAAGACAAACGCACAAGCAAGCGGAGAAGCTTTTTTAGGTCAGCGCGAAGCTTATTAAAAACCCGCCTCTTTTCAGCCGCAATTTAATGTCAGGCCGTCCTTATACCCACCACACAGTTTGTTTATCAAATAGAAATAAATTGATTCACAAGCGACACAAAGGCAAGTTTTTGATCTTTGGTTCGGGAACTTACTAATGATAACACCTCCGTTGAGAATGTTATATATTTGATGTATTCTATTTTAGCTCAAAAACAAAAAAGAAAATCTTTTTGTATTTTTAATATGATATATATATAAAAGAAAAAGGAAAATATTTTTTACTTTTTTGATTTTTATAAAAAATAGTAACTTCACGAAGGAAGGATCTCGAGTCACTAATCGTCAAACCTTTAACGATATTGTCGCGACACAACCTCACCGGCAGCGGCGCCAAAATTTGATTCGTTGAGGTTTAGGGGTGTGTGTGTATGGATAAAACCACAATATCGATATCAAAAATAACCACAAGGAATGATTTAAAATCCCTTTAGGAAAAAGGATAATGAATCAAAACCCGTGAGTGATAGTGATACGGATTTGGAAATCCGAGTCGTTTCCCAACGAGGTGTGAATGGGCAACGTCGTTATCGGTTCGTTATTAAAATGCTCGATGTTTTGGATTTAGATTATATTAAAACTACGGGGAATGGAAAAACAATTAAGGGAAATTACACTACGGGAAATCCTAAATACGCGATTTATTCTAAAACGTAATAAATGAAACGAAAATAAAATGCAACTACGTCTATTCTAAGTCCTAAAAATGATCTAAAATTACTTTCTAACTAAAAATGATATTTGAAAATTATCTAAGAATTAAAACTAATTTTTATGATTTTTATGGAATTTATTTTGAATTAAAAACTAATTTAAACTAATTTAAATTCTAAAAATTACAAATTAAACTAGGAAAAATTTGGAAAAATATTTTTTTGGCTTTTTATATTTTTCTTAATCTAGGAAAATTGAAAAATTATTTTTTGGAACCTTTTCTGAATTAATTGAATTAAATGCTATTTAAAAAGTCCTAAAAAGAGATTTAAATTAAGAAAAATATTAAACAGTGACTAAAAATTATGAAAAATTCAGGGAAAATCTAAAATATTATTCTAAACCTAGGAAAAATATAAAAACTATGGCTCATGTGAGAGATTAACAAGAATTTGTAGAGGAAGTGCTATAGAATAAGCACTTCAAAATAAACTATAAGCTACCTAAGTGTACCAACTTATTACAGAAGCTAAAATAAGCTAAAACTACTTAACAGAAACCTATTTCAACAGACCTAAACCTCTAGAGTGCAAGCTACAATGGAATGACTTGATTAATTCTTAAAATCCAAACAGCTTATCACACCTACTTTAAGCTATTTCAACTGCTTATCCAATAAGCCAAACTGAAAACCAAATATTGAGAACTCAAAATCACCAGTTAAGTAACAAGTGGACCAAGTTTAAGACCCTATTTATCAAAAATTAACCTTATGCAAAGGCTGCAAGTTACCTGTGTACACACTCAGTAGCTGAGTGTGAGACAGGGCAAAAACAGCTTAATGAGAAACTGATTTAATGCTTAAAACTGTTCCCAAAAATTCCACAAAATTCAATTTCCAAAAGTATACCAACTAAACTTATTTATCCCAGAGTTTCAATGATTTTAACTCAGAACTGAACACATGAAAATTCTACAAAGATTGGTGAAAAACTGGTTTTGACACTTTTTGACTTTTGAAATAGATTTGATACTTTGACTAAACTGAGTTTTGGGCTTAATTTGTAAACTAATTATGATGTTTTATGATAAAATAGAGCTGATGCAAACTAACTTATCTAATTCTAAACCTAAATGCTAAATCTCATCAACTGATCTTAACAGAAATGAAAATGAAGTCAGTTATGGAGTGATTTTGACTTTCTGAGTTCTAGAGTGCAAATTAATGAACTAGTAGACTATGTTATGCCTAAATATAACTCTAACAATTATAATCAACCACTGGACTAAGCTCAAGTTCCAACCAATGAGCTGATCCAAACACTCTTATACTAAGCTGTTTCACTTAACCTTTACTCTACTAGTTGCTTATCAGCCTAAACTAATAATTAAATTGCAACAATAAAGTCTAATAACTTGACTAAATTAACAGACCTAGACTACAAATTCAAGCACAAGCAGATTATGCAATATTCTTCTTGAGAAATTACTTACATGTGGTCTTGGCCACTATGGCTTGCACAAAGAGATCAAATAGCCACTAACCTAAACTGCATTCAACCCAAATACAACTCAGAATCAACCCATATCCATCACCATTCAGCAACTCAGAACCATGAGATCTTAATGACTGCAGTTTGACTTTTGTTGACCAAATTGCTTTTGAAGATAGAACTGAGTAGAGAAATGAATAAGCACTTACTAAGCTATGGATAAGCTTATAAAAGCTTATGGTAACCTAAACACAAGCTGATTGCAGCTTAACAACAGATTTGAGATATTTTTTATTTTTTAGTATTTTTCTTATTTTTTTTTTTTTGTGAATTTTATTTTATAAACCAAATAAGCTGAAAATGAATTAAGATAAGCTAAAATGATTAATAGAAACACTAATAAGCTACTGAAATTAATAAAAGCGAATTGAGATTGAGTGAAAACAAAAACTGAAATTACTTTTATTAATAAAACTTGTGGTTACAAAGGAACTGAAATTCAGAAAATACAGAAATGAAAAGTAAACATTAAACATGAATAAGCTACTATTAATCTACTCAAATTCTCCTCTTATACAAGTGTGAATGATGGCGGTATTTATAGCCTAGCTAGAGGTCTTGGAAGAATCTGGAAGCTCCAAATGTGTGCTTTCTCTGGATGTTTACAACCCTTGGATCATTTTACACCTCATCCCAGCAATCTCAACCATTGGATCATAATTACCACGTAGCCTTGGCCAATCAGAGGTGAGGATTGAGTGAGATGACACACGGATTGCCAACCTGGCATCCGTGTGTCAGCATGTGTCAGGTGATAGTACGGAATTACCCTTAATTGTAATGATTTGGCTTAATTGATCGAAGGGTAATTTAGGGTTCTTGGCTGGGTATGGGTTTGGGGGTGAATTGGGCGCGTATGGGTTTTTTAATATTTATTTGATATTGTTGACCGGGTTATGAGTTGACCGGGTTAGGATATTAGGGTGACGGGTTGGATAACCGGGTATAAGGGTTGGATTTGGTTTGTGGGCTTATATTTTGGGCTAAGGTTATGTATATTGGATTTAAGGATATGAAATGGATCCAAAATGCAATTTAGGGACTAAAGATGTACAAGCTGAAATTTCAGGGACCATTCTTGTAAATCTGAGAATTTGATCAAGGACTAACTTTGCCAATCTTCAAATAATCCAAGGGCTGAATTAGCAACTTTTGAAACTTGAGGGGTCTATTCTGCCAAATGCTCAAAGTTCAGGGACTATTTCTGACAATTCTTCAAACTTGATTAAATCTTCAAAAATCATCCTCAGAGAATAGAAATCTTCACAAATGCTTAATTCTGACCTTCCGGCTCAGCTTTAGCTCTCTTAATCTCTCGTGCTCGGGTTTTCATCTGATTTGGCTTCTTTTTGTGTGTTTTATCATATCCGTACCTGCACAAGCACAAACTCAAGAAAACAACAAATATTAACAATAAACGGCTCTTTCTCGGTTATTTTGGGTCAGTTTTGATAAACAAAAGATATGTGTTTAAGCACATATCAACCACTTTCCTTGATTTTGAACCCTTCGACATATATATTTGAACTCTTTTAAATTGATTTGGACCTTTTAACCTATATTTGAACACTTTGAACTTGATTTGAACCTTTTGACATATAGTTGAACTCTTTTAACTTGTAAAGGATCCTTTTGATATATTTTGAACTTGTTTGACTTGATTTTGAACCCTTTGACTATTTTGAACCTTTTGATATATTTTGAGCTCTTTGACTGTTTTGAACTTTTGAACACGACTTAAACATTTGAACTTAATTACGAACTTTTGAATGGAACATTTGAACTTAGTTATGAACTTACGACCTGTTTTGAACTTAATGAACCGTACTCACTTTATATTACGTCTCCCCATGTTACGGGCGTTATAAAGTCTTCCCATGTTACGGAGCGTTATTGACTTAAAGTCTCCCATGTTCGAAGCGTTCTTAATTGTATATAATAGTTGTATGATGTACTGTTAGGTACATTAGCATTGTTAGTCTCCTATCGTTAGGTAGTATGGATAGCGCTATTAGAGGTCGACCAACCTCGTTCACTATTTTACGGGCCCAGCGTATTATTTATTCTAGGGGCTTTGCACGGCATACATTATTATATACGTGTGGTGCTATATGGTGAACTATTATGGCTAGCGTATACTTGACTATTAGACATACTACTTTTGGCAGTGGGTTGTGAACACACAGGTTACAAGTTTTGTATGGGAACTTGGGCTGAGTGGATTTACAATGCCTTTGCTTTGTGGACTATTCTCAATGACCAAAAACTTAGACTCTCTTTTAAGATTTTTCATATTATATGAAATGTGCATGAACGTTCTTTAAAGGCTTTACAATTCAACCAAACTCTATGAACTCACTCAACCTTTATGTTGACACTTTTAGCATGTTTTATCTCAGGTATCTAAGGCATTCACTTCATGGCATGCATGTGGACTTATCATAGATTCGCGGTGACGACACGTCTCACATATATTTTTATGCACTTAACTGTCGTTTGATTGTTACAAACTCATTTTGGTACTTTGGAAATATTTTGGGACCTATGTTTTGTAAACTCTGATTATTTTACTTAATCAAACGATATTTTCAAAACGACACTTTTGGTCGTTCGATATAACTGTAACTTTGATGCTATGACAGTCATCTCCCAGGTATTCCATTTATTTACCAAAACAGGTAATTTGGGGGTGTGACACAATATTTGATCCAAATTGTTCCCATGAAGTACTTTTGGGACTTAAGCAATGAAGCAAAACATGAAAGGGATATTTCCAATGAGGACTAAATAAGGGCTTCCTAAAAGTTGTTTCAATGAGTGAACCCTCATACCCTATATCTCGGAGTGTATCCTAGAGCACTTGTTTCTCAAAGCGAACAACACCGTCTTCATCATCAAACAATAAATCTTCCCTGATTGTGGCTTCAGTAATTCTTACTATCTTTCCAGCAACCTTAGCCTGAATAAAGGATTCATCATCTTGCATATTTGATGTAGCAGTAGCCCAAAATTGTTGAATCCAAGGTTCAATGATGTCAGGTTCGACCAGTAGAGCATAATTGATTGAAGATCCAGTTAGGAAATCAATTATATCATGAAAAGTAACATTAGTTGGTGTCTTGTCCAAGTTAGCAACCATGTTGTACTTACTAACAGTGTTACGATTAGCCATTGCTTGTAGAAGAATTTATGAATCGGTTATGGTGAATATGAGAAAAATGATGAATAGATGGATAAGTATAAAGGTGAGAGTAAAAATCGGTAGGGTTAGTTAGTTATAGGTAAGATTTAAAAAAAATCAAAGCCCAATTAATAAAGTTACCGTTGTTTGAATTTTACCCCTTATTTTGACTGTTGGAACAGTACGTTGACAAGCTACTGCGATTAAGTGCTTTCCACGTAAGCAGTACTTTCAAAGTAGTACTTTCAGAGCAGTACTTTCAGAAAGCATTGTACAGCCTCCCCTTAAACAATGCATAGGACTAACTAACTAACTAACTAATAAGTCCTCCCCTTAAACGTAGCTTAATAATTAATCATACCAACACTCACCACTAGATGGTTAAATCTTGAAACATCAAATCCCTTTGTGAGTAGATCAACTACATTATCATCTGTATGAACCTTGACAACATTAATGAGCCTATGCTCATAACAATCTAGAATAAAGTGATGCCTAATCTGAATGTGCTTGGTCTTAGAATGATAAACAGGATTCTTCACAATGCAAATTGTACTCTCATTGTCAATGTAGATAGGAGTATTCTTAAAATTGAATCCATAATCGAAGAGTTGATTTTGCATCAGCGGTATTTGTCCAACGACTTGCGGCAACAACATATTACGCTTCGGATTGGATGATGTTGCGCAATGATAGTTTCATTTCTTACATTGCCATGAAACTAATCTTCTTCCAAGATATTGGCATCCTCAAGTGGTTGATCTTCTATCATAATTGTCACTGCATAATCACATGCAGAAAAAAAGCTTCCAAGTGAAAAGGTGAATCTTTAGGATACCACAACCCTAACTTAGGTTGTTGCTTGAGATAACTAAATATCCTCTTGACTGCATTCATATGATAGACCTTGGCTGCTTCTATCAGTGTTCTATTTTTCCTCTCTGCAACACCATTTTGCTGTGGAGTTCTAGCAATGCAAAACTCCCTCTTAATCCCTTTCTTGGCACAAAATTCATCCATAAACTTGTTTTTGACTTCAGTCCTATTATCACATCTAATAGATCTTACTTTGAGTCTCAGTTGATTTTCAAGGGCTATTATAAGATCATGAATAATATCAAAGGTTTCATCTTTAAAACCCAAGAAAAAGACCCAACTAAATCTACTGCAATCATCAGTTACAACTAAGTAGTATTTCTTCTTGTTTAAGCTTGCAATAGAAACAGGTCCAAACAGATCCATGTGCAACAATTCTAAAGGTTCTTTAATAGTTCTCTCCTCAATCTTCTTGCATGAAGCTTTGTGTTGTTTACCCTTCTTGCACGCCAAACATGAATGATCATTCTTGTATGTTTTGGAAGGAAAACCTCTAACTAAATTGCCTTTAACCAACTTGTTGATATTCTTGAAATTCACATGACCTAATCTTCTATGCCATAGATGTGCTTCTTCAAGTGTTGCCTTTGCTACTAAACATGTTGCTCTTTTAGTAGAGTTAAGATTCTTCAAATCTAGACTATACACATCATTGGTTCTTGGTACTCTTAGTGTTACCAAGTGTTCATCAACAAGTTTGAACTTCGGGAGAAAAGAATAAGACATTATCGTATAGTGAATAACAGGGGTGCTTCTTGTCCGCAGTCGAGATCTTGACAAAAGATTAAACTTGAGCTCCTTTACATAACGAACATTCTCAAAGTCTATGCTTCCTGCCTTTATGGTTCCTTTCCCAGTAATTTTACCTCCATTAGGATCATTCCCAAAAGCAACTCTTCCTCCAAAATATGATTTAAAATCTGATAGAATCTCCTTGTCTCTGTCATGCTTCGGAGCAACCACTATCAACAATCAAATGATCTTTAAGCTCCTCTTAGGTTTGCCCTGCACAAAGATGAAAGAGTTAGTTTCTTTTAGGAACCCAAGCCATTACTGAATTGTGTTCCCCTTGTGGAGTGACATACTCAAATTCTTTGAGTATGTAATCTCCACTGTTTTTAAAAACATGATCAAGTATTTTCTTTTTTTCCAAAACATGTGTTGGTTTTTCAACAAAACTCTCTTTTTCAACAAAATTCTCCTTTTCTTTTTCAACAAAACTTGCTGAAAGTACTATTTGTTCCCCCATCAGTACTTCTTTCTTAACCCAGTTGGTTTTAACTTTTTGTGTAGATTTCTTTGATCTAGGTACTCTATTTGAGGTGTAATGCCTTCTAGGTTGATAGTAATTGGATCTCCTAGGGCTTTCATTCGAAAAAGTGCTAGCAGTACCTTGATTGGGTGAAAACCTAGTAGTACTTGGAGAAGGTACTGCTTGAGAAACTTTTGACTTACCAGTACCTTGAAAAGTGCTTGAGAGGTATGGTGGTTTGGAAAAAGGTCTTTTAGGTGAGTGAGGTACCTATAGTCTTTTGAGAAATTACTATGGTTAACCCTATGTGAATGATTCCAAACTGGTTTATTCTCCCTTGGCTTATGGTTGGTAGATGTAGTCTTTGGGAATTTGCTTAAATATTCTGAGTGAAAATCACAGTCCTTAATCAAATGATCAGGACTATAACAAACAAAGCATAATTTTTGACACATACTTTCAAAATTTCTTCCTTTAGTTCTATGACCAAAACTATCCTGAATTTTTGGTGAATGATGAAAACTATCTTGACCAAAACTATCCCAAAAAGATTTAGCAGTATTTTGAAAAGTTTTTCTTGAAGGTACTACTGAATGTGTAGCAGTACTTTGAGATGAATGCCACCTTTGAACTCTTGCATTATCATCCTTAGGTTTCTCAACTGTTTCTATTGGGGATTAGAACTAGATGGACTGAATTAGATTGACCCGATAAGCTTTTTCCTAAACTCTAAATTGTCTACTCCAAAACAAGAAACATCTGTCCTAAGTGGTTGAAAACTACCAGTGGGTGGAGGAACTACATTATAACCCTTGTCTTTATTAAATTCAGGGGGTGTTTGACTAATTGATTCCTCATTACTAGATGTGTTTTCTTCTGAGCTAATGGGTTCATCATCACTAGTTGTTATCTCTTCTGAATCAATTTGTTCCTTATCACTAGTTGGGTTATCTTCTGTACTACTAAAATCCATACCAAAACCTAGGCCAGTTTTAATGTGTGCTCTTTTTTGTTTTTCAACAAAACTAACATGTGAAAGGCCGGATTCTTTCCAACTAGCAAATTTTTCTAACAATTCATCCCTTTCTTTAGTCATCTTTTCAAGTTCAGAAACCTTACATCCTAACTTCCATTCACTCAATTTTAATTGATAATCTTGTTGCTCATATTTTTCTACCCAAGCCATTTCATTATTTTCATGAGTGATTATTTTGGCTTCCATTGATTCTAAAGTCAATTGATAACCAGCTACTTCACATAATCTTTAAGCACTTTTTGATAAAAATCATTACTGATATGTGCTAAAACACATATCATTTCTTTATCAAATCAGACCCAAAATAACCAAGAAAGAGCCGTTTATTGCTAATATTTGCTGTTTTCTTGAGTTTGTGCTTGTGCAGGTACGGATATATCAAAACACGCAAAAGAAAGCCAAATCAGACAAAAACCCGAGCACGAGAGATAAAGAATGCTAAAGCTGAGCCGGAAGGTCAGAATTGTGCATCTGTGAAGATTTTCTTGCTAAAAGGATGATTTCGAAGATATGATCAAGTTCTGAGAATTGGCAGAATCGGTCCACTGAACTTTCATCATTTGGCGAAAATACCCACGAGTTTGAGAAATAGCAAAAGTGGCCCTTTGATTATTGAAGATTGACATGAAAGGTCCTTGGAATATATTTTCAGAAGTCACACTTTTGGTCCCTCGATTTTGAGTTGTACACTTTTGGTCCCTTTATCTTAAGCGGATCACATGTTTAGTTTAGCTCTATCAAACCATTTTTACTCCTTAAACCCACCAAGCCCAACCATTTGAGACCATACCGGTCCATAAACCAGTCAAAGCCCCATATCACCCGGTCAATTCTCCATACCCGGTTTCATTTAATTACGGTCAAAGAAGTCAAAACGAGTAAAATATTAATAACCTTTTACCGCCAAAATGTTTTCCCCTTTTACCCCAAACCCAGTTATACAAGAACCTAAAATACCCCAAGATCAATTAGCCCAATCGAACCAAATTGAAGGGTATTTTGTACTTTTCGGCCGACACACACACGACCGCGGAATGCCAGGTTGGCAATCCGTGTCATTTCTCCTCGATTGGTCCAAGGTACATGTGCACATGATCCAAGGGTTGTGATGAAAGGATGATTGATGGGAATGATCTGATGGTGGAAAGCGACTCGAGAAGCACAAGGAATTGTTTCGGATCCTTCAAGAGCTCAAGTTCATCTATAAATAGCACCTTCATTCACAAGCTGTAATCACCTTTATTTTCAATAGCATAATTGTATTTCATTTTCGGTTTTAAGTTTTCAGTAATTCTCAGCTTTGTATTTCCTCTTGTACTCTTAATTTCAAAAGTTTAATAGAATTCAGTTTTATTTTAAATCCTTATTTCAGCTTCTATAATTGTTCATTGTTGCTTATTAATGTTCTCTTATAAATTCTAGCTTATTCTAAAAGTTTTCTCAGCTTGTTTCTTATTATTAATCCAAAATACAAAAAAAAAAGAAAAAAAAAAGAAAAAATAACTAAAAATAAAAAATATTTGAATTCTACTTTATAAGCTTATATAAGCTAGCTACTGTTTGATATAAGCCTATTTAAGCTTAATATAGCTTTTAGTAGGTTTATTTCTGTTTAATCTCAATTCACAAACAAATTCTCAAAATCAGTCAACCAAAGTCAATTGTGCAGAAATTGGAATTGAATGGGTTTATCTGCTGATATGGAGTTGGATATGGGTTGATTCTGAGTTGGATTTGGGTTGAGATCAGTTTAGGATAGCGATACTTTGATCTCAGTTGCAAGCCATAGTGGCTAGGACCACTTGTAAGTCCAAATTTTACTTTATACTTAAATCTGTAGTTAGATCAGTTAAATTTGCTTCTATTGTGTTTAATCTAGTATATTTAGTAATAATATAGCTTGTTTGATTGTTAGTTATTCTAGTTTTAGCTTAATTCATTATCTGTGTTATTCTAGTATTTAACTGCATAAAATAGGTTTGATAGAATTCTGTGTTCATTCAGTTTTCTAATAGGTCCATATAGGTGTAATTTGAGTAACTGAATCTAGTTTAAGGATTAGTCTAGCCTGGATTTGAGTTTGGATTTAAAAATCAGTCAATCAGTTATATAAAGAGTGTTTGGTACAAGCTGCATAATCTGTGTTAGAGGTTTTTTTTCAAAGGTTAAGACCAATTGCTTGAGTCTAATTTAGGTCTATTAGAGCCACTTCTGTCATTAGTTTGCACATTAGAACATCCTAAGTCAAAATTACATTAGATCAGTTATACTTTTCATACCTGTTGGATTCAGCTTCTCAAATCTTTGCATATAGGTTTAAAAATAGTAGATCTAGCTTGCATTAGTCATAATTAGGCCTAAAACATCATTAGCATTTAACAAATTTAGTTCAAATCTCATTTAAGTCAAAATCTCATTTCTGTCTTAAAAGTCAAAAGTGTAAAATCAGGGTTTTGCAAAAAAACTTTGTGGATTTTTCATGCACTCATTTCTGACTCAAAGTTATTGAAATTTTGGGAATCACAAGTTCAATTGGTCAAGTTTATAAAACTAATTTTTTTCAAATTTTTGGAAATAGTATTAAGCACTAAATAAGCTGTCCAAAACAGCTGGTTTTACCCTGTTCACACTCAGCTGATTCTGAGTGTGAAACAGGCTTAGTGTAGACCTTGCACAGGGTTCAAATTAGCTTGTTAGGTCCTGAAAATTAGTCTAGTTGCTCATTTCTTGGTGGTCTTGAGTTCCAAATTTCTGGTTTTCTAATTAGCTTATTAAATAAGTTGTTATTTAAGCTGAAAGTAGGTAGGTTAAGGCTGCTTGGCTTATTAGTAATTCATTAAGTCAAATCATTGTAATCAGAGCTCTAGAGGATTAGATCAGTTACCATAGGTTATTATATAGTTGTTTTAGCATAATTTAGCCTCTGATTTCATTTGGTACTTTTTGGTGATCGTTTGCTTATTTTGAGTGCTTATTTATAAGCACTTTTCACATCAACTTGCAATTCCTTCACACTAGCATAGGTTTTAGCATTTTTAATAAATTTAGAATAATATTTTAGAATTTCCTTGAATTTTTCATATTTTTCTGGCACTGTTTACTATTTTTCTTATTTTAAATTAATTTTTAATCATTTTTAATTACTTTTTAATACAAAAAATTCAGAAAAGCTTCAAAAAAAAATTTTCATTTTTCTTAGATTAAGAAAAATAAAAAAAGCCAAAAAAATATTTTTCCATAATTTTCTTAGTTAAAATAGTAATTTTTAGCAATTTAATTAGTGTTAAATAGTTTTAAATTCATAAAAAATTGAAAAAAGTCCAGAAAAATACAATTTAAATTTTGAAAAATCTTTTTAGTTATTTTAGAATTTTGAAAAATAGTTTCATAATTTTCCCACTCATTTTCATAATTTCTAGATATTCAGTTTTATTTTTAAAATTAGAAATTAGTTTTTAATTCAAATAAATTCAAGAAAAATCCTAAAAATTCGTTTTAATTCCTAAATAGTTTTCAAATATCATTTTTAGTTTAAAAATAATTTTAGATCATATTTAGGATTTAGATTAGACGTAGTTGCATTTTATTTACGTTTCATTTATTGCATTTTAGTTTTATTCGCGTATTTAGGATTCCCCGTAGTGTAATTTCCTTTTATGCTTCCCTTGCCCCGTAGTTTAGAAAACATCAAATTATCGCCTTTTCCCATTCAAATCCCGATAATCGCGACGTGAGTTGAAAATTCCATTCAACCCTCGTTCGGAACGATCTCGGTGCTCAAACCTAACACGTTTGAGTTACCCATATACTACACACTTCTATTATTGGTTTCCCGAGCGAATCAATTTTTGGCGCCTCTGCCGGGGAGGGCTTGTAGTGAATTTTCGTATTCCATCTCGAATCGCGTGCATTTGAAGATCCTTCCCCAAGTGAAGTTACCGTCGTTTTTGTATATATATTTTTAAAAAACACAAAAACATCTAAAAACACCAAAACATTCTTCCTAGAGTGTTTACAAAACCATAAAAAGTAAAAAACCAACAAAACAAACCCGAACGTCAATTGTTACGTCTGCTCACCTCAGAAGTACAACCTATACACGGGGTAAACGGAAGTCTTGACATTAAATTGCAGACTGAAGAACGATCCACTCTTCGTTCCCGCTTCGCTGCGCGTACTTTTGGGAGCTACCGAGCACCGGTTGACGCGAAGGTTACAAAAAGATTGTTTTTCAAAAGTTTTCTTAAATATAAAAACCAAAAAGATTTTCCTTTTTCAAAATTATTTTTCACTTTTTGATTTTTGGATTTTTAGTGTATGCGCACTCGTTCTCAGTCACGACGTAATCGCAATCATAGAATAGACGTACCCAAGTTACGTACTATCGTTGAAGAACCCGTCGTCATGGCAGACACTCGAACGATGATCGAGTTACTTCAAGCTCCCGTAGACGGCTACGGTGATTGATCCGCGCGAAACAGTCAAGTTTTCTCACACAAGCCGGCCACTTGTGAATGGCCGACCGTAAGGAACTTAAAACGGTTCAGACACAGAATGCAATGAAGATCAGGAGAGTATAGTGTTTCCCCGGGTCGTTATGTCCCAGCGAGCTATGCGAAGAATCACCAAACGAATAGTGATCGAGAGATTTGAACGGAAAAAGGGATTGAATTATTAACAATTATAACTAAAGAAAAAGTCTATAAATTACAAGGGCTTAAATGCAAATTAAAGAAAATTAAAAAGATAAAAAATATTAAATAAACGCTATCACTATTTGCAAAATGATGTTTTTCTAAGATTTATAAAAAAAAATAACTTAAATAAACTATTTTAATTAAAACGTAAACTTAAATTATCTAAAAGCGTGACTTAAAATGAAAACGTACGTTAAGTATAAAAAGTACGCGAGTGCTAAGTAAACGTAAAATTTATGAAATAAAAGTCCTACGAATGTAGAAACAATTTTCTTACGTACTATATGACAAAAGAAAATTTTAGGAAAAAGCGGTATTTTTAGACTCTTAAATTATTTATTACGAATTAAAAACCAAATAACACTAATTAAATTATTAAAAATACTAAAACATTTTGGAAAAATATGAAAAATTCATAGAAAGTACTTTGAGTTATGCTTAATCTGTGAAAAATGAGAAAAGAGTAGGTAGCTTTGGAAATAAGCTCAAAATAAGCTCAAAATGGCTTATAGCTAAACCTGACCAAGTTCCCTTATGTATTAAATGTTGCAAAACAAATCATGAGAAAGACCCAAGGCTGGTTTCAGGTACTCACTATGTCTCCTCTAAGGGTGGGAGGTCTAGGTTCGAGCACTGCTCCCCCCCCTTTGCTTCTTATTTTTTTTTTCTTGATTTTTTTTCTTTTTGAAACTTGAAGATGAGATCAAGTAATGAAATTTTGGTAAAAACTTTTTGAAAGAAGCAATCCCAATAAGTTGTATGAACGACTTATCTCACAGACTTTTAACAAAACACCTATGAGAGCAATTAAGATCAACCAAACACCCTTTTTAGCTTTAGTGATAACCAAGCGACGCGAGAAATCGCGGATATGAAAGAGAAAAAAAAAGGGCGAACAAGCAAATGAGAATGAGAATAAGCTAGACCTAAGCGGAAATGAGCTAAAATGAAGAGATGCGTTGGCATTGAAATCTTTACTAGGGAATCCTAAAGCTAAAGTAGACAATGGAAAATAAGCAAGTAGAATTAAGCTCCTAATAAGCAATAATGAAAACTAACCTAAGATAAATACACTAAAAGCAATCGAGAAAATCAAAATAAGCTAAATGGAAAACTTGATAAGTCTTGACCAAGGAGCAGCATTGGCATTGGTTGCATCCCCAAGTGACCCACGAGGGGGTAAGTTAGAAGCTAATTCTAGATGAGCATCAGCGTGAATAAGCTTGACTTTATTGATTCTTGAAGTTCACCAAGGTGGCTAGCTTTTGCCCCCCACTACACGACTTGAATAAAGGTCATCCCTTTGACTTCTTAACAAAGAAGTCGCAAATAGCTTTGGATGTATTTGCAGGCACATGCACGAGAACAATGTTAACCCACACCACTACTTTAACCAACTTTGGCCTACCAAATCATTTTTTTTAATTTTTTCTTTTTGACCCAAGCTACACAATTTGTGGTGAACTTGTGATTTTATTTTTAGAATTTTTTTATCACAACAAAAGAAACTTCACTAATGCGCTTATGAAAAACATGACAAGTTAGGAGTTAGAAAAGAAAAATTTGAGATTTCTTTTGACACCCAAACCTTTTCAAAACTCTTGCATTCACACACGGATCTAAACTACATTGGAACACTAAATTAAGTTTGACTACCGAGGTCAAAGATGGTATAAACCTATTTGACCCACTTTTCTCACTTAAAACCAAACACTCCCTTGAGATAATAAAATGCATTTTTACTAAAAAGTGCTTTGAAGCTTGACTAAGGTAGTTTAAAACCAGCTGAATGCAACCAATAAGCGAGGTTTGAAACGATTAAGCTAAGATCTTCTTTGACTTTTGAAAGTTGACCTTTGACTTCGTTGACTATTATCAAAACGAAAATCGACTTCGACAAACAAATAAGCTTACATAAGCTTGTAAAAGCTTATGTGAGCTTATTAACGATAATTGAACAAGACTAACAACAATTTATCTTGAGGCGAAATTAAATCTAAAATAGAAATTTGCATTAATGAAAGAGGGTTACAATTATGAGATTACAATTAAATTAACTACTTGAAAATACTTAAAATGGCTGATGGAAATAAAAGGATCAAGTTCTCTAATATATGAGAAATTAGACTAAAAGCTGAAAACAATTTAAAACTAAAAACTAACTAAAGACTAACTACTCCCTTCTCTGTCTTTCTTCCTTCTATTTATTCCCAAAAAAAGCTTCCCGTGTCTTGAGTAAAATCCACTTATAATCGGCCATTGGATGATTGGAGCCCTTTTAGTTGCGTTGATGGCTTTTGGGCGGGGAAAATATTTTTGCCATTGGGTTACGATAACTTGGACAAAGAAAGTAGCATTAAATGTGGCTATGGAGGGTTGTGGTTGGAGGGACAAAGGCGTGGAGTAGGATGAGAGTTGCGGTGTAGGTGATGATGAGGAAGGGAACCGGTGAGTGGTTTTGGAGAGAACGGTGAAAAAAGCGTGTGGGTTGTTTTATTATTAAACGGGTTGTGGGTTTGGATAGCGGGTGGAATTTGGGTAGGGTAAAAGGGTAATGGGCCATGGGTTTGTTTGGGCTTTGGGTAGTTTTAGATCGGTTTGGATTTGGTGTTTAGAAGTAACATAAGGACCAAAGGTGTAAAATTTGGAAATCGGGGACCATACATGTAACTTCTAAAAATGTAATCCAAGGGCCTTTCTTGCCATCATCCAATAATCAAGGGACCAAAATTGTCATTTCTGAAACTCAAAGGATATTTTACATCCAATTTAAGAAATTTGAGGGACTAAAAAGTTATTTCTCAAAACTTTTGACATTTTTCACCAAGGACTAGTATGACAAATTATGATTTCAAAAGGATCTTTGGTGACTTTTCTTTTAAAATAAGTGCCTAGGGACTAAATTTGACAAATTTTGAAAGTTGGGGGGCTGAAACGCCAATTATGCAATCTTAGCTCATTTTTCATCGATTTTAAACATTTTGCATGCTGAAACATATAAAACACAATTTTGAGATATTTTGATTATTTTGATGCATTCTTGGCAGTTTTAAGCGCGTTTTGCAGTTGATTTGACCAAAATGATGAGTATTTACACCGCTCGCCGGTGATGCTATCGTTGTTCCCCGCTTGATACGAGAATTTTGAACTAAAATAAAATCAATTCAATTGGTTTCAAATAAACCTTTTTGTGGTTTGGATCATGAGAGCCCCGCGCTATCCGTTGGTTTAATCAAGTTGCGTCTCACGATAAACTTTTCGTCACTCATGAGTCATTAAATGAGATTGTTTCCATTTTCCCTTGAGGGGGCCAGGACTTGGCTAGAAAAAGAACCCCCTCAATCCATTACAACATGGGAAGATCTTTCTAAAAAGTTTGTGAATCAATTCTTTCCTCCTTCAAAAATTACAATGTTACGAAATCAAATCATAAATTTTCAACAAAAATTTGATGAAAGTTTTGGAGAAGCATGGGATAGATTCAAGGAACTTTTACGTAAATGCCCAAATCATGGTTTTACCGATCTTCATCAGATTGATCGTTCTACAATGCTCTAACGCCGTCGATCAAGATTCACTTAGCGGCGCCGGTGGTAACATCTTGAGTCGTATGCCCACCGATATTAGAACGATTATCGAAAATAAGTCAAAAGTTGTCTCGTCTAGAAACCGACCGGTTGTTTTTAAGATTACTACTAATGATAACTACGTTGAGGAATGAGTTGATGGGCGTGATCTTGTTAATTCCATGATGAGAGAGTTTAAGATTGAGAAATCGAACAAGTCAAAGCCGTTCTGCGAAACATGTGTATTTGTGGTGGTCCTCATCCGTACTATAATTGTCAAGCACCCGATGGCGATCTCAGAAATGCTTCGTAGCTACGCTAATCGGTTCAAACATCAGAACCAAGGATATCGTGCCAACCAAATGGGACCACCCGGTTTGCACCCATTCCACAACAAAACCAAAACCATAACCAAAACCGTTATCAAAACCAATCTTACAATCAAAAGCAGGAGCTAATCTTAATCATGGTAATCAAAACTACCAAGCTCCTCCACCTCAAGTTTATCAACAACCTCCTCAATAACAATATCAAGCACCTCATCAAGTTGCTCCGAACAACGATTTCGACACATGAAGAATTCGATAACACCATTAAAAGTTTGCAAACTCAAATCACAAGTATGAGGAATGATTTCAAAAAGGAAATGGAAGCTACGGTAACAAGCGGATGAGTGAGATGAGGAATATGATGGCTAGTTTCTTTCAAGCTAATCAAGCTTCTACGTCTTATTCTCAACCCTCGGGTTCGGTTCTCTTAGAGTAATCGATTCCTAACCGGAGGTGACATGAAAGCGACTACCCAAAGTGGTGTTTGCTACGATGGACCCGACTCCTACCACTATTTCTTCTTCTCCGTCTCGTGTGGTAGACCGTGAGACCGGGGTGACAAAGGACCCGGTTCTTCCTACTAATAAGGGGAGTACCGAGAATGTCCAACCCATGGTTGTCCCGACGTCTGAACCCAGGATGCTCGGTTAGTCTGAAAAGACTAACCCAAAAACAACACTTCCGTACCCGTCAAGGATGAATGATCAAAAGCAATGTGAACAAGCAAATATTCAAATGGAAAAATTCTTTCAAATATTTCAAGATCTTCACTTGAGAATTAGCTTGAGGATGCTCTTCTTCTCATGCCTAAGTTTGTTTCGACACTAAAAGGATTGTTAAGTAACAAAGAGAAAATTTTGGATTTGGCAAAAACGTCTTTAAATGAGAATTGTTCGGCGGTTATTCTCAAGAACTTCCGAAAAGTTAGGTGACCCGGCAAGTTCCTCATTCCGTGCGATTTTCAAGGAATTATTCAATGCTCCGCCTTGGCCGATCTTGGCGCGAGTATCAATTTGATGCCGAAATCAATCTACGAAAAGCTTTCATACCCCACTTACAGAGCATGTATGACCTCGAGCTAGCCGACCGTACTACTACAAAACCAATTGGTATAGCCAAGGATGTTTTTGTTAAAGTGGGGAAGTTCGATTTCCCAGCGGATTTTGTTGTCATTGATTTTGATGCGACCCTCGAGTACCCCTTATTCTCGAAGATGCTTCTTAAGGACGGGCCATCGTTGATTGATGTTTATGAGGAGAAATCATGTTAAGAGTTGGAAAAGCGTTCGTTAATGTTAACCATACTTCTAAATCTTTAACCTACCAATATGATGTGGTCAAAATTAATGACACCGAGGTGACAAAGGACCCGGGAATTCCTACTAATAATGGAAGTACCAAAAATGTCTAGCCTCCGGTGGTTCAAAAAGTTGGGCCTAAACCATCGAGAATTGATCCAAGCCTTTCACGTTTTACGGTTAAGAGTTTGTCAACAATACGGGATGAGCAAAAGAAGAAACTAGAAAAGGATTCTTCAACGGTTGTGGTGGAAAATGCTAGCTCTAACAGCACACCACTTGTCCCACCTCCGCTTTCTGTTTGTTGTGTTGAACTTAAAAACGTCGAGCTTTCTTTGAGTGGCAATCCCGCTCCTTCTTCTGAAATTATGGAACTTTATTCCAAACAAATCATTTCTAATTCTTCCTCTTCCCTCACTCAATATGAGGAGGATGATTCTATCATGAAAGAAATCAAACTTATTTGAAAAGTGATTGGTTTCACCGGAAATTGATAACTTGCCAGACATAAAACCGAGGAGATATTCTTTTAATCGAAGAAATGCTCTATTCCTCTCCGAAGAAAAGAAATTAAAGAAGTCAAGCCGTCTACTAATCCCGAGGCCCGAGCTCAAGGATTCTTCCATTGATTTACTTCTTGAGGTTAATGATGAACTTCATTTCGTATGGATCTCTTCCCTTCGGGGAAGTGAGGATGGCGTCTTTGATTTTAAAGCGACTTCGCCAAATTGAATATTTGTTATATCAATATCTCGATTTACTTGAGAAGTTCATCGATGAACTTGCTCCCACCGACTCAATTCCTTCCGAGAATAAAAGCGAATACGATGATCCGTTTTCGAAGAAATAAAGTGAAGATTTGACTAATAAGCTTGTTGATTCGAGATCCACACTATTTTTTATCCGAGAGTGATTCCTTTTCTCGTGAGGATTTTCACGTAGATGATACGTTGATTTCGTTCCTTTCCGAGGACAAGATTTTTAATCCTGGGATACTCATCGGAGGACATTCTTAAACAAAAGTTAACAGGAAAAGGATCCTCTCTTGGATGCCTTCATATGTGAGCCTTTGAAATACATTTATCTATACCATGGACTTCCTTCTTATGGAGTCGTTTCTCTTTGATCCGTCATCCCGAAGTCCGCCCGTAAAACCACCGGATGATGGATCACTATTTCTTGATACACCTTATGTGAGTTTGGGAGGATTTATACCTTATGTGCTGGAGCCCGGCATTTTCTTTTCCTCCCAAACCACCCATTCTCTTCCCTCGGTGAGGATACCATCTTTGATCCGGGTATCCTTCCCGCTTGTTTCCCCAAGGACAAATGAATTCGGGGACGAGTCAGGCTAGCGTCTCGGTGAAGAAAAACGATGGCTTTGTGGGAGGCACCCCATGCTTATCTCTATCTTCTTTCTATTTTCTAATAAGTGACTTGAAGGGGTTAGCCTCTTCAATTTCGTGTTTGGTTGTTTGTGATGTTTTGTCAGGATTTTCCGATATGAAGACTCGTGCTCAAAGTTTGTCTTTTCTCCACTCGAGTTTCATGTTCGATCTTTGATAAATCCGATATCCCTAATCTTATCGACTAACGTTTATCTTCTAGCATACATAATAAACAGCTTTTTAGATTTTCGTTATTACCCTTGCCTTTAAACATTGAGGACAATGTTTCGTTTTAGTCTGGGGTGGGTAATCTTCGATTTGATTTGACCGCACTTGCTTATTCTTTGTTATGTTCTCTCGCAACCCCGTTTTTCCTTAAAAAATGAAAAATTGTGCAAAAATGAGAAAATTTAAAATTTTTTTGTAAGCTTTTGCTAGTTTTATGATTGAAAAGTCTTTGCGAGTTTCTTAGAAGTTTCTTTAAATATGCGTTTTCTTGAAATAGTTTTTGCTAATTACTTAGACAAGAGGCTATAAAATGCAATTCTAGCTCACAAGGCCAAGAATTTTCAAGTCTCCCTAAGTGATTTTAAATATGCGAAGCTTAAACAAGAATTTGCTAGTTTCTAATAAGTGACTTTAAAAATGCTAGACTTGAGATTATTGACGAAGCATTTGCTAAGTTAATATATGTTTTGACACCTTGTTGCTTTTCATTTGGTGAGAGTAGGAATAGAATTCGACTTAGGGGCGTGTTGAGCCCTAGCTTGTTCCCTTAACCATAGATAATCTAAAATTATGGCTAAGCATCCATGCGGATCTCATTATTTGGGATTTTAAATTTGCGGAGATCGAGGAATGATAGAGTTACTTATGAGTTTAGATGCTAAGCATGGAGTAGTTGGTTCTCTTTAGAGCCCATCGAAGGTACTTATGGCCTTTTGTTCCCACAAAATTGTTTCACCCCATATCTGTAATAAATAATTAAAGATGTTGAGTTTTCGGCGATAGTTAGTTCTTTATTCTTCTTTAGAGAATCTTTGCCCATGAGAGTTGGGTACATCAAGGAGTCTGTCGGTGTTGTGTAAATAGACAACTGATTCCTGATAGTTTGCTGCTATTGTTTCTATTGTTATAAAAGCCGTAGGGATTGGAGTTTGGCACAAAAATTAACATGAAATAAAGCCCAAATGTATTAAAGTTGAAAAATCCAAAGCTATAAAATTTTTCTATGTCGGCAATTAGTTGTCATGGACTTCTAAAAGGTTGAAATCCAAAGTCATAATAAGACTTCGATAAACGGTAATCCGTTGAGTTAGTGGTTGAAAAGACCAAGGGCCTAAATTGCAAAAATGCAAATGTCTGAAAAATAAGTGTTAAGCCAAACTTTGAATCGGGAGATATCTCCTAAATCGTGTTAAATTAGGACCTTGATGTGGACCTCATTCTTGTGTGCAACGGTTTTCGAAGGAAGATGGATAACTAATTAGCGACTTAGCTTTGTATCTTTATCGGAATAAAAATTATCGAAGCGAGAAACTTGAAGAAATTCATTTCTCACAAAAATAAAAAATTCTAGAGGAAATAGGAAAATGGGAGCAAAAGGTAATTACACAAGTAACTTCCATGGGTAGTGTTAGCATCTAAAGTCATATTTAACAATGATTTCGATTTTACGCTTAGTTTGGGGACTTGTGAAAAATCTGGGACGATGTATTCTATCCGTATGGTCACTCTCGAGTTGTGTTTCCTACTCCGTGATCCTAAAATGTCGTTTGAAAAATGTTGGAGTTATTGATCGACATGAAAGTTCAACATACCGTCACTCATAATCGGAATGTGCTTAATCGTAATATATATATATATGTGAAATAAAAAGGTAAGCGGGGCATTTTTAGAATTAAGGGTTCTTAATCTCTTTTGAGGAATCTTTGCTACTTTTCATATGTTTAGTAGAAAGAGATTGAAATCCTTAGTTTTAGAAGCGTGAGTTGATTGCATTGCGTGGGGACACGACAATGGTCTCATCTGGGGTATTTTGATATGTGCTAAAACACATATCATTTGTTTTATCAAATCGGACCCAAAATAACCAAGAAAGAGGCATTTATTGCTAATATTTCTTGTTTTCTTGAGTTTGCTTGTGCAGTACGGATATATCAAAACACGCAAAAGAAAGCCAAATCAGACAAAAACCAGAGCACGAGAGATAAAGAGTCCTAAAACTGAGCCGGAAGGTCAGAATTGTGCATCTGTGAAGATTTTCTTGCTAAAAGGATGATTTCTGAAAGATATGATCAAGTTTACAGAATTGGCAGAATCAGTCCCTGAACTTTCATCATTTCGCAGAAAATACCCCGAGTTTCAAATAGCAAAAGTGGCCCTTTGATTATTGAAGATTGACATGAAAGGTCCTTGGAATATATTTTTGAAGTCACACTTTGGTCCCTCGATTTTCAGAGTTGTACACTTTTGGTCCCTTTATCTTATACGGATCACATGTTTAGTCCTTATCTAAACCATTTTATTACTCCTTAAGCCCACCAAGCCGAACCATTTGAGACCATACCGGTCCATAAACCCAAGTCAAGCCCATATCACCCGGTCAATTCTACACCGGTTTGATTTAATTACGGTCAAAGAAGTCAAAACGAGTAAAATATTAATAACCTTTTACCGCCAAAAAACGTTTTTCCCCCTTTTACCCCAAACCCAGTTATACCAAGAACCCTAAAATACCCCCAAGATCAATTCGCCCAATCGAACCAAATTGAAGGGTATTTTTGTACTTTTGACTGACACACACCTGCTGACCACGGAATGCGGTTGGCAATCCGTGTCATATTCTCACCTCTGATTGGTCCAAGGTACATGTGCACATGATCCAAGGGTTTTGATGAAAGGATGATTGATGGGAATGATGATGATGTGGAAAGCGACTCGAGAAAGCACAAAGAATTGTTTCGGATCCTTCCAAGAGCTCAAGTTCATCTATAAATAGAACCTTCATTCACAAGCTGTAATCACCTTTATTTTCAGTAGCATAATTGTATTTCATTTCAGTTTTAAGTTTTCAGTAATTCTCATTTTGTATTTCCTCTTGTACTCTTAATTTCAAAAGTTTAATAGAATTCAGTTTTATTTTAAATCCTTATTTAGAGCTTCTATAATTTTCATTTGTTGTATTAATGTTCTCTTATAAATTCTAGCTTATTCTAAAAGTTTTCTCAGCTTGTTTCTTATTATTAATCCAAAATACAAAAAAAAAAAGAAAAATATTTAAAAATAAAAATATTTGAATTCTACTTTATAAGCTTATATAAGCTAGCTACTGTTTGATATAAGCCTATTTAAGCTTAATATAGCTTTTAGTAGGTTTATTTATGTTTAATCTCAATTCACAAACAAATTCTAAAATCATCAACCAAAGTCAATTGTGCGAAGTGGAATTGAATGGGTTTATCTGTTGATATGGAGTTGGATATGGGTTGATTCTGAGTTGGATTTGGGTTGAGATCAGTTTAGGATAGCGATACTTTGATCTCAGTTGCAAGCCATAGTGGCTAGGACCACTTGTAAGTCCAAATTTTACTTTATACTTAAATATGTAGTTAGATCAGTTAAATTTGCTTCTATTGTGTTTAATCTAGTATATTTAGTAATAATATAGCTTGTTTGATTGCTAGTTATTCTAGTTTTAGCTTAATTCATTATCTTTGTTATTCTAGTACTTAACTGCATAAAATAGGTTTGATATAATTATGTGTTCATTCAGTGTTCTAATAGGTCCATATAGGTTTAATTTGAGTAAGCTGAATCTTGTTTAGGATTAGTCTAGCTTGGATTTGAGTTTGGATTTAAAAGTAGTCAATCAGTTCTATAAAAGTGTTTGGTACAAAATGCATATCTGTGTTAGAGGTTTTTTTCAGAGGTTAAGACCAGTTTCTTGAGTCTAATTTAGGTCTATTAGAGCCACTTCTGTCATTAGTTGCATTAGAACATCCTAAGTCAAAATTACATTAGATCATTTATACTTCATACCGTTGGATTCACTTCTCAAATCTTTGCATATAGGTTTAAAAATAGTAGATCTAGCTTGCATTAGTCATAATTAGGCCTAAAACATCATTAGCATTTAACAAATTTAGTTCAAATCTCATTTAAGTCAAAATCTCATTTCGTCTTAAAGTCAAAGTATAAGGGTTTTGCAAAACTTTGTGGATTTTTCATGCACTCATTTCGACTCAAAGTTATTGAAATTTGGGAATCACAAGTTCAATTGGTCAAGTTTATAAAACCGATTTTTGGAAACAGATGATAAGCACTAAATAAGCTGTCCAAAACATTGTGGTTTTACCTGTTCACACTCAGTGATTAGAGTGTGAAACTTACTTGTAGACCTTGCAGGGTTCAAATTAGCTTGTTAGGTCCGAAAATTAGTCTAGTTGCTGCTTTGGGGGTCTTGAGTTTCAAATTTCTGGTTTCTAATTAGCTTATTAAATAAGTTGTTATTTACTTTGAAAGTAGGTAGGTTAAGGTACGCTTGGCTTATTAGTAATTCATTAAGTTAAATCATTGTAATCGAGCTCTAGAGAGTTAGATCAGTTGCAATAGGTTATTATATAGTTGTTTTTAGCATAATTAGCCTCTGCTTTCATTTGGTACTTTTTGGTGATCATTTGCTTATTTTGAGTGCTTATTTATAAGCACTTTTCACATCAACTTGCATTTACTTCACACTAGCATAGGTTTTAGCATTTTTAATAAATTTAGAATAATATTTTAGAATTTCCTTGAATTTTTCATAATTTTATAGTACAGGTTTACTATTTTTCTTATTTAAAATTAATTTTTAATCATTTTTAATTACTTTTTAATACAAAAAATTCAGAAAAGCTTCAAAAAAAAATTTTCATTTTTCTTAGATTAAGAAAAGAAAAATGTAAAAAGCAAAAAAATTTTTTTCCATAATTTTTGTTTAGTTAAATTTGTAATTTTTAGCATTTAATTAGTTTTAAATAGTTTTAATTCGTAGAAAATAGAAAAAAGTTCAGAAAAATACAAATTAAATTTTGAAAAATCGTTTTAGCTATTTTAGAATTTTGAAAAATAGTTTCATAATTTTCCCACTTGTTTTCATAATTTTTAGATATTTAGTTTTATTTTTAAAATTAGAAATTAGTTTTTAATTCAAATAATTTCAACAAAAATCCTAAAAATTAGTTTTAATTCCTAAATAGTTTTCAAATATAATTTTTAGTTTAAAAATAATTTTAGATCATATTTAGGATTTAGATTAGACGTAGTTGCATTTTATTTACGTTTCATTTATTACATTTTAGTTTAATTCGCGTATTTAGGATTCCCCGTAGTGTAATTTCCCTTTTATGCTTCCCTTGCCCCGTAGTTTAGAAAACATCAAATTATCCCCTTTTCCCTTTCAAATCCCGATAATCGCGACGTGAGTTGAAAATTCCATTCAACCCTCGTTCGGAACGATCTCGGTGCTTAAACCTAACACGTTTGAGTTACCCATATACCACACACTTCTATTATTGGTTTCCCGAGCGAATCAATTTCACATAGAACATACCTCAGAGATAGTGGATGAACTTGGTGAAGTAGCTACCATAGCAAGCAGAACAAGTTCTTGTTCACTTCATGCTCAATCAAAGCTTCCAAGACCATCTCTTGATTCCAAGCATTAAATCGGTTCCTCATCAAAAGTTGTGCTCCAATCAAACTCTTCCATTGGAACCATAGAGTAAGATTCTGGTTCATCATCAAATTCAGCACTCCATCAACCTCGATAGATTTTCTTGAGCAACCAAAGCTTTTGGTTTTGGTTCAGTAATAGAACTTCCTTATTTCAAGCTTGGGTTTCTCAATCATCCTATTTTCCGATATTGCAAACTTGCATTCTCTTGCAAAGTGTCTAGTTCTTTGACAATTAAAGCATTCAATCTTGGATTTGTCAAATGCTATACCCTGTTTGGGTTTGAAGTCAACACATCTTCCTATTTTCTTCATGAACTTCTTGATCCTTGCGATGATCATGGCAACTTGCCATCTTATGTCGATTTCTTCTAGATCATCCTCATCAATTTGCAACAAATCTTCTTCATAAATAGGGTAAAGTGGCTTGTTGATCAAAGAAGGAACATACAACATCTTCAGAGTTGATGGTGTTTGATGGTGATGGGGTGGTAGTAGTCATGGTTGCAAATATTCGTTATCACCAAAGTACTTTGAATAGGATAAGCAGTACTTTTAGTGGAAATCTGCCTCTCTTTTCGGAAGACACAAAAGCAATGTTGTGAGATTTTGAACTTGTTTGACCATTCATCTCATGCTCATACACCTTTAAATTATTGTATAGATCATCAAAGTCCATAGTATCCAAACCAGATTGTCCTCTAATCATAGTAGCAACCACATGCCATACGGATGGCAAACTTCTTAAGAACTTCAAATTAACATCTTCAACAGATACCTTTGCTTCGTATAACTCTAGCATACTAAGGAGATTTTGGAATCTATCATAGGCAGCATCAAGAACTTCTCTTTCACCAACAGTGAATGTTTCAAACTGTTGCTTCAACAGAATTTTATGCATCTTCTTGGAAGCATCATTACCTCCAAATCTTGTCTTGATAGCGCCCTAGTTGTTTCGCATCCTTAGCATCATGAAACTTTAGCGGTGGCCATCAGGAATAGACAATGATATGTTGAGACCTTTTCTTGATTTCTTTTGTAGCTGCGGCAAGGTAGGTGAGGTGGTTTAGGTTGTCAGGAACTTTTAGGTTCTTCAAGAACGACATTACCATTGAAAATCACATCCCACAGTGCATGGTCTAATAGCGTATTACCTCATATTCATGCTCTAGAGATCATATTCTCCTTCTTGATGATAGGAATTCGAGTGAGGTGATGGATGGGGTGGTGGAGCTTCAGTCAACATCTTTAGGGTTTGTAGATAAATCGGTTTTAGGGTTTCTTAATCGAGTTTCCACAAGCTCGATACCACTTGTTGGATCGATATACTCTAACCAAACTAACTATGTAGCTTGTAAGGGTTTAGCAACCTTGGATAAATCCAAAACTACTAACAATGAAACACTGATATAACTCTATTAAGTATGCGGAATCTACTTTAACAAAGCTAAGAAGAATAACTTTAAACTTCAACGATTATATTAAAAACCAAACTTTGAACCCGCGTATACAAGATTCACTAACAAACCCTAATCGCTAAATCTAATATCTTACTTGCATGTAAGTTCTAAGTCACGTATCTCTAATGCCAATCTAGGGGTCCTTTTATAGGCATAAGGATTACCATAGTCGGTTTACAATACAATCCTATGACAAGTAATACTAATTCTAATCTAAGAATATTCTAGAATTACATAATAATCCTTGAACGATTTGCATAGCGTCCTTTATATCAGTACTTTGACATGGCAGTACTTTGACTTTCTTTATTAAAGTACTTTGACTTTCAGACATATGACTTTATATCCCAACATTAATAATGAAAATGGTTTGTCCTAGACGTGAGAATGTTTCAGAAAATGATCAGGGGATAAGTATCCTTTACAGATACTTTGACTTTGATTTATATCCCAACATTAATAATGAAAAAGGTTTGTCCTAGACGTGAGAATGTTTTTAGGAAAGTGATACGGGGAGAAGTATTATTTTAGAAATCATTTCGAAAAGTTTCTTGTATAAAAGGAAATTTATCTTTAGTTTTAAAAAGAAAAAAAAATATACCTTGAGTTTTGAAAAAATCCCATATTGTTTGTGAGTTATGTGCGAAATAGAGATCCTAGACTCGGGAAGAAAGTAAGCTACGCGTTTACATAGCTTGTAGAATGATAAATATATTACGATTGTTTCCATGAGACCAAGACCAAGACGAAGCAAGTTGAATTGTTCCTTCAAACGGTTTGGTGAGGACGTCGGCTATGTTATCTTTGGATGATACCTTCTTGTTAATACAAATAAACCGTAAAAACGTTTATTAATATTTAGCGATCTCTTTTGTGTTTTGTTGATAACAAATATAATGTTATCATAAGTAAAACTATAAGGATACATGTTATTTTTGTAAAGCATCTACATATAGTCATTTAATTAAATTTTTGTAATAATTCATTTGTTGTAATAGTTTATTAGGATGGGTAAAACCACAACCCATGACCCATACCCATGGAGCATATCCATAACCCATGGAGTTAACCCATACCATTGACTAGATGCATTGCATCTATTAGATACATTGTATCTACTTAGATACATATGGTTCAAACCATGACCCATGACCCATAACCCAAAACCCCATGGGTAAGAGGAGGCGTCTCACGCGGATCCCTGGTTACACTAGAAGGCGGATCCCTCAAGCAAGGGATCCGTGCAACAATGGCAAGAATTTGCCTATAAATAGAGAGCCATTTCTTCATTTTTTACTCACTCTTCTTAAAATTCTATCATATATTCTTACACTCTTCTAACAAAAGATAACTTGATATAGAGAGTTGTTCTTCTTTCTTTTATTGTGATTCTCATATAGGTCCTTCTTTAAGGCGAGATCACGTGCATTATACAAGTCATCCAAGGAAGGGGTCCTTGATTGATTTGTTCCTCTACAAGATTTATGTAGCGAAGATCTTGTATTTCATATTTCATATATTTATTGTGTTATAATAGTGTTGGTTTGGTCCTCCGTGTTACGGACTCGGTATTTAGCTTTGTACCGGAAAAAGGTGTAAGCAACGTTGTGAAGGCTTCTCCGCCAAGTTGAAGGAGTTTGTTGACATAGTGCTTGAACTCTAGAGTAGGTAACTCGGGGAGTGCAGTAGGGCAAGGAAGGTGTCCTTGTAGCCGAACCACTATAAATCGGTTATGTCATTTCTATCCTTTACTTTACTTACTTTACTTGCATTAATCTTAGATCTATACTATCTCTACATCCATTCGATTTCACATAACATCGAATCTAAAAGTTTTTGAAACTAACTTAAAATGGTAAAACGCTACTCAACCCCCTTCCTGGTTTTCTAGTTGGCATCCAAGAGCTTAAGTTTATAAAAGTTTTAAAGTAAATCGTATTTTAAAACTTTTAGATCACTATAAGGTTCTAAAAATTACAAGGAAGG
>OU343225.1:176745228-177066990 GCA_910596185.1 Chrysanthemum makinoi
AAAGGCTTCTCCGCCAAATTGAAGGAGTTTGTTGACATAGTGCTTGAACTCTCGAGTAGGTGACTCGAGGGAGTAGGCGGAAGGTATCCTTGTAGCCAAACCACTATAAATCGGTTGTTGTGTCATTTCTATCCTTTACTTTTACTCACTTTACTTGCATTAATTTTAGATCTATACTATCTCCTAATTCATACGATTTCACATAACATCGAATCTAAAAGTTTTTGAAACTAACTTAAAATCGACAAAACTATTCAACCCCCCTTCTAGTTTTCCACAATTGGTATCAGAGCTAAGTTTATAAAAGTTTTAAAGTAAACCTGATTTTTAAAACACTATGGGTTCCAAAATTACAAGGAAGGACAATCAATGCAACGACCTCCACTACTTGAAACTAATGGTTTTATATATTGGAAAAATAGATTTGAAACGTATGAGAAGTCTAAAGATATTGATCTTTGGTACATTATTGTTGAAGGCGATTTTGAAGCCACTGCAAAAGATGAAAATGGAAACTTAGTTAACATACCTCATGATAAACTCACCGATGATATTAAGAAAAAGCTTTCCAAAATAGTGAAGCTAAAATGGTTTTATATAATGCTTTACCCAAAAAGAATTCGAAAGAATTTCCATGCTTAAAACCTCTAAAGAAATTTGGAATTCTTTAGTTGTAACTCATTAAGGTAACCAACAAGTTAAAAACAATAAAATAGATTTATTTGTTCAACAATATGAACAATTTTCAATATCGGATGAGGATACTATAGATCATTCTTTGGCTAACTTTAATACTATAATTACATCTTTACAAGCACTTGATGAATCTTTCTAGTCGTAATCAAGGAGATATCTGGCACTTCCATCCAAGTGGAGATCTAAGGTGACGACAATCGAAGAATCAAAAGACTTGTCAATCCTCACTCTTGATGAACTCATAGGCAATTTAAAAGTCTATGAGCTTGTCCTCGCTAAAGATTCCAAAGCCTCAAAAGTGAAAGAGAAGCACAAATCTCTTGCCCTTAAAGCCAAGAAAGTCTCAAGCGATGAAAGAACTCCTCTTCGATAGTGATGACGCAGGAGAATGCTATGACGGTAGGGACTTCAAAAAGTTCTTTAGAAGGAAGGGAAGATACGTCAAACAACCATATGACGACAAGAAAGGATTCGGAAAAGCAAAAGGGACGAGAAGCAAGGGATGATCGCGCTTGTTTTAAATGTGGGGACCCAAACCACTTTATTAGTAAGTATCCCAAACGGATGAACAAAAAGCATTCGTGAGGTTCGTGGGGAATGAGCGAGGAGATCTAAGAAATTTATCTCATGGAAAATGACGAGGTATGTCATGAATATATAGTAGTTCATCATTAGATGATGACTCATCGCATAATGAATATGATAAACTTTGCAAAATTAGTTTAAAAGTAATCAACAAAAACAAGTTTTTGAAAACCAAAATCAACGTTTAGAAAAGGAAGTCATGAAGTTAAAAGCAAATATAAAACGTCTAGAAAAGGGGAAGATAGCAAGTGGGGAATGTGAACTTTGCGTCAACTTCAAACACTTGTTGATCATCTAGACTCTAAAATAGCTAGAATGAATACTAATACTGTAGATATGATATTAGATGGTGTTAAAACAGAAACAACCAAAGGTTAAGGTTTCAGAACTTGATGCGCCAACTAGTGAAACAAAGAAACATAATTCAAAAGCAATAGAAAACAAACCACTCAGAGGATCCCACGGATCCCACAAAAGGGAACCGCTAGTGTGCGCCAGGGATCCGTGGGTCTTCAAGCAAAAAGTAGTAATAATATAGCTTCCTCATCTAGAACCGATTTTGTTATTGTTAATAAGAAGAAACCAACCCATGTTACCATTAGACAACCACCTCCTGACAAAATCAAAGTATTACAAGAAACAAAACATCATTTTCAAAACCGAATACATCTAGGAGACCTAATAATGTCTATCCGAGAAGTAACCATCAAATGGGATGGAATGCAAACATTCAAAACAGTTTTCAATTTCAAAACTTTGCACCATGGAACACATACTCTCCTTTTCCATATATGCCTAACATGAATGGAATGTTTAACGCTAATGAACTCATGAACAAATGGGGACCAAACTTTTGAGTTAATTGTTTTCTTAGGTATGCTTAAAGGTCGACCTAGATCCGGATGAGTGGATCAAGGATAGCGGGAGCACGAGGCACATGACCGGCAATAAAGATTTATTTTCCCCATATGAATCATTCAATGGAGGAAATGTGGTATTTGGAAATAGCAAAAGCAAAATCATCGGTAAAGGTACGATTTCTAAAAAATCTCTAACCATTAACGATGTGTGTCACGTAGAAAACCTAAACTTTAACCTCTTAAGTATAGGAAAAATATGTGATAAAAAGTGCAACGTATTTTTAACCGAAACCGTAGTAAGATATTGGAAAACGGTATCACTATAGGTAGAGGAATTAGGAAACATGGAGTCTATGTCATTAAAATCGGTAATGAACCTAAGACAAACTTTGTCTTACCTCTATGGATGATACTTCGACCTCATGGCATCGAAGATTAGGTCATGCCAATATGCGACTTCTTCAATCGCTATCATCCAAAGATCTAGTAAGAGATCTACCAAATTTAAAATATGAACATCACTTTTGTGATGCTTGTAATGTAGGAAAACAAGTCCATGCTAGTTTCAAAGCTAAAAATATGGTCTCTACAACTAAGTGTCTAGAATTACTACACATGGATTTATTTGGTCCATCCGCTATCCAAAGTTATGGAGGCAACTACTACATTTTGGTTATAGTGGATGATTACTCTAGGTACACATGGACTAAATTTTTAAAGAACAAAACTAAACGTTCGATTACTTTGAAATATTAAGTAAGAAAATCCAAAGACAATTAGGAAGTCCCATAGTGTCTATTAGAACGGATCATGGTAGGGAATTTGATAATGAAGTGCAATTTGGAGCCTTTTGTGACGCTAATGGTATTACTCACAACTTCTCAAGACCTCGCACTCCACAATCGAATGGGGTAGTTGAAAGAAAGAATAGAACCCTACATAAAATGAGTCGCACCATGCTAAATGAGCAATCCATACCTCAAAATTTTGGTGCAATGCCGTTGATACATCAACGCACATACTTAACCGAGTCTTAATTAGACCATTTTTAGGAAAAACTCCATATGAGTTACTTAGAGGCAAAAGCTCTACGTTAAATCATTTTAGAGTCTTTGGTAGCAAATGTTTTCTACTTAACACTAAAGATTACCTTACAAAATTTGATCCTAAATCAACCGAAGGTATCTTTTAGGTTACTCTCCTAATAGCAAAGCTTACGCCATATTAAATAAAGAAACAATGAAGGTTGAAGAGTCATTAAACGTAAAATTTGATGAGAGTCCACCCAAACCTACTCTACCTCTTGTCGATGACGAGATTGTCAAGAGTGAAGCTATTGAAATAAAGAAAAAGACAAACGAAGAAGAAGAACCTTTAGATAATGAAATCATCAATATTAAAGAGTCTAAAGATTACCCCGTAGATAAGGTCATAGGAAAATTAAACGAAAGAACCTTAAGGTTTCAAGTCCAAAACCAAAGTAGCTTATTTTGTTTTGTCTCAACCATAGAACCTAAGAATACACAAGAAGCCATAAAAGATGAAAGTTGGGTAATGGCTATGCAAGAAGAGTTAAATCAATTTGTTTCTAATGATGTTTGGACCCTCGTCCCTCCACCTAGTAATCAAACCATAATAGGAACCAAATGGGTATATAAAACAAGTTAGATGCAAACGGTGTAGTGTCTAGAAACAAAGCTAGACTCGTTGCCCAAGGTTATAATCAACAAGAAGGAATAGACTTTGATGAGACCTATGCCCCCGTGGCTAGATTAGAGTCTATAAGAATACTTCTTGCTTATGCTTGTGCTAATGATCTTAAGCTTTATCAAATGGATGTCAAAAGTACTTTTCTAAATGGTTTTATTAATGAAGAAGTATATGTAGCTCAACCTCCGGGCTTTATAGATTTTGAAAACCTAAACATGTGTATAACTTAAAGAAAGATCTTTATGGTCTTAAACAAGCTCCAAAAGCTTGGTATGATAGACTCAAGTCATTTTTAATCAAAAACAACTACACCATGGGGTTAGTTGATAATACACTTTTTACTAAGAAAAGGGAATCACATATAATCATTGTTCAAATATATGTAGATGATATTATATTCGGATCTACTTGTCAAGACATGTGTGATGATTTCTCTAAAATCATGCATGACGAGTTCGAGATGAGTATGATGGGAGAACTTAGTTTCTTTCTTGGTCTTCAAATCAAACAAGTAGAAGATGGTATCTTCTTTAATCAATCTAAATACATAAAGGAGATGTTAAAGAAATTTGGTTTAGAAGAAAAACCATAAGACACCAATGTCATCCAAAACTAAACTCACAAAAGATGAAGACGACGAATCCATTGATAACACAAAATACCGTGGCATGATTGGTAGTCTCTACCACGCTAGTCGGCCGATATTATGTTTAGTGTTTGTCTATGTGCTAGGTTTCAAGAAGATCCTAAAACATCACATCTAGAAGCCGTAAAAAGAATATTTAGATACATTAAGGGTACAACTCAATTAGGATTGTGGTATCCTAAGGGCACGGTGGTAGAAACAATTGTATATGCAGATTCTCGACCATGCAGTGATTATGACCAAAAAGTACAAGTGGGGTATGTACTTTTATGGGATGTTGTTTAACATCTTGGTTATCAAAGAAGCAAACGGCATTTGCCATATCAACAACTGAAGCCGAATATGTCTCCGCTGGCAAAGCATGCCAACAAGCACTATGGATGAAACAAACGTTAGTTGACTACAACATTCACCTAAGTGACATAGCCATTCTATGTGACAACAAAGGTGCCATCGACTTAAGCAAGAATCCGTTATTGCACTCTCGCACAAAGCATATAGAGATTCGTCATCACTTCCTAAGAGACAATGTTCGAAAGGGGAACATCTCTATTGAGAAGGTAGCTCAAGACAACATAGCCGACGCCCTCACCAAACCGTGGAAGGAACAATTCAACCTACTTCGTCTTGGTCTTGGTCTCATGGAACAATCGTCGTAATTAGTTTTAAACTCTACAAGGTATGTAAACACTAGCCTTCTTCTTTCTGTGTCTAAGATCTCTATTTCACGCACAACTCACAAGAAATACGGGAATTTTCAAAACCCAAGATAAGTTTTTTTATAACTCGACTTTCATAGTCTTCTTATTTTTCAAGACAAGTACCTCTCATGCCTAGGACAACCTTTCATTATTAATACAAAGTAAAAACCCGTTTCCATTGCATCTCATGTCTTTTGAATGCTAAAGAGGACACATAACTAATATGTGTTTTCGGTACATTCATTTAAGCAACAATGAATTAAGGAGCACTCGGGTTATCTCACATAATAGTGTGCTTTTTCACTTCTAGCTTATTTTTCTTTTCTTTTTAGGAGTCGAGATAACCGCAACTCCAAATGGTTTGCATATAGGCACACACTAGGCACAAATGTTTCCAAAAGGAAAATTTTGAATGCTCGAGTCACCAGCACCCACGGATCCCAGCATTAACGCTGGACGGATCCTCAAGGGAAGGATCCGTGGGATCCCGGGAGACGAAGCTAAAATTATCTTCTATTTTTCTCACTTTGGATGAAAACTTCTATATTTTCATTATTTCATCTTTTTTTTGAGTATGTTACTTAATGCTTGTGTTCTCATGATCACATGCCTTAAATTCATATCTAATCATTAGATTTTAGTCCACATTTTGGGTCAAGCATTCATTACAATGCATTATTTTTCTATAAATAGGATTCCCAAAATGCTTGCATATTCATCACTCTCAATCTCACAAACAAACATCATCATGTCATCCAAAAGATCTTCCAACATAGATGAATCACCTAGTGCAAACAATCCTTTTCAAGAAATCCAAAATTTTGTCCTCCACCCACCAAAGTACCACCACCCAAATCTAGAAAAACCGCACGGATTAGCATCCAGCCTTGTTGTTTAGAAAAACCATCATCAAATGGTTCATCACCAACCACCATTCACCACCACAAATGCTTCCATTGTAGCACCTCCTTCATCTCCAACAAGTAAACCAACTTCATCACCCATCAAATCCCCACCTAAGGTCACTCTTTTGGAACTCCTTAAGACTCCAACAAGATCCCAACAAACCAACCAAAAAGAACTAGTCTTTTAAACACCTCCCACATCTCCACACACAATCTTCAAAGACCTTGAAACCTCACCACCTTTAGCTCCCATTGTGTTACAAGAACATCTAGGTTCTTTTCCACCACCACTTCAAACATTCCGACTTTGATCCGTATTTTCCAACTTTTCCACCACAATTCCGCAACTCAAACAAACTAACCCGAAAAACTTCCGCACACATTACCCACATCACTTACATTGTGAACATTGCCAATCCACTAGGGATCTTGCAATAGAAATTAGGGAAGAAATGCGATTCATACTTAACCTCATCCTTGATCGCATCAACATCATTACTCACCAAACCTTCCATCCATAACCTTATGCAAGCATGGAAGGAATCATTTTATTATTTTTAGTATTTTCTTTTGAGTCATTTTTTAGAACAAGTCTTGTTCTTAGTTTTACATGCTTGTATGTGGCATAAATACCACTACACTTTGTTATTTTATTACAAGGCTTTGTTTACATACCTTGGCTCCCAATCTTGATTCTCGTCAATCACAAGATTATTTATGCATTTTACTACTAACCTTTTCTTTGTAGGTTTTCTTTTCTCTGACGCCCCATTCTGGGGGAGCTACCGTCAAGGGGAGTTAGAGATATGGACTATTTTTCCACATTTTATTTTCTTCATTAGGGCTTTTGTTTCGACAAAAAGGGGAGAAAAGTAAAACTTATTTCAAAACATGAATCTAATCTTCATCATAACATTATGTTTTGTCATCAACAAAAAGGGGGAGATTGTTAATACAAATAAGCCGTAAAAACGTTTATTTATATTTTACGATCTCTTTGTGTTTTGTTGATAACAAATATAATGTTATCATAAGTAAAACTATAAGGATACATGTTATTTTTGTAAAGCATCTACATATAGTTATTTAATACAAATTGTTGTAATAATTCATTTGTTGAAATAGTTTATTAGGATGGGTAAAAACCACAACCCATGACCCATACCCATGGAGCATATCCATAACCCATGGATAACCCATGCCCATTGAAGGTGCTTAGCCTAGTACCTAATAAAGGGTAGGCGACGTTGTGATAGGATTAGTTCTCCTAAGGTGTTAAAGAACTCAGTGGTTAGCCTAGCACCGTATAAAGGGTAGGCGACGTTGTGTTAGGTGTGGTTCGCCTTGGTGTGAAGAACTCGGTATTTAGCTTTGTACCGGAAAAAGGTTAAGCGACGTTGTGAAGGCTTCTCCGCCACAAGGAGTTGGTGTAGTGCTTACTAACTCTCGAGTAGGTGACTCGAGAGTGGAGTAGGGCGAAGTGTCTTTGTAGCCAACCACTATAAATAACTTGTGTTGTGGTGACGTGCTTCTTACTCTTTATATTTCATTTCACGTTTATATATCCATCTATCAACGTCCAACATAAACAATCAAATGGATTGACATAAGTCGATCTAAATATTTAAAAGGAAGTTTTAAATTGGTAAAACTATTCAAACCCCCCTTTTAGTTTTCCACAGAAAGCTCAAGGCAAAAGATGACATTGGAGTCTTCGTTGGATACTGTGAAAACTCAAAGGGATACCGGATCTGGAATCGTCGTACAAAGGAAATTATGGAAACCATTCACGCTAATTTTGATGAGCTCACAGAAATGGCTTCTGAGCAAAACAGCTTGGAACCCGGACATAACCGTCTCAACTTCCCCCAATCATCAGCTGATCAATCATTTCAACTCACTCGTCGTCAGATGGAAACGTTGTTTGCTCCATTGTTTAGTGATGATCTTGATCAATGTGCTCCAGATGTATCAAATGTTTCCGCTGCTCAACCTGATACTAATCCATTACTCGATACACTGAACCAACAACAATGTTGCTGATGCACCTCCGAATCTCAAACAACAAAAAAACCGCCTAATGACAATGACCCAGCTGATGATATTCTTAATCAAGATGTACCTGCACCCGCAGATTATGATGGAAATGCATTCTTTAACCCCTTCGCTACTGAAATTACAAATTTTGATGTTGCTGAATCCTCAAACAGCCATTTGAATCCACCTAATCTACACAATGTATACCAACATCAACCCTCCACACACCGATGGACTAAAGACCATCCTCTTGTTAACATAATTGGCAACCCAAACCAACCAGTCGTAACAAGACAACGCCTTCAGACTGACGGAGAACATTGCATTTATGCACTCACTGTTTGTCAATCTGAACCTAAAAACATTAACAAAGCAATGACTTATGACAACTGGATTGAATCCATGCAAGAAGATCTGAACCAGTTTAAACGTTTAGAAGTATGGGAATTAGTTGAAAGACCAACATGGGTCTACATCATTGGTCTCAAATGGATTTGGAAGAATAAGTTAGATGCTGAAGGTACAGTTATCCGAAACAAGTCACGTCTGTTGGCTAAGGGTTATAGACAAGAAGAGGGTATCGACTTTGAAGAATCATTTCCTCGTTGCTAGACTTGAGGTGTACAGATTTTTCTGGAATTTGCGGCTCACATGAACATCACTGTATATCAGATGGATGGCAAAACTGCTTTTTGAATGGTAAACCAAGGAAACAGTCTATGTTAGCCAACCAGAAGGATTTGTTGATCCAGAGTTCCCTAATCATGTCTACAAGTTGAACAAGGCTCTCTACGGTCTCAAACAAGCCCATCGACGCGATAAGTTGTCATCCTTTCTCCTTGCTAATCATTTTATCAAAGGATCGGTCGATCCAACATTGTTTATTCAATATCATGGGGCACACATTTTAATTGTTCAGATTTATGTTGATGATATCATTTTTGGTTCCACCCACAAAAAGTACTCAAATGCTTTTCCACACCTAATGAAAACAAATTTTGAAATGTCAATGATGGGTGAACTTACGTTCTTCTTAGGACTACAAGTTCATCAATCACCCCGTGGTATTTTCTTAAGTCAGTCCAAATATGCTCTTTAAATATTGAATAAACATGGAATGCAAAGTTGTGACACCTATGCAACACCAATGGTACACACCAACAAACTAGGTGCTAATTTACATGGGAAATTGGTGACCCTACCAAATATCGGCAAAGATATTGGGTCTCTCATCTAACAAACAAGAGGACCCCGATATTGTATTTTCTGTATATCTTTGCTCCCGTTATCAGTCAAGGCCAACTGAAAGACACCTCTCTGAGGCTAAAAGAGTCCTCCGATACATAAAGGGAACCATTAACTTGGGGATCTGGTATCCCAAGGATTCTGGTTTTGAACTAATAGCTTTTTCAGACACTGACCACGCAGGATGCTTAGATTCACGGAAAGTACTTCGGTGGTTTACAATTCCTTGGTGATAAATTGTTGTCATGGCAATCAAAGAAACGGGATTGTACATCGTTGTCCTCAACTGAAGCAGAATATGTAGCCATGTCTACGTGTTGTGCTCAAGTCATTTGGATGAGAACACAACTCAAAGACGATGGTTATGTATTTGACAGAATTCCAGTACTGTGACAACCGGTGCTATTGCAATCTCGCAACACCGTTCAACACCAGTCAAAGCACATCGATCTTCGATATCACTTCATCAAAGAGCATGTGGAAAAGGGTACCGTTGAATTATACTTTGTAGGTACAGAACACCAATTGGCGGATCTTCTCACTAAAGCCTTGCCTCCCGCAAGATTTACTGATTTGATTCACCGTATTGGTATGAGGTGTTTGACTCCAGAAGAATTGGACGAACTTTTAAAACATTCTTGAAAATTCAAACACCAAAACCACTTTTGTAAAAAAATTTCAAAAACAAAATACAAAGATATAAAATCTGATAAAATCCAAAAATATTCTTCTATCTAGAAATCAAACATTGCAAGTACAAAACTTCCATCAACACATTGTTCCATCAAACATTTCATCATTTTTTCTCGAACAAGTGTTGAGGGGGAGAAAGTAAATATTTTTCAGTTTCATAAAACCTTGTACTTGCATGTTACCATAAACACATTGTTTCTTCTAAATTGTGGATATGTATCTTGTCAAATACTCTCCTCGGACTCAAATGTTTTCAAATTTCACTATTTCAAAAGTCGAGGGGAAGTATCGTTAAGTTTCTTACCTAAAATGTGTTTTGTCTAACCAAAATGGAAGTAATGGGTCTTGTTGAAAAAGTTTGAGGTTGAGGGACTGATTATGTCACTTTTGCAAAATTATTTTATACAAAACCAACCTTCCAACTCTCATTCACCACCAACTTGCATTTACTCCAAAACCAACCAAGATCCAACGGCTATCATTCAACCTTCAAACTCCAACAAATTCAAAATCTGTAAGTGGAATAAGATTTAGATCATGATTTTAAGCTAAGGTTTTCAAAATCTTTAAATCTAACGTTAAATCTTTCGAACCTTTGATTTTTGAGTATACGCGTATGCGTAGGAATTGGGATTACGCATATGTGATGTTGTGATGAAATGGTTGGTGTCAAAACCCTTCTAAACATGTTATAAAGCCATTTCAATCATAAATTTGAACCCAGAAACACGAATGGAATCATTTTGAATAATTAGGGTTTAAGTTCATATTTGGGGATTTTCGTATTCATGTGTTTTTGTGCAATTAGATGCTTAGGTTAGTATTAGAACATGGTTAATTACATGAAATGGGCCTTTAATTCCACCCAGAAACATCAAAATGTGAAAATTAAAGTTTTAGGGTTCATAAGGTCGTTGCCCTTGAATCTTTTGATTCTGTGGGTGTTTTGTGTTAAAATATGTTATAGACTACTCCTTAGACATCTAGGAATGTGCAGAAAACAATATTGATTGATCTCCATGGTGTAATCTATTAAGCGTAGATTCTAGGGTTTAGGGTTTTAGGAACCTTACGCCTAACTGTTCTTGGCTTAAATGATTTGACTTTGTGCCTGTTTATATCCGAGAGTATTAAGATGCTTAGTAATCAAGTTTTCATGTTTATATGTTTGAGGTTTCTTACACGAAATTCGGACTAAAGGTGTTCATGATTTACGCATATGGAAAACCTTTATGCAGTTGTTAAGCATAAGAGTAATCTTACGCGTAACTCTTTTGCATAAGGGGTCTATTGGGACTACGCCGTATCCCCGAAGGATATGCGTAAACTTGAATGTTTACGCCTAAGCTTTACTCTTACGAGTAAAACTTATGCGTAACATTTTGCTAAAGCTTACGCGTAAGCCTTTAAGCCTTTGGACCAGCTTTACGCGAAGAATTTCTTACTAAGGCTTTCCCTACGCTTTAAGCTTACGCCACGCCTAAAGCTCCTTTTTACGCATAAATTCACATGTTTACGCTTATGCCAACTATTCACCTTTTTTTGAAATGTTACGCGTAGTATAACTTGTAACTGTTACACTTAAGCCACAAAACAAAAATATTACTCATAAGCTCTAAAAGGTTAAAATGTTGTGTGCTTAAGTGAAATTTGGACATTAAAACTTCAAAATTAACAGATTCAACGAACTTATCACATCAACTTAAAACAATTGGACTTAAAGTGACTTTGGACTCGTAACATTCATAAACATGATAATTTCAAACAATTAATTGGACAATAAAAATCCAACTAAAGCTAACATAATGTGATTCAATATGTTGGTTCTTCTGTCTCAATACCTTTCAGATCACGAAATGGATGTCAATCAAGAGAACCTCAATGCCCCAAATGAGTTCACTATGGTGATATCTTCCTTGACTACTACAACAAAACCATTGGCAAGAACAATCTTCGTGTCGACTTCAACAACTTCACATGCTCAGAATCCTCATGCAGAGTTGTTGTTGACATCCTCAAGAATCACCCTTTCCATCTCATGCTCACTAACTCGCTATAACACCCGAAATCTACATCCATCAGTTCCGCACACTATGGACAAAATTGACGGACAAGATGCAGTTAAAGTGACTCTTTGCACTAAGGAAGTCACAACACCGTGGGCGGATCTTCGTGTCATTCTTTCTTCTTCTGGTCATTCGGTCTATCAATACGTCCCAACTCCAAATGAGGAGGAAGTATTGGATTTTTATCAACTGGATATGACGAAGCTTCTGGGTTCATCTCCAAGCATTCCAGTGTCGATCTCAAAAATAGCCCACAACCCTGGAGGACCATCTACATCATGATCGCCAAATCAGTCTCAAGTAGAGATAGCGGTCATGAACACCTGAAGCTCATGCATCTTCACTTTGGGGATGGTTCAATTGAACCACATTGATTATGCTAGTTTGATCGGGAAGACATGATGCAACACTCACAGAAGCCCGTACCAAGATTCCCTTCATTAGATACACTAAGTTGCTAATCCACAATCTTCTCGGGAAGCACCAGGACATCCCTCTGAGACTGAATGACCCTGACACGCACTCTATGCTGAATGAGCCTACGTTAAACTCTGTTAGGTTCAAAGACACATCAACAAGAAAACAAGGTGGAAACTCTGCATGTTTGATTACCGATGTAATCAAGGATCTTCCGACCTACAGACGTTATAAGGAAGCTGTGCATGTGAGAAAAGTTGAGTTCATGGATGAAAAGACAACTCCAGTGGCTACTACAAGGGCTAAGAGAGCTGGAAGCACTGGAAGCACAAATAAGTATAAGAAAAGAAATCCAAGCCTAAAGAGGAAAGTCCCAGCCAAAATCGTTCATCCCAAAGCAGAACCAGAACCAATTAAACAAGGTGACGATTCTAAAACTGAGTCGGATGACCTTACTGTCTACTCCGAAGTACATACTGATAAGAAGACAGAGGACAAACCTGCTAGTCCTTCATCTGGCAAAGGGAAGAAATCGATCGAAGAAGAAGAAGAAGAAGATTCTGAATTGTAATATGATCCTAAGGATGAAGAGAAACAATTCCAGAAAACTCAGAAGCAACTAAGGTTGTAGAAAGCTGCTGAAGAGTTCAAACTTCAACTAATCAAAGGACCTGGAGGTTCCAGCAGTGGTGTTCTTGCTACATCAATTCTTGATCCGGTTAATCAACCCGGTAAAGGAACCGATGCCACCACAAAGGAATCTACAGAGGAACAGCAGCAAGATGATGAGGATATGTTTGATCGCGGATATAATGAAGATACTGATGAGAGAATCACAGAGAAAGATGTTTTAGAAGCGGAAAAGGAGAGGGCTGCAGACGAAGCTGCTAAGAAGGCCGAAGAGGAAAGCATAAGAATGGAAATAGATAACTACATTCTGGACAATCTTGAATACAACCCTGAGCAATATTCGGAACAACCCCATGACACTTCCAAAACTGAATCATCTTCTCACTCATCACCACCACCACCCAAAGAAACAACAAAATCATCATCAAAATCAATCAAGAAAAAGGCCGATACTTGGGCATCTCGCACTAAAGCCAAGATCCAGAAAGCGTTGCTTCAATCAAGAAAATGAAAACAAAGTCTTCAGGACGAAAGATTGAACATGCTGGCTGATAAGGTCATCGAGCTTTCTCTGGAGATGGAAAAGTTCGAGGGAGAAAGAGAACAGATCAAAGCATTTTTCAACAGAGATGTTCAAGGACAAATGGATAAGCAGATCAGGAACTACACTCATCACTTTCTCCTCAAATCAGTCCCTGCTGTTACTAAAGAAATGTTCACGAATCAGTTCTACCCAACACTCAAAACACTGGTCAGACAAATGATTACTACAACACCGGTGGTCATGCAAACCCGACCAGTCCAGCCTCTAGTTGTCACCGAAGCTGATTTGATTTCACAGTTGATTCTACAGATGTCTCCTAGAGCTCCTACTTTCACACCAGATGAATCGAAGCTGTATGCGGTATTTCTTGCACATCAACTGAAAACATCATGCAAGGAAGCTGCTGGTCAGGACAAGCGACCAAGACATGATGATGACAAAGATCAAGACCCGAATGCTAAACGTCAAAAGAAAACCGGCGGCTCATCATCATCCATGCCACCACCACCCCCTAAGACCACCACCACACCAACAAGACAAGCTTCTCAACGACCTCCTTCATCTGACAAACCTCGGGATGCAGATTCTCCAACACCACTGCAGAAAACCAGTGATCACTTTACCTATACCGGTGGTGAGGATGAAGACATTCCTGAGCCCAGCGTAACAACCATCACCTCAACCATCACCGCAACTGGAATCATCCTCTAGAACAAAGAAGAATAAACAAGGTTATGTCGTCTTATGGTTGGACGAAGACGACACCAAGGAGTATGAATGGTTTAGCAAGTTGGTTGATGCCACGCCAAGATTGTCTGAAGGTCAAGAACCGGTAGACGGTCGAAAAATGGAGCAGGTGAAGATTATTGGTATATGTGAAAACATATACCTTTTCTTGATCAAAACCGTACCAAAAAGACCAAAAACTAACCCCTAAAGCCATAAATATTTGTGTTTTTGTGTTTATGCATGTGCAGATAACGGATATTGCAAAATGGACAAAGAAAAGACAAAACTGAAGAAAACGAGCACGAGAATGGAAGGAGCACGAAGTTACGGGTCTAATGATATTTTTATTTGAATCATCGAGGCAAAAGAAGAAAAATTTAAAGACCCAACGAAGAATTAATTAATTAAGAAGAAAAAGAAAAATAGAAGAAAGAAAAGAAAGAAAATTGATCAGCAAGAAAAGGAGCTTAAAAGGAAACTAAATGCAATAATTAACACAAAAAGACTCTTGGTCTAGTGGGTGGGACATGTATATCAAACAAGAGGTCTTGGGTTCAATTCCCACTCTTGGCAAAATTGAAGGAATTATTTTTTTACATTGCTCTCCATGTCCAACTCAACCCATTCTGCATCTCCAAAGATGAGGGCCCAAGATCAGGCAGGCCCAAAGAAAGATGCAGATCCACCCAAGCCGTGGGCCAGGAGAAGCGCTTCTATGCCAACGAGAGCCCAAGACCAAAAACTGAATCTGCTACTTTGTTATAAAACGTGGAGACCAAGTTTTAGATGAGGTTTTTGTGCCAAGGCTTAATAGTTTAGGTGCCTTTATGAAAAATTATTAGGGGCCAAATTGTAACTTGTGGGTCTATAAAAACCCACCTCCTCACCTCATTTTATCACCTCTTTTATTTATTTTTGTACCCAAACTCTTGTAATTTTTATGCTTATTTAATTTCATAAAAGTTTTATTTATTTCTTGCAAGTTAGTTCATCTTATTTATTATCTTTGCATCTCTTTATTCTTTTCATCTCTTAATCTTTTTTATTTCCTTTTATTTTTATAAAACTTTTATAAAAATGCCATGAAGAGTTGAGTTATAGTATGATTGTGTGAGTGTATTTTATACGCTCGTGCTGCACACTCAACATATCATATTTATATTTTTATAAAAGTTTAGTTTTTTTTTTTGTTTTTTTATTAAAGCTCACGTTTTATTGTTTTATTTAGCTTTAAAATAGTAAAAAGTCTCTAAAAATCTTGTCCTTTTCACAAAAAATCCAAAAATATAATTTATTTTCGTCATAAAATTTTCTTAATTTTCTGAGCTGTTTTAGTATTTTTAAAAAATCAAAAACTTTTTCTGTTATTTTTCTTTTAAAAAACTGTTTCGTATTTTATTTTTAAAAAATAGTAAAAACGTAAAAAAAATATTTTTAGATTTTCTGGTAGCTTCTCATAGTTTTCTTAAGATAGTGTGAATTTTTAATATTTTTTTGAACTAGTTTACTATTTATTTTGATTTATTTTCTATTTTGAGTATTAAAAATCGAAAAAAATACTTATTTAATTCCGAAAATTCTCAAAAGTTTTCTGTGAGCTTCTATCAGTTTTCTAATGTTTCTAAAAAATATTTGGAATTTTCGGAGTTCATTTGATATTTTTCCTTGATTTATTTCCTTTCTATTATTAAAAAAAAAATCTTATATTTTAAATCTTTAACCTTAATACCCAAATTAGTTTTCGTGGAAACATATCTCCTTGAGAGAGTTTGGTGGTTAAGATTTGATTTATTAAGATTAGTTTATCTTTATTTTAGCTTTTTATTATAAAAATCTTATATTTATATATTTGTGCTAACCCTTAAAGTTTCGATTTTGTTTGTGTAATCCGATCCTACCTCATAAGGCGTGGAGCTTAAGGGTCTTTAAGCATTTTTAATACTTAAAGTTTGAAGCTTTAGTAATTTTTAAGCTTGTTGGTGAATAAAGTTTTAAACTTTACTTACTAATTAGTTGATAAGATTAATAAAGTTGTAAACTTTTGTATTAATTTGTGCTTATAAGATCGGGTGGTTTTATTCCTCTCGTTTCATCACCGGGTTTTATTCTCTTAACTTTTTATCATTTTTAGCTTAGAATCTTAGTTTAACGTTATGTTTAATTATTCGTCTTATGTTTCTTAAGTCTTTTATTGTCATATTGTAGCTTAATATTCATCGTCACTAGTTGTAGTTTGCCATTTAAACTTTAGTTTAAAACTAAAAAAAAATTAAAAAGTCAAAAAAAATATATATATTTCGCTATTTCCAAAAAAAAAATAATAATAATAGTTTTAAATTTTAGATAATTTTTAAATCACATTTTTAGTTGTAGAGAAATATTAGATCACTTTTAGGGGTTAAAATAGATTAATTTGCATTTTAGAATACGCTTTTTAGCATAAAGTAATTTGCGTCTTTAGTTCTATTTACGTACTTAATTGAGATTACTTGTTTGCACCTTAGGATTAGTAGATTTATATGCCTTTTATTATTATTGCTTGCCCCGTAGTTTAGAAATCCTCAAATCCTTTTTAACACATTCAAATCCTGATAATCGCGACGTGAGTTGGAAATTCCATTCAACCCTCGTTCGGAACGATCTCGGTGCTCAAACCTAACACGTTTGAGTTACCCGTAATACTACACACTTCTCTATTATTGATTTTTATCGAATCAATTTTTGGCGCCTGGGGGAGGCTTGTAGCGAGTTTTTATTTCGTCTCGAATCGCGTGCATTTGAAGATCCTTTCCCGAGTGAAGTTACCGTCATTTTTGTATATATATTTTTGAAAAACCCAAAAACATCTAAAAAATCAAAACATTCTTCCTAGAGTGTTTACAAAACCATAAAAATTAAAAAACCAACAAAACAAACCCGAGCGTTAATTGTTACGTCGGCTCACCTCAAAAGTACAACCTATACACGGGGTATAAGGAAAGTCTTGACATTAAATTGCAGCTGCCGAAGAACGATCCACTCTTCGTTCGCTCCGTGCGAGTACTTTTGGGAGCAACCGAGCAAGGTTGACGTGAAGGTTACAAAAATATTGTGTTTTCAAAGTTTTCTAAATATAAAAACCTAAAAGATTTTCCTTTTTCAAAATTATTTTTCACTTTTTGATTTTTGGATTTTTTGTGCATGCGCACTCGTTCTCAGTCACGACGTAATCGTAATCGTAGAATAGACGTACCCGAGTTACGTACTATCGTTGAAGAACCCGTCGTCATGGCAGATACTCTGTAGGATATTGGATTTCACAAACACTCTAAACCATGATCAAAGTAGGCGTATAAGAATGTTAGAGAGAGAGAGTTCTAGTGAGAGAAAGGAAGAGTTGGGAACTATAGTGAGAGAAAGAAAATATTATTATGAGCTCCAACTCTACCTTGGGAGGTAGAGAGTATTTATAGTCTTACATAAAACGCCACACAACGGGTGTGGATCAAGCATACAGATGGGTAAAGACCCGTCCGTCCTCCCGCGGTGTTACTTAACAAAATACTACTTTACATAAAATAACTATGACTACGAGCTTTCTAACGATTACATATACTTGAGGTGACCGACTCTTTAATACCGGAATTTCTAATTCCTAACAATCTCCCCTAAGGAGAGGTCACTCAAACATATACTAATATGACATTGAATACAATCAGATATTACATTAACAATTGATCTTGCATTCTTGATGTAGTACTTTGCTCCGGAGCTCGTAGTCATTGATTCCACTCATTGCATGTTTGGTTAATCCAAGTGGAGGTCTTTTCCTGATCCACGTGATAATAATGTTGAGCCAGCTTTTGAGATCATCAGCTAATAGAAAATCTATGATACATCCATTGTGGTGTTGGTATTATGTGATGTTGTGACTTTCGGACCGACATGCTCACATTCGGGATCATGATATCTTCTCATCAGAGTAGCGGAAGCATTCGTTGATTCATGATATTGGCGGCAGTAAGCGAAGCATGGAGTGATAATATCAGAGTCATTGATGCACTAATCATGATTTCTTTTGAGATGAATGTGTTAGGTGAGCATGCGGTATGGATTGACGCTCCATTCGATCAGCTGCAAGCGTCGGGGTGTACCTGCATAAGATAGTTAGCAATAAAGTGCACGAAAGTGTATTTGATCACTTTCATCGAATTGAGGTACACGCCCCACGGTTCCCGTTGATCGACATACAATCTTGCCTGTGATCGTATAATTCGAAGAATTTCCTTGACAGGTTTCGCACTGCTCTAAATTGTTCTCAAACCGGAACGTCTCAAAGAAGACAACACGGAGTGAGTGAACCGCGAATTTACGTCCACTGATTGATGAAAAGAGATTTGAAAAACAATCGTGTATTGCTCAATAGAAATTGTTTTTGCAATATAACGAAGGTTTTAATGAAAATCAATTATCAATCATAAAACACCTTTTGATTTGAAAAATTAGTACCGGTCGACGTGCTAATGAAAAGAGTTTTAAAGCACAAAGACCGGTTTTCAAAGGTATCCGTCAATCCATAACCTGAACCAGGATTGATTCAAAAGATTGAATCGCCCCATTGTTTCGTTCGGTTGTCACATGGTTGTCTGTATAATAGATCTCACATGCCACCTACCAGGAGCTTGTTAGATGTTGGCTCGAGAAGGCTTTCCATCTTCACAGTGAATATGTAAACACATCACTCGGATGTTGCAGCAATACCACAAGGATAATGCGTAGGAATCTTAAGATATAATTTCTCTTTCCACATTGTGTGAAACAGAGAGTCTTCATTGAAAGTGTCCTAATGAGATTTATTGATGATCTCGTGGCACTAGACTCAATTTGTGCATATTTGGATCCTATATCGGAGACTAGGGAGAGGGTCTCCTCCTTCAATATCAACAATCTCTAAGAGAAAGTCGATAGATAATGTCGGTTCCCGTGAGAATGAAACAAGTCCTTTTAAGAGGAACTTGAGTGGTTTGGAAAGTTGAAGTGCAGTGCGTCACTGGGTCCATGACGTCTTGTCTTCAATACCGATGTTACCATCAGGTAGCATTTGAATTGAACCCGGTTTACGCCTAAGGTTGAATATATGGAGGGCTATTTGTTTTCACCCTTTTCTCATTCAATTCTTTTCATTCTTCAACCCCTTCAGTGCTTACCGAGACTTCATAGCAACAACCTTGTTGGGTTTATTCCAGTACTAGCTCAGTCTTAGTCCGCACTCTTCCCATATCTCATTTTTCTCCTTTTATCATCATACCTAAGAACTCTACACTAACTAGTGGATAGTCCCCGGGTAGATCCCTCCGGTTCTGGCGGATCATGGGAACACATACCTAACCTTATCGTCCTTATATCACCATACATAATGTAAAGTTGGTGGTCTTTTGGTATTGTTCTTCTGCCATAGGAACCAATTGAAAACCATTTGAAAATCAATCCAGATACTTATGATATTTTATCAAAGCATTTTGTACCTGAATTGTTTTTGATATTTTTAGAAGAAGAACTCCCCTTCAACATGTGAATCAAGTATTGAAATAGTTTTCCACACGGAGGCAAGAGAAAGAATTAACTTCTTTGATTACCATTTTCTAAAAATATCAACATCACTTCCCTAATCGAATCAAGTAGATAAAGCATTTTGGGGAAGGATGAGGTTTTCATGATTTTGCTCCCCTCAATATGTGCCTCGAGATTTGAAAAGAGTTTTGCACATACTAGAGGAACCTGCACCTTGAGATAAGTTATCACGTTTCAAATCATAGGTTTAAGATAGATGCTCCCCTCAACATGTGCATGGAAAATTTGAAATCGTTTGTCACATGTGGGAAGGAGAGCTTGTACATCCTTATAAAACCATTTACCAAATTATCAGTTTAAATCCAATTTAAATCACACATTCTCCCCGATCACAATTATCAAATCATTTGAGATTTGTGATCTCTTATAGATTTAAATTGATTTTGAAAGCTTTTAAGGAGAATTGTGACTTGATTATGAAAGCGTTTTAACGGATAATGATCGGATTTTAAGACTTTAAACTCCATTGATAAAACATGCTGAATATCTTTTGAAAACAATTGAATGCCAAATAACTTTTTAATTTAATTGAAATCATTCTCCCCTCAATCAATGACATAGGTTGTTGATTGAGAGATTGATATTTTGACAAATAAGTCAGATGATTATCAAAAATAGAGAGCCGAGTTATTTTTCAAAGCGTTAGTTTTCAGAGATAAATGTTTATAGAATCAGAGCATAGAATTTGGTTGATAAGAAGGCTTTTGATGAACGTTCAAACAAATTCTCAAATCTTTGAAAAACATGAAAAAGCATGGCTCTGTTCTTTCTTTGAAAGTTCTTACTGGTGACAATAAACCATTTTTTTCTCTTTCTCCCAAAAATAATTTTTGATTTTTTGATTTTTTTTTTTTTTTTTTTTTAAAATTCGAACAACATCTAAAGTCCCGTGTCATTCTTTGAATGACAACATCAAGACCGTAGATATTATCGAATCGAGAGAAACATGACAAAAAGACAATATATATATATATATTTTTTTTTTTTCGAATTTTTCAAATTTTTATGGATTTTGAAAGTTTTATATTTTTCTATTTGATTTTTTGAAGGTTTTATAATTTTGTATTTTGTTTTTCGAATAAATATTTACAAGAGATAAATTAGTTTAAGAGAATGATGAAATGAGTACCGAGAGAAAGATATCGTTCAGCACGTTGTAGAAGAAAGGAATCAACATCTCTTAAACTTTCGCCACCAAAGCATTCGATGCTTCTAAGAAAATCGTCTGGACATGAGCCTTCTCAATTTGAATCTTTGGTAGCTTCCCCCAAACCGACAAACATCGAATAAAGACCATTTCCCTAAGAAGTAGAGTTGAATACAAAGCGGTCTCATTGATTGAAGCTCAGCACCATGAAGAACACGAGAACACCGAAGTAACAAGTTGAAACATTGATCGTCTCCGTGGTTATCAAATCGGATTAACGATTACGACCGATCACATGAACTGCTGTTGCATCCCGATGTACACCTTACTCTTCGAGATTGACCGGTTGTCTATTTAGGGGAACAATATATCAACATCTTCATTTTACCAAGTGCATTCGAGTTATATAACATATAACCAATCAGCACATAATGTACACATGTACCCAACAAGAGTAGACACGATGACATCCATGTAACATGTTGAGTCACTAATCATCTCTGTGGATGTCAACTCTGAAATAACTGAATTAGCTCGATCAAGTGAACATGTTGTGCATATAAACGAAAGCACTTTATCATAAACCGTATATAAGATGTCGATGCGGCGTATCATCTCACGTTCCAAATATTCTTCTCACATTTCTTCCAACCTTTGAACACTCAGTAACAAAACCAAAGGTCTCCGAGACCACTTCCCCAAATAGTTGGAATAATATATCCTTCCCCAAATGGTTTTGATACCTCGGTCAATCACAAACATAATATATCCAAAAACTTGAAATCTTGTGAGAAGAACTCAAATAGCCCAAATGAATCATGTGAGAATCAAGCTGCACATAAACTCTCTCTTACTATCTTTATCAACCCATATGTAGACAATTTGAAGTGACCACTGTTGAAGAAAAACCAAATATACCAAACTTGAAACTGAAGTCGAATTCCCCGCATTTGTGTCTTAAGCTTGCACTTAAAGATGGAAGAACGGTGTCGAGAATCTATGCTTCAAGCAAATCTCTAAGTACTCACACTCAAACAAGGTATGAGACATTAACACCTCTTGATATTATCCACATCGTCATCCGCATGTGACACTGAGTAAAACAACGTAACTCCTAATAGTGATAGTTAACCGGTCTTCAACCATCCACTCCGACTTTGCGTAACTAGATAAACCAAGACTTCACCTCAAATTCTTAAGCCCGAGCAAGTTATCAAATAAGAACACACCTTTGTGAAGGTCAACTTCAATCTCAAATAAGTGATAAATGATTAACTCTGAAGTAATCAACTTGTGTCAAATGCCCAACATGTGAATAAACATACAACGGGATGTACATTCACCCACTGAATGAACCGGAACAAATGATGCCTCAACATCAATGTATTCTTCCTAAAAGTATTCATGTAGAGCGATCACGGAGGATACACCAATATCTTCGAGCGGATGAGGTAGACATTTTCCTTGAAGTTCATGTGGTTGATTTATAGCATGCGATGTGAGGAATAATAATCCATGAAGATTTGGCAAAGGAATACCAAAGAGTGGAACATTATTCATGAACAATAATCCGTGAAGATTTGGCAAAGGAATACCAAAGAGCGGATCATTATTCATGAGTGCAACTGCAATATTATGATAATCATTATCAACGCCTTGAGGAATAACTGGAGATAGGGATTTTTGAGTAGTCACGAGTTGTACTTCTTTTATGATCATCAAACATATCTTGAACTCATGAATCACATATTCTTTGATGATCATCAAATATTCACTAGCGGTTGTAAATACTCATCAAACATATCTTGAACCAATGAATCCCAAACAATAAATCCCATTTATCCTTAGTGAGTGAAACATTAGGCGTTGGAGGAGAGTCATCAAACTTTAAGTCGTATAACCATTATTCAAACATCCATCATCATTTAGTATATTCACTCTTCTCATAAATCCCATTTATCCTTAGTGAGTGAGAGTCATCAAACTTTAAGTCGAATAACCATTATTCAAACATCCATCATCATGTAGTATATTCACTCTTCTCCCCTCAAAAATTGCATCCGAAGTTGCCATTTTGATTTAGCAAGTGAATAAGAATATACATTAATGAATGTAGATCCACTTGATGACTGAATGAGCATGGGAGAAACATGAAGCTTGTTGATGAAGAATGTCGATGAGAATGGTCATAAACATGAAGATTTCTCTTCTTTTGAAGATAAAGCGCACTGAAGCGTACACTTTTCTTTTCTTTGAGGAACGGGGCTGAAGTGTTATCTGCAGACGCCATAATGATGAAGAATGAGGCTGAACCGATGTGAACAGACATCATTGTTAAGAGACCAATCATATGTTTAGAGCCGCCCGAATCCAAATACCAAGGGACGATTTTACGACACTGCTTTGGACAATGAGACGAAGACAGAGAATTGGAAACATTGGATCCCCACGTACTGATGGGTTCCTTTTGGTTAGCACAAACAATCTTTGAATCAGCAGAAACCCTAGATGCAATGGCATTATCACTAGGAGCTGCACTAGTAGAAGCATCAGACTTAGTCAAATGACCTTTTGTGCTTAATGGGATTATTCTACCAGTTGGCTTCCAAACCTTAACATGCACTATTCTAGGCATAGTGGATCTAGCTAAGGGGTAAGGTTTGCCATGCGTTAATATTCGACTTGGGCTTCCATGAAATCCTACATTTGTAAACACATTCCCTGTAGGTTTCTAGGATTGCTTAATCTGTTTCGCTCTCCAAACTTTCTTAATTGGGTTATGAATCTTAGACCTCAGAAATAACACATCACATTTATCATGATTACGAAAGATAAACATTTTTTACATGTTTTGCAGACAGCATAAGGGCTCAAATTAATTTCAGTAAGCTTGGAGCTAATACTAGAACTAACACGATTCTTTTGTTCAAATCAAACTTCTTGTCCCTATGGTGTTCTTTCACTTCCTTATCATGATCACTTTTAGTTTCCGTAATCCTATCCTTCTTTGCATAGCTTCTAGGTTTTGACCCGCTAAGTTTAGTGTCAATCTTAACATCTGTAGAAGTAACGATGGGAACATTACATGGCTTCACTACTTTCGCATTCTGGTCTAGAAGTCTTTGGGATCTGAAATTCTAGTAGGCACATCACAGGTTGCTTGCTTGAATTTCGACATGGAACAAGGTATATCAAAGGTCACATGCTTGGCTTTAGGCATAGAACAAGGCACAACTATTCTATCTCGCCTATTGCTAGATTTCGGACTTGTGACAATTACATACTCTAAGAGTTCCTGAGATCGTTTGGCATCCATGCAGGCATAGACTATAGTACTATCAAAAGGTTTTTCTAATCTTTCATCTTCAACAATCTCACGGAGACCCTTCAAACTTTCCTTAAGGTATGAGAGATAAGCTTTATGTGCAAGTTCATTATTCCTAATGGTAGGGGAATATATAACATATCGATAGCATACTTATCACAAGCGGAAACCTTAGGAACATATTTGCAATTTGGGATTGGCAACTTTCCTTTCACCTCAGCTTGATTCTCAATATCGCTTAAGTAAAGAAGTTATATTTTCAATTTGTTTATCATGATTAACTTTAAATGAATCACATAACTCTTTGTTTTGATCATTAACCTTTGAAATTTCAACTTTAAAACAATCATTTTCCTTTTGCAAGTTATCAATTATGTTTTGAAGTTGGAAATTCTGAGAATCTAAAGGTGGAGGCATATGGGAACCATCACATCCTTCTTTTCACTTTTCAGTTGTGAAATTTGGGCTTTCAATCTTTTGATCGTGTGGCAATGAGCTCGAATTTGTTCATCACGTTTGTTGATTTCAAAAGCTGCATCAAACTCAGGAGCATCCGAAGATGTCTTGAAATTTGAAGTTTTAACATTTTCTTTTAGATGTTGATATTTTAATTGCAAAGCAAGATGCTCAACTTCAAATTTAGAAAAATGTTTGACCAGGTTATCATGATCATCCTGTTCTATTTTCTCATGCAATTTTTAATTTGTTGTTTCAAGCTCAATGACACGATCATGGGAGACTCTCAGAGCAACAGATAATTCATGAAATTAAGATGCATTAATTGAACAATTCGTGGCAGTGTAAAACACATCTTGAGCAATACATTCAGAAATTAGATTCTCATTCAAGGTATGCAAGTTCTTCCTCTCAATCTCACTATATTTTAACTCTCTCATAGTTAACTAACCTCAACTATCATTGCATCAAATTCCTTCTCCATCTCTTTAATATCTGAGTTTATTCCATTTTTAAGACTCTCAAATTGACCTTTTAATTGTTTAAAGAAAGGCATGACTTCGGTTAAATAACATTCTTTAGTCTGCTCAAAACCCCTTTCCCCTCGATTATCCCTGTAGGTGTGATTCTCTTTTTACACGTTTTCTCAAAATCAACAAACAGCTGAAATATAACATATTGACTGATTAAGGTCTTGCTCCTAGTGGCAATATTTCTAGGAACTAAATGCATTGGTGTATTAGGAGGATACACAGTTGCTCTAGGCAATTTCCTACAAGGGGAATTCTTTTCAACAAGATTTTCACTTTTTGCTTTCCATCCCCAACAACACTTGTTCAGGGGTTAATAGAGCCTGAGGCTTAAACATGTTCAAGGAGATCCAATTTTCTTTAGTGTAATCATGGGGTTTGATCGTTATGTTATTCTTTTTACACTCAGGATCTTCTAACTTCTTATTCATTTTCTCCTAGTGACTTCATCAGATTTCTTATCTTCCTCAGTGCAATCAACGCAACTAGGTTTCTGCCTAGGTTTAAGGATTTCATTACCATCATAAAGCACCTTATGAGCATTTCTAGCCCTTTTAATTACCTCTGGATTTGGTTCCTCAACAAGGGAATGCTATGCTTATCGCTTAAGACTCTATGCTTAGTGATCATGTGAGCAATCTGAATGGTATTCCCTTGTACGTACAACTTATTTTCAAGCTTGTTTTTCAAAGTTTTTAGATTGGAAAAATCATTCAAAGTTTTGATTCCTTAGCATTGAATTCTTGCTTAAGCATTTTAACATTTTCTTGAAGTTCGGTGTTTTGCTTAGCAGTTTTTGAAGCTTTTCTTGTAAGGAGTTTAACTCTTGTTTTAATACTTCTTCTCTAAAATTACTTTTTCTAATAATTGCGCATTTGGATATCCATCTCCTGCTCACGAGTGGTAAGTTCAAACTTAGCACGTGTTCATATATGGCAACTTGATCCTTATAGGTATTGAGTTCGGTGGTCAAGAGTCATCAGGGCACAAATGCTGGTGTACTCATGCAATACATAATCATCATTTTGAGTAGAAGATGCATACCTACGATGCAGAACTTCCATGCAACTTTCCTCTGCATTAACATGCACAGGTTGTAGCCGGTGCATCTCTATCTTGGGTACATCCGAAGCTTCCATGGAGCGTTCCTCTGCATTAACTTGCACAGGTTGTGATTGGTGCACCTCTCTCTCTTGTGAACATGAGCATGAAGATTCTATTTTAGCATTTTTCGACTCATCATTATTTGTTTTCTCTAACATTCGCATTCAGAATACCGATTCTTCAACGATACATTACCCAACTTATCACAACAATCTCTCAACTGCACTTGACACTCATTCACTTTTTCATCCTTTTGTGCAGTATCCTCAATGTACTTTTTCACATTATCCATGAGTAGGATAAATGTCTCAATGAATTCCTGAATTTCCATTCCAGTATGTTTTTGAAGGAAATTCCAGTCAAGTGTTGATCGTAATCTGATGAATGGCTGAAATTGTTTGTAGATTACTTGAAGAGCTGCACTGGAACCATCCTTTTGAACCTCTTCATAGGTAAGTTGCAGCTTTAAATGTTCTAAGTTCAACAGCAAACTTCTTGTCAATGTAGGTAAGTCCTGAGGAAAAGAGCACTACATGTTCGATCCCCGCTATGGATAACAGGTATGAGGTGCGGATGAAGTAGCTGATAGGGCTCAATGCTGCATTCCATTTGCATGGCATTCTCAGTAGCTTTGGACTGCAATTCTCTCTCATTAAATTCTGAACACGGAGATCTCACATCCTCATTGCTTAATTCAATCATCTTTAATCGTTCAGTGTAGCATACATTATCATTGTTGTCCACAACATCATACAGTTTAAGCACTTCGATATCACTTTGGGTCAAGAGTAAGACATGATGTGGAAGGATGCACGGATTTTACCGTCTATGATTTAAACTGAGAAATAGAATCTTTCGCGGGATTTTACTAAAATCAAGACGAAACCGTTTAAGCAATGACCAGTAGAGGGTGTTAAGATGACCGATGGATCGATACAATGAAAGACGATTGTGTGATAGGACTTTAGAGTGTTTGTAGGAAAAGCTGAAATGTTGATTGGTTGAGATTTGGATTGGTTGATGCAGCGTTTTCTGAGAGAATTTTTAGGTCTAAACACTTAAAACCTCAATAACTTCCTTTCGGAGGGGATTTGGGCCTCGAAAAATTCGTTTCACGACTTTGTTGTGAAACTTCACAATATTCACACTGTTCCGGTCGTTTTGGCAGGTATTTCGCTAAAACGCAGATTACGGATCAAAAGTTATGGCCGTTTGAAGTTTTGGCGTAAGGATCAACTTCGCTAAATAGCCAAGTCGCATTAGTATCAACTCGCGGCACAATCAACACAAGCAATAAATAGCCAAGTCGGATTAGTATCAACTCGCAACACAATCAACTCGCTTAATAGCCAAATCGCATAGAACACAAGTCGCATAAAGAGACAACTCGCTTAATAGCCAAGTCGCATAAAAAACCAACACGCTTCTATAACAACTTCGCTTCCAAGAACAAGTCGCTTAATAAGTAACTCGCATAGACAACTCGCTTCCAAGAACAAATCGCTTCAATAAGCAACTCGCATAGACAACTCGCTTCCAAGAACAAGTCAACTCGCAACCAAGAAAAGTACAACGTGACTCAACTCGCTTCCAAGTATTATTCAAAACCACCACTTTTCAATCCAAAAACAACCAAACCACAATGATTTAAGCCTTCCAATTCAAAACATAAACACATATGATGATCCTAAACACAAAAGTACAAGCAAAATTCAAACTTTAACACTAGAATTTGTCCAAATGAATCAAACTCTCCTAAACCCTTAATACTCCAAAACCTTATGAAATCCACCAAAACAAAGAGCATGAAAGATGAGTGATCAAACCATGGCTCTTGATACCAATTGTAGGATATTGGATTTCACAAACACTCTAAACCATGATCAAAGTAGGTGTATAAGAATGTTAGAGAGAGAGAGAGTTCTAGTGAGAGAAAGGAAGAGAGTTGGGAACTATAGTGAGAGAAAGAAAATATTATTATGAGCTCCAACTCTCTACCTTGGGAGGTAGAGAGTATTTATAGTCTTACATAAAACGCCACACAACGGGCTGTGGATCAGGCATACAGTGGGTAAAGACCCGTACGTCCTCCACGTTGTTACTTAACAAAATACTACTTAACATAAAATAACTATGACTACGAGCTTTCTAACGATTACATATACTTGAGGTGACCGACTCTTTAATATCTAGAATTTCTAATTCCTAACATACTCGAACGATGATCGAGTTACTTCAAGCTCAGACGACGCTACGGTGATGCTATTGTTATTCCACCACTTGATACCGAGAATTTGAACTAAAACAAATCTAATTCAATTAGTTTCAAATAAACCTTTTTGTGGTTTGGATCATGAGGAGCCCCGCGCACACCTCCGTTGGTTTAATCAAGTTGCTTCTACGATAAACTTTCGGCGTCACTCATGAGTCAGTTAAATTGAGATTGTTTCCATTTTCCTTGAGGGGCGGCCGGACTTGGCTAGAAAAGAACCCCTCAATCAATTACAACATGGGAAGATCTTTCTAAGAAGTTTGTGAATCAATTCTTTCCTCCTTCAAAAATTACAATGTTACGAAATCAAATCATTAATTTTCAACAAAAATTCGATGAAAGTTTTGGAGAAGCATGGGATAGATTTAAAGAACTTTTACGAAAATGCCCAAATCACGGTTTTACCGATCTTCATCAGATTGATACGTTCTACAATGCTTTAGCCCGTCCGATCAAGATTCATACTTGGCCGCCGGTTGGTAATATCTTGAGTCGTATGCCACCCGATATTAGAACGATTATCGAAAATAAGTCAAAAGTTGTCTCGTCTAGAAACCGACCGGTTGTTTCTAAGATTGCTACTAATGATAACTATGTTCAGAGGAATGAGTTGAGTGGGTGTGATGCTATTAATTCTATGATGAGAGAGTTTAAGATTCAGAAATCCGAACAAGTCAAAGCCGTTACCGAAATATGTGTTATTTGCGGTGGTCCTCATCCGTACTATAATTGTCAAGCCACCGATGGCGATCTCAGAAATGCTTCCGTAGCTTCTGCTAATCCGGCTCAAAATCAGAACCAAGGATACCGTGCCAACCAAATGGGACCACCCGGTTTTGCACCCATTCCACAACAAAACCATAACCAAAACCGTTATCAAAACCAATCTTACAATCAAAACCGAGGAGCTAATGTTAATCATGGTAATCAAAACTACCAAGCTCCTCCACCTCAAGTTTATCAACAACCTCCTCAACAACAATATCAAGCACCTCATCAAGTTGCTCCGAACAACGATTTTTTGACTTACATGAAGAATTCCGATAACACCATTAAAAGTTTGCAAACTCAAATCACAAGTATGAGGAATGATTTCAAAAGAGAAATGGAAGCTACGAGTAACAAGCGGATGAGTGAAATGAGGAATATGATGGCTAGTTTCTTTCAAGCCAATCAAGCTTCTACTTCTTATTCTCAACCATCGGGTTCTAGGTATTCTTTCCGAGTAATACGATTCCTAACCCGAGAGGTGATATGAAAGCGATCACTACCCAAAGTGGTGTTGCTTACGATGGACCCACGGCTCCTACCACTATTTCTTCTTCTCCATCTCGTGTGGTAGACCGTGAGACTGGGGTGACAAAGGACCCGGTTCTTCCTACTAATAAGGGGAGTACCGAGAATGTCCAACCCATGGTTGTCCCGACGTCTGAACCCAAGGATGCTCCGGTTAGTGCTGAAAAGACTAACCCAAAAACAACACTTCCGTACCCGTCAAGGATGAATGATCAAAAGCAATGTGAACAAGCAAATATTCAAATGGAAAAATTCTTTCAAATATTTCAAGATCTTCACTTCGAAATTAGCTTCGCGGATGCTCTTCTTCTCATGCCTAAGTTTGTTTCGACACTAAAAGGATTGTTAAGTAACACAGAGAAAATTTTGGATTTGGCAACAACGTCTTTAAATGAGAATTGTTCGGCGGTTATTCTCAAGAAACTTCCCGAAAAGTTAGGTGACCCGGCAAGTTTCTCATTCCGTGCGATTTTCAAGGAATTATTCAGTGCTCTGCCTTGGCCGATCTTGGCGCGAGTATCAATTTGATGCCGAAATCAATTACTGAAAGCTTTCATTACCCCCACTTACCCCGACATGTATGACCCTCGAGCTAGCCGACCGTACTACAACAAAACCAATTGGTATAGCCGAGGATGTTTTTGTTAAAGTAGGGAAGTTCGATTTCCCCGCTGATTTTGTTGTCAGTTGATTTCGATGCCGACCTCGAGTACCCCTCATTCTCGGAAGGAGTTTCTTAGGGCGGGCCATGCGTTGATTGATGTGTATGAAGGAGAAATCACTTTAAGAGTTGGAAAAGAAGCCGTTACGTTTAATGTTAACCATACTTCTAAATCTTTAACCTACCAATATGATGTGGTCAAAATTAATGACACCGAGGTGACAAAGGACCCGGGAATTCCTACTAATAATGGAAGTACCAAAAATGTCTAGCCTCCGGTGGTTCAAAAAGTTGGGCCTAAACCATCGAGAATTGATCCAAGCCTTTCACGTTTTACGGTTAAGAGTTTGTCAACAATACGGGATGAGCAAAAGAAGAAACTAGAAAAGGATTCTTCAACGGTTGTGGTGGAAAATGCTAGCTCTAACAGCACACCACTTGTCCCACCTCCGCTTTCTGTTTGTTGTGTTGAACTTAAAAACGTCGAGCTTTCTTTGAGTGGCAATCCCGCTCCTTCTTCTGAAATTATGGAACTTTATTCCAAACAAATCATTTCTAATTCTTCCTCTTCCCTCACTCAATATGAGTAGGATGATTCTATCATGAAAGAAATCAAGGCTTATTTGAAAAGTGATTCAGTTTCACCGGAAATTGATAACGCCGACATCGACTTCGAGGGAGATATTCTTTTAATCGAAGAAATGCTCTATTCACTCTCTCCGAAAGAAAATGAAATTAAAGAAGTCAAGCAATCTACTAATCCTTCGGAGCCCGAGCTCAAGGATTCTTCCATTGATTTACTTCTCGAGGAGTTCGCCGATGAACTCGCTCGCATGGATCCTCTTCCACCGGGAAGTGAGGATGGCGTCTTTGATTTTAGAGCCGACTTCGCCAAATTGAATATTTGTTATATCAATATCCGTCATTTACTTCGAGAAGTTCATCGATGAACTTGCTCTCACCGACTCAATTCTTTCAAGAATAAAGAAAATGAATACGATGATCCGTTTTCCCGAAGAAAGATAAAAAGGAAGTGAAGATTTCGACTAATAAGCTTGTTGATTCCGAGATCCCACTACACTATTTTTTATCCGAGAGTGATTCCTTTTCTCGTGAGGATTTTCACGTAGATGATACGTTGATTTCGTTCCTTTCTGAGGACAAGATTTTTAACCCTGGGATACTCATCGGAGAGGACATTCTTAAAACAAAAGATAACCGGAAAAAGGATCCTCTCTTGGATGCCTTCATATGTGAGCCTTTGAAATACATTTATCTATACCATGGACTTCCTTCTTTTATGAAGTCGTTTCTCTTTGATCCGTCATCCTGACGTCCGCCCGCAAAACCACCGGATGATGGATCACTATTTCTTAATACACCTTATGTGAGTTTGGGAGGATTTATACCTTATGTGCTGGAGCCCGACATTTTCTTTTCCTCCCAAACCACCCATTCTCTTTCCCTCCGGAGTGAGGATACCATCTTTGATCCGGGTATCCCTTCCGCTTGTTTCCCAAGGACAAATGAATTCGGGGACGAGTCAAGCTAGCGACTCGGTGAAGAAAAATAGTAGCGCTTCATGGGAGGCACCCCATGCTTATTTCTATCTTCTTTCTATTTTCTAATAAGTGACTTGAAGGGGTTAGTCTCTTCAATTTCTCGTGTTTGGTTGTTTGTGATGTTTTGTCCAGGATTTTTCCGATATGAAGACTCTCGTGCTCAAAGTTTGTCTTTTCTCCTCGAAGTTTCATGTTCGATCTTTGATGGAAATCCGATATCCTAAATCTTTATCGACTAACGTTTATCTATCTAGCATACATAATAACATGCTTTTTTTAGATTTTCGTTAATACCCTTGCCTTTAAACATTGAGGACAATGTTTCGTTTTAGTCTGGGGTGGGTAATCTTCGATTTGATTTGACCGCACTTGCTTATTCTTTGTTATGTTCTCTCGCAACCCCGTTTTTCCTTAAAAAATGAAAAATTGCGCAAAAATGAGAAAATTTAAATTTTTTTTTGTAAGCTTTTGCTAGTTTTATGATTGAAAAGTCTTTGCGAGTTTCTTAGAAGTTTCTTTAAATATGCGTTTTCTTGAAATAGTTTTTGCTAATTACTTAGACAAGAGGCTATAAAATGCAATTCTAGCTCACAAGGCCAAGAATTTTCAAGTCTCCCTAAGTGATTTTAAATATGCGAAGCTTAAACAAGAATTTGCTAGTTTCTAATAAGTGACTTTAAAAATGCTAGACTTGAGATTATTGACGAAGCATTTGCTAAGTTAATATATGTTTTGACACCTTGTTAGCTTTCCGCTTGGTGAGGTAGGAATAGAATTGACTTGACCGGGCCTGTGTGAGCCCTAGCTTGTTCCCTTAACCATAGATAATCTAAAAATTATAAGCATCCAAGGATCTCCTTATTTGGGATTTTAAATTTGCGGAGATCGAGGAATGATAGAGTTACTTATGAGTTTAGATGCTAAGCATGGAGTAGTTGGTTCTCTTTAGAGCCCATCGAAGGTACTTATGGCTTTTTGCTCCCACAAGATTGTTTCACCCCATATATGTGAATAAATAATTAGAGATGTTGAGTTTTCGACGATAGTTAGTTCTTTATTCTTCTTTAGAGAATCCTTGCCCATGAGAGTTGGGTACACATCAAGGTCTGTCGGTGTTGCGGTGTAATAGACAACTGATTCACGATAGTTTTTGCTATTGTTTCTATTGTTATAAAAGCAGTAGGATTCGGAGTTTGGCACAAAAATTAACATGAAATAAAGCCCAAATGTATTAAAGTTGAAAAATCGAAGCCATAAAATTTTTCTATGTCCGACGGTACCCCCGTTGTCATGGACTTCTAAAAAGGTTGAGGAAAATCCAAAGTCATAATAAGACTTGATAAACGGTAATCCGTTGAGTTAGTTGTTGAAAAGACCAAGGGCCTAAATTGCAAAAATGCAAATGTCTTTGAAATAAGTGTTAAGCAAAACTTTGAATCCGGGAGATATCTCCCTTAATCGTGCGAAATTAGGACCTTGATGTGGACCTCATTCTTGTGTGCAACGGTTTTCGAGGGAAGATGGATAACTAATTAGCGACTTAGCTTTGTATCTTTATCGGAATAAAAATTATCGAAGCGAGAAACTTGAAGAAATTCATTTCTCACAAAAATAAAAAAATCTAGAGGCAAATAGGAAAATGGGAGCAAAAGGTAATTACACAAGTAACTTCCATGGGTAGTGTTAGCATCTAAAGTCATATTTAACAATGATTTCGATTTTACGCTTAGTTTGGGGACTTGTGAAAAATCAGGGACGATGTATTCTATCCGTATGGTCACTCCTCGCTGAGTTGTCTTTCCTATTCCGTGATCCTAAAATGTCGTTTGAAAAACGTTGGAGTTATTGATCGACACGAAAGTTCAACAAACCGTTACTCATAATCGGAATGTGCTTAATCGTAATATATATATATGTGAAATAAAAGGTAAACGGGGCATTTTTAGAATTAAGGGTTCTTAATCTATTTTGAGGAATCTTTGCTACTTTTCATATGTTTAGTAGAAAGAGATTGAAATCCTTAGTTTTAGAAGCGTGAGTTGATTGCATTGCGTGGGGACACGACAATGGTCTCATCTGGGGTATTTTGATATGTGCTAAAACACATATCATTTGTTTATCAAATCAGACCCAAAATAACCAAGAAAGAGGCATTTATTGCTAATATTTGTGTTTTTGTTTTCTTAAGTTTGTGTTGTGCAGTACGGATATATCAAAACACGCAAAAGAAAGCCAAATCGGACAATAAAAACAGCCGAGAGATAAAGAGTCCTAAAAATGGCCAGGAAGGTCGAATTGTGCATCTGTGAAGATTTTCTCTTGCTAAAAGGATGATTTCGAAAGATATGATCAAGTTTACAGAATTGGCGAGAATCACCCGAACTTTCATCATTTCGAAGAAAATACCCCAGGTTTCAGAAATAGCAAAAGTGGCCCTTTGATTATTGAAGATTGACATGAAAGGTCCTTGGAATATATTTTCAGAAGTCACACTTTTGGTCCCTCGATTTTCAGAGTTGTACACTTTTGGTCCCTTTATCTTATACGGATCACATGTTTAGTCCTTATCTAAACCATTTTATTACTCCTTAAGCCCACCAAGCCGAACCATTTGAGACCATACCCGGTCCATAAACCCAAGTCAAAGCCCCATATCACCGGTCAATTCTCATAATTGCCGGTTTGATTTAATTACTTCGGTCAAAGAAGTCAAAGCGAGTAAAATATTAATAACCTTTTTACGCCAAAAAGATTTTTTCCCCCTTTTACCCCAAACCCAGTTATACCAAGAACCTAAAATACCCCCAAGATCAATTACCCAATCGACCAAATTGAAGGGTATTTTTGTACTTTCGACTGACACACACACACGGAATGCCGGGTTGGCAATCCGTGTCATATTCTCACTCGATTGGTCCAAGGTACATGTGCACATGATCCAAGGGTTTTGATGAAAGGATGATTGATGGGAATGATCTGATGGTGGAAAACGACTCAGAGAAAGCACAAGGAATTGTTTCGGATCCTTCCAGAGCTCAAGTTCATCTATAAATAGAACCTTCATTCACAAGCTGTAATCACCTTTATTTTCAGTAGCATAATTGTATTTCATTTTCAGTTTTTAAGTTTTCGTAATTCTCACTTTGTATTTCCTCTTGTACTCTTAATTTCAAAAGTTTAATAGAATTCAGTTTTATTTTAAATCCTTATTTCAGCTTCTATAATTTTTCATTGTTGCTTATTAATGTTCTCTTATAAATTCTAGCTTATTCTAAAAGTTTTCTCAGCTTGTTTCTTATTATTAATCCAAAATACAAAAAAAAAAAGAAAAAAAAAGAAAAAAATAACTAAAAAATAAAAAATATTTGAATTCTACTTTATAAGCTTATATAAGCTAGCTACTGTTTGATATAAGCCTATTTAAGCTTAATATAGCTTTTAGTAGGTTTATTTATGTTTAATCTCAATTCACAAACAAATTCTCAAAATCAGTCAACCAAAGTCAATTGTGCAGAAATTGGAATTGAATGGGTTTATCTGTTGATATGGAGTTGGATATGGGTTGATTCTGAGTTGGATTTGGGTTGAGATCAGTTTAGGATAGCGATACTTTGATCTCAGTTGCAAGCCATAGTGGCTAGGACCACTTGTAAGTCCAAATTTTACTTTATACTTAAATATGTAGTTAGATCAGTTAAATTTGCTTCTATTGTGTTTAATCTAGTATATTTAGTAATAATATAGCTTGTTTGATTGCTAGTTATTCTAGTTTTAGCTTAATTCATTATCTTTGTTATTCTAGTACTTAACTGCATAAAATAGGTTTGATATAATTATGTGTTCATTCAGTGTTCTAATAGGTCCATATAGGTGTAATTTGAGTAACTGAATCTTGTTTAAGGATTAGTCTAGCCTGGATTTGAGTTTGGATTTAAAAATCAGTCAATCAGTTCTATAAAGAGTGTTTGGTACAAGTGCAATTTGCATAATCGTGTTAGAGGTTTTTTTCGAGGTTAAGACCAGGTTTCTTGAGTCTAATTTAGGTCTATTAGAGCCACTTCTGTCATTAGTTTGCACATTAGAACATCCTAAGTCAAAATTACATTAGATCAGTTATACTTTTCATACCTGTTGGATTCAGCTTCTCAAATCTTTGCATATAGGTTTAACAACAGTAGATCTAGCTTGCATTAGTCATAATTAGGCCTAAAACATCATTAGCATTTAACAAATTTAGTTCAAATCTCATTTAAGTCAAAATCTCATTTCTGTCTTAAAAGTCAAAAGTGTAAAATCAGGTTTTTGCAAAACTTTGTGGATTTTTCATGCACTCATTTCTGACTCAAAGTTATTGAAATTTTGGGAATCACAAGTTCAATTGGTCAAGTTTATAAAACTGATTTTTGGAAACAGTATTAAGCACTAAATAAGCTGTCCAAAACAGCTGGTTTTACCCTGTTCACACTCAGCTGATTCTGAGTGTGAAACAGGCTTAGTGTAGACCTTGCACAGGGTTCAAATTAGCTTGTTAGGTCCTGAAAATTAGTCTAGTTGCTCACTGCTTGGTGGTCTTGAGTTTCAAATTTCTGGTTTTCTAATTAGCTTATTAAATAAGTTGTTATTTAAGCTGAAAGTAGGTAGGTTAAGGCTGCTTGGCTTATTAGTAATTCATTAAGTTAAATCATTGTAATCAGAGCTCTAGAGGATTAGATCAGTTGCAATAGGTTATTATATAGTTGTTTTAGCATAATTTAGCCTCTGCTTTCATTTGGTACTTTTTGGTGATCATTTGCTTATTTTGAGTGCTTATTTATAAGCACTTTTCACATCAACTTGCATTTACTTCACACTAGCATAGGTTTTAGCATTTTTAATAAATTTAGAATAATATTTTAGAATTTCCTTGAATTTTTCATAATTTTATGGTACAGTTTACTATTTTTCTTATTTAAAATTAATTTTTAATCATTTTTAATTACTTTTTAATAAAAAAAATTCAGAAAAGCTTCAAAAAAAATAAATTTTCATTTTTCTTAGATTAAGAAAAATGTAAAAAGCCAAAAAAATATTTTTCCATAATTTTGTTTAGTTAAAATAGTAATTTTTAGCAATTTAATTAGTTTTAAATAGTTTTAAATTCGTAAAAAATAGAAAAAAGTTCAGAAAAATACAAATTAAATTTTGAAAAATATTTTTAGTTATTTTAGAATTTTGAAAAATAGTTTCATAATTTTCCCACTCATTTTCATAATTTCTAGATATTCAGTTTTATTTTTAAAATTAGAAATTAGTTTTTAATTCAAATAAATTCAAGAAAAATCCTAAAAATTAGTTTTAATTCCTAAATAGTTTTCAAATATAATTTTTAGTTTAAAAATAATTTTAGATCATATTTAGGATTTAGATTAGACGTAGTTGCATTTTATTTACGTTTCATTTATTGCATTTTAGTTTTATTATTTATTTAGGATTCCCCGTAGTTTCCCTTTTATGCTTCCCTTGCCTCGTAGTTTAGAAAACATCAAATTATCCCCATTTCCCTTTCAAATCCCGATAATCGCGACGTGAGTTGAAAATTCCATTCAACCCTCGTTCGGAACGATCTCGGTGCTTAAACCTAACACGTTTGAGTTACCCATATACCACACACTTCTATTATTGGTTTCCCGAGCGAATCAATTTCACATAGAACATACCTCAGAGATAGTGGATGAACTTGGTGAAGTAGCTACCATAGCAAGCAGAACAAGTTCTTGTTCACTTTCCATGCTCCAATCAAAGCTTCCAAGACCATCTCTTGATTCCAAAGCAGTAAATCCTGGTTCCTCATCAAAAGTTGTGCTCCAATCAAACTCTTCCATTGGAACCATAGAGTAAGTTACTGGTTCATCATCAAATTCAGCACTCCAGTCAACCTCTGATAGATTTTCTTGAGCAACCAAAGCTTTTGGTTTTGGTTCAGTAATAGGAACTTCCCTTATTTCAAGCTTGGGTTTCTCAATCATCCTATTTTCCTGATATTTAGCAAACTTGCATTCTCTTGCAAAGTGTCTAGTTCTTTGACAATTAAAGCATTCAATCTTGGATTTGTCAAATGCTATACCCTGTTTGGGTTTGAAGTCAACACATCTTCCTATTTTCTTCATGAACTTCTTGATCCTTGCAGTGATCATGGCAACTTGCCATCTTATGTCGATTTCTTCTAGATCATCCTCATCAATTTGCAACAAATCTTCTTCATAAATAACAGGTAAAGTGGCTTGTTGAGCAAAGAAGGAACATACAACATCTTCAGAGTTGATGGTGTTTGATGGTGATGAGGTGGTAGTAGTCATGGTTGTGCAAATATTCTGTTTATCACCAACATTACTTTGAATAGGATAAGCAGGTACTTTTAGTGGAAGCATCTGCCTCTCTTTTCAGAAGACACAAAAGCAATGCTGTGAGATTTTGAACTTGTTTGACCATTCATCTCATGCTCCTACACCTTTAAATTATTGTATAGATCATCAAAGTCCATAGTATCCAAACCAGATTGTCCTCTAATCATAGTAGCAACCACATGCCATACGGATGGCAAACTTCTTAAGAACTTCAAATTAACATCTTCAACATATACCTTTGCTTCGTATAACTCTAGCATACTAAGGAGATTTTGGAATCTATCATAGGCAGCATCAAGAACTTCTCTTTCACCAACAGTGAATGTTTCAAATTGTTGCTTCAACAGATTTCTATGCATCTTCTTGGAAGCATCATTACCTCCAAATCTTGTCTTGATAGCAGCCCATAGTTGTTTCGCATCCTTAGCATCATGAAACTTTAGCAGTTGACCATCAGGAATAGCAGACAGCAGTATGTTGAGAGCCTTTTCTTGATTTCTTTTTGTAGCTGCTAGCAAGGTAGGCTGAGGTGGTTTAGGTTGTCCAGGAACTTTTACAGGTTCTTCAAGAACGTCATTACCATTGAAAATCACATCCCACAGTGCATGGTCTGTAATAGCAATGTAATGCCTCATATTCATGCTCTAGAGATCATATTCTCCCTTCTTGATGATAGGAATTCTGAGTGAGGTGATGGATGGGAGTGGTGGAGCTTCAGTCAACATCTTTTAGGGTTTGTAGATAAATCGGTTTTAAGGGTTTCTTCTTAATCAGAGTTTCCACACAAGCTCTGATACCACTTGTTGGATCGATATACTCTAACCAAACTAACTATGTAGCTTGTAAGGGTTTAGCAACCTTGGATAAATCCAAAACTACTAACAATGAAACACTGATATAACTCTATTAAGTATGCGGAATCTACTTTAACAAAGCTAAGAAGAATAACTTTAAACTTCAACGATTATATTAAAACCAAACTTTGAACCTGCTTGTTATACAGATTCACTAACAAACCTAATCGCTAAATAAATCTAATATCTTACTTGCATGTAAGTTCTAAGTCACGTATCTCTAATGCCAATCTAGGGGTCCTTTTATAGGCATAAGGAATACCCTAGTCGGTTTACAATTACAATCCTTGTATGACAAGTAATACTAATTCTAATCTAAGAATATTCTAGAATTACATAATAATCCTTGAACGATTTGCATAGCAGTCCTTTAGCATATCAGTACTTTGACATGAGCAGTACTTTGACTTTCTTTATTAAGCAGTACTTTGACTTTCAGCAGCACTATGACTTTATATCCCAACATTAATAATGAAAATGGTTTGTCCTAGACGTGAGAATGTTTCAGGAAAGTGATACGGGGATAAGTATCCTTTAAGCAGTACTTTGACTTTCAGCAGCACTTTGACTTTATATCCCAACATTAATAATGAAAAAGGTTTGTCCTAGACGTGAGAATGTTTTTAGGAAAGTGATACGGGGATAAGTATCCTTTTAGAAATCATTTCGAAAAGTTTCTTGTATAAAAGGAAATTTATCTTTAGTTTTAAAAAATATATACCTTGAGTTTTGAAAAATCCCCATATTGTTTGTGAGTTGTGTGTGAAATAGAGATCCTAGACTCAGGAAAGAAGGTAAGGCTAACGTTTACATAGCTTGTAGAATGATAAATATATTACGACAATTGTTCCATGAGACCAAGACCAAGACGAAGCAAGTTGAATTGTTCCCGCTTCAACGGTTTGGTGAGGACGTCGGCTATGTTATCTTTGGATGATACCTTCTTGTTAATACAAATAAACCGTAAAAACGTTTATTAATATTTAGCGATCTCTTTGTGTTTTGTTGATAACAAATATAATGTTATCATAAGTAAAACTATAAGGATACATGTTATTTTTGTAAAGCATCTACATATAGTCATTTAATTAAATTTTTGTAATAATTCATTTGTTGTAATAGTTTATTAGGATGGGTAAAAACCACAACCCATGACCCATACCCATGGAGCATATCCATAACCCATGGAGTTAACCCATACCCATTGACTAGATGCATTGCATCTATTAGATACATTGTATCTACTTAGATACATATGGTTCAAACCATGACCCATGACCCATAACCCAAAACCCCATGGGTAAAGAGGAGCGTCTCACGGATCCCTGGAGTTACACTAGACGGATCCCTCAAGCAAGGGATCCGTGCAACAATGGCAAGAATTTGCCTATAAATAGAGAGCCATTTCTTCATTTTTACTCACCCCTCTTCTTACAAATTCTATCATATATTCTTACACTCTTCTAACAAAAGATAACTTGATATAGAGAGTTGTTCTTCTTTCTTTTATTGTGATTCTCATATAGGTCCTTCTCTAAGGCGAGATCACGTGCATTATACAAGTCATCCAAGGAAGGGGTCCTTGATTGATTTGTTCCTCTACAAGATTTATGTAGCGAAGATCTTGTATTTCATATTTCATATATTTATTGTGTTATAATAGTGTTGGTTTGGTCCTCCGTGTTACGGACTCGGTATTTAGCTTTGTACCGGAAAAAGGTGTAAGCAACGTTGTGAAGGCTTCTCCGCCAAGTTGAAGGAGTTTGTTGACATAGTGCTTGAACTCTAGAGTAGGTAACTCGGGGAGTGCAGTAGGGCAAGGAAGGTGTCCTTGTAGCCGAACCACTATAAATCGGTTGTGTCATTTCTATCCTTTACCTTACTTACTTTACTTGCATTACTCTTAGATCTATACTATCTCTACATCCATACGATTTCACATAACATCGAATCTAAAAGTTTTTTGAAACTAACTTTAAATCGGCAAAACTTCTCAACCCCCCTTCTAGTTTTCCACAATTGGCATCAAGAGCTAAGTTTATAAAAGTTTTAAAGTAAATCGTATTTTAAAAACTTTTCGATCACTATGGGTTCTAAAAATTACAAGGAAGGTAAATCCATGCAACGACCTCCACTACTTGAAACTAATGATTTTATATATTGGAAAAATAGATTCGAAACGTATGTGAAGTTTAAAGATATAGATATTTGGTACATCATTGATGAAGGCGATTTTGAAGCCACTGCAAAAGATGAAAATGGAAATTTAGTTAACATACCTCATGATAAACTCACCGATGATATTAAGAAAAAGCTTTCCAAAAATAGTGAAGCTAAAATGCTTTTATAGAATGCTTTACCCAAAAAGGAATTCGAAATAATTTCCATGCTTAAAACCTCTAAAGAAATTTGGAATTCTTTAGTTGTAACTCATCAAGGTAATCAACAAGTCAAAAACAATAAAATATATTTATTTGTTCAACAATATGAACAATTTTCAATATCGGATGAGGATACTATAGATCACTCTTTTGCTAACTTTAATACTATAATTACATCTTTACAAGCACTTGATGAATCTTTCTCTAGCCGTAATCATGTTAGGAGATATGTAAGGGCACTTCCATCCAAGTGGAGATCTAAGGTGACGGCAATCGAAGAATCAAAAGACTTGTCAATCCTCACCCTTGATGAACTCATAGGCAATTTAAAAGTCTATGAGCTTGTCCTCGCTAAAGATTCCGAAGCCTCAAAGGTGAAAGAGAAGCACAAATCTCTTGCCCTTAAATCCAAGAAGGTCTCAAACGATGAAGAGAACTCCTCTTCGAATAGTGATGACGAGGAGCATGCCATGGCGGTAAGGGACTTCAAGAAGTTCTTTAGAAGAAAGGGAAGATACATTAAGCAACCATATGACGACAAGAAAGGATTATGGAAAAGCAAAGAGGACGAGAAGGCAAGGGATGATCGCACTTGCTTTAAATGTGGGGACCCAAACCACTTTATTAGTAAGTGTCCCAAACGTGATGAACAAAAAGCATTCATGAGCGGTTCGTGGGGAATGAACGAGGAGGAAAACGAAGAAATTTGTCTCATGGCAAATGACAAGGTATGTCACGAATACTATAGTAGTTCATCATTAGATGATGACTCATTGCATAATGAATATGATAAACTTTGCAAAATTAGTTTAAAAGTAATCAACAAAAACAAGTTTTTGAAAACCAAAATCAACGTTTAGAAAAGGAAGTCATTGAGTTAAAAGCAAAATTAAAACGTCTTGAAAAGGGGAAGATAGCAAGTGGGGAATGAGAACTTTGCGTTCAACTTCAAACACTTGTTGATCATCTAGACTCTAAGATTGCTAGAATGAATACTAATACTCTAGATATGATATTAGATAGTGTTAAAACAGGAAACAACCAAAAAGGTTTAGGCTTTCAGCAACTTGATGCGTCAACTAGTGAAAACAAAGAAACACAATTCGTAAAAACAATAGAAAAACAAACCACTGTAGTCACGGATCCCACAAAAAGGGAACCGGCTAGTGTACAGCCAGGATCAGGGGATCCAGTGGGTCTTAAGCAAACAGTAGTAATAATATAGCTTCCTCATCTAGAACCGATTTTGTTATTGTTAATAAGAAGAAACCAACCCATGTTACCATTAGAAAACCACCTCCAAGACAAAATCAAAGTTTTACAAGAAACAAAGGTCCGTCATTTTCAAAACCGAATACATCTAGGAGACCTAATAATGTCTATCCGAGAAGTAACCATCAAATGGGATGGAATCCAAATATGCAAAACGGTTTTCAATTTCAAAACTTTGCACCATGGAACGCATACTCACCTTTTTCATATATGCCTAACATGAATGGAATGTTTAACACTAATGGACCCATAAACAAATGGGGACCAAACTTTTGAGTTAATTGTTTTCTTAGGTGTGCTTAAAGGTTGACCTAGAATCGGATGAGTGGATCAAGGATAGCGGGTGCACGAGGCACATGACCGGCAATAAAGATTTATTTTCCACATATGAATCCTTCAATGGAGGAAATGTGGTATTTGGAAATAGCAAAAGCAAAATCATCGGTAAAGGTATGATTTCTAACAAATCTCTAACCATTAACGATGTGTGTCACGTAGAAAACCTAAACTTTAACCTCTTAAGTATAGGACAAATATGTGATAAAAAGTGCAACATACATTTTAACAAAACCGGTAGTAAGATATTGAAAAACGGTATCACTATAGGTAGAGGAATTAGGAAACATGGAGTCTATGTCATTAAACTTAGTAATGAACCTAAAGACAAACTTTGTCTTACTTCTATGGATGATACTTCGACCTTATGGCATCGAAGATTGGGTCATGCCAATATGCGACTTCTTCAATCGCTATCAACCAAAGATCTAGTAGGAGATCTACCAAAATTAAAATATGAACATCACTTTAGTGATGCTTGTAATGTAGGAAAACAAGTCCATGCTAGTCACAAAGCTAAAAACATGGTCTCTACAACTAAGTGTCTAGAATTACTACACATGCATTTATTTGGTCCATCCGCTAACCAAAGTTATGGAGGCAACTACTACACTTTGGTTATAGTGGATGATTACTCTAGGTACACATGGACTAAATTTTTAAAGAACAAAACCGAAACGTTCGATTACTTTAAAATATTAAGTAAGAAAATCCCAAGACAATTAGGAAGTCCTATAGTGTCTATTAGAACAAATCAAGGTAGGGAATTCGATAATGAAGTGCAATTTGGAGCCTTTTGTGACGCTAATGGTATTACTCACAACTTCTCGACACCTCGCACTCCACAATCGAATGGGGTAGTTGAAAGAAAGAATAGAACCCTACAAGAAATGAGTCGCACCATGCTAAATGAGCAATCCATACCTCAAAAGTTTTAGTGCAATGCCGTTGATACATCAACGTACATACTTAACCGAGTCTTAATTAGACCATTTTTAGGAAAAACTCCATATGAGTTACTTCGAGGCAAAAAGCCTACGCTAAACCACTTTAGAGTCTTTGGTAGCAAATGTTTTCTACTTAACACTAAAGATTACCTTACAAAATTTGATCCTAAGTCAACCGAAGGTATCTTTTAAGGTTACTCTCCTAATAGCAAAGCTTACATCATATTAAATAACAAAGAAGGTTGAAGAGTCATTAAACGTAAAATTTGATGAGAGTCCACCTAAACCTACTCTACCTCTTGTCGATGACGAGATTGTCGAGAGTGAAGCTATTGAAATAAAGAAAAAGTCAAACGAAGAAGAAGAACCTTTAAATAATGAAATCATCAATATTAAAGAGTCTAAAGATCACCCCGTAGATAAGGTCATAGGAAAATTAAACGAAAGAACCATAAAGTCTCAAGTCCAAAACCATAGTAGCTTATTTTGTTTTGTCTCAACCATAGAACCTAAGAATATACAAGAAGCCATAAAAGATGAAAGTTGGGTAATAGCTATGCAAGAAGAGTTAAATCAATTTGTTTCTAACGATGTTTGGACACTCGTCCCTCCACCTAGTAATCAAACTATAATAGGAACCAAATGGGTATATAAAAACAAGTTAGTTGCAAACGGTGTGGTGTCTAGAAACAAAGATAGACTCGTTGCCCAAGGGTATAATCAACAAGAAGGAATAGACTTTAATGAGACCTATGCCCCCGTGGCTAGATTAGAGTCTATAAGAATACTTCTTGCTTATGCTTGTGCTAATGATCTTAAGCTTTATCAAATGGATGTCAAAGTGCTTTTCTAAATGGTTTTATTAATGAAGAAGTATATGTAGCTCAACCTCCGGGCTTTATCGATTTTGAAAAACCTAAACATGTGTATAAGTTAAAGAAAGCTCTTTACAGTCTTAAACAAGCCCCAAAAGCTTGGTATGATAGACTCAAGTCATTTTTAATCAAAAACAACTACACCATGGGGTTAGTTGATAATACACTTTTTACTAAGAAAAAGGAATCACATATAATCATCGTTCAAATATACGTAGATGATATTATATTCGGATCTACTTGTCAAGACGTGTGTGATGATTTCTCTAAAATCATGCATGACGAGTTCGAGATGAGTATGATGGGAGAACTAAGTTTCTTTCTTGATCTACAAATCAAACAAGTAGAAGATGGTATCTTCTTCAATCAATCTAAATACATAAAGGAGATGTTAAAGAAATTTGGTTTAGAAGAGTCAAAACCCATAAGAACACCAATGCCTTCCGACACTAAACTCACAAAAGATGAAGACGGCGAATCCGTTGATAACACAAAATACCGTGGCATGATTGGTAGTCTTCTCTACCTCACGGCTAGTCAGCCGGATATCATGTTTTGTATTTGTCTATGTGCTAGGTTTCAAAAAGATCCTAAAACATCACATATAGAAGCCGTAAAAAGAATATTTAGATACATCAAGGGTACGACTCAATTAGGATTATGGTATCCTAAGGGTACGGGGGTAGAAACAATTGTATATGCAGATTCTGACCATGCAGGTGATTATGTTGATCGAAAGACTACAAGTGGTGTATGTAATTTCATGGGATGTTGTTTAACATCTTGGTTCTCAAAGAAGCAAACGACATTGGCCATATCAATAATCGAAGCCGAATATGTCTCCGCGGGCAAAGCATGCCAACAAGCACTATGGATGAAACAAGCGTTAGTTGACTACGACATTCATCTAAGTGACATAGCCATTCTATGTGACAACAAAGGTGCCATCGACTTAAGCAAGAATCCGGTATTGCACTCTCGCACCAAGCATATAGAGATTCATCATCACTTCTTAAGAGATAATGTTCAAAAGGGGAACATCTCTATTGAGAAGGTAGCGTCCGAAGACAACATAGCTGACGTCCTCAACAAACTGTTGAAGCGGGAACAATTCAACCTACTTCGTCTTGGTCTTGGTCTCATGGAACAATCGTCGTAATTAGTTTTTAAACTCTACAAGGTATGTAAACACTAGCCTTCTTCTTTTTGAGTCTAGGATCTCTATTTCACACACAACTCACAAGCAATACGGGAATTTTCAAAACCCAAGATAAGTTTTACTCATAACTCGTACTTTCATAACTTTCTCTTATTTTTCAAGGCAAGTACCTTTTACAACACGTACTTACATACATATTTTTTCTCAAGGATAAACGTTTTCTTCACACAAAGAAATCTTTTCAAAATGTTTTCTAAAAGGATACCTCTTCCCGTATCACTTTCATAAAAGCCATTTCTCACGTCTAGGACAAACCGCTTTTTCATTATTAATACAAAGTAAAAACTTGTTTTCATTTCATCTCATGTCTTTTGAATGCTAAAGAGGACACATAACTAATATGTGTTTTCGGGTACATTCATTTAAGCAACAATGAATTAGGAGCACTCGGGTTATCTCACATAATAGTGTGCTTTTTCACTTCTAGTTCATTTTTCTTTTCTTTTTAGGAGTCGAGATAACCGCAACTCCAAATGGTTTGCATATAGGCACACACTAGGCACAAATGTTTCCAAAAAGAAAGTTTTGAACTGCCTGAGTCACCAGTACCAAGGATCCCAGCATTAATGCTGGACGGTTCCCTCAAGGGAAGGATCCGTGGGATCCATGACACAGAAGCTAAAATTATCTTCTATTTTTCTCACTTTGGATGAAAACTTCTATATTTTCATCAAATTTTATCATTTTTTTTGGAGTATGTTACTTAATGCTTGTGTTCTCATGATCACATGCCTTAAATTCATATCTAATCATTAGATTTTAATCCACATTTTGGGTCAAGCATTCATTACAATGCATTATTTTTCTATAAATAGGATTCCCAAAATGCTTGCATATTCATCACTCTCAACCTCACAAACAAACATCATCATGTCATCCAAAAGATCTTCCAACATAGATGAATCACCTAGTGCAAACAATCCTTTTCAAGAAATCCAAAATTTTGTCCTACCACCTTCCATAGTACCACCACCCAAATCTAGAAAAACCGCACGGATTAGCATCCGGCCTTGTTGTTTAGCAAAACCATCATCAAATGGTTCATCACCAACCACTCATTCACCACAAAATACTTCCATTGTAGCACCTCCCTCGTCTCCAACAAGCACACCAACATCATCACCCATTAAATCTCCACCTAAAGTCACTCTATTGGAACTCCTTAAGACTCCAACAAGATCACAACAAACCAACCCAAAAGAACTAGTCTTTTTAACACCTCCCACATCTCCAAACACAATCTTCAAAGACCTTGAAACCTCACCACCTTTAGCTCCCATTGTGTTACAAGAACATCTAGGTTCTTTTCCACCACCACTTCCAAACATTCCGGATTTTGATCCGTATTTTCCAACTTTTCAACCACAACTTCCGCATCTCACAAATCAAACTAACCCGAAAAACTTCCGCACACATTACCCACATCATTTACATTGTGAACATTGCCAATCCACTAGGGATCTTGCAATTGAAATTAGGGAAGAAATGCGAGTCATACTTAACCTCATCCTTGATCGCATCAACATCATTACTCACCAAAACTTCCATCCATAACCTTATGTAAGCATGGAAGGAATCATTTTATTATTTTTAGTATTTTCTTTTGAGTCATTTTTTAGAACAAGTCTTGTTCTTAGTTTTACATGCTTGTATGTGGCATAAATACCACTACACTTTGTTATTTTATTACAAGGATTTGTTTACATACCTTGGATCCCAATCTTGATTCTCGTTAATCACAAGATTATTTATGCATGTTACTACTAACTTTTTTTTTGTAGGTTTTTATTTTTTCTCACTTGATGCCCCATTCTAGGGGGAGCTACCGTCAAGGGGGAGTTAGAGATACGTGGACTATTTTTCCACATTTTATTTCTTCATTAGGGTCACCTTTTGTTTCGACAAAAATGGAGAGAAGAAGTAAAACTTATGCTTTCAAAATATACATCTAATCTTAATTTTTACTCATCACAACATTATGTTTTGTCATCAACAAAAAGGGGGAGATTGTTAATACAAATAAACTGTAAAAACGTTTATTAATATTTAGCGATCTCTTTGTGTTTTGTTGATAACAAATATAATGTTATCATAAGTAAAACTATAAGGATACATGTTATTTATGTAAAGCATCTACATATAGTCATTTAATACAAACTGTTGTAATAATTCATTTGTTGTAATAGTTTATTAGGATGGGTAAAAACCACAACCCATGACCCATACCCATGGAGCATATCCATAACCCATGGAGTTAACCCATAACCATTGACTAGATGCATTGCATCTATTAAATACATTGTATCTACTTAGATACCCATGGTTCAAACCATGACCCATGACCCATGACCCATAACCAAAAAACCCATGGGTAAAGAGGAGCGTCTCACGGATCCCTGGAGTTACACTAGACGGATCCCTCAAGCAAGGGATCCGTGCAACAGTGGCAAGAATTTGCCTATAAATAGAGAGCCATTTCTTCATTTTTACTCACCCCTCTTCTTACAAATTCTATCATATATTCTTACACTCTTCTAACAAAAGATCACTTGATCTAGAGAGTTGTTCTTCTTTCTTCTATTGTGATTCTCATATAGGTCCTTCTCTAAGGCGAGATCACGAGCATTCTACAAGTCATCCAAGCAAGGGGTCCTTGATTGATTTGTTCCTCCACAAGATTTTTGTAGCGAAGATCTTGTATTTCATATTTCACATATTTGTTGTGTTATAGTAGTGTTGGTTTGGTCCTCCGTGTTACGGACTTGGTATTTAGCTTTGTACTGGAAAAAGGTGTAAGCAATGTTGTGAAGCCTTCTCCGCCAAGTTGAAGGAGTTTTTTGACATAGTGCTTGAACTCTCGAGTAGGTGACTCGGGGAGTGGAATAGGGCAAGGAAGGTGTCCTTGTAGCCGAACCACTATAAATCGGTTGTGTCATTTCTATCCTTTACCTCACTTAGTTTACTTGCATTACTCTTAGATCTATACTATCTCTACATCCATACGATTTCACATAACATCGAATCTAAAAGATTTTTGAAACTAACTTAAAATCGGCAAAACTATTCAACCCCCCTTCTAGTTTTCCACATTTCTCAATAGAAATGTCCCTTTTGAACATTGTCTCTTAAGAAGTGATGATGGATCTCTATATGCTTGGTACGCGAGTGCAACACCGGATTCTTGCTTAAGTCAATAGCACCTTTGTTGCGCATAAAATGGCTATGTCACTTAGATGAATGTCGTAGTCAACTAACGCTTGTTTCATCCATAGTGTTTGTTGGCATGTTTTGACGGCAGAGAGTGATGAGTTCGTTTTCGTAGTGTAGATATTTTCTGAATAAATACAAAGGAATGTATTTCCTGGGTCGTTCTCCCAGCGAGGGATGAATGGAATTTAACAATTCACGTCGCGTGATTCGGGATTCGAATGGGTAAAAAGGAATTTGGATGATTTCTAAACTATGGTGCAAGGGAAAGTAAATAAAAGCAATTAAAACTACAGAATATATGATGAAAACAAGTGAAAATGACTAATTATGCAAATCTAAACTAAAAACGTAAATTACGTAATTAATAAAACGCAAATTAAATGCAACTACTCTAATTTTAACCCATAAAAATGAACTATTATTTTTCTACCGCTAAAAATGATATTTTAAATTTATTTGAAATTTAAAACTAATTTTTTTGGATTTTCTTGATTTATTTTGAATTAAAAACTAATTTTAAACATTTAAAATAGACTAAAAATGCTAAAAATTATGAAAACATGTAAGAAAATTACAAAATATTTTTTAAAAATCTAAATTAACTAAAAAGAATTTTTAAAATTGTAATTACATTTTTCTGAGTTTTTCTCTAATTATTATGAATTTAAAACTATTTAAAACTAAATAAATTCCTAGAAAATACTATTTAAACTATGAAAATTCTGGAAAAATACTTATTATGACTTTTTGAATATTATAAACCTAAGAAAATTGAAATTGCATTTTTCTGAGTATTTTCTGATTTATTTGGATTAAAAGCTATTTAAAAATGCTTAAAAATGAATTTAAATGCAGAAAAAAAAGCAAAAGAGCAGGGAAAAATATGAAAAATTCCAGAAAAGTCTAAATTAATACTGAGAAGATGGGAAAAATGACAGAAACTAATTTTGAATGCAGGAAAGGTGATTTGGGCTAGAACTGATATGGAAAAGCTATTGGATAATAAGCTAAAAGCTACAACAATGCTACCAGAAGCTAATTAAGGCTAAGTTTTACCTAAACTAACTGAAATAAACCTAAAGCAACTGATATGAATCCAATAAGTACAAGATCAAAGCATTTGAGCACAAATTCAAGTTTTAGGAAACTAATGCCAAACAGCATTATACCATCAACTTTAAGCTCTAATCTAAGTGTTCTAGAAAAATTCTAAAAATAAACTAAAAATGCCTTGTTTGAGATCACCAATCAGAGTCCTATTGTCCAAAATCTCAGCTTAAGAGGACTTGAAATGATGAAATTAAAAATCAAGAATGAAGGCTAATTAGGACTTTAGTAACTGATGCAGAACAAATGGATCAGAAAAGTGAACTAGCAGGCTACATTCAATCTCTAATTTAAGAGGCTTATAAAAATCCTAAAATTCAACTAAAAATACCCTGTTAACAACAACCTACCAAAGTTCTTATATCCTGAATTTCAGCTAAAAAGGACTAAGAATGATGAAATGAAAATTCAAAAATAAAAGCTATTTGGGATTCTATTGGACTGATGCAGAACAAAAGTGATGCAAAGAAATACTTATTTGCAAGCTGAATCTAGCTGAAAGAGGTCCTAAATAAGCTAGGGAAGAAGCTATAAGTACTTTCCTAAGTAAAACTAATACTAATACTACCTATAGCATCAAAGACTAATCCTTAAAAACATTAAATTATTATGAGATCAGCTAAAGAAAACCTTACTGCAGCAGAACAGAACTAAGGCATCCTAAGGGGGATCATTGCAGAACTTCATAAGCATCTAAATCAACATCTATCATTTCAGAAAGCTATCCAGAATCAAGGATTCATTCTAATCTACATATGGAAACTGATTTCAAGACATCTCAGCATGTGAACAAACAGAAATGTATAAATGAAAACACTGATGTTGGACAGAACAAATTACTTAAGACAGATAAGAACACTTAAACTTTGAAGCATCTAAACTTGAAATTATGAGAAAGAAAACTATAGAAACAGATTTAGAGTTTATATCACTAAAGTTTATACAAACTACAACATTAGAAATTAACAAACCCTCTAATTCCAAACACTATTTTTGAAAACAAATTTCAAAATAAAAACAGTAAAAATGTAAAACTAAGATTGATACGGATTAAAACTCAATGACAAAACAGATTAAGAACAACTTTTAACCAAAAACTGAGTTTGACTTCCAATTAGACCCAACTTTGACTTTTATTGACTTTTGAAACAAAATGAAATTAAGTCCAGATAAAGCTATGACAAGCTCATATAAGCTATAATAAGCTTATCTGAGCTTAGCCAAATAGAAGTGAAAGTTTGAAACAATACTTAACAACAAATGAGAATTTGAAATTAAATTGAGACAAGACAAGAATAGAAATCTGAATCTTCAATTAAAAACATAAAAACTTACAGGATTGAAATCAAAATTACAGCTGAAAACTAGTATTTAAAACAGTAATGACAATGAAATTAAAGGGTAATAATTTTATAAAAGCAATGAAAATTGGACAGCTTCAACTTGTGACTGAATTGGGCTTTTATAAGCTGCTCAGGATTCTAGGGATGCTTCTAGATATCTAATCTCGACCATTCAATTAAATCCCACATCACCAACTCTGATTTCAACCCTTGGATCATATTGATGAGGTGTTAGGACCAATGAGGAGCCTCTAAACTGCCACTGTGTCATTCCTTGAGTGTATGGATTGCCAGGTTGTCAGAAACCTTCTAGAAGTACATTAAGTACGGGTAAAATTTGGGGTATCAGGGTAAACGGTTATTTGGGGGAGAAGAACAGTAAAAGGGTATTTATCCACATTTTGGCGCGCTCTATTTTCAGGGTATTTATTTATTTGTTTGACTAAGGGGTGAAGTTGCTTTGACCGTTGGTTAATAAAGGGAGGTTGACTGGGTTTTCTAAGTTTGACCGGGTGTAATGGTTATACGGGTGTGGGCTTGGTTTACAGTTGGTTGGGCTGGGGTAGTATTATTTTGGGCCAAGGGAGTAAATGGGTGGTATTTTGGTTTTGGTTTTGTTTTATATACCAAATATTTCAACAAGGATCATTTATGTAATTATGTAAATTCCAGGGATACAATGTGAAATTTATGAAAAGATAAAGGTTTTATTGGGTAAATGGGTAAGTGAGGGGTTTTTTATGTAAATTGGTAAAGTTGAAGGTGAAATGTGTAAATGTGGGAAAGTGATGGTGATGATGTGAAAACTTCTAATCTTGATTCAGAAATCCGTAAAATGCACTTTTGATTATCCAAGTCCCTGAAATAGCATCCCGGCATCGGGTTTTGCACTCTTCTTTCTCTCGTGCTCGGTTTTCTTCGGTTTTGGCTTTCTTTTGTCTGTTTTGTCATATCCGTACCTGCACATGCATAAACTCAATAAACCAACAAATATTAGACATAAACGGCTCTTTCTTGGTTATTTTGGGTCTATTTTGGTAAAGAAATGGTATGTGTTTTAGCACATACCAGAGACATATTCGGCTTCGGTTGTTGATATGGCCAATGGCGTTTGCTTCTTCAAGAACCAAGATGTTAAACAACGTCCCATAAAAGTACATACACCACTTGTACTCTTTGGGTCAACATAATCACCTGCATGGTCAGAATCCGCGTATACAATTATTTCTACCCCCGTCCCCTAAGGATACCATAATCCCAATTGAGTTGTACCCTTAATGTATTTAAATATTCTTTTGACGGCTTCTAGATGTGATGTTTTAGGATCTTCTTGAAACCTAGCACATAGACAAACACTAAACATGATATCCGGCCGACTAGCCATAAGATAGAAAAGACTACCAATCATGCCACGATATTTTGTGTTATCAATGGATTCACCGTCTTCATCTTTTGTAAGTTTAGCATCGGATGACATTGGTGTTCTTATGGGTTTTGACTCATCTAAACCAAATTTCTTTAATATTTCTTTTATGTATTTGGATTGATTAAAGAAGATACCATCTTCTAGTTGTTTGATTTGTAGACCAAGAAAGAAACTTAGTTCTCCCATCATACTCATTTCAAACTCATCATGCATGATTTTTGAGAAATCATCACACATGTCTTGACAAGTTGATCCGAATATAATATCGTCCATGTATATTTGAATAATAATTATATGTGATTCCTTTTTCTTTGTGAAAAGTGTATTATCAACTAACCACATGGTATAGTTGTTTTTGATTAAAAATTATATGAGTCTAGCATACCAAGCCTTTGGGGCTTGTTTAAGACTGTGAAGAGCTTTCTTTAGTTTGTACGCGTGTTTAGGTTTTTCAAAATCGATAAAGCCCGGAGGTTGAGCTACACAGACTTCTTTATTAATAAAGCCATTTAGAAAAGCACTTTTAACATCCATTTGAAAAAGCTTAAGATCGTTAGCACAAGCATAAGCAACAAGTATTCTTATAGATTCTAATCTAACTACGGGAGCATAGGTCTTATCAAAATATATGCCTTTTTGTTGATTATACCCTTGGGAAACAAGTCTAGTTTTATTTCTAGACACTACACCATTTGCGTCTAACTTGTTTTATATACCCATTTAGTTCCGATTATGGTTTGGTTACTAGATGGAGGGACGAGTGTCAAAACATCATTAGAAATAAATTGATTTAACTCTTCTTTCATAGCCATTACCCAAATTTCATCTTTTATGGCTTCTTGCGTATTTTTAGGTTCTATGGTTGAGACAAAACAAAATAAACTACTTTGGTTTTGGACTTGAGATCTTAAGGTTCTTTCATTTAACTTTCATATAACCTTCTCTACGGGATGATCTTTAGACTCTTTAATATTGATGATTTCATTGTTTAATGGTTCATCTTCTTTATTTATATTTTCCTTGATTTCTATGGCTTTACTTTCGATTATCTCATCATCGAAAAGTGGTTGGGTAGGTTTAGGTGGACTTTCATCAAATTTTACGTTTAATGATTCTTCAACCTTCATTGTTTCTTTTTTTAATATAACATAAGTATTAATACAAATAAACTGTAAAAACATTTATTAATATTGAGCGATCTCTTTGTGTTTTGTTGATAACAAATATAATGTTATCATAAGTAAAATTATAAGGATACATGTTATTTTTGTAAAGCATTTACAAATAGTCATTTAATACAAATTGATGTAATAAATCATTTGTTGTAATAGTTTAATAGGATTGATAAAAACTACAACCCATGGATCATATCCATAACCCATGGTATTGACCCATATCCATTTGACTAGATTCATTGCATCTATTAGATACATTGTATCTAATGGAATACTCATGGACCAACCCATGACCCATGACCCATGACCCATAACCAAAAAACCCATGGGCAAAGAGAAGCGTCCCACAGATCCCTGACATTACACTAGACGGATCCCTTAAGGGAGGGATCCGTGGGATCCGTGGAACAGAGGCAAGATTTTGCCTATAAATAGAGAGCCATTTCTTCATTCTTACTCACCCCTCTTCTTACTAACTCTCTCATATACTCTTACTCTCTTCTAACAAAAGATCACTTGATCTAGAGAGTTGTTCTTCTTTCTTCTATTGTGATTCTCATATAGGTCCTTCTCTAAGGCGAGATCACGAGCTTACTACAAGTCATCCAAGCAAGGGGTCCTTGATTGATTTGTTCCTCCACAAGATTTCTGTAGCGAAGATCTTGTATTTGTTATTTCACATATTTGTTGTGTAATAGTCGTGTTGGTTTGGTCCTCCGTGTTACGGACTCGGTATTTAGCTTTGTACCAGAAAAAGGTGTAAGCAACATTGTGAAGGCTTCTCCGCCAAGTTGAAGGAGTTTGTTGACATAGTGCTTGAACTCTCGAGTAGGTGACTCGGGGAGTGGAGTAGGGCAAGGAAGGTGTCCTTGTAGCCGAACCACTATAAATTGGTTGTGTTATTTCTATCCCTTACTTTACTTTATTTACTTGCATTACTATTAGATCTATACTTTCTCTTCATCCATACGATTTCACATAATATCGAATTTAAAATTTTTGAAACTAACTTAAAATCGGCAAAACTATTCACCCCCCTTCTAGTTTTCCACAATTGGCATCAAGAGCTAAGTTTATAAAAGTTTTAAAGTAAACCGTATTTTAAAAACTTTTCGATCACTATGGGTTCTGAAAATTACAAGGAAGGGCAATCCATGCAACGACCTCCACTACTTGAAACTATTGGTTTTATATATTGGAAAAATAGATTCGAAATGTATGTGAAGTCTAAAGAGATTGATCTTTGGTACATCATTGTTGAAGGCGATTTTGAAGCCACTGCAAAAGATGAAAATGGAATTTTAGTTAACATACCTCATGATAAACTCACCGATGAAATTAAGAAAAAGCTTTCCAAAAATAGTGAAGTTAAAATGGTTTTGTATAATGCTTTACCCGAAAAGGAATTCGAAAGAATCTACATGCTCAAAACCTCTAAATAAATTTGGAACTCTTTAGTTGTAACTCATCAAGGTAATCAACAAGTGAAAAACAATAAAATAGATTTATATGTTCAACAATATGAACAATTTTCAATATCGGATGAGGAAACTATAGATCATTATTTTGCTAATTTTAATACTATTATTACATCTTTACAAGCAGTTGATGCATCTTTCTCTAGCCGTAACCATGTTAGGAGATATCTAAGGGCACTTCCATCTAAGTGGAGATCTAAGGTGACGGCAATCGAAGAGTCAAAAGATTTGACAATCCTCACCCTTGACGAACTCATAGGCAACTTAAATGTCTATGAGCTTGTCCTTGCTAAAGATTTTGAAGCCTCAAAAGTGAAAGAGAAACACAAATCTCTTGCCCTCAAAGCCAAGAAGGTCTCAAGTGATGAAGAGAACTCCTCTTCGGATAGTGATGACGAGGAGTATGCCATGGCGGTAAGGGACTTCAAAAAGTTCTTTAGAAGGAAAGGAAGATACGTCAAACAACCGTATGACGACAAGAAAGGATTCCGGAAAATCAAAGAGGACGAGAAGCCAAGCGATGATCGCGATTTTTTCAAATGTGGGGACCCAAACCACTTTATTAGTAAGTGTCCCAAACGCGATGATCAAAAGGCATTCGGGAGCGGTTCATGGGGAATGAGCGAGGAGGAGGACGAAGAAATTTGTCTCTTGGCAAATGATGAGGTATGTCACGAATACTATAGTAGCTCATCATTAGATGATGACTCATTGCATAATGAATACGATAAACTTTGCAAAATTAGTTTAAAGGTAATCAACAAAAACAAGTTTTTGAAAAATCAAAACCAACGTTTAGAAAAGGAAGTCATAGAGTTAAAGGCAAAATTAAAACGTATAGAAAAGGCAAAAATACCAAGTGGTGAATGTGAACTTTGCATTCAAGTTCAAACACTAGTTGATCATCTAGATTCTAAGATTGCTAGAATGAACACTAATACTTTAGATATGATATTGGATAGTGTTAAAACAGGAAACAACCAAAAAGGTGTAGGTTTTCAGGAAACTAATGCATCAACTAGCGAAAACAAAGAAACACAATTCGTTAAGGCACTAGAAAAACAAGCCACTGTTGTGGCGGATCCCACAAAAAGGGAACCGGCTAGTGTACAGCTAGGGATCCGTGGGTCTGCTGAAGCAAACTGTGGTAATAACATAGCTTCCTCATCTAGAACTGAGTTTGTTATTGTTAATCAGAATAAACCAACTCATGTTACCATTAGACAACCACCCCCAAGATATAATCCAAGTTTTGCAAGAAACAAAGGTCCATCATTTTCAAAACCAAACGCATCTAGGAGACCTAATAACGTTTATCCAAGAAGTAATCATCAAATGGGATGGAATCCAAATATGAAAAATGGCTTTTCATTTCAAAACTTTGCACCATGGAACGCATATTCACCTTATCCATACATGTCTAACATGAATGGAATGTTTAACACTAATGGACCCATTAACAAATGGGGACCAAACTTTTGAGTTAATTGTTTTCTTAGGTGTGCTTAAAGGTCGACCTAGATCCGGATGAGTGGGTCAAGGATAGCGGGTGCACGAGGCACATGACCGGCAATAAAGATCTATTCTCCACATATGAATCCTTCAATGGAGGGAATGTGGTATTTGGAAATAGCAAAAGCAAAATCATCGGTAAAGGTACGATTTCTAACAAATCTCTAACCATTAACGATGTGTGTCACGTAGAGAACCTAAACTTTAACCTATTAAGTATAGGACAAATATGTGATAAAAAGTGCAATGTACTTTTTACCGAAACCGGTAGTAAGATATTAAAAAACGGTATCACCATAGGTAGAGGTATTAGGAAACATGGAGTCTACGTTATTAAAATTGGTAATGAACCTAAAGACAAACTTTGTCTTACCTCTATTGATGATACTTCGACCTTATGGCATCAATGATTGGGTCATGCCAATATGCGACTTCTTCAATCGCTATCATCCAAAGATCTAGTAAGACATCTACCAAATTTAAAATATGAACATCACTTTTGTGATGCTTGTAACGTAGGAAAACAAGTCCATTCTACTCACAAAGCTAAAAACATGGTGTCTACAACTAAGTGTCTAGAGTGACTACACATGGATTTATTTGGTCCATCCGTTATCCAAAGTTATGGAGCCAACTACTACACTTTGGTTATAGTGGATGATTATTCTAGGTACACATCGACTAAATTCTTAAAGAACAAAACTGAAACGTTTGATTACTTTAAAATATTAAGTAAGAAAATACAAAGACAATTAGGAAGTCCTATAGTGTCTATTAGAACGGATCATGGTAGGGAATTCGATAATGAAGTGCAATTTGGAGCCTTTTGTGACGCTAATGGTATTACTCACAACTTCTCGGCTCCTCGCACTCCACAATTGAATAGGGTAGTTGAAAGAAAGAATAGAACCCTACAAGAAATGAGTCGCACAATCCTAAATGAGCAATCCATACCTCAAAAGTTTTGGTGCAATGTCGTTGATACTTCAACGTACATACTTAATCGAGTCTTAATTAGACCAATCTTAGGTAAAACTCCATACGAGTTACTTCGAGGCAAAAAGCCTACGTTAGATCACTTTAGAGTCTTTGGTAGCAAATGTTTTCTTCTTAACACTAAAGATTACCTTACAAAATTTGATCCTAAATCAACCGAAGATATCTTTTTAGGTTATTCTCCTAATAGTAAAGCTTAAGTCATATTAAATAAAGAAACAATGAAGGTTGAAGAGTCATTAAACGTAAAATTTGATGAAAGTTCACCCAAACCTACTCCACCTCTTATCGATGACGAGATTGTAGAAAGCGGGGCTATTGTAATAAAGAAAAAGATAAACGAAGAAGAAAAACCTTTAATTGATGAAATATTAAAGAATCCAAAGATCACCCCGTAGATAAGGTCATAGGAAAATTAAATGAAATAACCTTAAGGTCTCAAGTCCAAAACCAAAGTAGCCTATTTTGTTTTGTCTCAACCATAGAACCTAAGAATACACAAGAAGCCATAAAGATGAAAGTTGGGTAATGGCTATGCAAGAAGAGTTAAATCAATTTGTTTCTAATGATGTTTGGACACTTGTCCCTCCACCTAGTAATCATACCATAATAGGTACCATATGGGTATATAAAAACAAGTTAGATGCAAACGGTGTAGTATCTAGAAACAAAGCTAGACTCGTTGCCCAAGGGTATAATCAACAAGAAGGAATGGACTTTGATGAGACCTATGCCCTCGTGGCTAGATTTAGAGTCTATAAGAATACTTCTTGCTTATGCTTGTGCTAATGATCTTAAGCTTTATCAAATGGATGTCAAAAGTGCCTTTCTAAATGGTTTTATTAATGAAGAAGTATATGTAGCTCAACCTCCGGGCTTCATCGATTTTGAAAAACCTAAACATGTGTATAAGTTAAAGAAAGCCCTTTACGGTCTTAAACAAGCTCCAAAATCTTGGTATGATAGACTCAAGTCATTCCTAATCAAACGCAACTACACCATGAGGATAGTTGATAACACACTTTTTACTAAGAAAAAAGAGTCACATATAATCATTGTTCAAATATATGTAGAAGATATTATATTCGGATCTACCTGTCAAGACATGTGTGATGATTTCTCTAAAATCATGCATGACGAGTTCGAGATGAGTATGATGGGAGAACTTAGTTTTTTTCTTGGTCTACAAATCAAACAAGTAGAAGATGGTATCTTCTTTAATCAATCTAAATACATAAAGGAGATGTTAAAAAAATTCGGTTTAGAAGAGTCAAAACCCATTAGGACACCAATTTCATCCGACACTAAACTCACAAAAGATGAAGACAGCGAATCCGTTGATAACACAAAATATCGTGGCATGATTGGTAGTCTTTTCTACCTCATGGCTAGTCGGTCGGATATCATGTTTAGTGTTTGTCTATGTGCTAGGTTTTAAGAAGATCCTAAAACATCACATCTAGAAGCCGTCAAAAGGATATTTAGATATATTAAAGGTACAACTCAATTAGGATTGTGGTATCCTAAGGGTACGGGGGTAGAAACAATTGTATATGCAGATTCCGACCATGCGTGTGATTATGTTGACCAAAAAGTACAAGTGGGTATATACTTTATGGGATGTTGTTTAACATCTTGGTTCTCGAAGAAGCAAACGGCATTGGCCATTTCAACAACCAAAGCCGAATATGTCTCCGCCGGCAAAGCATGCCAACAAGCACTATGGATGAAACAAGCGTTAGTTAACTACGACATTCATCTAAGTGACATAGCCATCCTATGTGATAACAAAGGTGCCATCGATTTAAGCAAAAATCTGGTATTGCATTCTTGCACCAAGCATATAGAGATTCGTCATCACTTCTTAAGAGATAATGTTCAAAAGGGGAACATTTCTATTGAGAAGGTAGCATCCGAAGACAACATAGCCAACGTCCTCACCAAACCGTTGAAGCGGGAACAATTCAACCTACTTCGTCTTGGTCTTGGTCTCATGGAACAATCGTCGTAATTAGTTGTTAAAACTCTACAAGGTATGTAAACACTAGCCTTCTTCTTCCTGAGTCTAGGATCTCTATTTCACACACAACTCACAAGCAATACGGGAATTTTCAAAATCCAAGATAAGTTTTTACTTATAACTCATAGTTTTCTCTTACTTTTCAAGATAAGTACATTTTTGCAAACACATAATTGCACACACACGTAATTTTCAAAAGAATAAACGATTTATTCACACATAGAAACCTCTTTTCAAAATGTTTTCTAAAAGGATACCTCTTCCCGTATCATTTTCACAAAAACCATTTCTCATGTCTAGGACAAATCCCTTTTTCATTATTAATACAAAGTAAAAACCCGTTTTCATTGCATCTTATGTCTTTTGAATGCTAAAGAGGACACATAACTAATATGTGTTTTCGGGTACATTTATTTAAGCAACAATGAATTAGGAACACTCGGGTTATCTCACATAATAGTGTGCTTTTTCACTTCTAGTTTATTTTTCTTTTCTTCTTAGGAGTCGAGATAACCGCAACTCCAAATGGTTTGCATATAGGCACACACTAGGCACAAATGTTTCAAAAAGGAAAATTTTTGAGCTGCCTGAATCACCAGTACCACGGATCCCTGCCTTAATGCTGGACGGATCCCTCAAGGGAAGGATCTGTGGGATCCGTGAGACAGAAACTAGTTTTATCTTCTATTTTTCTTACTTTGGATGAAAACTTCAATATTTTTCATCATTTATTTTTATTTCTCTTTGAGTATGTTCTTTAATGCTTGTGTTCTCATGATCACATGCCTTAAATTCATATCTAATCATTAGATTTTAATCCATATTTTGGGTCAAGCATTCATTACAATGCATTATTTTTCTATAAATAGGATTCCCAAAATGCTTGCATATTCATCTCAAGTTCACAAACAAACACCACCATGTCATCCAAAAGATCTTCCAACTTAGATGAATCACCTAGTGCAAACAATCCATTTCAAGAAATCCAAAATTTTGTCCTCCCACCTTCCAAAATACCACAATCAAAATCTAGGAAATCGGCACGGATTAGCATCCGGCCTTGTTGTTTAGCAAAACCATCATCGAATGGTTCACCACCAACCACTATTTCACCACAAGATGATTCCATTATAGCACCTCCTTCATCACCAACAAGTACACCAACTTCATCACCCATCAATTCACCACCTAAGGTCACTCTTTTGGAACTCCTTAAGACTCCAACAAGATCTCAACAATCAAAGCAAAAAGAACTAGTCTTTTTGACACCTCCAACTTCTTCAAACACAATTTTCAAAGACCTTGAAACCTCACCACCTTTAGCACCCATTATGTTACAAGAACATCTAGGTTCCTTTCCACCACCACTTCCAAACATTCAGGACTTTGATCCATATTTTCCAAGTTTTCCACCACAACTTCCGCATCTCATAAATCAAAGCCACCCGGAAAACTTCCGCACTCATTACCCACATCACTTACATTGTGAAAATTGCCAATCCACTAGGGATATTGCAATAGAGATTAGGGAAGAAATTCGAGTCATACTCAACCTCATTCTTGATCGCATCAACATCATTACTCATAAAAACCTCCATCTATAACCTTATGCAAGCATAGAAAGAATCATTTTTATTACCTTTAATATTTTTCTTTTGAGTCATTTTTTAAGAACAAGTCTTGTTCTTACTTTTACATGCTTGTATGTGGCATAAATACCACTACATTTTGTTGTTTTATTACAAGGCCTTGGTTACATACCTTGGCTCCCAATCTTGATTCTCGTCAATCATAAGATTATTTATGCATGTTACTACTAACCCTTTATTTGTAGGATTTTTATTTTTATTTTTCTCACTTGACGCCCCAATATAGGGGGAGCTACCGTCAAGGGGGAGTAAGCGATACGTGGACTATTTTTACACATTTTGTTTCTTTGTTGGGTTAACTTTTTGTTTCGACAAAAAGGGGGAGAAGTAGTAAAACTTATGCTTTCAAAATATACATCTAATCTTAAGTTTTACTCATCATAACATTATGTTTTGTCATCAACAAAAAGGGGGAGATTGTTAATACAAATAAACTGTAAAAATGTTTATTAATATTGAGCGATCTCTTTGTGTTTTGTTGATAACAAATATAATGTTATCATAAGTAAAATTATAAGGATACATGTTATTTTTGCAAAGTATTTACATATAGTAATTTAATACAAATAGATGTAATAAATCATTTGTTGTAATAGTTTATTAGGATGGAGAAAAACTATAACCCATGGATCATATCCATAACCCATGGTATTGACCCATATCCATTTGACTAGATGCATTGCATCTATTAGATACATTGTATCTAATGAAATACCCATGGACCAACCCATAACCCATGACGCATGACCCATAACCAAAAAACGCATGGGCAAAGAGGAGCGTCCCACAGATCCCTGACATTACACTAGACGGATCCCTTAAGGGAGGGATCCGTGGGATCCGTGGAACAGAGGCAAGATTTTTCCTATAAATAGAGAGTTATTTCTTCATTCTTACTTACCCCTCTTCTTACTAACTCTCTCATATACTCTTACTCTCTTCTAACAAAAGATCACTTGATCTAGAGAGTTGTTCTTCTTTCTTCTATTGTGATTCTCATATAGGTCATTCTCTAAGGCGAGATCACGAGCTTACTACAAGTCATCCAAGAAAGGGGTCCTTGATTGATTTGTTCCTCCACAAGATTTCTGTAGCGAAGATCTTGTATTTGTTATTTCACATATTTGTTGTGTAATGGTCGTGTTGGTTTGGTCCTCCGTGTTACGGACTCGGAATTTAGCTTTGTACCGGAAAAAGGTGTAAGCAACGTTGTGAAGGCTTCTCCGCCAAGTTGAAGGAGTTTTTTGACATAGTGCTTGAACTCTCGAGTAGGTGACTTGTAGCCGAACCACTATAAATTGGTATGTCATTTCTATCCCTTACTTTACTTTATTTACTTGCATTACTATTAGATCTATACTTTCTCTTCATCCATACGATTTCACATAATATCGAATCTAAAGTTTTTGAAACTAACTTAAAATCGACAAAAGTATTCAACCCCCCCCCCTTCTAGTTTTCCACAATAAGCTTTACTATTAGGAGAGTAACCTAAGAAGATACCTTCGGTTGATTTAGGATCAAATTTAGTTAGGTAATCTTTAGTGTTAAGTAGGAAATATTTGCTACCAAAGACTCTAAAATGTTCCAACGTAGGATTTTTGCCTCGAAGTAACTCGTATGGAGTTTTACCTAAGAATGGTCTAATTAGGACACGGTTAAGTATGTAGGTTGATGTGTCAATGGCATTGCACTAAAAAATTTAAGGAATAGATTGCTCATTAATCATGGTGCGACTCATTTCTTTTAGGGTTCTATTTTTCCTTTCAACTAACCCATTTGATTGTGGAGTGCGAGGAGCCGAGAAATTGTGAGTAATACCATTAGCATTACAAAAAGCTCCAAATTGCGCTTCATTATCAAATTCCCTACCATGATCCATTCTAATAGACACTATAGGACTTCCTAGTTGTCTTTGAATTTTCTTTTTGGGTAAAAGGTCAAAAGACCCGGTAAATATATTACTCCAAAAAACGTTTAAGTACAAAGGATATGAGTGAATCTCATATCTCAGCCCGTTACGTAAGAGGAAAAGCTTAGATAAAAAGATACTTCCTATTCTCTAATCAAGAAAATAAACCACTTCTTAATAGATAACATTAGACATCTATGAAAACAAAATTACTTCCTACCAAGGCCTTGGAGCTTAGTACCATACAAGTCATACTAAGCATCCAAATTCCCTGGAAGATCGTAGACCTGATCTGCATAGTTATCATACTCATAGTCATCATAATCTTCTTCACAATCATGACCACCACCAAATAGGTTCATTGACTCATCAAAAGTGTTCACAACCTCCTCTTCATCACTGTCGGAATCAACAATCTCTCCCACCTTAGAGAATGGGTTAACCTTCTTAGTAGAAGAAGTAGACGGAGAAAAAGTAGAACAAGATTTACTAACCGCGGCCTGCACCTTCTCTTTCACATCACTCGCAGTTTAAGTTCTTGCGATAAATTACCAGTCTTTGGAGCCCCATCTATCATAGCTTCTTTTGTATTACCCGGATAATCAACCTTTTTAATAGGTTAACCATCATCATCCACAAAGGTAGCTTTCCCATCAATAATTTGCTTTTCAAGCTCCCCAATTTTCTCAACAATAGAAGTAGGACAAACCTCCTTAGCTTCTATTGTATTGCCAGAATCCAACTCTGCCCCATCCTTAGCCACGACATCGCGATATGAATGCCACATTCATCAGTATCTATCATATTAAAGACTTCAAACGTATTTGATGTAGTAACCTTCATCCCACTCATACTAGCTACACCAGAGGCCTTCTTCTTTGTAGTATCCACCTGCTAGGGTTCAGGAGGAGGCGCTTTAGGTTGATACCTAAACTTAGGACCCACAACAGGTTTAATAAAACCATTACCCGGACCACTTTGGCTACCATTCTTACCCTTGTTTTTGCGATTGATCGTTTGAAAACTATCACTACCCTTATGGGTAGGCTGAACTTGAGGAGGAACAAATTTAGGACAGTTATCTATAATATGACCAAATAGCTTACAAGTGTCACATCGAGGCGGTTTCCACTCGTACTCAACACGAACCTTTTCAATAGTAGAACCCAACCCATCAAGTAGGGGTATTTCAACAATGAGACTTTCCTTAAGTACCTCATCCGCTTTCACTTCAATCAGACACCTGGCAAAACTACTATGACCCCATGATTCCTTGCACATTTGACTAGTGTAAGAATCTAGCATTTTCGGCGTACCAATCAATGTAGCTATGATACTGACACCATCATCAGAAAACATAGCAAGGGGAACATCATGGAATTTAACCCACACCGGAATGTTAGTCAAATCCTTTTTAAGCAGATTAGTATTCAAAGTCCAAGATTTAAGTATAATAGGCACATTTCTAACCATCCACGGTTCGTTTTCCAAGACATCTTCAACACCTTTACGAGTGGAAAACTTAAAGAAAAAGAACCCCTTCGCATTCATCATAACCTTATGAATACCATACTTGGCCCACATATTACACACGTAATAATCAACAACTGGGAAGGCAATACGTTTACCAAGGAAATAACCATAAAGAGTATTTTCAAACCTAATGTTTACCTCTTCAACAACTTTCATAGGGACGGTAAGGTCTACTCCATTCTTTTTCTTACTACACTCCAACCTACGAAAGTTTGACATGCGTCTCTTAGGATCAACAGACGTAGCACCCGCATAAGAAACTGAATTGACACAAGTTGCTCCATTAGGTGCCATAGTAGTCTGTTTCAACTCACTTGGGGTGTTTTGAAGGGAACCAACCTGATGTGATGTAGATGCATCCAGAATTTCCATGTTCTTTAATTGGATATTATGCATAGCCTTCTCAAAGTCCTTACACACATCTAGAACCACCTTAATAATACCATTATTTTCTGCAGTTGTCGACTCAAAAGAACTAGGAATATCCACATTAGACGTAACATTAGTATACATACCAGTAGCATCAGTCACATTAGTTACGTTATCAGAAGCGTAAGCATTACCAACACCATTACCCTTATCAGCACCATGTGAAGTAGTAGAGTTACTCCTAACGCTAGTTTGACCGGCCAAACTAGAAGAGGAGCTGCTAACATCACCACTTCTACCCGATTTACCAACAGATTGCGAATCCTTACTCGTGCTATTCGAATCACCACCACCTCCCAAAGTTATACCAACTGTATTCGACTCTTTAAACGCACTAATGTTGTTCAAAAAACCCTTTTCCATCCCTCACAACCAACTAACAATGACAAAAATCACCAAAACAGCAACCAACATGCATCAATAAACAAAAAACGAGAGGATAAAACCCAAACACAAGGTTAGGGTTTTAAAAAATTACGCACAATCCCTCAACCACCAGCCATAATATACGTAGACAATAAGGATAATAAAGTACAAGTAAATTATGTGATAACCGATCAGGTGGAAAATTAAATAACCATGCAAAACAAGACAACCTAATGGTCGGTTCACATGCAAAGACTACACACGATTAAAGAAATCTACCTCGACAAAAGCGAACAGGAGTTAATACCATATACCCACCGACCCACTATTGTAAATTAATTAAACAACCAATCAACAGTAATGGGCAGTAGAGATAGGGAATAATAATCGATCGACTAATGGAAAAAGGGTAGAAGAATTGTAATCATTTTTCGCCAGAGGGGTTTCATGCCTGTCTTTAGATTTTCTTACTTAATATTTTAAAGTAATCGAACGTTTCAGTTTTATTCTTTAAAAATTTAGTCCATGTGTACCTAGAGTAATCATCCACTATAACCAAAGTATAGAAGTTACCTCCATAACTTTGAATAGCGGATGGACCAAATAAATCCATGTGAAGTAGTTCTAGACACTTAGTAGTAGAGACCATATTTTGAGCTTTGTGACTAGCATGGACTTGCTTTCATACGTTACAAGCATCACAAAAATGATGTTCGTATTTTAATTTTGGTAGATCTTTTACTAGTTCTTTAGATGATAGCGATTGAAGAAGTCGCATGTTGGCGTGACCCAATCTTTGATGCCATATGTCACAATTCTCAATTTCCGGTCTTTTCTCAAACTCTATATTCATCATTTCATATCAATTTAGTCATGATTTTTACATTTCACCTTAAACGCATAAATTTCATATTAAATAAACGTTATCGCGTGAGTTATTATTTTGAACATTTAATCCGTTACTTTCAAAAATGATCCCGATGTATTTTTATACTTACATTTAGTTATAAAAACTATATTTTGAGTTTACCCAGTGTTTTAAATTTATTTTGGATATAAATTGTTAGATGTATATTATTACGACGGTTTTCTTAAAAACTACACGATTATTATTATTTCACTTAACTTTTGCAAGAAAAGTATTTTTATAATTTTTATGACCTAAATATATTTTATCTTGACCCGTGAAATTTATTTTTATCTAACGCTACATTAAATATTCAAATGTGTATACAACTTACTAATCTTATTTAACAATACTACAAGTTACTACTATCCTCAAATAACTTTACTTCTACTACATTTATACATTTACATAATAATAATAAATATATGTATATGTATCATTAAATACATGAATCAACTAGATTTTCAAGATCTTACTTATATATGTCTACACTCCAAAGACTTTCTCACATTCAACTCACACAACTCAATAATTCAAGTGTTAGTCAAGTCTTCTCTCTTCTCCTTCTTCCCTCATAAATCCGGCCACCATATTTGCTCAAGGAAGAGATCACAAAAATTTTGCTAATCAAGTTCTTCACAATCTAGTAACACTCTTTGTTTAGGTTTTGAAATAAAAACCTAGGGTGTTTAGGATAAATCCTTGGTTCACTAAACCTCATCAAGCAATTTGTAAGCATAAAACTCCATCTCTTACTTTTTCATATATATTTTTCATACATTTCATGAAGTCCATATGATCATATTTGCTCAAGTTGTAGTTTTTATTCATGTTTATCAAAGATTATCACCCATATGTGCTCTATAAATATTTATAACAATCATGTGCTAGTTAAAAGTTTATAAAAATGAGAAGTTTGAAAAATGGATCATCAAAGTCTAGTTGTGGTTTTTGGAAGAAATGGTTACATAAATTTTATACATGTTTATTTAAGTTTGTATATATATTTTTAGCCTCATAATGAATATTTATTTTGGTTATGATCAAATGAAGTTGTTTTACTAGTAGGATTGGTGATGAGTAGATTAAGGGATTTTTGTGGTGAAGTTGTGGTTAAACAAGTAGATAAAAATGGTAATTTTAAAATAAGCGCGGAAGCGCTGTCGAAATTTATAATTTTTCCGAAAAGTTAGTCATTTTTATAAGTTTTATTAAAGTTTTAGAAAATAGATTTTTAGTTATGAACGTGGCCTTTTGAACGGACTAAAACGGAGTTATAACGAAAAATATACGTGGTTTCCAAGTTACGATTTAAAAACTACAATTTTCCGGAAAATGTTTATGCTGTCCGAATTTTAACTGACCCAAACAGTGGCCTTAAAATTTCTGTGAAGTCTCCGAAGTTTAAAAATATATTAGTACTCTTCATTACCTTCGCGTGGATATAAAGAACTTGAAAAACGGACTTAAAACGAGTGAGTTATGGTTAACCGAACTTTGAGTCAAAAACGTGCTGAAAACACTATTCACAGCTTTAGTAAGCTGTCAGGATTTTAATCAAGGTTTTTGAGGGCCTAAACGGACGTTTCGGGGAAACGGACCTTAAAAACGAGTTAGTTTTCCTATGTATACATTACGTTAAGTCCGATGTAAACCGATTTGTCAATTACTAAAACCGTTGCGTAATCTTAACTACATTTTCACCATTAACTCAAAAGTATTTATTTTCGACATGAAACCGTCACACATTCAAGTAACAATATTTTTATATAACTAGTTTTCTAGTAGCATATTGGGTGATACGTTTTCAAATCATGCATTCACGACAACATATCATAACTCAAGTCATAACATTCATTTTAGGTCGAGGATAGTTTCCGAGCCTCACTTTCGTGCACTTCATTTTGTTAGCATATCAATCACACCAGGTGAGTTCGTAGCCCCTACTTTTACTTGCTTTCATAATTACTTTTGGGGGAGATACATGCTCAAACTATTTTCATTCACTATCACAAGTACTCAAAACTTTTACATACTACTGTGAGTTTCATAGCCCCTACTTTTATACATTTTCAATTACTTTTGGGGGAGATACATGCTCAAACTATTTTCATTTACTTTCACAACTATTCTAAACTTTGATATACAACTGTGAGTTCATACCCCGCTTTTACTCATTTAAATTCCTATAAACTATTTGGGGCGAGATACATGCTTATTTATCAAACATTTAAACTCTTTTGCCAAACAACATTACTTATACTTTAGACTTGATTGCGTTTTATACTTGATTGGGTTATATTTGATTTCATATGCATACTTGCAAACATACTAGAATTAGTGGCACCAAATTAAGTTGTTGGAGGGCTACTAATTTACAAACATACAAGAATTAGTGGCACCAAATTAAGTTGTTGGAGGGCTACTAATTTACAAACATACAAGAATTAGTGGCACCAAATTAAGTTGTTGGAGGGCTACTAATTTACAAACATACAAGAATTAGTGGCACCAAATTAAGTTGTTGGAGGGCTACTAATTTACAAACATACAAGAATTAGTGGCACCAAATTAAGTTGTTGGAGGGCTATTAATTTACAAACATACAACAATTAGTGGCTCCAAATTAAGTTGTTGGAAGGCTATTAATTTACAAACATCCCAACATGAGTGTTGGAAGACCCTTGTGGTGACATTTATATTTTTAAATACTATGGCACATACATACATGATTGACATACTATTTTTAGCAGTGGGTTGTAAACACACAGGTTGCAAGTTTTGTATGGGGGGGACTTGGAACTGAGTGGATTTACGATGCCTTTGCTTTGCGAACTATTCTATATAACCAAAAACTTTGTTTTTGTTACATAAACACTCTTTTAAGGCTTTACTTGTTAACCAAACTCTATGAACTCACCAACCTTTGTGTTGACACTTTTTAGCATGTTTTATCTCGGGTATCTAAGGCATTCACTTCATGGCATGCATTGGTCATATCATAGAGTCGTGGTGACGACGCGTCTCACGTGGGATTTATACACTTTAAAAACATCGTTTGGCTTGTATCAAAATTATCTTCGCACAAGTTGATTTTCATTTGGGACCTAAACTTTGTAAACTCTGATTATTTTATTTAATCAAACGATGTATTTTCTAAACGACACTTTAGGTCGTTCGATATAACTGTAACTTTGATGCTATGACAGTCATCCCCAAGGTATTCCATTCATTTGCAAAACAGGTAATTTGGGGGTGTGACAGATTGGTATCAGAGCGTTGGTTATAGAGAACTAGGTTGCATCATTGACCCTAGACTATAACCACATCATCATAGCATCTCATCATATCATTATAAGTGCATATTCTTTATACATGCGAACTTATGACTCAACACCAAACATCATATGAGTCGATTAGTCCAAGCATTGCATAGTTACTCCTAAATTATACATAGCCGGATCACCTATGTCTAATTCAGAAAGAATCATGCAATGAAGGGAGTAGTAGTCTCATATGAGTAAGCAATTCCGTAATCGAGCCAAATTTTCAAAAGATTTTCTTCAAACCACTTGTTTCCAGTTTGATCCGCGTGCCAGTTCTTGTTTGATGAGTTGCAAAGATCGAGCTAGAAACAAGTTGTTACCTAAACCGATTTAGCCTAATCGTATGACAGTTCTTGTTTGATGAGTTGTGGGATTAAGCAAAAATCGGTTACCTAAAAGTCTTTTGGAAATTTTGCTCGAGAATGGAAAGCCTGCCTCATAGAGCCTAATCATAAGGGAGCATGTCTTTAGAATGGGATATAGTCACGACATATGCATGAGCATTGGCATAATCATTTAAATCATACATGAGCATAAACTTTTAGAACCCTTGTCGCGTTTTGGGCCATAGTATCATTAATCGAATCACGGGGACGTGATTCCTTTGACATGGGAAGAATGTCACAATTCTCAATTTCCGGTCTTTTCTCAAACTCTATATTCATCATTTCATATCAATTTAGTCATGATTTTTACATTTCACCTTAAACGCATAAATTTCATATTAAATAAACGTTATCGCGTGAGTTATTATTTTGAACATTTAATCCGTTACTTTCAAAAATGATCCCGATGTATTTTTATACTTACATTTAGTTATAAAAACTATATTTTGAGTTTACCTAGTGTTCTAAATTTATTTTGTATATAAATTGTTAAATGTATATTATTACGACGGTTTTCTTAAAAACTACACGATTATTATTATTTCACTTAACTTTTGCAAGAAAAGTATTTTTATAATTTTTATGACCTAAATATATTTTATCTTGACCCGTGAAATTTATTTTTATCTAACGCTACATTAAATATTCAAATGTGTATACAACTTACTAATCTTATTTAACAATACTACAAGTTACTACTATCCTCAAATAACTTTACTTCTACTACATTTATACATTTACATAATAATAATAAATATATGTATATGTATCATTAAATACATGAATCAACTAGATTTTCAAGATCTTACTTATATATGTCTACACTCCAAAGACTTTCTCACATTCAACTCACACAACTCAATAATTCAAGTGTTAGTCAAGTCTTCTCTCTTCTCCTTCTTCCCTCATAAATCCGGCCACCATATTTGCTCAAGGAAGAGATCACAAAAATTTTGCTAATCAAGTTCTTCACAATCTAGTAACACTCTTTGTTTAGGTTTTGAAATAAAAACCTAGGGTGTTTAGGATAAATCCTTGGTTCACTAAACCTCATCAAGCAATTTGTAAGCATAAAACTTCATCTCTTACTTTTTCATATATATTTTTCATACATTTCATGAAGTCCATATGATCATATTTGCTCAAGTTGTAGTTTTATTCATGTTTATCAAAGATTATCACCCATATGTGCTCTATAAATATTTATAACAATCATGTGCTAGTTAAAAGTTTATAAAAATGAGAAGTTTGAAAAATGGATCATCAAAGTCTAGTTGTGGTTTTGGAGGAAATGGTTACATAAATTTTATACATGTTTATTTAAGTTTGTATATATATTTTTAGCCTCATAATGAATATTTATTTTGGTTATGATCAAATGAAGTTGTTTTACTAGTAGGATTGGTGATGAGTAGATTAAGGGATTTTTGTGGAGAAGTTGTGGTTAAACAAGTAGATAAAAATGGTAATTTTAAAATAAGCGCTGAAGCGCTGTCGAAATTTATAATTTTTCCGAAAAGTTAGTCATTTTATAAGTTTTATTAAAGTTTTAGAAAATAGATTTTTAGTTATGAACGTGGCCTTTTGAACGGACTAAAACGGAGTTATAACTAAAAAGATACGTGGTTTTCAAGTTACTATTTAAAAACTACAATTTTCCGGAAAATGTTTATGCTGTCCGAATTTTAACTGACCCAAACAGTGGCCTTAAAATTTCTGTGAAGTCTCCGAAGTTTAAAAATATATTAGTACTCTTCATTACCTTCGCGTGGATATAAAGAACTTGAAAAACGGACTTAAAACGAGTGAGTTATGGTTAACCGAACTTTGAGTCAAAAACGTGCTGAAAACACTATTCACAGCTTTAGTAAGCTGTCAGGATTTTAATCAAGGTTTTTGAGGGCCTAAACGGACGTTTCGGGGGAAACGGACCTTAAAAACGAGTTAGTTTTCCTATGTATACATTACGTTAAGTCCGATGTAAACCGATTTGTCAATTACTAAAACCGTTGCGTAATCTTAACTACATTTTCACCATTAACTCAAAAGTATTTATTTTCGACATGAAACCGTCACACATTCAAGTAACAATATTTTTATATAACTAGTTTTCAAGTAGCATATTGGGTGATACGTTTTCAAATCATGCATTCACGACAACATATCATAACTCAAGTCATAACATTCATTTTAGGTCGAGGATAGTTTCCGAGCCTCACTTTCGTGCACTTCATTTTGTTAACATATCAATCACACCAGGTGAGTTCGTAGCCCCTACTTTTACTTGTTTTCATAACTGTTTTGGGGGAGATACATGCTCAAACTATTTTCATTCACTATCACAAGTACTCAAAACTTTTACATACTACTGTGAGTTTCATAGCCCCTACTTTTATACATTTTCAATTACTTTTGGGGGAGATACATGCTCAAACTATTTTCATTTACTTTCACAACTATTCTAAACTTTGATATACAACTGTGAGTTCATACCCCGCTTTTACTCATTTAAATTCCTATAAACTATTTGGGGCGAGATACATGCTTATTTATCAAACATTTAAACTCTTTTGCCAAACAACATTACTTATACTTTAGACTTGATTGCGTTTTATACTTGATTGGGTTATATTTGATTTCATATGCATACTTGCAAACATACAAGAATTAGTGGCACCAAATTAAGTTGTTGGAGGGCTACTAATTTACAAACATACAAGAATTAGTGGCACCAAATTAAGTTGTTGGAGGGCTACTAATTTACAAACATACAAGAATTAGTGGCACCAAATTAAGTTGTTGGAGGGCTACTAATTTACAAACATACAAGAATTAGTGGCACCAAATTAAGTTGTTGGAGGGCTACTAATTTACAAACATACAAGAATTAGTGGCACCAAATTAAGTTGTTGGAGGGCTATTAATTTACAAACATACAACAATTAGTGGCTCCAAATTAAGTTGTTGGAAGGCTATTAATTTACAAACATCCCAACATGAGTGTTGGAAGACCCTTGTGGTGACATTTATATTTTTAAATACTATGGCACATACATACATGATTGACATACTATTTTTAGCAGTGGGTTGTAAACACACAGGTTGCAAGTTTTGTATGGGCGGACTTGGAACTGAGTGGATTTACGATGCCTTTGCTTTGCGAACTATTCTATATAACCAAAAACTTTGTTTTTGTTACATAAACACTCTTTTAAGGCTTTACTTGTTAACCAAACTCTATGAACTCACCAACCTTTGTGTTGACACTTTTTAGCATGTTTTATCTCGGGTATCTAAGGCATTCACTTCATGGCATGCATTGGTCATATCATAGAGTCGTGGTGACGACGCGTCTCACGTGGGATTTATACACTTTAAAAACATCGTTTGGCTTGTATCAAAATTATCTTCGCACAAGTTGATTTTCATTTGGGACCTAAACTTTGTAAACTCTGATTATTTTATTTAATCAAACGATGTATTTTCTAAACGACACTTTAGGTCGTTCGATATAACTGTAACTTTGATGCTATGACAGTCATCCCCCAAGGTATTCCATTCCGCTGCAAAACAGGTAATTTGGGGGTGTGACACCATAAGGTCGAAGTATCATCCATAGAAGTAAGACACAGTTTGTCTTTTGGTTCATTACCGATTTTAATGACATAGACTCCATGTTTTCTAATTCCTCTTCCTATAGTAATGTCGTTTTTCAATATTTTACTACCGGTTTCACTAAAAAGCACATTGCACTTTTTATCACATATTTGTCCTATACTTAGAAGGTTAAAGTTTAGGTTTTCTACGTGACACACATCGTTAATGGTTAAAGATTTGTGAGAAATTGTACTTTTACCGATGATTTTGCTCTTGCTATTACCAAATACCACATTTCCACCATTGAAAGATTCGTATGTGGAAAACAAATCTTTGTTACCGGTCATGTGCCTCGTGCACCCGCTATCCTTGATCCATTCATCCGGATCTAGGTCGACCTTTAACCACACCTAAGAAAATAATTAACTCAAAAGTGTGGTCCCAATTTGTTCATGGGTCCATTAGTGTTATACATTGCATTCATGTTAGGCATATATGGAAAAGGTGAGAAAGCATTCCATGGTGAAAATTTTTGAAATGGAAAATCGTTTTGTACATTAGGATTCCATCCCATTTGATGGTGGTTACTTCTTGGATAAACATTATTTGGTCTTCTTATAAATGTGTTTGGTTTAGAAAACGATGGACCTTTATTTCTCATAAAACTTTAATTTTGTTTTAGTAGAGGTGGTTGTTTGATATTTCTAACAGTAACATGTGTTGGTTTCTTCTTGTTAACAAAAACAAAGTCGGTTCTAGATGAGGTAGCAACATTATTTCTATTTTTTACAGGTACAGACCCACGGATCCCTCGTTTTACACTAGACGGTTCCTTTTTCAAGGGATCCGTGACTACAGTAGCTTGTTTTTCAATTGCTTTGACGAATTTTGTTTCTTTAATCTCGCTAGTTGACGCATTAAGTTCCTGTACACCTAAACCCTTTTGATTATTTCCCGTTTTAACGCTCTCTAGTATTATATCAAGAGTATTAGTACTCATTCTAGCAATCTTAGAATTAAGATTATCAACTAACGTTTGAAGTTGAACACAAAGCTCACATTCACCATCTACTTTCTTCCCCTTTTCTAAACATTTTAATTTTTCTTTTAACTCAATGACTTCATTTTCTAAACGTTCATTTTTGTTTTTCAAAATCTTATTTTTGTTAATTACTTTTAGACTAATTTTGCAGAGTTTATCATATTCACGATGTAATGATTCATCATCTAATGATGAGCTACTATAATAGAGAGATTCGGGACATACCTCGTTTGAGTCATTTGCCATGAGACAAATTTCTTTGTTCTCCTCCTCACTCGTTCCCCACGAACCACTTACAAACGCCTTTTGTTCGTCACGTTTGGGACACTCACTAATGAAGTGATTAGGGTCCCCACATTTGAAACATACACGTTCATCCCTTGCTTTCTTGTCGTCTTTGCCTTTCCGGAACCCCTTCTTGTCGTCATATGGTTGCTTGACATATCTTCCTTTTCTTCAAAAGAACTTCTTGAAATCCCTTACCGCCATGGCATATTCTTCGTCATCACTTTCTGAGGAAGAGTTTTCTTCATCGCTTGAGACCTTCTTCTCTTTTTAGGCAAGAAATTTGTTCTTCTCTTTCTTTTCTTTTCAGGCTTCGGAGTCTTTAGCGAGGACAAGTTCATAGACCTTTAGATTGCCTATGAGTTCGTCGAGAGTGAGGATTGACAAGTCTTTAGATTCTTCGATGGTCGTCACCTTTGATCTCCACTTGGATATCTCCTAACATGATTACGACTAGAAAAAGACTCATCAAGTGTTTGTAATGAGGTAATAATAGTGTTAAAGTTAGCAAAAGAATTATTTGTACTATCCTCATCCGATATTGAAAATTGTTCATATTGTTGAACAAATAAACCTATTTTATTGTTTTTAACTTGTTGATTTCCTTGATGAGTTACAACTAAAGAATTCCAAATTTCTTTAGAGGTTTTAAGCATGAAAATTCTTTCGAATTCCTTTTTGGGTAAAGTATTATATAAAACCATTTTAGCTTCACTATTTTTGGAAAGCTTTTTCTTTTGATCGTCGGAGAGTTGATCATGAGGAATATTTGCTTGTTTGTCGGTTTTATCATCTTTTGTAGTGGTTTGAAAGTCACTTTCAACAATGATGTGTGAAAAACTAGAAGGGGGGGGGGTTGAATAATTTTACCGATTAAAACTTTGTTTTAAATATTTAGATCGACTTATGTCAATCTATTTAAATGTGTATGTTGGATGTTGATAGATAGGTACGTAAATATGTAATGTAAAGGTAAAGAGTAAGAAACACAAAACCACAACACGAGTGTTTATAGTGGTTCGGCTACAAGGACACCTTCCTTGCCCTACTCCACTCCCTGAGTCACCTACTCGAGAGTTCGTAATCACTACACGACACAAAACTCCTTATGGCGGAGAAGCCTTCACAACATCGCCTACTCTTTTTCCGGTACAAGGCTAGACACCAGGTTCTTCCACGAGGTAGAACCAAACCTATCACAACGTCGCCTACACTTTATCCGGTACAAGGCTGGATACCGAGTTCCATTACAAAGGAGTAACTACTACCCAACACTACACAACACCTATCCCAAAGGATACCCACTCATTATTACAACATCATCAAGGATATCAATATCCTTGGACACAACCTATCTCTATTTGTACATCGATGCACCATATCGATTGTACACCCTTGGCATCTTTCACTAATGCCTTTGACATGATCTCTTGGCACCTTTCACTAATGCCTTCGACTGGACCCTTTTGGCATCCTTCACTAATGCCTTTGACATGGACGTTCGGCACCTTTCACTAATGCCTTCGTCTTGACCCTTTTGGCATCCTTCACTAATGCCTTAGACACAACACTTCTAGAGAGGAACAAAGAACTATCAACAAGAGAACTTCAGTAGTCTTGATGATGACGAAGCATGGCAACTCATGGACTTGAGCTTGCTCGACTTCAAGAGGTAGTGATCTCGCCTTTAAGAGGAACCTAGAGAATCACACAAAAACAAACACAAACTAAATTGAAAGATCCTTTGGATATAAGGTTAGAGAGTTTACAATACTAGGAGAAAGTATGTGTAGGAGTGGCAACTTGCAATGAAGAAATGACTCACTATTTATAGACAAAAACATGCTACTGTTCCACGGATCCCTTGCTTGAGGGATCCGTCTAGTGTAATACTAGGGATCCGTAGGACGCTCCCCCTAAAGTGGGTTGTGGGTCATGGATCATGGGTTGTAGGTTTTGATCCATAGGTATCTAAATAGATACAATGTATCTAGAAGATGCAATGCATCTAGTCAATGGGTCATGGGTTAGCTCCATGGGTCATGGATAATACCCATTATGACTTATGCATGATGTCATGCAATGGGTCATGGGTTATGGATCATGATCCATGGGTATGGGTCATGGACTTTGGGTTTTACCCAACTACATTCAATGTATTTAGTCAATGGGTCAAATACTTATACTTCTACCCATTCTATTACCCATTATAATACATACTAAGTATGTATATATCTACCCAATATGTAAACACTAGTTGTTATACATATGCATTACTATAACATGAAAACACTATTACTTGTTTAGAGATTTATATGAAAATGTAAGTGTGTTAGTAAACTATTGGCTCAAACCATTTACGTATTTTATTTGTTTCGTTAAAATGATTTTACGTTTGTTATCGACAAAACATTAGAAGATTGTAAAATATAAATAAACGTTTTTACAGCTTATTTGTATTAAGAATCTCCCCCTTTTTGTTGATGATAAAACATAAGATTATTTTAAGGAAAAACTAAAATTCGTAAAAGTTTGAATTGGAGTTTTTACTCTCTTCTCCCCCTTTTTGTCGAAACAAAAAGAGCGTCGAAAAGAAACTAACACATTGTTTAAAAAAAATGTGGAAAAAAATATGAAAAATAGAGAGTAAGGGAAGAGAAGTATTCTCGTCTTAGCTCCCCCTTGACGAGTCCATCCCTTTGTGAGGGCGTCAAGTAAGTAGGAATACTAAGCGAGTGCATTGCAATTATGTTTGCAAATGGTGTCGTCTTTTTGACAAACATGCTCCCCCTTGACAAGTGCTCCTTTGTGAGGAGGGCATCAAGTAATGTAGACTAATTTAAATGATATTGAAAATGATTTTGCAATATTTTGCTTTGACAAGAAACTCCCCCTAGCTAAGGGTGTCAAAGTCTTCATGTGTATATTGAAAATCTACAAAACAAATGTTAGAAAACAAGTATATAGAGCATAATTTCCTGTAAATAAGACTCAAGTTAGTAATAAACAAGTCTTCTGTTGCACGGATCCCACGGTTCCTCCTTTGGAGGGATCCGTCTAAGCTAAACTGAGGGATCCGTCTGTCTGTAAGCTTAAGACAGCAATGGTGATGTAAAAAGTGATGTTAACATCAAAATGAGATATGTATTTAAGGCACCAAACATATTCTCAAGACAATATGGCATATAACATGTGATTTCATTCAATAAAAATACGAGAAATGATCTACATATCTCTAAAACTAAGAGAATGATCCAAACATGTAATACATTTTCTACTAATTCTAAGAAGTGATGGAAACTTAAAAAGCATCAATGTGCTTGAATCTAAGGATGAGTAGACTTGTTGATTTGGTCCAATCGTTCAAGGATATGATTAAACATGAAATGCAACTCATTTCGTACTTCTTGAACAAGTCCTTGGGTGATTTGACAATTAGAGCAATTATTGTCATGACTACAAACCGGAGGAGGTGGGATGTTTTGAAGAGGTTCCACAAAAGATGGTGGAGGTGTGTTGAGCAACGTAGGATGTGATTCTACTAATAATGAGGGTGATGGTGCATGAGTTGGTGGTGGTAATGGAAAGTCCTCTATATGGTTAGATCTTTTGGTGATTCCTTGTTTCCAAAGATGGATCATTTGGTGACGAAGGTGGTTCCTTATTTAGCAAGAAGATTGGTGAATGGGAATTCCTTGGTGGTGAGACTTCTAATGAGTAGAGATTTGGATGAGAAAGAGGTTCGATAAAGGAATGTAGTCTAAGTTCTAGAAATGAAGGCTTGGGTGTTTTGCTAGAGCTAGGTGTGTTTGGTTTAGTGCTTGATGAAGCTTTTTCCAACTCAAAAGGTCGAATGCTAATTCTAGCAGTTCTTTTAGCTATTGTTGATTGAGTTAGTTAAGGGGGAATTCTAGCATTTGGACTTCTTACGGGTGATGATTCGGTGGATGATATCTCATGGACCATGTGAGCATTCTTTTTGGATGAACCTTTGGTTGAAGATTTCTTGCTAGATGCTTTGGTCATAGTGAAAGAGAGGGTGTAGTAAAAGTCTTAAACTACTGATTTTAGGATTGTGGTAAGAATGGTGGCTTAAGCTCCTAAGAGTGCTTGGATTATAAAGGAAGAAGTTGAGTTAATGAGTTAAATTCTTGACCACTAAGAAATTTGGCATGCACCATGGTCAACTATGGTGTTGTTCTACTCTAGGGAGTCATTAAATGGTAAGCAAAAGTGTTTTAGATTACCAAAGAGAGTTTGAATTTGGAAGAAAAGCTGATCACAAGCTGTTCTGTAGACACGGATCCCACGGTTCCCTCTAACTAGGGATCCGTCTGACAGACAGCAAAGTGGTGAAGTGATTATGGTATTTTAAGGTCTAGTACCTATAAATCTTGAGGGTTTGACTTTCCTTAGATGTCTTAAATGGTATGTGATTTAGGTGTCTAACCATAAAGAGTGACTTTACCTAATGATGGTTTTTGGTAGGAAAATGGACTTTTTGAGAGTGCAACTAAGTATTCAAGGATGATACTATTGACTTGAGGATGAAAAATGAGGAAAATTGATCCTAGAGATCAGATGGTGGCTTGAGAGAAATTTGAAAAATTCCCAAGAAATAAAAAGAAATGAAAAACTAGTTTTATGCCTATTTTGAGATAAGGATGACTAAAATCAATTAGGTAAAATTGAGAGAAATATCAAGCTAAGTGTTTTGAGATGTGAGGAACAATGTGTGAGCATTGGAGCAAAAATATGGTGAGATTAGGTGAATTGATAAATCAAATGCACTTTGAATTTGATCTTAAGTTAGCTATGGGTGAGTGTGAGACCTACTGAGCTTGAGGAAGACTTAAGTGGTCCTAAAGAATCATGTTTAGCTAGTATGATGTGGTCTAGGGTAATGGTTTGATGTATAAAGGTTTGCAGCTGCATGTGCATTTGATCCGGCTAGTTATGGCCCATGGATCCGGCTACTGCTGACCAGTAGCGTCTCATAAAATGTGCAGTTTTTGCACTCTTTAGCAAATACTCATCCTAATCATTTCTACATTCAATAAACATATGCAAACATCAAATATAACTCATAGTAAGTAGGGGCGACTAGAATGTAAGAAAAATGAGTGGCATCGACTTCTTGATGATGATCAAGTTGTCGTAAAATTCTTATTTTTTTTTCGGGTTCCTAAGTTAGAATGTTTTAGTTTATACCATGCCATCTACTACTAGCTACGTCCTAAACTACATAAATATTGTTTAGATTGTTTACAGACCATTATTTATCAATTGTTCACAAATTAAGGTCTACGACCTTACCTTCCTCATATTCATCATCCTACTCCATCTCCATCTTCATCTCCATCGCCTCTTCTCTTCACTCTTAACCCCTCCATCCCTACTTCCTCTTCTTCATGAGGAAGTTAGCAAAACATTTGAATATGCCCCTTGTTTGTTGGAACTCTTGTGAAGGGCTTGGGACATCCGGTAATTGGTTAATGTATGCTAAGGGGTCGAGATGGACGTTGCCAAGGGGGTTGCTACCTTCTCCTTCTCTTTCTCTTTCATCCGATGAGTCCGTTGGTGGGTGAGGTCTCTTGCCATCCACCATAATCCTTGTAGTCTTTCCATCGGATAGAGGCACCATAACCTTGTTGCAAAATGTGTGGTCATAGGAGTAAGGAGAATCCTCTAGAGAAAAGATGAAGTTTGCTAGGCGAGTCAAGAGCATGGCATAAGGAAGTACGATCTTGTCCATACTTTTCACGCTTGCCATTCTTTTTACCATGTAATAGGCGAGGTTGAAGTGAGTGCTGGTTACAAGGCAATAGATCATGAAGCTTAGGCAAACATTGGGTTGATCCTTATTTCCTCCCAAGCAAAGTATGTTCTCCCTTAGCACGAGTTCTCATTTCTTGTATAATGGGAACATTTCCGGAAGCTCCATTTGAAATGGATCTCTATAGATCACCTTGGAGTTTCTCGTGACTCTTGATGGAGAGGCTTTTTCCATGAAGACGGTATCCCTTACCGTGGTTGCTTTTGGGATGGCGGTGAAGTATACCTCGTGATGATCCACCATGTCATGAAGGTCTGCCAACGACCATTCATTTAAGTACATACATACTCCTTGATATGGGATACGGAGTATCCTAGCAAACTCTACAAGAGTGAAGGTGAACTCTCGCTCATTGATGATGAAAGATATCAAAATGGTTCCATCCTCATCTTGAATGATTCTCATGGTCTTGTAAAACTCAAGCACAAACACCAAACAAATGTGCTCATTAATGTTCAAGAGGCAATGGAATTTGATTGCCCCAAAGACTCGAGGAATGTCGGTGTTGTTGATGAATGAGGGTTCAACAACTCGTCCTTCGTGGAATAGTCTCTTTTCCAACATCTTGAGGCTTTTCTATCCTTCGGTCTTAAACCATCCTTACGATGATACATGGGAATGTAGTGAGCGGTGTCATGGTAATCTTGTTGACGATTGCTAGACATGATTGGTCCTAAACATCAAAACCACAATGTGGTGTTAATTGTGTGAATAGTAACCTAATGGGATTCATCACAATTTTGCTCAAAACATCTTCATTGAATTCAAAAAAATAAGTTTAATTTGTATTAACAATGTTGATTCTTTGATTTAGTTTATCTTAGAAAACAATGTGGTAACAAATTGTGACAAACCCATTTGAGCTCAATTTCTAAAGATGAAAATTGTAAACCTAGGAATCAAGGAATGGAAATAACAATGTAGTGAAGATTATACTTACACAAGAGATTGTTTCCTTAGAGAAGATGATCAATTAACTCCTGTGAACAGTAAATGAGTTTTATGTTCGTGAGTTTTAAGAGAGTAAAGTGAATTTTGGAACTTCCACAGTGATCATTTATTTCTTATTATGTCTTCTGTTTCACGGATCCCACAGATCCCTTGTATGAGGGATCCGGCTAGTTCAAGCACAGGGATCCGGCATATCAACAATTTGACAGCCTAAGTGATCTTTGATAATTTTGGTCTGGGAGTTCTAATTCTTGGCTAGGGTTGATGTTTATGCTCTATAACTTATGGTTTGGGGTTTTGACGTGTTTTACTAGTCCTATTTGACGAGGTTCCCTTTTTATGAATACATCATAATTCTTTGGGAAGTTTTTAAAGATTATGATAAAATACCATTTTATCATAATATGAGAAGTCGCACATGGATACTTATTGACATAGATGAAATGTCAATAATCCTTATGTGAGGAGTGATGATCAAGGCTCTCGAATAGCCGAGATATCATTATCACTAGTTTGTAGTTTTGTCTATAGAGATCAACGAAGAATACCATTCTTGATGATGAGTTCAATATAGATAACTACTTTAGTGATTTTTAAGAGAGAGAAATGATACTACTAAACTTAATCATGTTAAACTTTGTTGTAAAAATTGGTCCAGGCAGCCGATTAATCCCTGCATAATCGCTGATCACTCACTAAACGCATTGATTTATCATAATCGGCCTATTTAATCGGTTTGGTCAAAGATCGCTTAAAAATCGGTCAACAAACCGATTAATCAGACAAAATCGATCTAATCGGATTAATCGGACAAAATCGCTTAAAAATTGGTCAACAAAATCGCTTAAAAATCGGACAAGATTGCTTAAAAATCAGTTAACAAACCGATTAATCAAATAAAATCGGTCAAATATCGCTTAAATATGGTCAACAAACCGAGTAATATTTATGTTTGACTTTGAACTTTGAAGAATTATGTATTAGGTTTATATTTGAACACTTGAAATATTTGAACTTTAATGCACTATGCTTATCTCATACATATAATATAATAGAATATCTAAAATTACTATTTTGTGCATAAAAATTCTAATCCGATTAATCCCCGCCTAACCGATTAATCCCCTCCAAAACATCTTCATTGAAGAATGACAAGATCAATCCTTGGATTACTTTTTCAGAATTACAGCTTTGGTCCCTTAAGTTGCAGTTTATACACTTTTGGTCCTTGGATTAATAAATGAGTACAAAGAAGATCCTTAGTCCAAGTCCAACCTTTAGCCCATTGATAGCCCAAGTCCAAAACTTGTTACCCGGTCCAGCTGCTAACACCCAGTTTATCTAACCCTTATACCCGAAAGCCATGACCCGTTCCCACTTAACCCACGATCAACCGGTCAACTCAAATCAAATAAATATAAAAAATCCACGCGCCACTTTTACCCCCAAACTTTCCCAGGTGTAAGAACCCTAAAACAACCCCGAGTACAATTGATCAAATTAATCTAATTAGGGGCATATTAGTACTATCACCTGACACCTTATGACACACCTGACATAAGGGAATGCCAGGTTGGCAATCCACAACTCATCCTCACCTCTGATTGGCCAAGGCTACGTGGTAATCATGATCCAACGGCTGAGATTGATGGGATATGATAGAAGAATAATCCAAGGGATACAAACGACTCAAAGAAGCACAGATTGCAACTTCCAGATCCTTCCAAGACCTTGAGCTCAAGTATATAAAGGCCCTTTCACCCACGAATTAGAGATATCTTACCTTTTATTTTTTCAGTAGCTTAATTGTATTTTCATTTCAGTTTTTAATTCAGTTTTAATATAATTCCAGCTTTTGTAATTCCTTTCTTGTACTCAACTTTTATATTTTAATAAAATTCAGTTTTAGCTTATTATCATTGTTCAAAGGTTTCCAATTCAGCTTATTGTTTGTGTTCAATTCATTTTATTGCTCTCAAAAGTTATTTGCAGCTTATTTTCATCCTTATCAAAAATAAATAAAAAAATCAGAAAAATAGTTGAAAAATATAAAAAAATAACCTCAATCTTCTTATAGGCTTATTAAAAACTGTGCTACTGTTTCATTGAGCTCATATAAGCTTATTATAGCTTATTGTGGGTTTATATTTGATTTCTAAAACCATTCACATCAAAAGCAAAAAAAACCAGTCAACATAAGTCAACTGTTTCACTATTGGATCCTGAATTGCTGGTGTTAAATCTGGAAATGGGTTGATTCTGAGTTGAATTTGGGTTGAATTATGGTTTAGGATAGTGGTTACTTGTTCTTTGGCAAGCTATAGTGGCTGGACCATTGTAAGTTCTAATAAACTGTTTTAAATTGCCTTTTCATTACTGTTTAAATATAGAACTAGTGCAGCTTGAATCTGTGTTTAATATTGTTGTGTCTGCATTTTTTAGCTCCCATTCAGTAGTTAGTTCATAGTTTCATTGCTGTCATAGTTTAGAAATAGGCTTTAGATAGATTAGATTGCATTTTAATATTTTTAAGGACTGTTTGGTTCAGTCTATTGATTGGAGATTTAGCTTGGTTCAGTGGTTAATTGTAGTATCTGGAGTTATATTTAAGCATTATATAGTCAAATTGTTCATTGATTTGTGCTCTAAAATCCTAAAAGTCAAAATCATCTTAAATCTATCTTAGATTTTTTAACAGTTAGGAATTTAGAGATCATAAGTTGCAATCAGGTTTAGATTAGGTTAATATAGCTTGCATCAGTTGTATTTCATTATTTTATATCATTATCAGTTCATCATTTGGATTCAAATCTCACTTTAGTCAAATATTCAGTTCTGACCTCAAAAGTCAAAAGTGTAAAAACTAGTTTTCATCAAACTTTGTGGATTTTTAATAGCTTCATTTCTGATTCATGACAAGTGAAATTTTGGATTAAACAACTTCAATTGGTCTATTATTGAATTCTGAATTTTGTGGAATTTTTAGGAATTTTTATAAGCCTTAAATAAGCACTTATTTTTGGGTACTAAATCCCCTGTGCACACACTCAGAATAACTGAGTGTGTACAGGGTACTTACAGCATCCATAAATAGCTCATAAGAGATTGAATTAAGCTGTAACTCAGTAATTTAGCCTTTTCGTTGGTTGGCTAGAGGTAATAAGTTCTGGTTTCCTTTTTGGCTTATTGGATAGGCTTGTGCTTAGGCTGCAAAAGAGGGGTGTTTGGTTGATTTAAGCTCATAAGCTAATCTATTCAAATCATTGAAACTAGTGCATTAGGTGTTAGGATTAGCTGGAATTAGTTGATATTAGTTAGCTTTAGTATAATTTAGCCTCAGTAACAGTTTGGTAACTTATTGTGCTTATTAGCTTATTCTTAAGTGCTTAATTAGGAGCAGTTTGCACATCAGCTTCAAAATCTCTCACATAAACCATAGTTTTTATATTTTTCATAGATTTAGAATATTATTTTAGAATTTCTCTGAATTTTTCATATTTTTCCAACTTTATTTGCTATTTTTCTTGATTTAAACTAGTTTTTAATACTTATTAAATAGCATTTAATTCGATTAATTCAGAAAAAGTTCCAAAAAATAATTTTTCAATTTTCCTAGATTAATAAAATTATAAAAAGCAAAAAAATAATTTTTCTAGATTTTTCCTACTTTAATTTGTAATTTTTACCATTTAAATTAGTTTAAATTAGTTTTTAATTCAAATAAATTCCAGAAAAATCATAAAAAATAGTTTTAATTCTTAGTTAATTTTCTAATATCATTTTTAGTTAGAAAGTAATTTTAGATTATTTTGAGGACTTAGAATAGACGTAGTTGCATTTTATTTACGTTTCTTTTATACGTTTTAGTATAAATCGCGTATTTAGGATTCCCCGTAGTGTAATTTCCCTTAATTGTTTTCCCATTCCCCGTAGTATTAATATAATCAAAAATCCAAAACATCGAGCATTTTAATAACGAACCAATAACGACGTTGCCCATTCACACCTCGTTGGGAAACGACTCGGATTTCCTGATCCGTATCACTATCACTCACGGGTTCTGATTCATTATCCTTTTTCCTAAAGGGATTTTAAATCATTACTTGTGGTTATTTTTTATATCGATATTGTGGTTTTATCCATACACACACACCCCTAAACCTCAACGAATCAAATTTTGGCGCCGCTGCCGGGGAGGTTGTGTCGCGACAATATCGTTAAAGGTTTGACGATTAGTGACTCGAGATCCTTCCTTCGTGAAGTTACTATTTTTTATAAAAATCAAAAAAAGTAAAAAAATATTTTCCTTTTTTCTTTTGTATATATATATATATCATATTAAAAATACAAAAAGATTTTCTCTTTTGTTTTTGAGCTAAAATAGAATACATCAATTATATAACATTCTCAACGGAGGTGTTATCATTAGTAAGTTCCCGAACCAAAGATCAAAAAATTGCCTTTGTGTCGCTTGTGAGTCGATTTATTTCTATTTGATAAACACACTGTGTGGTGGGTATAAGGACGGCCTGACATTAAATTGCGGCTGAAAAGAAGCGGGTTTTTAATAAGCTTCGCGCTGACCTAAAAAGCTTCTCCGCTCTCTTGTGCGTTTGTCTTATAGAGGTGATTTATTCACTTGGGATTATTGGTTAAGTTCACTGTGTTTTCGAATACCGTTCGTTTTAATTGCCTTGGTTTTTGAAAGTGCATGCGCACTCGTTCCAATAACTACAGACCGATACGTGAAACTGCTACAATTACGAGAAGGCGAAATAGACGTGCTCCATTAGTCGAACCCGAGATTCGAACTAATCCGACTCCGCCCATTGTCGAAATGGTGGAGGACAACCGATCTATGTTAGAGCAACTCCAAGCACCCACCGAGGGTTATGGAGAAGCCATCGTCGTCCCGGCAATCGTTGCCGATAACTTTGAGCTTAAACACGGATTGATAAATTTGGTTTCGTCAAGCCAATTTTACGGATTTGAGAGAGACGATCCTCACTCTCATATCCGACGATTCAACAAGCTCACGTCTACGATCAAATACCGTAACGTTCCGGAAGAGGCTATCAAGCTACTACTCTTCCCATTTTCACTTGAGGGGGCCGCCCGGATTTGGCTTGAAAAACTACCCCCTCGATCGATAACCACATGGGAGAATTTAGTGTCAAAATTCGTGAACGAATTCTTCCCACCGTCTAAAACAACAAGCTTAAAAAATGAAATAACGAAATTCACACAAAGATTTGATGAATCATTTAGTGAGGCATTGGACCGATTCAAAGATTTGCTTAGGCAATGTCCCCATCATGGTTTTACGGAATTATACCAACTTGATACGTTTTATAACGGTTTGAATGAGACTGATCAAGACTCTCTCAATGCCGCCGCGGGTGGTAATTTGTTGACCCGATCAACGAGAGATGCCTTGTTGATTATTGAGAACAAATCCAAAGTTCGTACCTCACGTAGCAAATCAGTGGCTGCCCGAGTGAGTGTTACACCATCGTCCTCGTCTTACGAAAATACGTCTAGCACCGATGCTAAGATTGATAAGCTTACGGATATGATTCAGGATTTGGTTAAGATTAAGACCGCTAAGATTAATTCTTCTCCACTCGCTCAAGTCAAAGCGGTGGAATCAACTTGTACTACTTGTGGTGGCCCGCATGCCTACTACAATTGTACCGCCACCGATGGAAATCCTTTCGATGCTAATGCCGTAACCGGAGGTAACCAATACCGTCCTCAAGTTGAACCAAACCCTCGTGTTAGTAATCAAATGGTACCTCCGGGATTTTCTCAATCGAACAATCAGACTCGTTTTAATCAGAATCAAGTTCGTGGACCAAATGTTCAAAACCAATACAAAGCCCCATCGAATCAATACCCGAACCAAGGGGTCAATTACAATCAAGGATATCAAGCTTCAAGCTATCAAGCTCCGCCTTTGCCTTCAAATGAATTCTCGAATTACGTTCAGAGCAATAATGCTACCATCCAAACCATGAAAACCCAGATTTCAAGTTTGAGAAATGAGTTTCAATCTTCGTTAACTAGACAAAGCAATGAGTTTAGGAACGAAATTCGACTTCAGAACAACAAGATGGATGCTTCGCAGAATAAACTTGAGAATATGTTAAGTGCTGTTTTGTGCCAAATGAGTCAACCCTCGAGTTCTGGTTCTCTCCCAAGTAATACAATTCCAAATCCGAAGGGAGAAATGAAATCCGTTTCCATTCGAGATGATGGGCCCTCGATGACTACTTCCTCTCCGGTGAGGAGCGTAGCACGAGAGACCGAGGTGACAAAGGACCCGGTAATTCCTCTTGATAATGGAAAAGCCCAATACGTCCAACCTCTGGTTGCCCAAGTTCCTTCTATCTCTGTCAAAATGCCGAGTTCTAACCTTACACCGTGCAAATCTGTTCAATCACGGTTTGACAAAATGAAAGTTGTTTCCGGAACAAAGTTTAAACTTACGACTGATATGATCAAAGCTGCTGAAATGATTTATGAAGGGAAATTGGAACAAATTTCAAAGATTTCACTAGAGCCTACACCATTTAATTCTTCCTCGAACCAAGCTCCCGAGAAGCTTGGTGATCCCGGGAAATTTCTCCTTCCTTGCTCCTTAAATGATATTAAGGAATGTAATGCCCTAACCGATTCAGGTGCAAGCATAAGTCTCATGCCTCTTGCGATATATCATGAGCTTGGATTAAAGACTCTTATACCGACTCGTATGACTATCGAATTAGCTAATCGAACAATTGCTCACACGGTTGGTGTAGTCAACGATGTTATGGTTCGAGTGGATAAATTCCATTTTCCCGTGGATTTCGCCGTAGTTGATATAGAGGTTGACGCCCGAGTCCCTCTCACTTTAGGAAGACCATTCTTGAGAACAGCGAAAGTCCTTGTGGATCATTACCAAGGAACGTTAACGATAAGAAAAGGAAATGAAAAGATAGTGTTTTATGCCGAAAAAACGTCAAAACCTCCACCCGATGATCATTCGATTCATAGCATCGGTGTGATTGATTTTTCCCAAGAAAGTGGTGATCCCATTTTACCATATGATCCGGATGATGTGAAGAAAGTTGAACCTAAAACGTCTCGAATTGATCTTTCAAGATTTACGATCAAGAGTATGTCAACAATACAAGCTGAACGGAAAAAGAAACAAGAAAAGGAGTTTACAACGGTAGTGGTGGAAACTGCTAGCTCTAAGAGCACACCACTTGTCCCACCTCCGGTTTCTGAAATCATGGAACCTTCTTTTGAGACATCTTTCGATCCAGAATCTTTCAAAACGACATTCACGAATCCCTTGTTTGAATTCGATTCTGAATATACTCAAATTTTTGAAAATCAACTCTTTGACGAAGAAAGTGAGAAGTTCACCGATGAACTTACTCCTACCGACTCGATTTTCTCTGAGGATGAAGAAGAATACGATGATCCGTTTTTTCCAAAGAAAGATAAGAAAGAGAAGATTTCGACAGATGAACTTGTTGATCCTGAGGTCCAATATTATTTTTTAACCGAGAGTGATTCTTGTCCTCGTGAGGATTTTCATGAAGATAATACTTTGATCTCCTTCCTCTCCGAGGACAAGATTTTCAACCCCGGGATACGCGTTGATGAGTTTTATGCTAAAAATGTCATTCGAGATAAGGATCCTCTCTTGGATGCCTTCGTTGATGAACCTTTGAGTCACACCTTTCTATACCATGAGCTCCCGACTTCTTTGGAGTATTCTCTTATCGATCCTTCATCCCTTCGTCCGCCCGCAAAACCGCCGGATGATGGATCGATCTTTCATATGCCTTATGTGAGTTTGGGAGGAGTTATTCCGTATGTGCTGGAGCCCGACATTTTCTTTCCCTCCCAACCCACCCAGTCTCATTCTTTCGGGAATGAGGACACCGTTTTTGACCCTAGTATCTCTACCACTTTCTTCCCCAAGGACAAATGAATTCGGGGACGAGTCAGGCTAGCGACTCGTTTAAGAAAAATAGTAGCGCTTCGTGGGAGGCACCCCATGCTTATCTCTATCTTCTTTCTATTTTCTAATAAGTGACGTGAAGGGGTTAGCCTCTTCGATTTCTCGTGTTTGGTTGTTTGTGATGTTGTGTTCAGGATGTTCCCGATCTGAAGACTCTCGTGCTCAAAGTTTGTCATTTTCTCTACTCGAGTTTCATGATCGATGCTGATGGAAATCCGATATCCAAAATCTTATCGACTAACGTTTATCTTTGAGCATAATTAATAAACGGATTTTAGATTTTCGTTGATACCCTTGCTTTTAAACATTGAGGACAATGTTTCGTTCTAGTCTGGGGTAGGGTAATCTTCGATTTGATTTGACCGCACTTGCTTATTTTTGTCGTGTATTCTCGCAACCCCGTTTTTCCTTAGAAAATGAAAAAATTGTGCTATAAATGTGAAAATTTTAAAAATTTTGAAGCTTTTGTTAAGTCTTTTTGATTGAAAAGTTTGCTAGTCTCTTAGACAAGAAGCTATAAAATGCGAATTCTAGCTCACAAAGCCAAGAATTTTGCAAGTTTCCCTGAGTGATTTTAAATATGCATTACTTAATTTCATTTAGACGAAGAATTTGCTAAGTTAATATATGTTTTGACACCTTGTTGACTTTCCGCTGGTGAGAGTAGGAATAGAATTCTGACTTGACCGGGCGTGTTGAGCCCTAGCTTGTTCCCTTAACCATAGATAATTTAATTATCGGCTAAGCATCCGCGGATCTCATTATTTGGGATTTTAAATTTGCGGAGATCGAGAAATGATAGAGTTACTTATGAGTTTAGATGCTAAACGTGGAGTAGTTGGTTCTCTTTAGAGCCCATCGAAGGTACTTATGGCTTTTTGTTCCCACAAAATTGTTTCACCCCATATTTATCTAATAATAATTAGAGATGTTGAGTTTTTGGCGATAGTTAGTTCTTTATTCTTTTTTAGAGAATCTTTGCCCATGAGAATTGGGTACACATCGAGGTACTGTCAGTGTTACGGTGTAATAGACAACTGATTCCTGATAGTTTGCTGCTATTGTTTCTATTGTTATAAAAGCCGTAGGGTTTGGAGTTTGGCACAAAAATTAACATGAAATAAAGCCCAAATGTTTTAAAATTAAAAATCCAAAGCTATAAAAGTTGTCATAGACTTCTATAAAGGCAGAGGAAAATCCAAAGTCATAATAAGACTTCTGATAAAGCGGTAATCCCGTTGAGTTAGTAGTTTAAAAGACCAAGGGCCTGAATTGCAAAAATGCAAATGTGCTGAAATAGTGTTAAGCCAAACTTCGGATCCGGGAGATGTCTAAATAAAGCTTCTGTCTCTGGACTCGTAGATGAGTTGTCTCGGTCGCCATAAAAAGGATATTCTCCCTAAATCGTGTGAAATTAGGACCTTGATGTGGACCTCATTCTTGTGTGTAATGGTTTTCGAGGGAAGATGGATAACTAATTAGCGACTTAGCTTTATATCTTTATCAGAATAAAAGTTATCGAAACGAGAATTATGAAGAAATTCATGTCTCACAAAAATAAAAAAATCTAGAGGAAAATAGGAAAATGGGAGCAAAAGGTAATTACACAAGTAACTTCCATGGGTAGTGTTAGCATCTAGAGTCATATTTAACAATGATTTCGATTTTACGCTTAGTTTGGGGACTTGTGAAAAATCAGGGACGATGAATTCTATCCGTATGGTCACTTCACGCTGTGTTGTGTTTCTTACTCCGTGATCCTAAAGTGTTGATTGAAAAATGTTGGAGTTATTGATCGACATGAAAGTTCAGCAAACCGTCACTCATAACCAGAATGTGCTTAATCGTAATATCTATATATGTGAAATATAAGGTAAACGGGGCGTTTTTTAGAATTAAGGCTTTCTTAATCTCTTTTGATGAATCTTTGCTACTTCTTCATAGGTTTAGTAGAAAGAGATTGAAATCCTTGGTTTTAGAAGTGTGAGTTGATTGCATTGCGTGGGGACACGACAATGGTCTCGTCTGGGGTATTTTGATATGTGCTTAAACACATACCTTTTCATTATCAAAACTGACCCAAAATAACCAAGAAAGAGCCGTTTATCGCTAATATCTGTTGTTTTCTTGAGTTTGTGCTTGTGCAGGTACGGATATGTAAAAACACACAAAAAGAAGCTAAATCAGACGAAAATCCGAGCACGAGAGATTAAGAGAGCTAAAGCTGAGCCGGAAGGTCAGAATTATGCATTTATGAAGATTTCTACTCTCTAAAGATGATTTGTGAAGATTTGATCAAAGTTTGAAGAAATGTCAGAAACAGTCCTTCAACTTTCAGCACTTGGCAAGAAATACCCTCGAAATTCAAAAGTTGCAAATTCAGTCCCTGGATTATTGAAGAATGACAAGATCAATCCTTGGATTACTTTTTCAGAATTACAGCTTTGGTCCCTTAAGTTGCAGTTTATACACTTTTGGTCTTTGGATTAATAAATGAGTACAAAGAAGATCCTTAGTCCAAGTCCAACCTTTAGCCCATTGATAGCCCAAGTCCAAAACTTGTTACCCGGTCCAGCTGCTAACACCCGGTTTATCTAACCCTTATACCCGAAAGCCATGACCCGTTCCCACTTAACCCACGGTCAACCGGTCAACTCAAATCAAATAAATATAAAAAATCCACGCGCCACTTTTACCCCCAAACTTTCCCAGGTGTAAGAACCCTAAAACAACCCCGAGTACAATTGATCAAATTAATCTAATTAGGGGCATATTAGTACTATCACCTGACACCTTATGACACACCTGACATAAGGGAATGCCAGGTTGGCAATCCACAACTCATCTTCACCTCTGATTGGCCAAGGCTACGTGGTAATCATGATCCAACGGCTGAGATTGATGGGATATGATAGAAGAATAATCCAAGGGATACAAACGACTCAAAGAAGCACATTGCAACTTCGATCCTTCCATGACCTTGAGCTCAAGTATATAAAGGCCCTTTCACCCACGAATTAGAGATATCTTACCTTTTATTTTTTCAGTAGCTTAATTGTATTTTCATTTCAGTTTTTAATTCAGTTTTAATATAATTCCAGCTTTTGTAATTCCTTTCTTGTACTCAACTTTTATATTTTAATAAAATTCAGTTTTAGCTTATTATCATTGTTCAAAGGTTTCCAATTCAGCTTATTGTTTGTGTTCAATTCATTTTATTGCTCTCAAAAGTTATTTGCAGCTTATTTTTATCCTTATCAAAAAATAAATAAAAAAATCAGAAAAATAGTTGAAAAATATAAAAAATAACCTCAATCTTCTTATAAGCTTATTAAAAATTGTGCTACTGTTTCATTGAGCTCATATAAGCTTATTATAGCTTATTGTGGGTTTATATTTGATTTCTAAAACCATTCACATCAAAAGCAAAAAAAAAACAGTCAACATAAGTCAACTGTTTCACTATTGGATCCTGAATTACTGGTGTTAGATCTGGAAATGGGTTGATTATGAGTTGAATTTGGGTTGAATTATGGTTTAGGATAGTGGCTATTTGTTCTTTGGCAAGCCATAGTGGCTGGACCATTGTAAGTTCTAATAAACTGTTTTAAATTGCCTTTTCATTACTGTTTAAATATAGAACTAGTGCAGCTTGAATCTGTGTTTAATATTGTTGTGTCTGCATTTTTTAGCTCCCATTCAGTAGTTAGTTCATAGTTTCATTGCTGTCATAGTTTAGAAATAGGCTTTAGATAGATTAGATTGCATTTTAATATTTTTAAGGACTGTTTGGTTCAGTCTATTGATTGGAGATTTAGCTTGGTTCAGTGGTTAATTGTAGTATCTGGAGTTATATTTAAGCATTATATAGTCAAATTGTTCATTGATTTGTGCTCTAAAATCCTAAAAGTCAAAATCATCTTAAATCTATCTTAGATTTTTTAACAGTTAGGAATTTAGAGATCATAAGTTGCAATCAGGTTTAGATTAGGTTAATATAGCTTGAATCAGTTGTATTTCATTATTTTATATCATTATCAGTTCATCATTTGGATTCAAATCTCACTTTAGTCAAATATTCAGTTCTGACCTCAAAAGTCAAAAGTGTAAAAACCAGTTTTCATCAAACTTTGTGGATTTTTAATAGCTTCATTTCTGATTCATGACAAGTGAAATTTTGGATTAAACAACTTCAATTGGTCTATTATTGAATTCTGAATTTTGTGGAATTTTTAGAAATTTTTATAAGCCTTAAATAAGCACTTATTTTGGGTACTAAATCCCCTGTGCACACACTCAGAATAACTGAGTGTGTACAGGGTACTTACAGCATCCATAAATAGCTCATAAGAGATTGAATTAAGCTGTAACTCAGTATTTTAGCCTTTTGGTTGGTTGGCTAGAGGTAATAAGTTCTGGTTTCCTTTTTGGCTTATTGGATAGGCTTGTGCTTAGGCTGCAAAAGAGGGGTGTTTGGTTGATTTAAGCTCATAAGCTAATCTATTCAAATCATTGAAACTAGTGCATTAGGTGTTAGGATTAGCTGGAATTAGTTGATATTAGTTAGCTTTAGTATAATTTAGCCTCAGTAACAGTTTGGTAGCTTATTGTGCTTATTAGCTTATTCTTAAGTGCTTAATTAGGAGCAGTTTGCACATCAGCTTCAAAATCTCTCACATAAACCATAGTTTTTATATTTTTCATAGATTTAGAATATTATTTTAGAATTTTCCTGAATTTTTCATATTTTTCCAACTTTGTTTGCTATTTTTCTTGATTTAAACTAGTTTTTAATACTTATTAAATAGCATTTAATTCGATTAATTCAGAAAAAATTCCAAAAAATAATTTTTCAATTTTCCTAGATTAAGAAAATTATAAAAAGCAAAAAAATAATTTTTCTAGATTTTTCCTACTTTAATTTGTAATTTTTACCATTTAAATTAGTTTAAATTAGTTTTTAATTCAAATAAATTCCAGAAAAATCATAAAAATAGTTTTAATTCTTAGTTAATTTTCTAATATCATTTTTAGTTAGAAAGTAATTTTAGATTATTTTGAGGACTTAGAATAGACGTAGTTGCATTTTATTTACGTTTCTTTTATACGTTTTAGTATAAATCGCGTATTTAGGATTCCCCGTAGTGTAATTTCCCTTAATTGTTTTCCCATTCCCCGTAGTTTTAATATAATCAAAAATCCAAAACATCGAGCATTTTAATAACGAACCAATAACGACGTTGCCCATTCACACCTCGTTGGGAAACGACTCGGATTTCCTGATCCGTATCACTATCACTCACGGGTTCTGATTCATTATCCTTTTTCCTAAAGGGATTTTAAATCATTACTTGTGGTTATTTTTGATATCGATATTGTGGTTTTATCCATACACACACACCCCTAAACCTCAACGAATCAATGGGTCATGGACTTTGGGTTTTACCCAACTACATTCAATGTATTTAGTCAATGGGTCAAATACTTATACTTCTACCCATTCTATTACCCATTATAATACATACTAAGTATGTATATATCTATCCAATATGTAAACACTATTTATTATACATATGCATTACTATAACATGAAAACACTATTACTTGTTTAGTGATTTATATGAAAATGTAAGTGTGTTAGTAAACTATTGGCTCAAACCATTTACGTATTTTATTTGTTTCGTTAAAATGATTTTACGTTTGTTATCGACAAAACATTAGAAGATCGTAAAATATAAATAAAAGTTTTTACGGCTTATTTGTATTAACATGATGTACCAAAGATCAATATCTTTTGACTTCAGATAAGTTTCGAATCTATTCTTCCAATAAATAAAACCATTTGTTTCAATTAGTGGAGGTCGTTGCATAGATTACCCTTCTTTATAATTTTCAAAACTCATTGTGATCGAAAGGTTTTTAAAATACGATTTACTTTAAAACTTTTGTAAACCTAGCTCTTGATGCCAATTGTGGAAAACTAGAAGGGGGGTTGAATAGTTTTGCCGATTTTAAATTAGTTTCAAAAACTTTAGATTCGATCTTATGTGAATTCGTATGGATGGATAGAAAGTATGAAGCAATAAGTAATGTAAGTAATGAAAGCAAGTAAAGTAAAGGATAGAAAGTAATGACACAACCGATTTATAGTGGTTCGGCTACAAGGACACCTTCCTTGCCCTACTCCACTCCCCGAGTCACCTACTCGAGAGTTCAAGCACTATGTCAACAAGCTCCTTCAACACGGCGGAGAAGCCTCACAACGTCGCTTACACTTTTTCCGGTACAAATCTAAATACCGAGTCCTTAACACGAAGGACCAAACCAACACAACTATAACACAACAACTATATAAAATATAAAATACAAGATGTTGCTACATAAATCTTGTGGAGGAACAAATCAATCAAGGACCCCTTGCTTGGATGACTTGTAGTATCTCGTGATCTCGCCTTTGAGAAGGACCTATATGAGAATCACAACAAAAGAATGAAGAACTACTAGATAGATCAATAGATCTAGGATTAGAAGATAGAAGTAATATATGAGTAAGTTTGTAAGAAGAGGGGTGAGTAACAATGAAGAAATGGCTCACTATTTATAGGTAAGAAAACTCTACTGTTCCCAGGATCCCACAGATCTCTTACTTGAGGGATCCGTCCAGTGTAATCCCAGGGATCCGTGGACGCTCCTCCTTATTTGGGTTATGGGTCATGGATCATGGGTCATGGGTCATGGACTTTGGGTCATAGATACCCACAATAGATACAATGTATCTAGACATTGGATCATGAGTCTTGGGTTATGGGTTATGGATTTACTCCATGGGTATGGGTCATGGGTCTTGGATATTACCATTCCTAATAAACTATTACAACAAATGAATTATTACAACAATTTATGTTAAATGATTATACGTAAATGCTTTACAAAAATAACAAGTATTTATAATTTTACTTATGATAACTTTATACTAGTTATCAACAAAACATAAAGAGATCGCTAAATATGAATAAACGTTTTTACGATTTATTTATATTAACAGACTTTTTTGATATAGTTAGGAAACCGAAATAAATGTCATAAAAGGAAGGGATGCATGTGACTTTTGTTAAATCCCTTTTTTGAAGATATCAAATACTATTTCGTAACCCAAAACTCACACCAAACAATTCATTAGTGTCATATCAACCCAAAACCCATTCCACACCCCCATACCAAACGGGCCCTTAAACTCTTAACCTATAACTTAATCAAAACGTAAAATCCCTCCCTCGTTCGAGTTATAAGAAACACTCGACCCCATGGTTTTTATTTTATTTTTTTGTCAATTCAAATAAAGCATAAATTAAACTAAAGTTAAAATTCTTTTAATAAAATAAGAGACATAAGACAAAAATAAAATTACATGAACTCAACTAGTTTTGGAGAAAATATTTGACTCGGATTTCGCATTTGGCCTCCTCAATAACATAACCTTGTTTATCGGATCCAGCACCTTTGGTGTTGATTGAAAGCATATTCATGTCCTCATTCCTTTTGAGCGTTGATTAATTGCACCCTCGCCTTAGCCCTGTTTATTTTTCTTTTTTTTTCTATCTTCGCATCACGATCTAAAATGAGTTATTGTTGCAACATTTCTTGTGAAGAAGAAGTAGTCAATGAGTTTGAAGATTAATAACTTTTTAACTTCCGTTCTTTTTCAGGTGGACGCGACAAAGCATCAGTTCCAAATAGCTCGAGTTCTTCTCGGTGGGGCATCCTCGGGTACTTTGTACATGTGACAGATCGGGAATCAACCATTTATGTTTGTCTTTCAAAAAAATCCATCTTGAGTATGTGGTCCTGCAATTTTGTTACTTGTTTGAGAAGTTCGACGACTAATTCTCCTGCTTTGATAGATTCTGATAACTTTGAAGCTTTTTCAAAAAGACTGAATAATTGTTCATTCACATTAATAGAAGCCATATCTTCGATCATGGGTTTCAAGCTCTCTTTTATTATATCATAAATACTTTTGGGACAATATTTCTTAGGTCTCCTTATGTTTTAATGATGACAAATAAACCTTCGCAATACATAAAATCACAAATGTTAGTAAAAAACCAATTGACCCAATAGCTGGGTCTGGCGCTCCGACGCCCAGGCAGCGCGCCAGGCTTCTGTATTGGTCGTGACGGTTTTTGAAAGTCTATTTTCTTCTTACCCGACAAATGTGGATCTTTCAATATAGGTATGAATATGATACGTGCTTCACTAGGAACACTCGAAACGGTTTTAGAATTAGAGGGATCCAAAATCACAACCTCTCGTTTTTTTACAAAACGCCAACTCAAGTATTTTATTAAATGCCTCTAGCCAAGGATTTTTTAAACCTAGAAAACTCATATCTTTCATGTGATATGAAGTGAAAGTATTCATATGACCATAATCCGTGTTTACGTCTTCTCTAATCATGTAATGGGTTTACTTCCTTATTGGTCAAACAAAGTCAAAGGTCTTTTTGTGTAAACGCATCCTTTCCCGTTATGGGATATGCTTTACTATGATACAAAACACTTAGCTTGTTTGCATCGAGATAATTATTGATTACGTCAAGTTGTGGGAAATCATGAATTATGATATTATAAATACTTGACGTTGAGTTATTTGAACATATGGGTATTCTTTGATTTTCATATTCAAAACACAACCCATTTCTCAAGGGTTTCTCCATAGACTCATACCCATACCTGCTAATACCAAACATCTTTTATGACTTTCAAATCCATAGACTCATATCCATACCTACATACCAAACGAACCCTTAATCTTTTTGGATAAATGATCTACGGGTGTACTTATTGAGTTTTATTAGTTATTAAAAGGTTAGGTGTTTTTAACTAAATTTTTTTTGTTATAATTTTGGACTATGGTTTTTATTTGGGCTTCGAAATAAGAGAATGGTTATAAAGTCGAGTTGAAATTTTTGTGTTTCTTCGCCGAACATTTATGGAACCTTAATCACTATGTTGTGTTTCTATTTAATGTGTCTGTTTAGGTAGTATAAGATAGTAGTTTTATATTGGTCCAATGAAAGTCTTCTATGTACTTTATTTTGTTCTTTTGAGTTTTTTTCTTTTTAATTTGTTTGATTAATCGGAGAAGAATGCTTTTCCTTTGTATTTTGTTTCTTATGGGTTTTATAAAATTTGTTGCCTTTTAAAAAAAAATGAAATTTAATTTTAGTTAAATATATGATTTTATTTAGAGTAAAATACACGGTTGGTCCCTAATCTTGTACCTAAACATTACGCTGAGACAAAACTTGTCTTTTTCATCGTGAGAAGTCCAAAACAAAGTTTTTATAGTTTAAATCAGTCCCTTGACCCATTTTTCGTTAGTCAACGTCTGTTATCTTTTGTCAAATCCTTTAAATAACTATTTTACCCATATATAAAGTCATTCATCTACCTTTTTCATTCATTTTATCCTAACTAAAAATTCATCAATCTACCTTTTTCACCCAAGCAGGAAAGATGATTATTCTTGAAAGATTATTCTTTCAAGAATCTTTATCAGATCTTTTGATAAAGAAAGAGCAATTTACAAATTTCAAGATAGAGTATACACGTAAGCAAATGACAAGTCTTTTGACTTATATAAACATGTTAAAACGAGATAAAAATGTGCTTGAAAAGACAATGGCAAGTGAAATAGTTCATTTCCCTGATGATATCAACTCCGGTGATTTTGACCCAGATTTCACCTGGGGTGCTGCAACCTCTGCTTATCAGGTATATGCATTTTATTATTTATATAAAACAATTGAAACCCACAAGTATTTGCATTCTTGATATTGCATTATGTTTTCATTTATGCATTTTGGATAATGGGTATGATTTTTTTTATAGATAGAATATGATCAATCAAAATAATTTCTATGGGTCAAGAATCATGGGTTTGATCACATCATTTAAGCATTTTTTAGGGTGTTTCTGATTGCTTATTCATACTGCTTATAAAATTACTAGTGAAGGAATGCTTATCAAATTACTAGTGAATGAAATAATATGTTACTAATAAGCAGTTTAGAGTTGCTTGTTTTGAGATGCAAAGTAGATAAACAACCACAATAAGCAATCCCAAACACCCCTAAGCTAATTAGAATCAATTCAGCATAGACATCTGATTTGAAAGTTGATACACAATCTTCTAATATAGCTGTATATGTTATTCAAATTTTGCTGCAGATTGAAGGTGCAACATCTGAAGGTGGTAGGGCCCCGAGCATTTGGGATGTTTTCTTCCTCGACAATCCAGGTTTGTCTGTTCACCTTGAACATAAACAAGGGGAGCGCATATTTTGTAATATCTCACTTAATTAGATTGTTTCCCGACATAATGAATGAATATTTTCTCTTAATTTTTATACATTTTTGAACTTGGTTAGAATATGGGAATGGGATTGGGAGTGTTTGGGAAGATGTGTTAACTTGGTTGTGTTTTATATCGGATGTGTCAAATGCCTAAAGCCTCTGAGCTTAAGGGCTAAACTTTAAAACAAAACGGGTCAAAAGGATTGAAGGGGTTATGAGTCTTCCAAATTCCAAAGTAAGCTGCTAAGTTGCTGTTAAATTATCTTGATGCTAGTATAGGCTTAGTAATCATATTTAGCACATAAAGTTGTTTATAAAGTAAAAAGGTGTTTGCGATTTTGTTTTAAGTTGGATTAAAAGCTACCAGTTTGACTTGTTGCGCTATCCACCTTAGACGCCATGTTGCTATCTCTAGAAAATGATGGTCATTGTTCAAGTAAGTGTTTTTTGTGATGAAATCAGATGGTATTAGAGGTAAACTATTGAGTCACGTCTAGCACAACACTAAGATAGATGTAGATACGAAAGCTACAATGTTTCAGTTTGAGTCTAGTAAGGAAATTTAGGTTCAGAACAATCGTACATCGACTGCCACTTTGGAGACGGAGACGGATTTTAGTAAGGATGCTCGGGCGATTAGGGAACGAGTGTTGAAACAAGCGAACGAGGCGTTGAAAGGGAAGGGTGGTGGGAATGTGGGGAATTCAGGAAGTGATGAGAAGTTGTATAAGGGTATTCATGGGTATACGTCGGGATGGCAGATGGAGAGGGATTGGGATGAGGCGGAGAAGGTGAGAAAGAGGAAGTTGGCGTTGAAAGGGGATGACGATGATGAAGATGAGGAGGAAGAGATTGAGGATGATGAAGATGGATTGCCGTTTGCGTGTTTTATCTGTCGGCAGCCGTTTGTTGACCCTGTTGTGACCAAGTGCAAGCATTATTTCTGCGAGCATTGTGCTTTGAAGGTTAGATTTTTCGTTCCCACTGTTTTACGTTGTTGGTGTCTTTGTATCTGTGGATGTTAGAACTAGTAGGAACATCACGTTTATGACTGAATACAGAACACACTTTAGGAGTATAATGTAAACTAGAAAAACTATAGATAACATAATAACAAATAACTGTATATCAGCACCCCTGATTATGAAGCTAATAGATAACATTTTGACCATATAAGAGAGAAAGAGTATGCAGTTTAGCGTAACCATTATTGCTATTTATGTTGGCTAAATCGATAAAAAAAAAAAATGAGTTAGTAGCTAGATATATTGACTGACCTGAGTATTGGTGTATGAAGTGGCCCCTGTTTATTGCCTGCATTGTTCTGATTACCAACCCTTAGATCACCCAAATGCATACCAGGGATGATATGAGTATTACGTTTTTTTAGTTGTAGATAATTGATTTTGGGCGTTTGGGTATGGTTAAACTGATTTTGTTTATCAGGTTATTTGAGGTCTCAAATAATCAGTTTTGGATTAGGGTTTGATTAGTTGCAAAAAAACATTTTACGATCTGTCGAATTATTGATATAAACACTATTTTTTTCTGGTTCGAGTACTAGTTTAATATACTTTATGGGCATAGTGTAAGAAAACACACTTGTTTAATTAATGGTGTTAAAATAAATGTTCAGGCGTGGAAACCTTCAATATTGATCTAGAGAACCAAAAGGTGACCGTCAAGGGTAATGTGCAACCGAATGTAGTTTTGCAGACAGTCTCCAAGACTGGGAAGAAAACCGAGTTCTGGCCAGCTGAAGGAGCTTCGGATACTGCTTAATCTTTGTGTACTAATGGTTTCTGGAACTCAGTATCATGTTATAGATTGTCGTTTTTTCATGTTCTGTAAAGCTAAAACTATCTTGTGACTGTAACATATGCTATTTGCACTTAAATAATTGTGTTTTCTGGGACACCTCTCTTTTTATGACCTCAATTAGGCATGCATTGGAATGTTTTGCTGTCTTCGATTAATGGTCTGAGATGTTGAAAAAGCGAACTATTTGTTCTCTATCAAAGTAATGAAATATATAACTAATTGGACACAAATAGTATGATTAAAAACTTTATAACAACATTTATAAAATACTTTTTATTTTATTTTATTATTATTATTTTTTTTTTAGTGGATGAATGAGATTTGAGAATGGTTTTGGTGTTAATTTTAGAGAGAGAAGCAGAAATTTAGATAGAGAAGCATGAAAAGAGATAACATGAGGGTGGTGGTAGTGATGGTATAACTTTCTTATTAAGTGCACTGTTTTCGTCCCTGTACCACCAAAATAATCAACCAAAACGATAAAATAACCATTTTGCCCTCATGTGCAAGGCACATGGGAGAAGATAAGTTGACTAACGGAAAATGGGTCAAGGGACTGATTTAGACTATAAAACCTTTGTTTTGGACTCCTAACAATGAAAAAGGCATGTTTTATCTCAACGTGATGTTCATGTACAAGATTAGGGACCAACGATGTATTTTACTCTTTTATTTAAATAAAAAAATAAAAAAATATGCATCATGACATCTAAAAAGTGGTGTTATTTTATCAAAACTAGTGCAATGGGCATACTGTACCTAACGCCCTTACCAACCGCATGTTTTGGCATTGATCCTAAATCTCACCAAACAAACGGCACCTTAAGCTTGCTATATATAGCCAACAATTATCCATCAATAGTAAGAAAAAGAAAAAACAGAGTAATGGGTGAGGTGAAGCACATACTACTAGCGAAATTTAAGGAGGGGATCTCGGAACAACAGATCGACGATCTAATCAAAGGTTACGCAAATCTCGTCAACCACTGCGAAACCATGAAATCTTTTAAATGGTAACATTATTATTCCCACTATCCAAACTTTGTACTTTCATCATACTATACTTTTTATTAATGTTTATTTTATAGATCTAATGATCTGAGGTTGTGTTTAGTGTAACTTAGTTATGGGAGTTTATTTTCTTGATACTTGGATCTATTTGATTTCTACTATATAGTCGTGTACCTGCATATAGCGGGGCGGTGTATAGTTGTGAGATGTTATAGTTGCGAACTTGCGGTTCAGTGTTTCGTATAAACTTTATGCATACAACGAAAAATCATCGAAATTTACAAGGGGCGATGTTGTGAAAATGTATCAAACACATATTTGAATGAATAACCATTTGAAAATGTATTGAACTTTACCCGTGAAGATACACACCATATGAAAAATTAGAAGTTCATATGTTCTCCAAAAGGTTTAAATCGGCGGGACCATGTGCACCCTTTTTGAGTGCTGACCGACCATTCCCAAGACCTAGCCCCAGGTAATGAGCAGATGTTCCTGATTTTTAGCCATGAGTTGGGATTGAACTCGTGACGTATTTCTTCGAAGATACACTCAATATGAACAATTTGAAGAAACCGTATGTTAAATAGGAGTTCATTACACAACAAATAAATAAATGTCAAGCTAGATACTTTTTTTTTTTTTTAACCATTATCCCTATTTATAAAGTTGAATATTGTCATGTGTTTTTTGATACTGTTGAATCTGTGTGAATATGGATCTGGTTTGGCATAAGCTTAGAGGGTGTTTGGGATTATGCTTAATTAAGTCTCTTGATTATTTTCTTATTTTAAATCAGATAAGCAGTTTTGAGTGTTTGGGAAAAAGTAATTATTTGCTTATGTTACTCCAAAATAAGCAGGAGGTTGGGTTGCAACCTGCTTCTTTTTTAGTATGTAGGCGCTTTAAAAAGCAATATATACATCCTGTTAGTAGGTTTGTTTTATTGATGTTCATATGGACTTATGGAGTTGAGCAATAAGGTTAAGTTGTGCCGAAAATGGATGCTGCAGTACTGCAGATAGAATGTTATTTTCGCAAGTGACCCTAAATTTGACATTGCGTGTTTAGAGATAACATGGCAATAGGAGTTTCTTTGAGAGTTTGAGTCACTTTAAGTCCTATTTTTTTTAGATGGAACCTGGCTCATATCTAAGTGATTGAAAAATGTATAAACGATTGAAGCTTTACAATGTACGAGTTTTCAACTTCTTTAGTTTCAAAAAGCGGGATAGTTTTTCCAAATTGATGTGACTCGTGAAAGAAAATCTGCGTATAATGAAGACTTGATACTCTTTGATTATATATCGTTACGACAGTTTCCTAAAGCAGCTCATAATAATGATCTAAACGATCCAAACTCTAATATATAATATCTTGATTTTGTTACAGGGGAAAAGATGTGAGCGTAGAGAATCTACACCAAGGCTACACTCACGTGTTCGAGTCAACCTTTGAAACCACTGAAGGCATTGCAGCTTATATATCTCATCCAGCCCATGTCGAGTTCGCAACTGTTTTTCTAGATCAACTTGAGAAAGTTCTGGTCGTCGACTACAAACCTACATCAGTCGAGCCATGAGCATTTTTCTTCATGTGTGTAAAACTTGTGCTAACACTTACAATAAATGAGTATGTTTCACTGTTTGTTTGAAGGATATTATATGTTACTCACTTGCTCCCCACCCAAAGTTATATGAATAATATAATTTCTTATTTGCTTATAGTTCTTGTTACAGAGTAGAAAATATGGCTTTTGGTAATTTTATTATGCAGGTAGTTTCTCTGGCGCAATTGGAGCAATATTTTAGAAAGCATACACTTTTAACCCAACGCGTTGTGTTTATGTAGAGTTCTAAGTATTTGCACGTTTAAGTGTTTTGCAGTTGTGGTTGATATTGTTTTGTTTAATCCAGATTTAAAGTTTGAATTTTTTGCACTTTATGCTGGTGATCTTTAGTGTAAAGGATCTTGATAAGCTTGACGCGGTGAAGGATAATGCATCTTCTTGGTCAAGGTGTGTTATTTATGGTTTAGTTTTGTAGTGTTTGACAAATTGATTGTTGACTTTAATTTGATTATTAATGTTAGGGGTCCAACTATATACCCTTGGTCCAAAATAGTTCCTTTGATAAACTCTTTAGCCATTTGCCTCTTGATCATCATCTTCTCCTAAATTTGTCCCTTCATTTTAAGCAAATTCTTTTTGTATCTGGTAGTTTTTTTACGCTAGGACTATAAGAATACATTTTCAGTTTTTTTTCCTAGTTATATGCAATGTTCTGTTTGTTATTTTCTATTGATTTATGGAAACTACTTGTAAATCAGTATGTCTTAGCAAAGATGGACTAATAGGTTGGTTCTAAAATGAATGAAAGCCAAGACCCATTTTGAAGAATAAAAATTGTATGCAGTAAACCATTTTGATTTTTGAACGCATGTCATCTTATACCTAATGTCACCTGCACAACTTTTTAAAAAGGAAAAGGAAAATCACGAAAAAAATTATAACCTCAAATTAAAATTAAACCATTAATAAAAAAACAGTTTTAGTTCGAAGAGCATCGATGTATAGTTGAAACTTCTAACACAGGTAGAGATGTAACGAGCATATTGATATCTAAAGGGGTGTTTAGTTTGATAGTACGTGAATGAAAGTATGGCTTTCATTGTGCTTAGTTTGATGGTACGTGAATGAAAGTATGGCTTTCATTCTTAATACAATTATTTGGTTAGTGGGTTTTGGTATTGATAATGGGTATCAAACCCACAAAATCAAAGATTTTCTAAACCTACCTAAGGAGATGGGTTTACAAACCCATTCCCATATCCATACCTAAAGTGATGCCTTTTTACAGCCAAACGCCAGATTTCAAAAGTCTTTTGGTAGGCCGGATCAAAGGCGGTAAGGAATGAATCAATTCAACGGAATGCGAGGTTGTTAGTAATTTGTTTTGAGATTTGGAATGAAATGGTTAATTCTCCTTTCATTATGTTTCTTCCGTAACCACTATTTTTGTAAGATTTGTCATCCGATTTCGCTATGAAAAGTCAAGGTTCGTTTAATTCATTCTTTACCCCCACCAATTACTACATTAAAAAAAAAAAAAAAAAAGGCTTATTTTATCTCAACATGACAACCAAACACGACAATGAAACAATAATCTCTTTAGTCATATCATATGTTCATTCCATAATAAAGTCTATTTTTATATTATCTTATCACTACTTATAATACCAGTGCACGCACAGGGTTTTGATAAAAAAATTATTCTGTATGAATCCTGAATATTGTGTCTTTAAAAGTAATTGCATATAATTATATAGTTATAAGTTTCGTGCACGCACGAAGTTTACACATAAATCAAATTTATCTTAAAATTTTAGTTCAGTATATACACATATAAGAATTTGCTTATGAAAATTGTGATATAAGTACAACTAATACTTATGCACGAGTTTTTCATTATGCATTAATATCCATTAGAATTTGGTAAAATATTTGTAAAAATTTCTATTAGGTAACTCAAGATTTAATTTTATTTAGCTGACAAAGATGTTGATGTTGTTATTTTAATTTCACTACTGATATTATGTTGTACATATGATGCAAGTTTAATAGCACATAATGAGCGTTGATAAAGTTAAAGTATACTCCTTAAAGTTTTTTAAAAATGTTTTTCAAGATATCCTCATATAAATAAATAAGAATTAATGAGTCATTGTTATAAGTACAATCACGTATATTTATTTTTATATTTTAGTAACCCGGTGCTTACAACTTGGTAATTATATTCCCGTTTTCAGTAATTTAACCGTATTTAAAAGGTAACTCGTGTCCACATAGGTTAAACTTTTAAAAATAAAATAAATGACTCCTTATTGAATGTATATAGTAAAAAAAGTTGAAACTTATAATCTTATGCAAATTTATATGTTGTTATGTTAAAACAATATATATATTGTATTTTCTAAGATATAAAGTATAAAAGGTATAAAGTATAAGGGGGTATTTGTTTATAATCCAAAGTTATTTAAAAACATGAAGGCTTATAATATTACACTTAACACTATATAATTTTTAAAAATTCAACCACTAAAGTTTTATTAATTACCTCATCTTTTTTTAAATTTGTGTTTTCACAAATTTGACACCTATATTTTTATGTGTTTTTTTTATCAACCAAATTTCTTCACCAAATTTATTAAAGTTTGATCAAAATCAATTTAATTTTGACTTTTATTAACCAATCACATCACACGATTTTGCTTACGTGGCAAAATCTAGCTCTCCTATTGGCCCAATTATTTTTCAATAAGAATGAATTAACAAAATCACTCTGAAATGATGTAATTCTTTTATTATATAAAAGATTCGATTCTGCCCAACCAAATCAACACTAAAATACGTCATATATGTCAATGCAAACAAGCTGTCATGAGTCGATCATAACTGTCGGAATTATGTAACATGACACTTCATAAATATAAACAATAAATATCAAAGATACATGCGGAAGCGTATAGAAACAAATAATGAATAACTAATTAACATAAACAAAAGTATGTTAATATCACGTTCTTATACACACGTACTAAATCAAATTAAAGTAATGCTAGTTTTAAGAACACGAAAATATTTGTTTTGGAAAAACAATATGGATCGACTACCCAAAGGGGTTGGATGATCGATTAGTACTAAAACACACACAAACAATTTTAGGTTTTAGTTTAGGAGTACAAGAGATGAAATACAAATACCCTAGGCCTTGTACTTATACACAAGATAACTTGGTTACCAAGTTAAGCATGGGATGGGTTTGGAGAACCCCTTGGCCGATCAGTTGAGGCATCACCAAGGGTTTCCGGAACCTTCCCAATCTCTATTTTATTTTAGTCATTCCATTTAACATTTAACGATCGTTAGTTCATTACACTTAATTAACTTAACGTTCGTTTTTCATGTAAATAATAAATAAATATAACATTTTATATTTAATTATTAACTTTAATTCTCATACACAAAGTGTGCAATTCCGTAGTGTCGAGTTCGATCCTAACACACATCTATTAATATTTTGTCCATTAAACCAACAGCTCCCACTTGGACATATCTTAATAGTGTGATCACATCGGTTAGCGTCTTAGCAACACTTCGATGCCTCTAGTACAACTCGAGTAAGGCTCCTAGAAAAACCTTTTAATGATTTCTCATTATTATTATCCTTTTGTTTCTAATACCATGTTAAATAAAAATATGAAATTAATTCATTCTTTATTCAACCATTCTGTTTCTCGTTATAAGTGATTGAGCAAGATTACCAAATCTTTTGAACATATTCAGGGGAGATCTTGGGCATGGCCATGCAAACATCTTGTCAACCCTACAAGGGGCCCAACAGTATTAAACTCCAAAATAAATTTGAAGGAACAAATTATATCTTGACTACAAGAATAACTCAAAAACTTTGTAACACTTCTGGAAACAACCCTTATGAATACCAGTTACGTATAGCGTTAAGTTGTTCCATAGAAGTGCACTACATTCATGACACTTATCTGGTATCTCAAGTCTGAGGATAACTATTCATGATTTACTTAATAACAATATCCATAAAGTAAAATCATGTAGTTGGGATAAGTCCTATATTCAATTCATTGAATATCATCAGAAATTGGTATGCTTTCTCATCAATATAGTTTTAAGTATATTCTTCCAAATCACTCAGATTTGTTTTAATTTAACGATACTCCCATATCATTAATTGACAACGGACGATTTAGAATAAATGAATTTATTCACGGATTAAACATGCAAATATATGATACAATATATTATAAAATCAAATGTACCAAGTATTCGATTTATTATAACAATTGTTTAACATCCCTTATCCAAATACTAAATGCATGAAAATTCCAGTTGATGAATTATGCCTCAAGTAATAACAATCATACTTGTTGACAAGGCATAAATCAACCAACTTGATCTAACATAATTTTGACAATACTTATTTCAAGAATTCAATTAGTGAAGTTCTTGTATATGTGCATTCACCAATCTACATAGTAATTCATAATGTGTGTGACATCCTCTATCACCAGTTTTATGACAATTTAAACTTTCAAACATTTTTAAAGTTTTTAAAGTATTCTTATTCTTTAATGTATAATGCAACTGTGCCCTTAGATAAGCACAACCAGTTCACATGGCCATTAACAAGGATGAAATCCTACCATGACTAGTATTGAGTGTCATCTCAATTAAACCAGAATCATTGTCTACAAACAACAATATGCTCTTTAAAACTCCGTAAACTTTAATATCTATTGTGTAATGTTTGATGTCTTTCAAACTTTCAAGTTTGTAGCTGATAACAATTTATACAACAATTGACATATTGTTCATCTATAGAATCTCGGAGTAATTCCAGGCTGAGGATGTAATTCTATTAGAATATTCATTACACAAGTAATCTAATAAATTTTACTTAGATATCAATGTTGTCAAATCATCTCTCATTCAAAAATGATACAAAAATTTGAATACACTACATGATGAATCTACGGGTCAAACTTATATTTCATTTATGTTCTATCTTGTCAAAAAAATATGTATCCATTTTCCAAATGATATATCATGTTTAATCAGAATCATTTATTTTTTACCGCACATGTTTATTAACAATAAACATATATTCCTAGGTTGTATGTTTTAAGTTTTAAATCTTACAAGTGAAGTTTCATTCCAATCTAAGACTTAACATTTGGCTTACAAATAATGTTACTTCCTATATGTTATACAGCATATAGATTTTAAAAACCTTAACATATTACTCCCACTAGCTTTCAGGAATACTTAAAATTTATCTTATTTTAATTATAAATCAAAACTAGGATTTAATAATTAAACATAATAATAATTTCATAGATGCATGCATTTATCCATTCATGAATTATTGCACTTCGGATACTTCCAAAGATTATATGAATTCAAAAAACCTTTCGATTACTTACCGTCCTCGCTCAAGTAATTTCTCAAGAAATAGTTTTGATATTCCATTGTCATTTTTCATATCAATGAAAATAAGAATGACAATTATCATCTTTACATATTTAATGTGTCTAAGAAATAATATTCAATCATAATTAACTGCTTAAGTATGATTAATAATCTTGTCATAAAACATGCATTAAATATGTGTACAATTTTGTCCATATGATTTCTACACAGAGATTTAAACCACTAGAGTGTTCCATCTCTTTGAAGAAACTCATCTTCATTCTCTAGTCTAACTATTAAGATAAACCAAATTTTCAAAAAACTGATTATCTTTATAGAAAACTGTTAGGATTTAGTAAATCCAGTTATTAAAGTGTCGGCCACCTCAAGTATATGTAATCGTTAGAAAGCTCGTAGTCGTAGTTATTTAATGTTAAGTAGTATTTAGTTTTGTATCACCGTGGAGGATGGACGGGTCTTTACCCACTGTATGCCTGATCCACAGCCCGTAGGTGGCGATTTGTGTAATGACTATAAATACTCTCTACCTCCCAAGGTAGAGAGTTGGAGCTCATAATAAGATTTTCACTTTCTCTCACTAAGTTCCCAAACCTCTAACTCTTTCTCTCTCTCAAACATCTTTGTACGCCTATATTGATTATGGTTTAATGTGTTTGTGAAATCCAATATGTTACAAATGGTATCAAGAGCCATGGTTTGATCATCTCTCTCACATATCCTTGGATTTCTAGTGGTTTTAGATGGTTTTTGAGTTTGAAAAAGTTTAGTGGTTTTTTGCATCATTTGTATCATTTCTTGTGTTAAAGTTTGAATTTTGGGTGTACTTTTGTATTTAGAATTATTGTAAGTGCTTGGGTTTTGATTTGGAAAGCTTGAATCACTGTGGTTGGGCTTGTTTTGGATTGAAAAGTGTGTTTTTGAAGTTTTTCTTGCTAGCTACTTGACTCTCGTAGTGTTTTTCTTCGTAGCTACTTGCTTCAGTAATTGTTAGCGAGTTGTAGTGTTAATTGTTAGCGACTTGAGCCTAGCGACTTGTCTATTGAGACAAGCCGACAAACAGTACACGTTAGTGGATTCTCCACTATGGCTAGCGACTTGGGTAGGTTAGCGACTTGCTTTCAATTTTGTTAGCGACTTTTACTTTGTATTCTCAGCGACTTGGTGTTAGCGACATGGATCTTAGCGAGTTGTTCTTTAGCAACTTGACTGTGTCTTAGCGACTTGGCATTATAGCGAAATGTGTCTAGCGACTTGGTGCTTAGCGACTGGATTTCATAATTCTTAGCGACTTGGTTCAAGGATTCTTAGCGACTTGGTTGATCTTTTGTTTCTAATACGGTTTTCTCTTGATTTAGTAAAATCCCGTGAAAGAATCTATTTCCCGGTTTAATCATAGAGTTATAAAATCCCGTGAAATCTGTAAACATGTCTACCAACGTACCTACAATCATCTCCACTGTTGCTGAGGATGTTCAAGCAGCTGGTTCAGATACTCGTCCACCCATGCTTGACAGAACTGACTACGACTCTTGGGCTCAACGAATCAGATTGTACTGTCTTGGAAAGGAAAATGGGGTCAACATTCTCAAATCAATTGATGAAGGACCTTATCAGATTGAGACTACAAGAGACATAATTGATACTGCTGCAGATGGAACCATGATCTTTGGATTGGACAGACCAAAGACGTATGATGAGCTCAGTGATAAGGAGAAAAAGAGATTCGATGCTGATATCAGGGCTTCAAACATTATACTTCATGGTCTTCCAAAAGACATCTACAAGCTTATCAATCACAACACTGAAGCCAAGGCTGTTTGGGATAATGTCAAAATGCTTCTCTCAGGTTCTGAATTAACTAAGGAAGACAGAGAATCACAGCTGTATGATGAATTTGAACACTTCAAGATGAAACCAGAAGAGAGTATCTATGAATACTACGTGAGATTCCACAAGCTTGTAAATGATATGAGGAATATTAAAATGACCATGCCAAACATTCAGCTGAATTCAAAGTTTGTGAACAACATGAATCCCGAATGGCACAAGTTTGTCACCTCTGTGAAGCTAACCAAAAGATTGAAGAACACAAACTATGAGCAACTATACGCCTTCCTTCTTCAGAATCAGAGACATGCTATGTTTGAAAAAAGGATTCTTGAACAGTTCAAAACCAACCAGGGAGAAACAAGTTCCTCAAATGACTCAACAGCCTTTTACACAAATGTTGGAATTACCACCAAACTTATCAAGTCATACCCATGGGTAATGGTAATTACAAACTCATCCCTAATCCAGCATATAAGCCTCCCGACTCAAACACTCTCATGGAAAACTTCATCAATCAACTGTCTCTCATGGTTAGTCAAAACATGAACTCACTCCCACACACCAACAATAACCTCAGAACATCATCCAATCCACCCAATCAAGAAACCGTCAGAGATGGGAAGGTTATGGTGCAACCAGTTCAAGAAAGGCAGTATGAACAGGGAAGAGGTGGAGTTGGTAGAGGATATGTGGCAAATCAGAATAGGGGAAGGAATGGAAATCAAGGACAAGCAAAGCCGATCAAGTGCTACAACTGTGGTGGTGATGGACATATAGCTAGAAATTGCACATCCCCAAAATGCCCACAAAATGCATATTACTTCAGAGATAAGATGTTACTTGTGCAAGCTCAGGACAATGGAGCTGTGTTGGATGAAGAGGAGTTGTTGTTTCTTGCTGAGGGCAATGCCAAGACATATGATGCAGATGTGGATGAGCAGCCAATTCAGGAGATAGGTCATAATCATCAGAAGGCATTTCAAGTCGCCGACTGTGATGCATACGACTCTGATGTCGATGATGAACCTACTGCACAAACAATTTTCATGGCTAGCATTTCTCCAATGGTGTCTCCAAAGGTCCCCTCACCACAGCAAGCTGGTCCATCCAAAGAATCAATCATCTCAGAGGTATTAAAACTATATGATGATGTTGATCAGCAAAAGATACATGATAAGGTTCAATCGCAGGAAACCAGTGACTCAGATATTGCTAATATGGGCAATGACAATATTATCCCATATGATCAATATATGACCCAATGTGAGAGTGCGATTGAACCAAGTGATGTATCTAATGCAGTCAATGATGACTATATCTTTGATGAATACACTGCTAGTGTTCCTAATAATTCTGCCATCTCTGAACTTAATGTCTATAAAGAACAAGTTGCCATCTATGAACAACGTGCTAAGTTTGAGTTAACTACCCGTGAGCAGGAGATGGATGACCAAATGCGTACAATTATTAGAAAAAGTAATTTTAGGGAAGAAATACTTAAACAAGAGTTAGATTCCTTAAAAGAAAAGCTTAACAAAACGGCCAAGCAAAAACAAGAATTTCAAGAAAATGTGAAAGTGCTTAAACAGGAATTTAATGCCAAGGAATCAAAACTCTTAAATGAATTTTCCAACCTAAAAACTTTGAAAAACAAACTTGAAAACAAATTGTACGTGTAACATATTGGATTTCACATACACATCATAACACAAACACAAGTAGGCGTATAAATGATTTTCTAGAGAGAGAAAGTTAGAGGCTTGGGAACTTTAGTGAAAGAAAGAAAAATCTTATTATGAGCTCCAACTCTCTACCTTGGGAGGTAGAGAGTATTTATAGTCTTTACACAAAACGCCACCTAACGGGCTGTGGATCAGGCATACAGTGGGTAAAGACCCGTCCTTCCTCCACGGTATTACTTAACTAAATACTACTTGACATTAAATAACTACGACTACGAGCTTTCTAACGATTACACATACTTGAGGTGACCGACACTTTAATACCTGAAATTACTAAATCCTAACAATCTCCCCCTAAGGGAGGTCACCTGAAATTACATAAAATACAAACAGATATTACATTGAGATTGTTCTTGGATTCTTGTTCATGTTCTTTGTTCTGTAGCTCGTAGTCTTTGATTCTTCATTTTTACATGTTTGGATAATCTGAGTGGAGGTCTGTAACTGATCCACGTGATACTGAGTTTTGAGTCAGCTTTTAGATCATCAGCAAATATAAATCTTTGTCTCATCCTATGTGGTATTGGTATCATGTGATGTTGTGACTTTTGGACCGACATGCTCACATTATGTATCATGATTTCTTATCATCAAAGTAGCGGAAGCTTTCGTTAATTCATGATATTGGCAGCAGCGTAGCAGAAGCATGAAGTGAAAATATCAGAGTCATTGATGCACTAATCATGATTTCTTTAGATATGAATGTGTTGTGTGAGCATGCGGCTATGGATTGACCGCTTCATTCAGATCAGCTGCAAACACCGGGGTGTACCTGCTTAAAACAGTTAGCAATAAAGCATACGAAAGTGTCTTTGATCACTTTCGTTGAATTGAGGTACACGGACCACGGTTCCCCGTTGATCAGTACAAGTACTGCCTGTGATCAGGTAGAATTCCAAAGAATTTCCTTGACAGGGTTTCGCAGTTTCTCTAGCTGTTCTCAAACCGGAACGTCTCAAAGAAGACAACACGGAGTGAGTGAACCAGCGAATTGAGATTCACTGATTGATAAAAAAGGTTTGAAAACCAATCGTGTATCGCTCAATAGAAATTGTTTTTGCAATACAACGAAGGTTTTAATGAAAATCACTTATCAATCATAAACACCTTTTATTTTGAAATATTTGTACACAGTCGATGTGCTAAAGAAAAGAGTTTTTAAGCACAACGACCGGTTTTTCAAAGGTATCCGTCAATCCATAACCTGAACCAGGATTGATTCAAAAGATTGAATCGCCCCATTGTTTCTGTTCAGTTGTCACATGGTTGATCTATTCTATAGATCTCACATGCCACCCACCAGGAGCTTGTTTGATGTTGGCTCCAGAAGGCTTTCCATTTTCATTGTGAATATGTATACATATTACTCAGATGTTCTGGAAATACCCCAAGGATAATGCGTAGGACTCATAAGATATAATCTCTCTTTCCACATTGTGTGAAACAGAGAGTCTTCATTAAAGTGTCCTAATGAGATTTATTGATGATCTCTTGGCTCTAGACTCAATTGTGTACATTTGGTTCCTATGTCGGAGACTAGGGAGAGGGTCTCCTTCTTCAATATCAACAATCTCTAAGAGAAAGTCGATAGATTATGTCGGTTCTCCGTGAGAATGAAACAAGCCCTTTTAAGAGGAACTTGAGTGGTTTGGAAAGTTGAAGTGCAGTGCGTCACTGGGTCCATGACGTCTTGTCTTCAATACCGATGTTACCTTGGTAACTACCAGTAGCATATGAATTGAACCCGGTTTCTGCCATAAGGTTGAATTATTGGAGGGCTATTTCTTTTCACCCTTTTTCACATTCATTTATTTTTCATTCTTCAACCCCTTCAGTGCTTACCGAGACTTCATTACTAGAACCTTGTTGGGTTTATTCCAGTACTAGCTCTGTCTCAGTCCGCACTCTTCCCATTTTCTCATTTTTCTCCTTTTTTTTCAATATTCCTAAGGACTCTACACTATCTAGTGGATTGTCCCTGGGAAGATCCCTCCGGTTCTGGCGGATCGCGGGAACTAATACCTAACCTTATCATCCTTATATCACCATACATAAAGTAAATTTGGTCGGTCTATTTGGTATTGTTCATCTGCCATTGGAACCAATTGAAAACCATTTGAAAATCAATCCAGATACTTGTTTTTTTGATAATTTTATAAATAGAGCTCCCCCTCAACATTTGCATCAAGCATCATTTTGTAATAGAAATTACTTTCATCTTTGAGGGGTTGACTTACATCTAAGAGTAGTTATATAAAAAATGTGATTTTCAAAATAGTTGCTCCCTCTCAATATGTGCATAGATATTTGAAAAAGGTTGTGCACATATTAGGAAAATACTGCACATTAAAATAAATTGATCACGTTTCAGATCTTTGTGGTTTAAGAGAGATGCTCCCCCTCAACATGTGCATGGAAAATTTGAAATCGTTTGGCACATGTGGGAGGGAGAGCTTGTACATCCTTATAAAACCATTTACCGAATTATCAGTTTAAATCCAATTTAAATCACAAATTCTCCCCCCGATCACAATTATCAAATCATTTGAGATTTGTGATCTCTGTAGATTTAAATTAATTTTGAAAGCTTTTAAGGAGAATTGTGACTTGATTATGAAAACGTTTTAACTGATAAGGATCGGATTTTGAGACTTTAAACTCCATTGATTAAATATGCATGATTATCTTTTGGAAAAAACAATTGTATTACAAATAACCTTTTGATTTAATTGAAATCATTCTCCCCCTCAATCAATGACATAAGTTGTTGATTGAGAGATAGATATTTTGACAAACGTTAAGTCCAGATGATTTTCAAAAATAGAGTCCGGGTTATTTTTCAAAGCAATTAGTTTTCATAAGATAGTAAGTTATTGTTTATAGAATCAGAGCATGAGTTTTGAAAACCAAGATAAAGCATAGCTCTGTTCTTTCATTGAAGTGCGGGTTACTGCCTGAAATGACAATAAACCATTTTTCTTTTCTTTTTTTTCTTTTTTTTTTTTGTGAAAATTCGAACAACATCTAAAGTCCCGTGTCATTCTTTGAATGACAGCATAAAGATCGTTGATATTTATCGAATCGAGAAAAAAAACATGACAAAACGATAATATTTTTGGATTTTAGAAAGTTTTCTGTTTTTCTATTTGCTTTTTGAAGGTTTTGTAATTTTGTATTTTGTTTTTCGAATAGATATTTACAAGAGACAGATGAAGGAAAACCTTTTACTCCTCTTCTTCCTCTTGAAGACGTTTGAGTGTTTCCGGTTGTAGGCTCTTAAGACCAAGTCGTGGAAGGATAAACTCAAAACGTTCTCTAGGAAGAGCTTTGGTGAAGATGTCTGCTAACTGGTATTCAGTCCTCACAAAGTATAGTTCCACCACACCGTTTTCAACTTGCTCCATGATGAAATGATGTCGAATGTCGATGTGCTTTGCTCTTGAGTGTTGTACGTTGTTGCATGAGAGAGCAATAGCACTTTTATTGTCACAGTACATAGGGATTTTGTTGAATTCAAAGCCATAGTCAGATAATTGGGATCTCATCCATAGGATTTGAGCATAACAAGATGACATGGCTATGTATTCGGCCTCTGTAGAGGAAATAAAAGTACTCATTTGCTTCTTTGAAGACCATCTCACAAGCTTATCACCCAAAAACTGAGCACCTCCAGACGTACTTCGACGTGTATCTTGACATCCTGCATGATCAGCATCTGCATAGGCTGTTAGTGACATATCGGTGTCCTTCGGGTACCAAAGTCCCATGTTGATGGTTCCTTGGAGATACCGAAAGACCCGTTTAACCGCTTCAAGGTGCTTTTTGGTAGGCTTAGCCTGGTATCTAGCACACATGCAAACAACGAACAAGATGTCTGGTCTACTAGCTGTGAGGTACATCAGGGATCTAATCATACTACGATATTTCATTTGGTCTACCATGATCCCTGAGTGGTCCTTATCTAGTTTAGTACGCTCTATCATGGGAGTGTCAACAGGGTCAGTAGAATCAAATCCAAATTTCTTTAAAATCTCATGTGCATATTTAGATTAATTTATAAAAATGCCTCCGGGACTTTGTGAAATTTGTAATCTCAAGAAAAATGACATTTGTCCCATCATTGACATTTGAAATTTAGAACCCATTTCTTTAGAAAAACGGTCACACTCATTGGGGTCAGTCGAGGCAAAGATAATATCATCAACATATATTTGAACGTGAATTAAATGTTTGCCTGACTTCCTGGTGAACAATGTCGGATCAACTGCTCCTTTGTTGAATCCAAAAGATAGAAGAAACTTTGATAGTGTATCATACCATGCTCTAGGAGCTTGCTTCAAACCGTAAAGGGCATTTTTCAAGAGATAGACATGAGTAGGATGCTCTGGATTCACAAAACCCTCTGGCTGGCTGACGTAAACCACCTCTTTCAAATCTCCATTCTGAAAGGCAGTTTTCACATCCATCTGATATACAGCCATATTCTTGCTAGCAGCATTAGCCAAGAAGATTCTGATTGCTTCGATACGAGCAACAGGAGCAAATGATTCTTCAAAGTCAATACCCTCCTCTTGACGGTATCCTTTTGCAACCAATCTCGCCTTGTTCTTTAAAACATCACCATGCTCATCAAGTTAAACTTTGAATATCCACTTTAGAGCAATGAGTATAGCACAATTAGGAGCAGGTACTAATTCCCATACTTCTAGCCAATCAAACTCACGAATTTCATCTTGCATGGCATTGAACCAGCTGTCATCATTCATTGCAGTTTTAACATCTTTTGGTTCGACTTTTGAGAGTACAGAATTGAAGAAGCACCATAAGGCATCGGTTGCAAGTTGTTTACGAGTGGATACAGGATGAGAGGGGTTTCCAATGATGTTGTCTAATGGATGATCATGTGTCCATTTTCTGAGGTGTTCATGTGGTTGTTGTAGTGGAACTGAAGTAGCAGAGTCGATATCTCCTGATGAAGATGGTTCTGATGATGATTCAGGAGCAAAGATATTTTCAAATGGAGCATCTTCAGGAGTAGCAAAGGGATTAACTTCATCATTGATGCCAGAAACACTTCCATGATGTACATTTGATGATTGAAGATTTGTTGATGAGACAGAGTGGCCAGCAGCAGGCACTTCTTGACTTAATGATATTGATACTGAAGGGTTGACTTCATTCACAGGGATAGGAGCAGCCTCTGATGATGGAGTTGACATTTCATCCGCATTCGGTTCATAGTGTTCATCAAACATTGGATCAAACAATTTCTTTAAATCATCTTCTGATGGAGGTACATATGGAGTTGCTGGAGAGGAATTAGAAACAAGAGTAAAACTGATAGGACTACTTGATAAAGGTTGAGATGCGGGACCAGAACTGAATTGTCCTGGAGCCATTTGACCGGTCAGCTCATTGAACGTAACGTGGATTGTTTCCATGATATTTTGGGTTCTCTTGTTGTAAATTCGGTAACCCTTCTTGTTTGGTGCATAACCAACAAAAACTCCAATATCTGCCTTTGCTCTTAATTTTTCTAAGTCTTGACCGTCATTCGTTGGATAGCACAAAGCACCAAACACACGAAGGTAGGAGAGATCATGTTTTCGTTTGTGAACAAGTTCATATGGAGTTTTTCCATGAGAGGTATGAATAAGGGAACGATTTTGGGTGTAGCAAGCAGTGGCCATGGCTTCAGCCCATAGAAACATTGGAACCTTTGAATAAATAAGCATTGTTCTAGCGGCTTCCACAAGAGTTCGATTTCGTCTTTCAACTACACCGTTCTGTTGAGGAGTTCGTGGAACACTTCGTTGATGACTGATTCCAACACTTTCATAAAACTGAATTAAGACTTTGTTAACAAAATCTGTGCCATTGTCTGTTCGAACTATTCTAACAGTATTGTTGAGTCGAACTTGTAGCTGTTTGATAAGTTTGATGATGACATCTGGAGTTTCATCCTTTTTCCTCAAAAACTTTACCCAAGTAAATCGAGAGTAGTAATCCACAACGACTAAAATGTATTTCTTCCCATTTATCGTTTGTACTCTTATTGGTCCGCACAAATCCATATGAAGGGTATGAAGGATTTCCATTATTGAGTTTGTGGGTTTTGGTTTATGGGCATATTTCGTGCTTTTTCCCAATTGGCATGCTGAACAAAGATGATCTTTTTCATACTTTAATCTGGGTAATCCTTTTACTAAGTCCTTTCTGGAAAGATTGTTTATGGTACCAAAGTTCAAGTGATTGAGACGACGGTGCCATAGCCATGACTTAGTTTTGGAAGCCTTTGACATCAAGCAGATGGGTGAAGATTTCATCATGTCTTCGATAGAGATGGTGTATAGGTTAGAACCACGAGCACCTCTTAATAATTCCACACCATCAAGTTCTCTAACTAAGCAAGTATGTTTTCTAAAGGCCACTTCTAGATCGGAATCACAGAATTGACCAACAGAGAACAAATTATGACCAAGACCTTCCACATAATATACCCTGGAGATTACACTTTTGCCAACTACATAATCACCATAACCCATAATTACTCCAAAATGGTCATTCCCGAATCTAACAGTTCCGATGAATTTACTCACGAAATTCATGAGCCGCGACCGGTCTCCAGTCATATTCTTGGAACAACCGAGTCCAAGTACCACAGAACAATTTGAACGATCTGCATTTGAACACAAACAAGAATGGATAACTGGATAATTGGGATCCCCATGCAAGAATGGGTTCCATTTGGTTAGTAACAGATTGGAACACCTACATCAGTAATAGAAACACCCATATCAGAAATAGAAGCAATGGACTCATTAGAAATAGATGTAGTGCTGGTATTCGTATGTGACCTATTCAAAGTATGTTCACTTCTTAAAGGAATAGTTCTACCAGTAGGCATCCATTTTCTAGTGGGCATTGTCTTAGCGATTGAGGGCGAACTGATTATCCTTATGACCAAAAGGTATCCATTGATAACCTATCTTACTAAATGTTCTTCCTGGGGGTTTCCACTGTTTTCTAACTTTCTTTCGTCTTTGCCTTTTAGCCTTCTTAGCATGATTTTTTGCATTAACAATTTTAACTGGGCATTTGACAAACATTAGACAAAACATTCACACCACATTCATGATTAGCAAATGTAATTCAAGCAGACATCATTACATGGTTTATGGGATAGTATCGAATTGAATTAATTACAATGACGCCTATGGCTACTACTAGAATCAACACGATTCGTTTTATTCAACTCAAACTTAAAGTTCCTAGGTTGGGCTTCTACTTTCTTCCAATGCACATTCTTAGCTTGCGAGGTCCTATCTTGCTTGGTATTTCCAGGAGGCTTTGACCCGCTTGCTTTAATGTCACGATTACTCTGTAGAGGGAATTATAGGAACATTAGTTGGTTGATCTACTTTTTGCATTCCTGAACTAGATGTGCAAGGATCTGAACTACTAGCAGGCACATTAGTGTTCACTTTCTTAAAGTTAGGCATGGAATGGTTTGTATGCTTGGCACTAGGCATAGAACAAGGCATCACAACTTTACCTTTTTCACCTAAGGATTTAGGACATGTTGCAATTAGACATTCTAGCAGCTCCTGAGATCATTTGGCCTGAATGCAAGCAAACCTAATTTCTCTATCATGAGGCTTATTTATGAAATCCTCTTCCACAATCTCACGGATACATTCTAGACTATCCTTGAGGTGAGCACAATAGTTATGAAACACAAGTTCATTATTCTCGATGAGGAGGAATGTATTTAACAATATAGTATATTTGCAGTCTAAGGATGACTTTGAAGCAACATTCTCATTAAAAACAAGTGGCAGTTTCCCCTTTTCCTGACTCCTCAGATTCTCAATTTCTTTTTGTAAAGAAGTTATTTTTTCGTTGTTTTTGTCATGAGTGAGTTTCATTGAATCATATAACTCTTTAAAGTGTCGTTTAACCTTTTCATTTTCTTCTAGAAAACTCTCGCTTTATTTTTGTAAAGCATTAAACAAGTTTTGAAGATGAAAAGTTTGAGAATACTGAGAATCTAAAGGAGGAGGCATTTGGGAGCCTGTCACCTTGCTCTTTTCACCCTTTAATTGAGAAATTTGGGCTTTCAACTTTCTGATCGTGCTACAATGAGCTTGAATCTGTTCATCACGTTTGTTTATCTGAAAGACTGCATCAAACTCTGGAGCATTTGAAGATGTCTTGATATTTGAGGTTTTGACATTTTCTTTAAGATGTTGATATTTTAATTGTAAATTAAAATGTTCAACTTCTAGTTTAGAAAGATGTTTTACCAAATTATCGTGATCATCCAGATCAATTTTCTCATTTAGTTTAGAATTAGTCTTTTCAAGATCAATGACACGATCATGGAAGACTTTCAGAGCAACAGATAATTCATGAAATTGAGAAGCATTAATGGAACAATTCGTAGCAGTGTAAAACACATCTTGAGTGATACAGTCAGAAATAAGATTCTCATTCAATGTATACAAGTTCTTCCTCTCAATCTCATTATATTTTAACTCTCGCTCATAGTTACTAACCTCAACTATCATTGCATCAAATTCCTTTTCCATTTCTTTAATATCTAAATCCATCCCATTTTTAAGACTCTCAAATTGATCTTTTAGTTGTTTAAAGAAAGGCATGACCTCAGTTAAATAGCATTCTTTAGTTTGCTCAAAACCCCTTTCCCCTTCAGTTATCCCAGTGGGTGTGATCCTTTTCTTACAAGTTTTCTCAAAGTCAACAAATAATTGAAATATAACATACTGACTGATTAAGGTCTTGCTTTTAGTGGCAATAGTTCTAGGAACTAAATGCATTGGTGTATTAGGAGGATACATAGTTGCTGAAGGCATTTTCCTAAGGGGGTGTTTGTTACAACAAGATTCTCTGCTTTTTGCTTATCTAAATCCTTTTTCCAGAACACTTGTTCGGGTGTTAACAACGTTTGAGGCTTAAACATGTTCAAGGAAATCTAATTTTCCTTTTTGTAGTCATGGGGTCTGATAATTATGTTTTTCTCTTTGCATGTAGGATTGTTGAGTTTCTTATCCATTTTCTCCCTAGTGACTTCATCTGATTTCTTATCTTCCTCAGTGCACTCAACGCAACTAGGTTTCTGCCTAGGCTTAAGGATTTCATTGCCATCATAAATTACCTTATGAGCTTTCTAGCCTTTTACACGCCAGGGGTTTGGTTCATCAACTAAGGCAACACTATATTTGTCACTTAGAACTCTATGCTTAGTGATTATGTGAGCAGTCTGAATGGTGTTTCCTTGTGCGTACAACTTATTTTCAAGCTTGTTTTTCAAAGTTTTTAGATTAGAAAAATCATTCAAAAGTTTTGATTCCTTAGTATTGAATTCTTGCTTAAGCATTTAACATTTTCCCAAGTTCTTGTTTTTGCTTAGCGCTTTTAGAAAGCCTTTCATGTAAGGAATTTAACTCTTGTTTTAATACTTCTTCTCTAAACCTACTTTTTCTAATAATTGTACGCATTTGGTCATCCATTACCTGCTCACGGGTGGTTAACTCAAACTTAGCATGTTGTTCATAGATAGCAACTTGTTCTTTATAGGCATTGAGTTCAGAGGTAGCGAATCATCGGGGCACATGCAGGTATTCATCAAAAACACAATCATTATTGACTGCAGAAGATACATCACTTGCTACAATCTCACTTTCACTTTGAGACACATGCTGATCATATGGGATAATATTACTATTTCCTATATTCTCAACATCTGAATCATAAGTTTCAAGAGATTGTACTTCATTATGTATCTTTTGCTCATCAACCTTATCGTACAGTTTTAATACCTCTGAGAGGATTGATTCTTTGGATGGACCAGCCTGTTGTGGTGAAGTAACCTTAGGAGAGACCATGGGAGAGATGCTAGCCATGAAGATTGACTGTGCAGTTGGTTCATCATCCACATCCGAATCATAAGCATCATGGTCAGCTACTTGAAATGCATTTGGATTGTTCTGACCCATACCCTGCACTGGCTGCTCATCCACATCTGCATCATAAGTCTTGGCATTGCCTTCAGCAAGAAACAATAACTCTTCTTCATCCAAATCTGCTCCATTATCCTGAGCTTGCGCAAGCAACATCTTATCCCTGAAGTACTCTGCATTCTGAGGGCGTTTTGGCGATGTGCAGTTCCTTGCAATATGTCCGTCACCACCACAGTTGTAGCATTTGATTAGCTTTACTTGTCCTTGAATTCCAATCCTTCCCCTGTTCTGATTTACCACATATCCTCCGCCAGCTCCTGCATTCCCATTGCCTGCTCCAACCATCCCTTGTTCGTATCGTCTTCCTTGAAGTGGTTGCCCCATAACCTTTCCATCTCTTACCACAACATGATTGTATAGATTGGATGCAGTTCTGATCTCATTGTTAGTGTGAAGAATGTTGGTATGTGGACTGAGGGGTCAGTTTTTTGTTTAACCATAAGAGCCAGTTGATTGATGAAGTGTCCCACGTGGTGCGCATCAGATCAGCTTGTTTGAACCTTGGATCGGGAATGAGTTTGTGATTGCCATTACCTATGGGTATAACTTGAGAAGCTTTGGTAGTAATTCCCACATTTGTGTAAAAGGCGTTAATCAATTGATGAGCTTGTCTCTCCCTGGTTGGTTTTGAACTGATCAAGAATCCTTTTTTCAAACATAGCATGCCTCTCATTCTGAAGAAGGAATGCATAGAGTTGCTCATAGTTTGTATTCTTCAATCCTTTTGTTAGCTTCACAGAGGTGACAAACTTGTGCCATTCAGGATTCATGTTGTTCACAAATTTTGAGTTCAGTTGAATGTTTGGCATGGTCATTTTGATGTTCCTCATGTCATTCACAAGCTTGTGGAATCTCACATAGTATTCATAGACACTCTCTTCTGGTTTCATTTTAAAGTGCTCAAACTCATCATACAGTTGTGATTCTCTGTCTTCTTTAGTCAATTCAGAACCTGAGAGAAGCATCTTGACATTATCCCAAACTGCCTTGGCTTCAGTGTTGTGATTGATCAGCTTGTAGATGTCTTTTGGAAGACCTTGTAGTATGATGTTTGAGGCCCTGATATCAGCATCGAACCTCTTTTTCTCCTTATCATTGAGCTCATCATACGTCTTTGGTCTATCTATTCCATAGATCATTGTTCCATCTACAGCTGTATCAATTAAGTCTCTTGTAGTCTCAATCTGATAAGGTCCTTCATCAATAGACTTGAGAATGTTGACTCTGTTTTCCTTTCCAAGACAGTACAATCTGATTCGTTGTGTCCAAGAGTCGTAGTCAGTTCTGTCAAGCATAGGTGGACGAGTATCTGAACCAGCTGCTTGAACATCCTCAGCAACAGTGGAGATGATTGTAGGTACGATGGTAGACATGTTAACAGATTACACGGGATTTTAAAACTCTATGATTAAACCGGGAAATAGATTCTTTCACGAGATTTTTCTAAATCAAGAGAAAACCGTATTACAACCAAAAGTTCAACCAAGTCGCTAAGAAACCTTGAACCAAGTCGCTAAGCACCAAGTTGCTACAAATTTTGAAATCAAGTCGCTATAATGCCAAGTCGCTAAGAATTATGACAACAAGTCGCTAAGCACCAAGTCGCTACAAATTTTGACAGCAAGTCGCTAAGCACCAAGTCGCTAAGTCGTCAAGTCGCTAAATAGCAACTCGCTAAGGTTCAAGTCGATAACACCAAGTCGCTAAGAAAACTTAAGTACAAGTCGCTACCTATACCAAGTCGCTAGCCGTAGTGGAGAATCCACTAAGTGTACTATTTGTCGGCTTGTCTCAATAGACAAGTCGCTAGGACTAAGTCGCTACCAAAAACCACTGTAACTCGCTACCCACTTACAAAGCAAGTCGCTACCACGAATAAGAATCCGTGACTCAAGTCGCTAGCAAGAAAAATCTCAAAAACACCACTTTTCAATCCAAAACAAGCTAACCACGATGATTCAAGCCTACCAAATCAAAAACCTAAGCACTTATGATGATCCTAAACACAAAAGTACAATCAAAATCCAAGATTTAACACTAGAAATGATCCAAATGATGCAAAAACCACTAAACTTTTTCAAACTCAAAACCATCTAAAACCACTAGAAATCCAAGGATATGTAAGAGATGATCCAACCATGGCTCTTGATACCATTTGTAACATATTGGATTTCACATACACATCATAACAAAAACACAAGTAGGCATATAGATGATTTTCTAGAGAGAGAAAGTTAGAGGTTTGGGAACTTTAGTGAAAGAAAGAAAAATCTTATTATGAGCTCCAACTCTCTACCTTGGGAGGTAGAGAGTATTTATAGTCTTTACACAAAACGCCACCTAACGGGTTGTGGATCAGGCATATAGTGGGTAAAGACCCGTCCGTCCTCCACGGTATTACTTAACTAAATACTACTTGACATTAAATAACTACGACTACGAGCTTTCTAACGATTACACATACTTGAGGTGAACGACACTTTAATACCTGGATTTACTAAATCCTAACAGTATGTACAAGGAAACACCATTCAGACTGCTCACATGATCACTAAGCATAGAGTTCTAAGTGACAAACATAGTATTGCGTTAGTTGATGAACCAAACCCTAAGGCATGTCTGAAAGCTAGAAAAGCACAGAAGGTAATCTATGATGGCAATGAAATCCTTAAGCCTAGATAGAAACCTAGTTGTGCTGAGAATACTGAGGAAGATAAACAGTTAGAAGAAGTAACTAGAAAGAAATTGGATGAAAAGCTTAAGAGCCCTTTATGCATAGAAAAGAAAATAAGCTATCAAAACACCCAACTATGCTAAGGATAACTGGATTGCCTTTAAACAAGTTTAGACCTCAAACACAAATTGACCCCCAACAAGTGTTTTGGAAAAAGGATACGGACATGAAAAAAGTCGATGAGTTTGTTGAAAAGAATCCCCCATGTAGGAGAATGCTTCCCGCCACTGCTTATCCCCCAATACCCAAATGCATTTAGTTCCTAGATCAATTCCCACTAAGAGCAAGACCTTATTCAGTCAATATGTAATTTTTCAATTATTTGTTGATTTTGAGAAAACTTGTAAGAAAATGATCACACCCACTGAGATAACTGAAGGGGAAAGGGGTTTTGAGCAAACTAAAGAATGCTATTTAACTGAGGTCATGCCTTTCTTTAAACAATTAAAAGGTCAATTTGAGAGTCTTAAAAAGGGGATGGATTCAAATATTAAAGAAATGGAAAAGGAATTTGATGCAATGATAGTTGAGGTTAGTAACCATGAGCGAGAATTAAAATATAATGAGATTGAGAGGAAGAACTTGCATACCTTGAATGAGAATCTTATTTCTGAATGTATTACTCAAGATGTGTTTTACACTACTACGAATTGTTCCATTAATGCTTCTCAATTTCATGAATTATCTGTTGCTCTGAAAGTCTCCCATGATCGTGTCATTGAGCTTGAAAAACTAACTCTAAACTGCATGATAAAGTTGAATGGGATGATCATGATAACCCGGGTGAAACAGTTTTCTAAATTGGAAGTTGAGCAACTTGCTTTGCAATTAAAATATCAACATCTAAAAGAAAATGTTAAAACCTCAAATATCAAGACATCCACGGATGCTCCTGAATTTGATGCAGTTTTTTAAATTAGCAAACGTGATGAACAGATTCGAGCTCATTGTAACACGATCGAAAATTGATTTCACAATTAAAGGGTGAAAAGAACAATGACAGCTCCCAAATGCCTCCTCCTTTAGATTCTCGCACTAAAAGTTATATGGTTCAATGAAAGTCACTCGTGACAAGAACAACTAAAAAATAACGTCTTTACAAAAGGAAATTGAGAATCAAGAGAGTGGGAAAAGGAAAATGCCACTAATGAGAACATCAAAGTCATAAATCCTAAGTAAAATTTCATAATTATCTTGATAGTCAATGTCAGATTGTTGAAGAAGACTTCATGCCTTGGTGCCATAAGAGATGTTAGAATGTTTAATAGCCATGTCCTAAATCCTAGGTGCGAAGATAATTTGTGATGCCTTGTTCCATGCCTAGTGCTAAGTATACAAACCATTCAATGCCCAACATTAAGAAAGTGAATTTCAATGTGCCTTCAAGTAGTTCAGATCCCTGCACTTCTAGTTCAGAATGCAAAAGTAGCAAACCAACTAATGTTCCAATTCCTCTACAAGAGTAAGAAGTGAAACCAAAGCAAGGGTCAAAGCCTCAAGGCAAACACAAAGAATGATAGGATCCTTGTGCTAGGAATAAGTTCAAGTGGAAGAGAGTAGAAGATCACCTTAGGGAGAATTTGAATAAAATGAATCGTGTTGACTCTAGTGTTAGCTCTAAGCATACTATAATTAATGCGAATTCTGCTACTTTTGGCAAAACATGTAATGATGATTGCGTGGTTTCTGCTACTAATCTTGAATGTGGTGTGAATGATTTGTCTAATGCTGTAAATTCCAGATAAAACGTTAATGTTAAAATTCAAGCTAAGAAGGCTAAAAGGCAAAGGCGAAAAGAAAGTTAGAAAACAGTGGAAACCCACAAGAAGGAAATTTAGTAATATAGGTTATCAATGGATACCTACCGTCAAGATTAATGAGCTTTACCCTAAATTTGCTAAGTCAATGCCCACTAGAAAATGGATGCCTACTGGTAGAACTATTCCCTTAAGTAAGTAACATACTTTGAATATCAAATACGGACACTAGCACTGCATCTATTTCTAATGAGTCCATTGTTTCTACCTCGAATGTGGGTGTTCCAATCACTGTTACTAACCAAGTGGAACCCATTCTTGCATGGGGATCCCAATTATCCGTTATCCACTCTTGTCTCGTGTTCAATTGCGATCGCTTCAAATCGTTCTGTGGTACTTGGACTCAGTCGTTCCAAGCATATGATCGAGACCGGTCGCGACTCATGAACTTCGTGAGTAAATTCATCAGAACTGTGAGATTCGGAAATGATCATTTTGGTGCTATTATGGGTTATGGAGATTACGGGTTGGAAATAGTGTGATTTCCAGGGTATATTATGTTGAAAGTCTTGGACATAATCTATTTTATGTCGCATTTTGTGACTCATATTTAGAAGTGGCCTTCGTAAAACATACTTGCTTTGTTAGAGAACCCGATGGTGTGGAACTTCTCATAGGAACTCATGGTTCAAACCTATACACCATCTCTATCGAAGATATGATGAAATATTCACCCATCCGCTTGTGTCAAAGGCTTACAAAACTAAGTCATGGCTATGGCACCGTCGTCTCAATCACTTGAACTTTGGTACCATAAACAATCTTTCCGGAAAGGACTTAGTAAGAGGATTACCCAGATTAAAGTATGAAAAAGATCATCTTTGTTCAGCTTGCCAATTGAGAAAAAGCACGAAACATGCCCACAAACCAAAACCCACAAACTCAGTAATGGGAGTTCTTCATACCCTTCATATGGATTTGTGCGGACCAATGAGAATGCAAACGATAAATGGGAAGAAATACATTTTAGTCGTTGTTGATGACTACTCTCGATTTACTTGGGTAAAGTTTTTTAGGACAAAGGATGAAACTCCTGATGTCATCATCAAACTTATCAAACAGCTACAAGTTCGACTCAACAATACTGTTAGAATTGTTCGAACGGACAATGGCACAGAGTTTGTTAACAAAGACTTAATTCAGTTTTATGAAAGTGTTGGAATCAGTCCTCAAAGAAGTGTTCCACGAACTCCTCAACAGAACGGTGTAGTTGAAAGACTAAATCGAACTCTTGTGGAAGCCGCAAGAACAATGCTAATTTATTCAAAGGTTCCAATGTTTCTATGGGTCAAGCCATTGCCACCGCTTGCTACACCCAAAATCGCTCCTTATTCATACCGCTCATATAAAAACTCCATATGAACTTGTTCATAAACGAAAACCTAATCTCTCCTACCTTCATGTGTTTGGTGCTTTGTGCTATCCAACGAATGATGGTCAAGATTTAGGCAAATTAAGAGCAAAGGCAGATATTGGAGTTTTTGTTGGTTATGCACCAAACAAGAAGGGTTACCGAATTTACAACAAGAGAACCCGAAATATCATGGAAACAATTCACGTTATGTTCGATGAGCTGACCAGTCAAATGGCTCCAAGACAATCCAGTTCTGGACCCGCATCTCAACCTTCATCGAGTAGTCCTATCAGTTCTACTTTTGTTTCAAATCCCTCACTAGCAACTCCTTATGTACCTCCTTCAGAAGATGATTTGAAGAAATTATTTGATCCAATGTTTGATGAACACTATGAGCCAAGTGCTAATGATATGTCAATTCCATCAACAGGTCGCCTCTATCCCCGCCAATGAAGTTGACCCTTCGGGCCAATGTCAAAGTTAAGAAGCGCCGCCCACTTGTCTCATCAACAAATCATCAATCGTTGAGTGTACATCATGGAATTTTTCTCGGCACCAATGATGGAGAGAATCCTTTTGCTTCCTCCGTAAGATGAACCCTTTGAAAATATATTTGCTCTGAATCATCATCAAACCATCTTCTTCGAGAAATCGACTCTGCTACTTCTGTTCCTCAACAACAACCACACGAACACCTTAGAAAATGGACACATGATCACCCATTGGACAACATCATTGGAAACCCTTCTCGTCAGTATCCACTGTCGACAACTTGCAACCGATGCCTTATGGTGCTTCTTCAAATCAGACTCTCTAAGATCGAACCAAAAGACGTCAAAACTGCTATGAATGAAGACAGCCGGTTCAGTGCCATGCAAGAAGAAATTCATGAGTTTGATCGACTAGATGTATGGGAATTAGTACCGCTCCTCGATCTGTGCCATGATCATTGCTCTAAAGTGGATCTTCAAAGTAAAACTTGATGAGCATGATGATGTTTTAAAGAACAAGGCTCGATTGGTTGCAAAATGATATCGTCAAGAGGAGGGTATTGACTTTGAAGAATCATTTGCTCCAGCTTGCTCAGATCGAGGCAATCGAATCTTCTTGGCTAATGTTACAAGTAAGAACATGGTAGTCTATCAGATGGATGTAAAGACGGCTTTTCTTAACGGAGATCTTAAAAAGTCGTATACGTCCACCAACCTGAAGGGTTTGAATCCAGAGCACCCTACTCACGTCCTATCGTTTGAAGAAAGCCCTTTACGGTTTGAAGCAAGCTCCAAGGGCATGGTATGATACGCTATCAAAGTTTCTTCTATCTACCGGATTCAAGCAAAGGAGTAGTTGATCCGACATTGTTCACCGAAAGTCGCAAACATTTAATTCACGTTCAAATCTATGTTGATGATATTATTTTTGCTTCGACTGACCCCAATGAATGTGACCGCTTTTCAAATGAAATGGGTTCCAAATTTCAAATGTCAATGATGGGACAAATGTCATTTTTCTTGGGTTTACAAATTTCACAAAGTCCCGGAGGCATTTTTATAAATTAATCTAAATATGCAAATGAGATTTTAAAAAAAATTGGATTTGATTCTTGTGACCCTATTGACACTCCCATGATAGAGCATACCAAACTGGATGAGGACCACTCAGGGATCATGGTAGACCAAACAAAATATCGTAGTATGATTGGATCCCTGATGTACCTCACGGCCAGTAGACCAGACATTCTATTCGGGCTGTTTGCATGTGTGCTAGATATCGTGCTAAGCCTACCAAATAGCACCTTGAAGCGGTTAAACGGGTCTTTCGGTATCTTCAAGGAACCATTAATATGGGACTTTGGTACCCAAAGGACACCGGTATGTCACTAATGCCTATGCAGATGCCGATCATGCGGATGTCAAGATACACGTCGTATGTGGAGGTGCCTCAGTTTTGGGTGATAAGCTTGTGGTCTTCAAAGAAACAAATGAGTACTTCTATTTCCTCTACAGAGGCTGAATACATAGCCATGTCATCTTGTTGTGCTCAAATCCTATGGATGAGATCCCAATTATCCACTCTGGCTTTGTATTCAACAAAATCCCTCAGACGTGATAATAAAAGTGCTATTGCTCTCTCATGCAACAACGCTCAACACTCAAGAGCAAAGCACATCGACATTCGACATCATTTCATCAGGGAGCAAGTAGAGAACGGTGTGGTGGAACTCTATTTTGTGAGGACAGAATATCACTTAGCAGACATCTTCACTAAAGCTCTTCCTAGAGAACGTTTTGAGTTTATCCTTCCACGACTTGGTCTAAAGAGTCTACAACCGGAAACACTCAAACGTCTTCAAGAGGAAGACGAGGAGTAAAGGTCTTTCATCATCCATCTTTTGTAAATATTTATTTGAAAAACAAAATACAAAATTACAAAACCTTCAAAAAGCAAATAGAAAAATATAAAATTTTCAAAAGTCCATAAAAACTTGAAAGTCTTGAAAAATTTCAAAAAATATGGTCATTTTGTCATTTTTTTTCTCTCGATTCGATAATATCTACGGTCTTTGTGCTGTCATTCAAAGAATGACACGGGTCTTTAGATATTGTTCGAATATTAAAAAACATAAAAAAAATAAAAATTAAATAAAAATTAAAAATTAAAAAATTAAAAAAATATATATATATTTTTTGGGAGAAAAGTGAAACAATGGTTTATTGTCATTTCAGGCAGTAACCCGCTTTTCAAAGAAAGAACAGAGCCATGCTTTATCTTAAATCTTAAAATCTCATGCTCCAATTCTGAAAACAAATGTTTGTCGACAAAAGACAATGAGTTCCTTTCAAATATTTTTCCTTCAAATGATTCTTAAAAATATTTGTCATCTAATGAAAACAAAATTGCTTTGAAAATACTTCTGACTCTACTTTTGAAAATCATCCAGGCCTTTCATCTGTCAAAATCTCTATCTTTCAATCAATAACATATGTCATTGATTGAGGGGGAGAATGATTTCAAATCAAAAAGAGTATTTTTCAAACAATTGGCACATAATCGAGAAAGGTCTACTCTTGAATAATCAAAAAGAACAATGTTTTACAATATTGTATACAATTGGTACAAGACCTTTGTTATTATTATGTTTTCAAAAGATACGCAAGGCATGTTTAATCTTTGGAGTCTAAAGTATCAAACTTGATCCTTATCGGTTAAATGTTTCTCATAATCAAGTCACATCTCCCTCAAAAGCTTTCAAAATCAATTTAAATCTCCTGAGATCACAAATCTCAAATGATTTGAAAATTGTGATCGGGGGAGAATTTGTGATTTAAATTGGATTTAAACTGATAATTCGATAAATGGTTTCACAAGTGTTTAGCAAGCTTTCCTCCCCACATGTGCCAAACGATTTCAAAATTTTCCATGCACATGTTGAGGGGGAGCATCCTTTTAAACCACAAAGAATTGAAACGTGATTGATTTGTATCTAAGTGATGGTTCCTTCTAATATGTGCAAAACTCTTTCAAACCCCGAGGCACATATTGAGGGGGAGCAAATTTATGAAAACCTCATCCTTCCCCAATATGCTTTATCTACTTGATTTTATCAGGGAAGTGATGTTGATATCTTTTAGAAAATGATAATCAAAGAAGTTAATTCTTCCTCTTGCCTCCGTGTGCCAAAATGATTTCAAATACATGATGCACATGTTGAGGGGAGCTCTGTTTCTAAAAATATCAAAACAATTCAGGTACAAAATGCTTTGATAATATATCACAAGTATCTGAATTGATTTTCAAAATGGTTTTCAATTGGTTCCAATGGCAGATGAACAATACCAAATAGACCGACCAAATTTACTTTATGTATGGTGATATAAGGATGATAAGGTTAGGTATTTGTTACCATGATCCGCCAAAACCGGAGGGATCTACCCAGGGACAATCCGCTAGATAGTGTAGAAGTCCTTAGGTATGATGAAAAAAGGAGAAAAGTGAGATATGGGAAGAGTGCGGACTGAGATAGAGATAGAACTGGAATAAACCCAACAAGGTTCTAGTTATGAAGTCTCGGTAAGCACTGAAGGGGTTGAAGAATGAAAAAGAAATGCAATGAGAAAAGGGTGAAAAGAAATAGCCCTCCATTAACTCAACCTTAGGGCAGAAACCGGGTTCAATTCATATGCTACTGGTGGTTACCAAGGTAACACTGGTATTGAAGACAAGACGTCATGGACCCAGTGACGAACTGCACTAAATCTTCCCAAGCTACTCAAGTTCCTCTTAAAAGGGCTTGTTTCATTCTCACAGGGGAACCCACATAATCTATCGACTTTCTCTTAGAGATTGTTGATATTGAAGAAGGAGACCCTCTCCCTAGTCTCCGGCATAGGAACCAAATGTGCACTATTGAGTCTAGAGCCACGAGATCATCAAATAAATCTCATTAGGACACTGAATATGAAGACTCTCTATTTCACACAATGTGGAAAGAGAGATTATATCTTATGAGTCCTACGCATTATCCTTGTGGTATTGCCAGAACATCCGAGTGATATGCAAACATATTCACTGAAGATGGAAAGCCTCTCGAGCCAACATCAAACAAGCTCTTAGTAGGTAGCATGTGAGATCTATCCAATAGATCAACCATGTGACAACCGAACGTAAACAATGGGAGAGTCATAATTATTATTCAATCCTGGTTCAAGTTATGGATTGACGGATGCCTTTGAAAAACCAGTCGTTGTGCTTAAAAACTCTTTTCTTTAGCACATCGATGTGGTACTCATATTTTAAAAATAAAAGGTGTTTATGATTGATAATTGATTTTCATTAAAACCTTCGTTGTATTGCAAAACAATTTCTATTGAGCGATACACGATTGTTTTTCAAATCTATTTTCATCAATCGCTGAATCTCAATTACCGGTTCACTCACTCGTGTTGTATTCTTTGAGACGTTTCGGTTTGAGAACACTAGAGCAAAACCCGTCAAGGAAATTCTTCGAATTATACCTGATCACAAAAGACTTGTACGATCAACGGGAACCGTGGGACGTGTACCTCAATTCAACGAAAGTGATCAAAGACACTTTCGTGCGCTTTATTGCTAACTGTTGTATGCAGGTACGCCCTGTAGGATCGATAATATTATTGTGTTTGATGATTCGGGTGGTCTTGGATGATCAAAATACATGTTTGTCATATTTAGAGAGAGAAAGATAGAGAGGGTGTTCTTGGTAGAGAGTTGGTTTAATAAAATGTAAAAGGTTAGATTGCCAAGCCACACCCCTTCCATGGATGGAAGGGGTATTTATACTTACAAATAATACGTCCTCCTATCGGACTGTGGATCAGGCATACAGTGGTTAAAGACCCGTCCTTCCTCCACGGCGTTACTCTAAACTATACTACGCTACAAACAAACTAATTAACTACTTAATAACATAAATAACGACAAGTCTGCGAGCTAACTTATGCTAGACTATAATTGGGGTGACCGACACTTTAATATGGAATTTCCAATTCCTAACAATCTCCCCCTAAGGGAGGTCACCCCATGAAATACATTTTGCATCATAGCATTCTATCTTTGACTTCGTTCTTCGGCTCGTAGACTTCAATTTTCCAAATTCCGCAATCTTTGTGCATTAGTAGCGATTCTTCAAAGTCCGCATTGATTTGTACTTTGAGTGGAGGCCTTTAACTGATCCACATCTTTGATGATCTTCGAGCTTTCATTGAGATCATCAGCCACTGTAAATCTCTCTGGATCATCCTTAGTAGTGTTGCCTTCATGTGATGTTGTGACTTTTGGACCGACATGCTCACACTTTCTGGATCATGACATCTTTCCATCAGAGTAGCGGAAGCTTTACAGTCATGATTTCTTCAATTAAGTGTGTATGCTGTGAGCATGCGGCTTTGGATTGACTCCTCAATTCGGCTCAACCGTCCAAATGTACCTGCAAACAACAGCTAGCAATAAAGCGCACGAAAGTGTCTTTGATCACTTTCGTTGAATTGAGGTACATGGCCCACGGTTCCCTTGATCAAGCAAGTAGCCTGCGGTTCATTTCAAAAGAATTTCCTTGAACAGGTTTCGCAAATGCTCTAGCCGTTCTCAAACTAGAACGTCTCAAAGAAGACAACACGGAGTGAGTGAACCAGCGAATTGAGATTCACTGATTGATGAAAAATGATTTGAAAACAATCATGTATTGCTGGAAGAAAGAGTTTTGCAATACGATGAAGGTTTTATTAGAAAGATCAATTTTCAATCAAAAAAACTTTTTGTATTTGAAAAGAGTACACATTCGACGTGCTAGAGAAAAGAAGATTTGCACATCGAACGGTTTTTCCGAAAGTATTTTTTTCAATCAGAGATACTTTTTGTGTTTGAAACCATAAGTACAAATTCGACGTGCTAGAGAAAAGAAGGTTTGCACATCGAATGGTTTTTCCAAAAGTATTCGTCAATTCATTTCCTGGACCAAGGTTGATTTACGAGTGAATCGCCCCATTGTTTCTATCCAGTTGTCACAAGTTTGATCTTTAGAAAAGATCTCACATGTCACCCACCAAGAGCTTGTTTGATGTTGGCTCTAGAAGGATTTCCATCTTCATCGTGAATACTTTTACGTATCACTCGGATGTTCTGGCAATACCACAAGGATAATGCGTAGGACTCTTAATATATTCTTACTTTCCACATTGTGTGAAACAGCAAGTCTTGATTAATTTAGTGTCCTAACGAGATATTGTGGATGATCTCTTGGCTCTAGACTCAATAGTGCACATTTGGTTCCTATGCCGGAGACAAAGGAGAGGGTCTCCTTCTTCAATATCAACAATCTCTAAGAGAAAGTCGATAGATTATGTCGGTTCCCCGTGAGAATGAAACAAGTCCTTTTAAGAGGAACTTGAGTGGCTTGGGAAGTTAGGTGCAGTGCGTCACTGGGTCCATGACGTCTTGTCTTCAATACCAGTGTTACCTTAGTAACCACCAGTAGCATATGTATTGAACCCAGTGTCTGCCCTAAGGTTGAATTATTTGAGGGCTATTTCTTTTCACCCTTTTCTCATTCATTTCTTTTGCATTCTTCAACCCCTTCAAAGCTTACCGAGACTTCATTACTAGAACCTTGTTGGGTTTATTCCAGGACTAGCTCTGTCTCAGTCCGCACTCTTCCCATATCTCACTTTTCTCCTTTTTTCATCATACCTAAGGACTCTACACTATCTAGTGGATTGTCCCTGGGTAGATCCCTCCGTTCTCGGGGATCGTGGGAACGAATACCTAACCTTACCATCCTTATAACTCCATGCATAAAGTAAATCGGTCGGTCTTTTGGTATTGTTCATTCCTTCTTGAAACCAATTGAAAAATCATTTGGAAAAACAATCAAGGTACTTGTGATACGAGATCAAAGCATTTTGTACCTTAATAGTTTTGATCATTTAGAAAAACCTCCCCCTCAACATGTGCATATGATTTAGAAATTGTTTAGCACATGGAGGCAAGAGTTATTTGAAATATTTTCTTTGATCACAATTTTCATAGAAAAATCCATTTGATTTTCTTGGTAAATTCTCCCCCTCAATATGTGCATAGGATATTTAAAATCATTTTATTACCTAGAGGCAAGAGTTCTTTTGAAGTACATCCATGATTACAAAAGCCATTAAGAAACCATTCGCTCCCCCTCAATATGTGCTTCGAGATTCGAAAGCGTTTAGCACATATGAGAGAGCAGCCTGCACATTTTCATCAAATCGATCATCATATATCAAGTTTCATTATTAAATCACAAATTCTCCCCCGATCAAAAATATCAAACCCTTTGAGATTTTGGATCTCAAGTGATTTAATCAGGTTTGGAAAACATGGGAGAATATGTAGCCAGGTTTAAATACTCATCTTGTTTTTGGATAAATCCTCCTCCTCAACATGTGCATTGTATATATGAAATAGTTTGGCACATGGAGGCAGGAGTGCCTATAAAGGACTAAAACCAATTCCATTTAAACAGATAAGAGATTTAAATCACTATCTCTCCCCCGATCAAAAATTTCAAACCAATTGAGATTTGTGATCCCAAAAGATTTAAATCATTTAGAAAACTTTAGGGGAAAGACGTGGCAAGATTTAATTTTGACAAATGACAGATAAGGACCAATTTAAGACAATAAAGATTGTTAGTGTCAGGTATGATTGTTTTAAGAGATCTTTAAGTAAAATAAAACAATTTCACAATCAAACAAGAACAGAAAAAATTTCATTTTGAAAGATCTTGATTTTAAAGAAAGATCATACCATGACATAACATTAAATCTTTAGATCACCACTTAACTATCGTACAAAACGGAACTTTTGTGAAGAAATATCGTTTGAAAATATTTTATTTTAAATCACTCTCCCCCTCAATCGATGACCGTAGTCGATGATTGAGTGACTTAAGTTTTGATAAAATGAAGTCTGGTGATTTTCAAAATTTAGTCCAATTTATTATCAAAAACAATATTTTCCATTTTCAAAACAATTTAATCAAATTTTTCAAAATTGTTTTTTAAAAAAATGGTATCACAATTGTCCCGCACAAAGATACCGTCTGCGATGGTTGAGCCGCTATAGATGTTGTTGTTAAGGGTTGAAGAAAAAACAATCGCATGCAGTGAGACTTCTTCAAACGTTGCATTTTGAATGCCAACTGAGGTCAAATTAAGCTCCGTTTCTTCAATCACTTAAGAAAACCATCTCCGATGCAAGTGAGACCTCTTACGTTGCATTTATGCCAACTCTCCATGGAAGTCCAATTAAGCTCTTTCTTTTTGTCAACCCAAGATATAGTTACCCTTTCCTTGCATCCAATCATCTTCAATTGTGGGATCCGGATCGGGAACATTCTTATAACCAATATACCTGAATATGTTAGTGAACACACATACAGATATATGGTGGTCGACATCACCCATAACAGAAATCGACTAATTAAAGTCAATTCAACATAACAATCAGATAATATAAGGCATGGGGTTTATGTGTTAAAAAAACCCTAATCATCTAATCCTAACAATCATATCCTAAATTCCTAGTCCTTCGACATAAGCAAATATCATTTTTAATTAAGTACGTAGGATAATTAGGAAAGCTCGTTAGATGATATAGATTTGAAAACATTCTCCCCCTCAATCAATGACTCATTTTCTAAAAAGTTTAAAAGCGCTGAAGTCATTGATTGAGTTTTCAATTTATACGAAAACTCTGAATCCGATTGATTTACAAGCAACTCATTTACCACCATTTTTGAAAACAACAAATATTTTTCTGAAGAATTTTAGACGGAAAAATATTTGTGTAGGAACAGCAGTCCTTCGACATACTTTTCTCATTTTTGTTTTTAGGATAAGTGCACGAAATATTTGAAAATTGGTTTAGCGTAGCACTTTCCTTCCTTTGAAGATTGGGTTGCTATTTGAAATAATAGCAAACCATTGTTTTAACCACGGGTCACAGTCTGAAATAACTGCAAGCCATCATTTGAAGCGCGGGTTACAGTCTGAAATAACTGTAAGCCATATTTTGAGACATGTTTAGAAAGAAATATTTACACCTCCTGCTCGAACTTCATCTAAAGTCCCGTGCCATTATTGAATGACATTTCTAAGACCGTAGATGTTATCGATACAAGAAGACATGTCTTGAGAAAACATATTTTTGGTATTTTTTTTTTCAATTTTCTGATTTTTATGGGTTTTTGAAGGTTTTATATTTTTTCTATTTGTTTTTTTTGGCTATATATTTTAGTATTTTGTTTTTCTGATAAATATATACAAAGATAGAGTAGATAATATAGGAAAAGAAGATGATGATACGAGTACCGAGATAAGGATATCGAATGTTCAACCCGTAGTAGAAGATAGAAGTCATCATCTCTTAAACATTCACCACCAAAGCTTCCGAGGCTCCAAAATAGAAGAAAGAACATGAGCCTATGAGAAAGAGAGACATTGGCAGCTTCCCCCCAAACCGAAAATCCTTGTGATGAGCAGATTCGAAGCTTTATTTCAAGCTTGCCTTAGCCAGGTGCACCGATAAGCACACCATTATCATAAATCCCACTGCTCCTTTTAAGAACGATAATCGAGGATCTCCATTCGGGGTTATATCATCAAGAAGAAGAACAGCAACGTATCATCCCACATATGAATATCTCTTCTCAAATTTCATTCCACTGAAGTCTGAAGCAATCCATTCCGAAAGGTGTCAAGAGACCACTTCCCCCACGTAGTTGAATTGATGCAGTCAGTCTCTTATACTAGAGCTCACGAACCCGAATACACATACCCAAAGACAAAGAAACTTATACCATCGAAGTAGCAGATTAAGTCCAATAGCCAAAGAATAACCCCGATGTATACTTTTCTCTCCCCCTAAAGAAAGTGTATGAAGTTCAAGAACCCGAAGTACCTGAATGCCCAAAGAGAGAATAACCGATAACACTGAAGAAGCAGGCCGAATCACTGATTATCTCTGCGGAGGACTATCTCTGCGTGTTAGGAATTGGAAATTCCATATTAAAGTGTCAGTCACCCCAATTTTGATCTAGCATATTTTAGCTCGTAGACTTGTAGTTATTTACGTTATTTAGTAGTTAATTAGTTAGTTTGTAGCGTAGTTTAGTTTAGTGCAACACCGTGGAGGAAGGACGGGTCCTTACCCACTGTATGCCTGATCCACAGGCCGATAGGAGGTCGTGTATTTTGTAACTATAAATACCCCTTCCATCCATGGAAGGGGTGGTGCTTCTCATAATCTAACCTTCCATATTTTGTGAACCAAGTCTCTAGCAAGAACACCCTCTCTATCTACTTTCTCTCTCTAATGGCAAACATATATTTTGATCATCCAAGACCACCCGAATCATCAACACAATAATATATCGATCCTACAAATGGTATCAGAGCCAAGGTTTTTGTGTTTTTATGATTTATTGTGGCTCGAATCGTGGTTTAACTGATTTTATATTTGTTGTGTGTCGGATTGTTTTGTCTTCTATATTTTTGTGATATCAGTCTCTTTAACATGATTTTTTTTGGTATCTTTGGTCTAAATAGTCATTTGGTCTATCACTTACATAATCAGGTCTTGTTCACTTCTGTCCAAACCATGATATTTCTGCATAATCCTTGAAGTTGGTCATGTATTTGTGCATAACAATCAAAATAGTCAATATGGTCATATATTTGTGTCTTAATGGGTCTTCTGGTAACTTTTCATGGTCAAAACAGTCAAAAAGTATCATCTTTTATGCAACTTTTCAGGGTAAATATGATGTTGGTCAGAACATAGTCAGAAAACTCATCGGATACATCACAAAATCTACCTAGCGACTTGCCAACAGAAATATGAAGCGACTTGGTGAAGGTTTGACTTTTGAGTCAAACTAAAAAAGCTAGCGACTTATTAAGGTTTAAGAAGTGTAGTGACTTGTGTCTCTTGCCGTAGCGACTTGTGGTGACCTAGCGACTTATATTTATAAGTCAGCGACTTGTTTTGAGTCAAAAGTCAATAGCGACTTGTTCTTGAAAATATTATAGCGACTTGTTTTGATAGACTTATGTCAAGAAAATAAGATAGCGACTTGAATGACTAAAGGTGTAAACATGACTCTCAACCACAAGGTCTAAGAGACTTGTTTACAATGACCATAACTCAATGACCTCAGGTTCTTATCCCATCATCAGTCAAAGAGCATTCATAAACTGAAATTTTTTTTTAACGTGACTCATGGTGCTTATTACAACAGAACCAACAACCTAATCCAACTCCATCATCAAATTCACATCTATCCTACCTCATTCAACCACATCTCCAAACTTCTCTAGACTCGACAATGAACCTACTTAACAACAATAGATCTCAGAATGGTTTTCGTGACACTTCAATTGAAACAAATCTAACCTTTTAGGTTATTATCACGAAAAATTATATCTTCACTGATCCGGGTTTTGTGTGAAGTCTTTACTTCATGTAATTATACGAGATATGAAACGTTTTTAACAACTTTGTTAACACGTTTTTCATTTGCTCGTGGTATTACTCTTAAACAAAAAGAATCAAAGTAAAACCTACCCGTGTACGTCCGTCTCTAGCCATCTATGTGGCCACGTCATGTACCTCGTACCATCCCTGTGGTGAGGTCTTGATGATTATCTAAATGGAGAGACACATCCATTTTGATTATGCATTAAGTTGAATTGATATCTGAATTTTTTTGTCGACTGATTTGGAAGAGATGGAAAAATGATGGGGGGCGGACTGTTTGTGAAGTTCTTAGGGTTTGTTGAGTGGTATTTTATGGTTTGAGTTTGGTGTGTGAAAAGAAGCGGATATGTATGATTAGGTTTAAGATGTGAGTGGAATTAGGTATTTCATAAGGGGATTTGGTTATGTATATGAGATGAGATCTTAAATACTCCTAAGTTTTAGGGTTGTAATTGTTGGATTATTTAGTTAGACTTTATCTCATGGGCCGAGTATGAAACGAAGGCAGTGTCTGAATGGAATGTATGAGCTATTGTTAGATGGGTTGTAATCAACATTATATTGTGTCTCATGTTTCTTTTTCTCGGCTCGTGTATCTTAACAAATCAAATTGGCCACTAATTTTGATATCACATATTTTAAATGTTAGCACATGTTCATGGGTATTTACAAACTTAAATTGTTGTTATTTCACAAAAGTCTCATTTTAAATTTGTATGTTTAATGACTACAAGAGCGTTGATACTGAAGAGACTTAGACTTATGTGATTTGGATGATATGTGATTTGAATAGATGCGCTCTTGTTGATAATTATTTGTGATTATGGACTTCGAATTGATGAGATTTAATGATGAGATTTGTTGAAGGATTTGTCGATAAGATTTGGGGTGATGATGAGATTTGATGTGTTATGTTGATTGGTACTCTGGTTTATGCATTTTCACGATGGGTATTCTGTCACGGCTTGAATTGATATTTAAACAAAGTTGACTTCGGGGTTGCTTGTACGGTATTTCTTACCTGGGTTTGAAGTGAAGTCTTTCGGGCGCGTTTATTTATTTCGTCTTCTTTCTTTCTACCCTTCCGCGAAGATGACTTGTTTGGGCGTTTATAGAAGGTGATAAAGACTTGGCTATTTAATTACGGTTGTGATACTTTCTTACTTAACCCACAACGTAACTATCACTTCGGTGTCTCACTCAGTTGAGAATGTCAAGAGGTTTTGTACATTGGGTACACCGTTTCTTTTTCACGAGGATTAGTACAAGTTTAAGTAACAAATTTGGGGAAGTTCACTTCATGATCAAGTTTGGCATATCTTGTTTACTTCACCGTGTTGTCACTGCAATAGCCGACAAAATGCGTGAATGATGTGTTTACCAAAGTGTTTATTGGATGGTTGATGATATTGCTGATGTTGGATAATGAACCGCTGCATGTTCCCCTAAAACAGATATTCACCAAAACCAAAGTTGTCATAATAAATTCAAGCTAACAAGCTAACATTGTTTACGGTTATGTCTTGATTTTGTAAAATCCCGCAAAAGAATCTATTTCTCGGTTTAAATCATAGACTTGTAAAATCCCGTGACAATGGAAACATCCGGGTAATTGTAAAGTGTATTTCCGGATCTATCTTACGGTTTATTCTTGGTTTTGTAAAATCCCGCGAAAGAAACTATTTCTCGGTTTAAACCATAGAGTTGTAAAATCCCGTATTGATGAAACCATCTTGGAGAAAAGAAAGTGTATTTCGGATCTTATTTGATGCTAGTGCTACGGTTTCTGTTTCGAAGAAGAGATAAAAGGGTGTACTTCATGAATTGGGTGTGTGTTTGGTTTGTCTTCATGGCAGTTTGGTTATTACATGGTTTTACGGGGTTACGTGCTCTTAACCATGGTCGGGATGAAACCATTATCAAAGTTCGTTTAAATGACAAAGAAGGCTAGATATGAGTTTTTAACAAGAAGATGTGACAACGGGGTTAATTCAGTATTATTTATTTGAGGTTGAAGTGACAATATCACGGGCGAGTGTACTTAGTATCTGAAGGTATCGGGGATGGTTGGATGAAGATTCTTCATGATCCTTGTTCGAGCTTATTATCAAAAAACGAAGACTTGGAAATCTAGTTATTGTTGGGTGTCTTTTACCTTTTCTTTTACCACTTGGGGGAATTGGGCTCATACCACCACAAAATAACTATCACTTTAAGGAGTTACGTTGTAGTGCTCAGTGTCACATTCAATTGTGGATTTTCAAGAGGTAATGTACGTCTTATACTTGATGGTTGGTTGGTTGAAGAGTATAGAGTTGATTGGTTCCGAACCGTCAAGTTTAATCACACAAGCTGACCACTTGTGAATGGGCAACCGTAATAAACTTAAAACAGCTCAGAAAGCAAATGCAATTAAGATCAGAGGAATATAGTGGATTCTTGGGTCGTTAAGTCCCACGGAGGATGAATGGTGTTTAACACATTCAGATGTCGAATAATCACTAAGGATAGTGATCAGTAAGGATTTTGGAAAATTTATACCTAAAGAAAAGATTTGTAAATTACAGAGGCTTAAATGCAAATTAAATAAAATTAAAAATTATATTATATTAAATAAACGCTATCACTATTTTAAAATTGATGAACGTTTAAAACCTAAAACGTACGTTTAAATAAAATTACTTAAACGTAAAAAAATAAAACGTGAGTTTAAAAGAATAAAACACCTACGGATATGAAAATGATATTTTTACAATCCTAATGATAAAAGAAAATTATTAGAAAAATAAAATTATTTTTAAAACTATTTATCTAATTATTATTAATTAAAAACTTATTTTAACTATTTAATAATACCCTAAAATATAAGAAAATATGAAATAAAGCTAGAAAAATAAAATTATGACTTAGAAAAATCTAAAATATGATAAAACTTATTCTAAAACTAAAAATATATTTTTTACACTTTTTATGTATTTATTATTAATTTAATACTATTTAAAACTAATTAAAATGCTAGAAAATACTATTTAAACCAAGAAAATTATGGAAAATATTTTTTTGGCTTTTTATATTTATCTTAATCTAGGAAAATTGAAAACATATTTTTTTAAACTTCTTCTGATTTATTTGTATTAAAAGCTATTTAAAAAGGATTAAAAACTGTTTTAAATAAGGAAAAATACTAAACTTGTGATGGAAAAATCTGAAAAATTCAGGAAAATACTAAAATGTTATTCTTAATCTATGAAAAATATAAAAACATATGCTTATGTGTGAGAATATGAGGTTTGCAGTGAAACTGCTATTAATAAGACAACTTCAAAATAAGCCAAAATCCACAAATGGACACCAAATGAACACGTAGCTAGGTTATGCTATAATTACTTAATACTAACCTATTCCAACCATACTAAATCTCTGAAAAGCAATTTAAGCCAAAATTTAAGCAAAGCTAAACTAGTTTTATTTAAAATGGGACAATATTATGGAGATCTAGGAGTGGGGTCCACAGAGCTTAAGCTCAAAAGCTTGACCGATAGTCAGTGGGTGCAGTGATTCCAAAGAACCAAGAAACATTCCATCAGGGGCCCACTGAGGTGGTTCTGAAAGACCCACCAAAGTGGTGGTGATGGCCACTGGGTGGTGGTTCAACAGATGCACGAGCATGCTTTTGAGAAGGGTCAAAGTAAGCTAGAAAATAAGTAATCAATAAGCTAAGCAAAGATGAACTATTATTTTTCTAATTTAGTTAAGCTGTATAAATTTTACTATCCCAAAAGCATTTAGACTAAATCTTAGTATTAAACACACAATAAAATTCTAAAGTTTATTCAAAAACTGACCAAAGTAAAATTTGACTTTTAAGATAAACTAATCAGCTTGACTTTTGTAAGATTTGAGCTTAATTTATTAACTGATTATGATATCTTGTGATAAAATAACACTGATGCAAGCTAAGTTATAAAGTTTTACACCTATATGCTAAGTTTTACCAACCAGGTCCAACTAAACTGAAATTTAAGCTAGATAACATGCAATTTTGACTATCAATCGATCTAAGGTGAAATCAAATTGCTTCTAAGACCTGAATGTACTTAAGTATGACTATATATGCAATTATAAAACCACAATACTTGTCCTATAATTTAGCTATACCATGAACCAAACACCACTTAAGTAATCGATGTGTAAATTTAATCAACAAACTTCTTATCTAGCATACACTAATACTTAAAACAGATGCAATAAACTAGATTAAACAATAATAAGCACTAAAATTACATGATACTACAGATTCAAATATAAGAGACAGAAATGAAACTTACATAAGTCCAACCACTATGGTTTGCTTATGACTTTAATGAACCACTATCCTAAATTTTCAACCACACATTATACTGAATCAACCAAAATAACTCTGATTCCACCCTATTTCCAACTCTGCATCATTGATTCAATCCACAGTTGACTTTTGTTGACCAAGGTATTTTTGAGAGTAAAATTGAGTAAGTGAGTTTCTAAGTAAATGATAAGCTTAAGTAAGCTTATTAAAGCTTATGTAAGAACTTATACAAGCTTATTATCCCTTTTCAACTTATAATCACATATACATGAATTTGTAAATTGCATAACATAAATTCGAACTTGGAAATTGAAATTGATTATTTAAAAAGTTTAATATTACACAGATATTACATAAAAAAGTACTTTGAAGCTTATTTAAACATTGGAAATTAAAAACTAACTAATTCGACATACCTAAACCTAAATTACACTACTTAGCTATCTACATTGCACCCAACTTGTATATATTGACTTCTTTTTTATCTTTTGTTCTGATTGTTTCCCACCATTTCGGCCATTGGATCATTGAAATTCATCAAAACCACACATGTGGAATTTTTGAAAAAGTCATAGAGTTCATGCATTTAATGGGGTAGTGAGTTGGCTCGCAAGCGTGGAAAGGTGTGATAGTGAGAGGTAGGAGAGGGAAACCAGCAGGAAACCAATGGTTTTGGTTTAACAAAGGAGGAGAAGGGGTAACAAGTATGGTGGCGGTTTTTTCATTTTAAATTTTGGGCCGGGTTTTGATATTGGGTCAGTTTTGATTTAATGGTATATAGGTCCGTTTGGTTTGTTATTAATACAAGCCCAAGGACCACATGTGTAATTCTGCCAATTTGAAGGACCAAACCTGCCACTATACCAAAGTTATTCCAAGGACCTATTATGCCAAATATGATAAACCAAGGACCATAATTGTAATTATTTTCCATTTTTAATAAATCCAAGGGCCTTTTATATCATTTTTGAAACTTAAGGGACTAAACATGTAATTTTCCAAAAGTTCACTATAAGGACCAATTTTGTCATTTATGAATAGTACAAGGTTAATATTTGATAATTTTCACTTTTTAAATTAACCAAGGACTATTTTTGACATTTTTCAAAGTTTAAGGACTAAAGTTGTCATTTTGTAAATTTTAAACTTTAAAGGGTTTATTTTGACAACTTTTGAATCCCATGGACCTTAAATGACATTTTACAAGTTTTTGAATTACCAAGGACTAGTTTTGACAACTTTTGAAACTTAGGGGACTAAAACTGCCAATTATGCAAACTTGATACGTTTTTCATCTGATTTTGATATTTTTGAATTTAAAACACATAAAACACTTATTTGTGATATTTTCATCTTTTTGATGCATTTCTGAGTGTTTTCAGATGTTTTTGCAGTCTGGATGGTACAAAAATGATGAGTATTTAGACACTCATCAAGAGTACATAGAGAGTACTTAGAGATGCTAATGGAAATCGGCACCGCTCTTTGTTACATATGTGCAAGTATAAGTCACGAGTTCGGGTTAGTTTACTTCAGGGTCAAATTCATCATATTGGGTTATCTCCATCAGATGTCACTACAAAGAGCCTACTGAATGATAATGGTGATATTTACATGTTTTGCCAAGAGATGATGAAAAGAGAGAGATTATGACGTATGAACACAACAGTTCATGCCTCGTTCTCTAAAGAAAAGAAAAGTGTACGTTCAAGGCGCTTTATCTTCGAAGAAGAGAAATTTTCTTATGACGTATGAACACAACAGATTCATGCCTCGTTCTAAAGAAAAGAAAAAGTTATGCGTTTCAATGCGCTTTATCTTCTAAAGAAGAGAAATCTTCTTATGACGTTTGAACACAACAGTTCAAGCCTCGTACTCTAAAGGAAAGAAAAGTGTATGCGTGTCGCGCTTTTATCTTCAAGAAGAAGAGAAATCTTCTTATTATGACCATTCTCATCAACATGCTTCATGCTTTTTCCATGTGCTTTTGATTATCAAGTGAACCGGGCTACTGTTGATTGTTTTCTTATTCCACTTGCTCAACTATAATGAAGATGGAGACATCATGTGCTAATATTACGGGGGAGAAGTGTGAATAGACTACATTTGGTTAAGATATTCACTTATTCAATCAAGAATGGCAACTCCGTATGCAATTCTTGAGGGGGAGAAAAAGTGTGAATTTACTGCATGGTTGATTGATTTCTGAAATAAAATGGTCAAACGGCTCCAAACTCATGTATGAACCGAGCTTCTTCTTATCAGGTCATCTTTACATGGAGTTTTCTTCTATGAGCCGTTGGTTGACATCTTCACACCGGCTGATATGTTTATCGACAAAGTGCTTCCGGTTAATGCTTCACGTGCACATCAACATGATGATTTCGAACAATATCTATGTTCTTGATTGGTAGTTTGGTGTTACCATTTAGTGTGTTCAGTGCGGGCTGATTGCTGATTTCCTTGATGAAGATCTTTATCTTCTTGTTTGATTGGGAGGGATTTCAGTTAAGGGGATTTGCAAGATGTAAGTTAATTGGGATGCTTTTTGGTGAGTTGAAGATGTTAACTATTTATTCCCAACTGGACAATCTTGAAGAAGGTCGAGTCTGATCGGTTCTACACTTTATGCATGTTAGAAGACTAAAGACAAGTTGCATTTAACAATCTAAAGACTTCTTCTTAATCTGGGCATTTATCAAACAGATTGTCGGTTTAGGGGAGAGCACTAATTAGGGGAGAGTGAAATGTTGAATTTAATCCCCAATTAGACTTGCTCATATTCTTCAGCAAGTTGATTCCCACAAAGTGTTCAAGTGTTCTTCTCAACAGATTTCTAGTATTTGGGCTTACAAAGAGTTGCCGATTCTGAAGTATCAAAACCAGCAAGGGGGAAGGAGACACACATCTAAACACAAAGCGCGAGTAAACTTGATGAGCTTAATACTTCTAAGTAATTGAAGATATCCCAGGAAGACAAATGTTATTACCGCAGAGAAACTCAAGGTTTGACTCATGGCGAGTAAACTTGATGAACTTAACTCTTCTAAGTGATTGAAGATATCCTGGGAAAACAAATGTCATGACCGTAGAGAAACTCATGGTTTTACTCATCAAAGCGTTTTGTGTTCTTATTCCAACTATGTGTGGGAAGAGATGTAAGAGTTAGTTTCTGATGATGAAAGAGGTACACAAGTGTGTGATGATTTCGATGTTATCGCAATCATCAGGGGAGAGAGAATTGTGTACATTGGGGTTGCTCAGTTGTTTCACTCGAGTGCTTAATCAGTGATTTAGAGATATAATCACTTATTCCGGAGTTGAAATCCGTAGAGATAGTCCTCCGCAGAGATAATCGTGATTCGCCCGCTTCTTCAATGTTATCGGTAATCTCTCTTTGGGCATTCGGGTACTTCGGGTTCTTGAGCTTCATACACTTTCCTCTTGGGGAGAGAAAAGTATACATCGGGGTTATTCTTTGGCTCTTGGACTTAATCGCTACTCGATGGTATAAGTTTATATGTCTTCGGGTATATGTGTATTCGGGTTCGTGAGCTCTAGTCTAAGAGACTGACTACATCAATTCAACTACGTGGGGGAAGTTGTCTCTTGACACCTTTTGGAATGGATTGCTTCAGACGTCAGTAGAAAAGAAATTTGAGAAGATTGTTCTATGTGTGTGATGATCCGTTGCTGTTGTTCTATTGGATGATATAACCCCGAACGTTGAATCACGATTGTTATTCTTAAAAGGAGCAGCAAGTTCGATGATAATGGTGTGCTTCTTTGTGCACCTGGCTAAGGGAAGCTTGTAAGAAAGCTTTGAAACTGCTCAACTAAAGGATTTTCGGTTTGGGGGAAGCTGCCAAAGTCTCACTTTCAAGTGGCTCAATTTCTCTCTTCGATTCAAGAGTCTTGGAAGCTTTGGTGGTGAATGTTTAAGAGATGATGACTTCTATCTTCTACAACGGGGCTGATCGATATCCTTATCTCGGTACTCGTATCATCATCCTCTTTAACTATATCATCTTCTCTATCATTGTAAATAATTATTAAAAACCAAATACAAAAATATAAAACCAACAAAAGAAAATAGAAAAATATAAAATTTTCAAAAACCCATAAAAATCAGAAATTTTGAAAAATACCAAAAATATGTTTTCTAAATACATGTCTTCTAGTATCGATAACATCTGCGGTCTTAGAAATGTCATTCAATAATGGCACGGGACCATAGATGAAGTTCGAGCAGGAGGTGTAAATATTATTTTCTTAACATGTCTCAAACTATGGCTTACAGTTAGTTCAAATTGTAACCCGCTCTTCAAAACTATGGCTTACAGTTACTTCAGACTATGACCCGCGCTTAAACCATGGTTTGCTATTATTTCAGATAGCAACCCGATCTTCAAAAGAAAGGAAAGTGCTGCGCTAAACCAATTTTTCAAATATTTCGTGCACTTATCCTAAAACAAAACAAGGAAAGCATGTCGTCAAAAAGACTATTGTTCCAACACAAATGTTTTTCCGTCTAAAATTCTTCAGAAAAATATTTGGTGTATTCAAAAAATTATGGTAAATGAGTTGCTTGTAAAACAATCAGATTCAAAGTTTTTCGTATAAATTGAAAACTCAATCAATGACTTCAGCGCTTTTAAATTTTTTAGAAAATGAGTCATTGATTGAGGGGGAGAATGTTTTCAAATCTATATCATCTAACGAGCTTTCTTAATTATCCTACGTGCTTAATTAAAAATGATATTTGCCTGTGTCGAAGGACTAGGAATTTAGGATATGATTGTTAGGTTTAGATGATTAGAGTTTGATTAACACATAAACCCCATGCCTTATATGATCTGATTGTTATGTTGAATTGACTTTAATTAGTCGATTGCTGTTATGGGTGATGTCGACCACCATATATCTGTATGTGTGTTCACTAACGTATGCAGGTATATCGGTATATAAGAATGTTCCCGATCAGGATCCAACAATTGAAGATGATTGGATGCCAAAAGGAAAGGGTAACTATATCTTGGGTTGACAAATGAAGAAACGGAGCTTAATTGGACTTCAATGGAGAGTTGGCATAAATGCAACGTAAGAGGTGTCACTGCATCAGCAGATGGTTTTCTTCTAAGTGATTGAAGAAACGGAGCTTAATTTGACCTCAGTTGGCATTAAAATGCAACGAAAGAAGTCTTACTGCATCAGCAGATGGTTTTCTTCCAAACCCTACAGCAACAACAACAGAAGCTTCTCAACCACCTAACATATCTTTGTGCAGGATACCATTTTTCTAAAACTTTGATTAAAATGGTTTTGAAAATGGAAAATATTGTTTTGAAAATTAACTGGACTAAATTTTGAAATCAACCGGACTTTATTTTGTCAAATCTTCAGTGATTTCAAATTAAATATTTTCAAACGATATTTCATCAAAAAGTCCGTTTGTATGAATTAATGTGGTGATCTAAAGATTTAATGTTATGTCATGGTATGATTTTTCTTTAGAATCAAGATCTTTCAAAATGAAATTTTTTCTGTTCTTGTTTGATTGTGAAATTGTTTTATTTTACTTAAAGATCTCTTAAAACAATCATACTTGACACTAACAATCTTTAATGTCTTAAACTGTTCCTTATTAGTCATTTTTCAAAATTAAATTTTGCCACGTCTTTAGCCAAAATCTTTTAAATGATTTAAATCAATTGGGATCACAAATCTCAAAAGGTTTGAAATTTTTGATCGGGAGAGAAATCGTGATTTAAATCTCAAATCTGTTTTAATGGAATTGGTTTTAGTCCTTTATAGGCACTCCAGCCTCCATGTGCCAAACGATTTCAAATACACAATGCACATGTTGAGGAGGAGGATTTATCCAAAAACCGAATGAGTATTTAAACCAGGTCACATATTCTCCCATGTTTTCTAAACCTTATTAAATCACTTGGGATCCAAAATCTCAAAGGGTTTGATATTTTTGATCGGGGGAGAATTTGTGAATTAATAATGAAATTTGATAAAAGGTGATCGTTTTGATTCAATTGTGCAGGCTGCTCTCTCATATGTGCTAAACGCCTTCGAATCTCGAAGCACATATTGAGGGGGATCATTTCAAAAGAAAACAAACTTTCAAGGTACAAAGATTTCTATGTTTCAACATAATGTACGTTGATTGATTTTCGAATGGTTTCTTAATGGCTTTTGTGTTCTTGGATGTGCTTCAAAAGAACTCTTGCCTCTATGTGTTAAAATGATTTCTCTTATCCTATGTACATATTGAGGGGGAGAATTTACCAAAGAAAATCAAATAGCTTTTTCTATGAAAATTGTGATCAAAGAAAATATTTCAAAGTCCTCTTGCCTCCATGTGCTAAACAATTTCTAAATCATATGCACATGTTGAGGGGGAGGTTTTCTAAATGATCAAAACTATTAAGGTACAAAATGCTTTAATCTCGTATCACAAGTACCTTGATTGTTTTTCCAAATGATTTTTCAATTGGTTTCAAGGAAGAATGAACTGTACGAAAAGACCGACCATTTTACTTTATGTATGGAGTTATAAGGATGGTGAGGTTAGGTATTAGTTCCCACGATCAGCCAGAACCGGAGGGATCTACCCAGGGACAATCCACTAGTTAGTGTAGAGTCCTTAGGTATATTGAAAAAAGGAGAAATATGAGAAATGGGAAGAGTGCCGACTGAGAAAGAGCTAGAACTAGAATAAACCCAACAAGGTTCTAGTAATGAAGTCTCGATAAGCACTGAAGGGGTTGAAGAATGAAAAATAAATGAATGTGAAAAAGGGTGAAAAGAAATAGCCCTCCAATAATTCAACCTTAGGGCAGAAACCGGGTTCAATACATATGCTACTGGTGGTTACCAAAGTAACGCCGGTATGGAAGACAAGACGTCATGGACCCATTGACGCACTGCACTAAACTTCCCAAGCTACTCAAGTTCCTCTTAAAAGGGCTTGTTTCATTCTCACGGGGAACCGACATTATCTATCGACTTTCTCTTAGAGATTGTTGATATTGAAGAAGGAGACCCTCTCCCTAGTCTCCGGCATAGGAACCAAATATGCACAATTGAGTCTAGATCCAAGAGATCATCCACAATATCTCATTAGGACACAAAATTAATGAAGACTTGCTGTTTCACACAATGTGGAAAGTAAGTATATATTAAGAGTCCTACGCATTATCCTTGTGGTATTGCCAGAACATCCGAGTGATATGTAAAATATTCACGATGAAGATGGAAATCCTTCTAGAGCCAACATCAAACAAGCTCTTGGTGGGTGACATGTGAGATCTTTTCTAAAGATCAAACTTGTGACAACTGGATAGAAATGATGGGGCGATTCACTTGTGAATCAACCTTGGTCTAGGAAAAGGATTGACGGATACCTTTTAAAAACTGGTCGTTGTGCTCAAAAACTCTTTTCTCTAGCACTTCGACTGTGTATTATGTTTTCAAATTAAAAGGGTATTTATGATTGAAAATTGATTTCTTCTTCTAAACCTTCGTCGTATTGAAAAACTCTTTCTCTTAAGCAATATGCGATTGTTTTCAAATAATTTTCTATCAATCAGTAAACCTCAATTTTCTGGTTCACTCACTCCGTGTTGTCTTCTTTGAGACGTTCGGGTTTGAGAACGGCTAGAACAGCTGCGAAACCCTGTCAAGGAGATTCTTAGGAATCCTACGATCACAAAGTACTTGTACTAATCAACGGGGAACCGTGGGCCATGTACCTCAATTCAACGAAAGTGATCAAAGACACTTTTGTGCGCTTTATTGCTAACTCTTGTTTGCAGAAACATTTGGACGGTTGCAGCTGATCAGAATTGAGGAGTCAATCCAAAGCCGCATGCTCACAGCATCCACACTTATTTGAAGAAATCATGACTGGTGCATATCTACATAACCTGCTCGATATTTCATACTATGCTTCGCTTGCCGCAAATATCATGAACCAGTAAGGCTTTCGCTACTCTGTTGGAAAGATGTCATGATTCAAAAGTGTGAGCATGTCGGTCCAAAAGTCACAACATCACATGATGGCAACACAATAAAGGGTGATCCAGAGATTTCTGTGGTGATGATCTCAATGAAAGCTCGAAGATCATCAAAGATGTGGATCAGTTCAAAGAGCTCCACTTAAAGTACAAATCTATGGGGACTTTGAAGAATCGCTACACAAGCACAAAGAATGCGGAATTTGAAGAATTGAAGTCTACGAGCTTGGAACTAAAGACAAAGATAGAATGCTAGGATGCAAACTGTATTTCATGGGGTAACCTCCCTTAGGGGGAGATTGTTAGGAATTGGAAATTCCATATTAAAGTGTCGGTCACCCCAATTATGGTCTAGCATATTTTAGCTCGTAGACTTGTAGTTGCTTACGTTATTTTGTATTTAATTAGTTAGTTTGTAGCGTAGTTTAGTTTAGTGCAACACCGTGGAGGAAGGACGGGTCTTTACCAATTGTATTCCTGATCCACAGGCCGATAGGAGGTCGTGTATTTTGTAACTATAAATACCCCTTCCATCCATGGAAGGGGTGGTGCTTCTAATAATCTAACCTTCCATATTTTGTGAACCAAGTCTCTAGCAAGAACACCCTCTCTATCTACTTTCTCTCTCTAATGGAAAACATGTATTTTGATCATCCAAGACCACCCGAATCATCAACACAATAATATATCGATCCTACACTGCGGATTTCAACTCCGGAATAAGTGATTATATCTCTGAATCACTGATTAAGCACTCAAGTGAGACAGCTGAGCATCCCCAATGTACACAATCCTCTCTCCCCTGATGATTTCGATAACATCGAAATCATCACACACTTGTATACCTCTTTTTATCATCAGAAACTAACTCTTACATCTCTTCCCCCACGTAGTTGGAATAAGAACACTAAACGACTTGATGAGTAAACATTGAGTTTCTCTGCGGTAATGACCTTCGTCTTCCCAGGATATCTTCAATCACTTAGAAGTATTAAGTTCATCAAGTTTACTCGCGTTAAGATGCTTGTCTCCTTCCCCCTTGCTGGTTTTGACACTTCAGAATCAGCAACATCTTATCAGCCCAAATACTTGAAATCTTTTTGAGAAGACCACTTAATCTTTGTGAGAATCAACTAGCTGAAGAATATGAGCAAGTCTAATTAGGGATTAAATCTGACATATCACTCTCCCCCAATTAGTGCTCTCCCCTAAACAGACAATCTTTTAATAAATGCCCAGATTAAGAAGAAGTCTTTGGATAATCAAATCCAACTCGTCTTTAGTCTTCTAACATGTAGCAGAGAATGTAGAACCGACTGTAGACTCGACCTTCTTTAAGATTGTCCAATTGGGGAAATAGAAAGTTAACATCTTCAACTCACCAAAAAAAATAAGAACATCACCAAAAAGCATCCCAATTAACTTACATTTTGCAAGTCCCCTTAACTAAAATCCCTCCCAATCAAACAAGAACAGAAATATGTTCATCAAGGAAATCAGCAATCAGGCTGCAACGAACACACAAGATGGTAACACCAAACTACCAATCACATCAAACAAGAACAGAGAGATTGTTCGGAATCATCATGGTGATGTATACGTGAAGCATTAACCGGAAGCACTTTGTCGATAGACTCATCAATCCGAGTGAAGATGTCAACCAACGACTCTTAGAAGAAACTCCATGTAAAGATGATCTGATAAGGAGAAGCTTGGTTTTTACATGAGTTAGGAGCCGTTTGACCATATATTCTCATAAGTCAATCAACCATGCAGAATTATCACACTTCTTCTCCCCCTCAAGAATTGCAGACGAAGTTGCCATTCTTGACTAAATAAGTGAAATCATCCAAATGTTCTATTCACACTTCTCCCCCGCAAAATTAGCACATGATGTCGCCATCGTCATTATGGTTGAGCAAGTGGAATAAGAAAAACAATCAACAGTAGCCCGGTTCACTTGATGACTGAAGCGCATGGAAAAAGCATGAAGCATGTTGATGAGAATGGTCATAATAAGAATATTTCTCTTCTTCAGAAGATAAAGCGCACTGACACGTACACTTTTCTTTTCTTTGAGGAACGAGGCTTGAACTGTTGTGTTCAAATGTCATAAGAAGATTTCTCTTCTTTTTGATGATAAAGTGCACTGAATCGTACGCTTTTCTTTTCTTTAGAGTACGAGGCATGAACTGTTGTGTTCATACGTCATTATCTCTCTCTTTTCAGCTCTCTTAGCAAAACATGTAATCAACCCCATTATCATTCAGTAGGCCCTTTGTCGTGACAGCTGATGGAGAAAACCCAATATGATGAATTTGACCCTGAAGTAAACTAACCCAAACTCGTGACTTAAACTTGCACATATGTAACAAAGAGCGGTTCCGAGACTTCATGCCCATTTGAATCTCTAAGTACTCTATACTCTTCAACCAACCAACCATCAAGTATAAGACGTACATCACCTCTTGAAAATCCACAATTAAATGTGACACTAAGCACTACAACGTAACTCCTTAAAGTGATAGTTATTTTTGTGGCAAAAAGAGCCCAATTTCCCCTCGTGGTAAAAGAAAAAAGACTCCCAAGAATAACTAGATTTTTAAGTCTTTGTTTTTTATAATAAGCTCGAACAAGGATCATGAAGAATCTTCATCCAACCATTCCCGATACCGTCAGATACTAAGTACACTCGCCCGTGATAATTCACTTCAATCTCAAATAAATAATACTGAATTAACTCCGTTGTCACATCTTCTGATTAAAAACTCAACTCTACCCTTTTTTGACGTTTTAAGTGAACTCTGATAATGGTTTCATCCCGACCATGGTTTAAAGAGCATAACCCCGTAAAACTTTGAAGTAACCAAACCGCCATGACGAATATAATTCATGAAGTACACCCTTTTATCCCTTCTTTGAAACAGAAACCGTAGCACCAGCATCAGATAAGATCCAGAATTACACTTTCCTTTCTCCAGGATGGTTCCATCATTACGGGATTTTACAATTCCATGGTTTAAACCGAGAAATAGATTCTTTCGCGGGATTTTACAAAACCAAGAATAAACCGTAAGATAGATCCGGAAATGCACTTTACTATTACCAGGATGTTTCCATTGTCACGGGATTTTACAAGTCTATGATTTAAACCGAGAAATAGGTTCTTTCGCGGGATTTTACAAAATCAAGACAAAATCGTAAACAATGTTAGCTTGAATGTGTTATGACAATTTTGGTTTCGGTGAATATCTGTTTTAGGGGAATATGTTGTGGGTCATCAGCGATTCATTATCCAACATCATCAACATCTTCAACCATCCAATAAACACTTTGGTAAATACATCATTCACATATTCTGTCGGTTAATGTTGTGACCTCCTGGTGAAGTAAGCCTGATATACCAAACTTGATCATGAAGTAAAATTTCCCAGAATTGTTACTTAAACTTGTACTTATCCATGTGAAGAAGAAACGGTGTACCCAATGTACAAAACCTCTTGACATTCTCAACTGAGTGAGACACCGAAGTGATAGCTACGTTGTGGGTTAAGCGAGAAAGAATCACACACATAACTATATAGTCAAGTCTTTATCACACTCCATAAATGCCCAAATAAGTCATCTTCGTGAAAGGGTAGAAAGAAAGAAGACGAAATAAGTAAACACGTCTGGAAAACCTCACTGCAAATCCAAATAAGACATACCGTCCAAACAACCCCGTAGTCAACCAAGATTAAACAATAATTCAAGCCGTGACAAAATATTATTCGTGGATATGTATATACCAAAGTATCAACTAGCATACCACAACACTCTCATCATCATACTTATATTATCCAAGTCTCATATAATTGAGGCCTGGTCCATCTCGCCACACCACATACCGGATTCAATTCAAGTCACACCATACTAAAATAAACCAAATTTTCACATAACAATTCAAGCCTATATCCGGGTTCAATATCATTCAAGCCGTGAATTAGTATCCTCCGTGAAATTTTATCATGACCAAAGTACCGTTCGTAAACCAAAATTTATTAAAAATAATTCACAATTAGACATTCGAATTTTAACAAAAATCCAACCCATGACAATTCACAGCCCAAGTCCATTCCACGAAGATGCTATATTCCGTTAATATCACCACACTAAGCCCACGATTCAAAAGCAGCCCATGATCATAAACGTTTTCTTTTCCACCCACTCTTATCAACATCACACTTTTAACACCTCTGATCACATCACCTTCGTTATATCAATCATTAATTTTGATGAACAAATTTTCACAAACACCACTTAATTTTCATTTGACTCAAGACTCGAATCTTACAGCGCGGCTTCACAAAACGACTTCAGGAACATTAGTATGGTCTTGGGTAGGTGATGATTTGTGCAAAATAGTTGCATATCCAATTATCCAAAAAAACCAAGATACGAATCAATTTTTTAGTATATAAAATATTGTAACCAAACTTTTGTAAAAAAATCCGGTTAGCAAAATTTACATATCCAATTTATATCCAAAATGATTCGTGTATGCCAAGTCCATCCATCATGTTTAATTCGTGTAGAACTTAAGTCAGCCCATCACAAGTTAAAACAATATTAATGTTATCCGTCCATCACAGCCCACCAACAAGTTAAATTCATATCCCAGGTCGAATTTTAAGATACAACGCTGATCCAAACAAGATTTTTTAACCGGTTATATAAAGTGAGATACCCTAAATATTAGGTCATGTCATAACCCTAATTAAACACATTCTCAAAAACACTCACCTCCTTCTCCAGTTAACTCTCAACGCCTCTCACACCTCAAACACAAATATCCATCTTAACGTGCAACCAAAAACGAATGTGACCCTTCATATTGATTATCATCAAGACCTCACCACAGGGATGGTATGAGGCACGTGATATCACAGCCACAGGGTTGGCATGAATAATGGACATGGCTTCAAGATCTTTGGAAGAATTACGGGTAGGTATTAATTTGCATCATCTTGTTTGAATTTCAAGCGAACTGAGAAAAATGATCAAACATAATTGTTATAATCATTTCTTGAATTCGTATAGTATCATATGTGGGTCAATGATGATTTCTAACATCGTGTAATAGACCTTTGGTCTTGATAAATCTTTTGAGTTCCACGAGTTTAGAAAAAACTGAGATCTAATAACTTAAGGTTTTTATTTGATTGAACGAACAAAGAAGTGTTGGTGACAAGGTTGTTATCAATTGCTTCTTATGAGTCGGATATTGTACACGTGAGGTATAGCTTTAATAACACATATCGATGATGGTTTAAAAAGTTTTTCATGATGGAAGACCTTTAAGTCTTGTTCATACTTTAAGTATCACGAAAAAAAATAGACTGAGATCTTGATGTTTACTTTTAATATATCAGTTTTGATTAAAGCTTTGATACGAATGAAGATTGTTGTACCGATGATGTTTTGTAACAGAGGTCTAAGTGGTTTGGTATTAAGGTTTTGTGGTCGAGGTCAATTCTTTCTTCATCTCTTTTTTGTTGCAAGTCGCTAGCCAAAATCATTGAGTCAAGTCGCTAGCACCAAGCACCAAGTCGCTAGCACCTAGTCGCTACGAGTTGTAAATACAAGTCGCTAGGCATATGACAAGTCGCTAGCCTTTCAGTTTGACTCAAAAGTCAAACCGTCACCAAGTTGCTACCATTATCAACTCGCTACTTGTTAAATAACAAGTAGCTACCATTAAAAGGGCACAAGTCGCTAGGAAGAAAACAATGACAAACAACTCGCTAGCAAGTTATTTGACATTTTCCGATGAAATATTCCGACCAGAAAAACTTTCAGCTTCAATAAAACCCAGAAAAAGGTGCATAAAAGTGTCCCATTTTACCCATTTTGACCACTAAACAGACCAGATGACCACTTATCTTAAGTTTGGTACAAAGCAACAAAATGATAGTAATAAAATTGCTCGATGGACAAAAACAGATTATTTGACTATGACACAAATAAAGGATACCACACAAAACTGTTAAAAGATATACTTTTTACCCAGAAAAAACTTGTTTAAAACTGTTAAACAATCAATATATTTTTCGACCAAAAAGTGATGAAAAACAGTTTTATTTGAACAAGATTCGAACCAACATAAATTCAATAAAACACAATAACCATGCTATGAAACCACACAAATCAACACAACACAAGAAACCTTGGCTCTGGTACCATTTGTAGGATCGATAATATTATTGTGTTTGATGATTCGGGTGGTCTTGGATGATCAAAATACATGTTTACCATATTTAGAGAGAGAAAGATAGAGAGGGTGTTCTTGGTAGAGAGTTGGTTCAATAAAATATAAAAGGTTAGATTGCCAAGCCACACCCCGTCCATGGATGAAAGGGGTATTTATACTTACAAACAATACGTCCTCCTATCGGACTGTGGATCAGGCATACAGTGGGTAAAGACCCGTCCTTCCTCCACGGTGTTACTCTAAACTATACTACGCTACAAACAAACTAATTAACTACTTAATAACGTAAATAACGACAAGTCTACGAGCTAACTTATGCTAGACTATAATTGGGGTGACCGACACTTTAATATGGAATTTCCAATTCCTAACACGCCCGACGTTTGCAGCTGATCAGAATGAAGCGGTCAATCCATAGCCGCATGCTCACACATCACATTCATTTAAAAAGAAATCATGATTAGTCATCAATGACTCTGATATTCTCATTCCATGCTTCTGCTACGCTGCTGCCAATATCATGAATCAACGAAAGCTTCCGCTACTCTGATGAGATGAAATCATGATCCATAATGTGAGCATGTCGGTCCAAATGTCACAACATCACATAATACCAACAATACAATGGATGGGTTAGAGATTTATGATAGCTGATGATCTCAAAGCTGGCTCAAAACTCATTATCATGTGGATCAGTAAAAGACCTCCACTAGATTTATCCAAACATGCGGAACATGAAGAATCAATGACTACGAGCTACTGAGCAAAGAATTTAATCAAGAATCCAAGGACAATCTAATGTAATATCTTTTTGTATTCATTGTAATTTGAGGTGACCTCCCTTAGGGGGAGATTGTTAGGATTTAGTAAATCCAGTTATTAAAGTTGTCGGTCACCTCAAGTATATGTAATCGTTAGAAAGCTCGTAGTCGTAGTTATTTAATGTTAAGTAGTATTTTGTTTTGTATCACCGTGGAGGACGGACAGGTCTTTACCCACTGTATGCCTGATCCACAGCCCGTAGGTGGCGATTTTTGTAATGACTATAAATACTCTCTACCTCCCAAGGTAGAGAGTTTGAGCTCATAATAAGATTTTCACTTTCTCTCACTAAGTTCCCAAACCTCTAACTCTTTCTCTCTCTAAAATATCTTTGTACGCCTATATTGATTATGGTTTAATGTGTTTGTGAAATCCAATATGTTACAACAACATCTTTAACATTCATAGTATGAGTAATTTACCCAATACAATTTTTGGTAATCCATCATAATGATTATCAAGTTTACTATAATCCTGTAACTCATGTTCTTCTCAGCATATAAATCAAATATTTGAGATATCCTTGCAAATCTATGAATGAAAATTCCATCATCTTGAGGTTAATATTTCATATCTAGCCTCATCATAATATTTACTAGTGTATTTAAGAAGATTATGTATCTTGTAATTTTATCTTTCAAGATAAAAAAAACTCTCAATTGCCTTTTGTAATATATAGACTATCTATATATACTTAGCAATTAGAGAAAACTACATTGTTCTCTTTTTGGGACATTACAAATACACATTGATAATTCAAGACTTTAGTTTGTTAATAACCTATTCATAAGTAGTTTAACAAATTCAGAATCTTCAATTTTAAAACTTAATGTGATTCATCACATTCCATAATGAAATTGTGTTTTATCAATCTTCTATGTTGGAGTCATATTGAGTATATTCAATCCATACTCAATTTTTTAACCTTGTTACTTTTTAAGAAAAAAGTTATGGTTATCTTGAATCAAACAAATCAAATAGAGTTTGATTCTCCTAACTGATCATACCATCAACTTGTGGTATTCATTAGAATTAATATTGTAAGACAATCTAACAATATATAAGATAAACATATTCCTTTTGGCTTACCTATTTACCAACTAAGTCAACTTGATGGTATAATAGACTTTCCAAGCCAATTGCATGCTTTATAACACAATTACTCTTTAACCAAGTCACTTCCTATCCATGTCTCATCAAGAAAACATAAACTGGTATAATCCCATTATACGTTATATAAATCATTGATCAACTAAATGACTTCTTTTATATGTCTTACTTAAAAAACATAACAAGTTAACGTCTTACTTTATTATAAGTCTTAAAAGACTTTATGTTTATGTCTTTACAATGAATCATAAACATGTTTAACTAAAGTAATTATGAACAAAACTCTTGGTTTCAATAGTAATTTCAAGTTAATTTATTTACTTCACAATAATGTAGGACTAAATTATTTTTCATTTATGTCATTCCAAAATACATAAATAAACAAATTGAAGTAGTATTAGATTACTTCATTTATTTATGTCATTCTAATAATACATAAATATTTAGTTTAAAGTAGTCTTATATATATCATCTTGACACATATTCTAAATACTTGTCTAATTTAGAAACTGTAAATTTATTCCAGATACGATCCCACGTAACATGGAGATTTACTTTGTTTTTGCAATCTCACCAAGTTCTCACATGACGTTAATTGCAACACCAAGTGTTTCTTGAATTAGATATGTACAAGTCATATTAGAACGTTAGTCTCTTACCTTGCAGTCAAGAGAATCCGTTAAATCATATACCTATATGTTGTACCTTGCACACAATATAGATGTCTCCCACTTGTGCATGGAACAACATCATGTAGCAGATAAACAACACGACATATGTTTGTTTATGTAACCAATATGATTGTGTCATTGATATTAGCATAACTAGTAGATGTAGAACCACTTCATTGTCTAGTAAGGAAGCGTACATGACTTTCCTTAAAAACATAAGTGTCTACAAGTTGAAAGTAATTATCTTAAGACATTCTAGAGATAATATGGGTTACTACCAAGATGACAAAGCTTGTAAATCCCACTGAATTAGAGATCATTACAATAATTCCTTATTCAGTAATAAGAACACAATGCTCCTACTGGATTTAACAACATTGTAAGTGTTTCATTAACCAGTGAGAGAAATTAGTATTCTGTTTACTTCCCTACACCTTTGAGAAAGTCCATACATAAAAATTACTTATGTACTTAAAAGAATGTATTCTACTATGTAGATGATAAATTTATCCATCAATGCTATTAACTTAAAAAATTGGGCATGCAATTTCTTTCTAAATAGTTCTACCATACCAACAATTGTATGTAGTACCTTCAAATGGTCAAAGCACAACAACTAGATAAAATATACTAGTTTGTCTTTTATCAATTTTGCAGTAAATTTGTCTAGCTTCTAATTTAATAACTCAAAATATGCAATTTTCTTAACTATTAAAATTTACTTACGAGTTATGTATTTAGAATTTAGACAATTCTAATTGTCATATCATACATTTCTCATTCATGAAAAGGAATAGGATTGAATCTCACTATTTCTTATGAAAAGAGGACTAGGTTTATTCTTTTAGTAAAGTTGACTCTACCAAAAACCCTTACAGGTGTAGATCAATTTACCAATACAAGAATAACCTACGTTTATGGTTTAATGTTGCATTAATACATTTAAAGAATTAGCAAAATTCAATTTTTGTATTTTTGATTGTGGGAAACTATAAGGGGGGTTGAATAGTTTTACCAATTAAAACTTCATTTTAAAATATTTAGATCGACTTATGTCAATCTATTTAGATGTGTATGTTGGACATTGATATATATATATATATATATATATATAAATATATATATATATATATATATGTGTAATGAAAGATAAAGAGTAAGAAGCACATAACCACGACACGAGTATTTATAGTGGTTCGGCTACAAGGACACCTTCCTTGCCCTACACCACTCCCCGAGTCACCTACTCGAGAGTTCGTAATCACTACACGACACCAACTCCATATGGCGGAGAAGCCTTCACAACGTCGCCTACTCTTTTTCCGATACTAGGGTAACCACCAGGTTGTTTCACCAAGGAGAACCACACCTACCACAACGTCGCCTACCCTTTATCCGGTACTAGGCTAAATACCGATTTCCTTTACAATGGAGGAATTACTACCCAACACTACACAACACCTAACCCCAAAGGAGACCCACTCCTTATTACAACACCATCAAGGATATCAACATCCTTGGAAACAAACTATCACTATTTGTATAACGATGCACCTCATCGATTATACGACCTTGGCATCCTTCACTAATGCCACTTGATTTGACTCCAAGGCATCTTTCACTAATTCCCTTGACACGAACGATTGGCACCTTTCACTAATGCCTTTGTCTTGACTCCTTCAGCATTCTTCACTAATGCTTTTGACACGGACGTTAAGCACCCTTCACTAATGCTTTCGTCTTGACTCTTTCGGCATCCTTCACTAATGTCTTGGACACAACACTTCTATGGAGGAAGAAAGAAGTATCAACAAGAGAACCTCAGTAGTCTTGATGATGACGAAGCATGGCAACTCATGGTCTTGAGCTTGCTCGACTTAAAGAAGTGGTGATCTCGCCTTTAAGAGGAACCTAGAGAATCACACAAAAACAAAAGACAAACTACATAGAAAGATCCCTTAGGATCAGTGGTTAGAGAGTTACAATACTTGGGGAAAGTATGTGTGTGAGTGGCAACCCAAAAGGAAGAAATGGCTCACTATATATAGAAGAAAAACAACTACTGTTCCACGGATCCCATGGATCCCTCCCTTAAGGGATCTGTCTAGTGTAACCTCAGGGATCCGTGGGACGCTCCTCTTTGCCCATGGGTTTTTTGGTTATGGGTCATGGGTCATGGGTTATGGGTTGGTCCATGGGTATTTCCTTAGATACAATGTATCTAATAGATGCAATGCATCTAGTCAAATGGATATGGGTCAATACCATGGGTTATGGATATGCTCCATGGGTTGTAGTTTATACCCATTATAATGCATACTAGTTATGTATATATTTACCCAATATGTAAACACTAGTTGTTGTACATATGTATTATTAACTCATAAAATCACTTATACTGATTTTAGTGTTTTATATGAAAACGTAACTGTGTAAAAAAACTATTGGCTCAAATCATTTACGTATTTTATATGTTTCGTTAAAATGATTTTACGTTTGGTATCGACAAAACATTAGAAGATCATAAAATATAAATAAACGTTTTTACGGCTTATTTGTATTAATAATCTCCCCCTTTTTGTTGATGATAAAACATAAAATTATTTTAAGGAAAAAACTAAAATTTGTAAAAGTTTGAATTGGATTTTTTACTCTCTTCTCCCCCTTTTTGTCGAAACAAAAAGAGCATCAAAAAGAAACTAACACAATGTTTTAAGAAAAACATGTAAAAGAGGAAAATCTAGAAAGCAAGTGACGGGAAAAAATCTCGTCTTAACTCCCCCTTGACGAGTCCATCCCTTTTTGAGAGCGTCAAGTAAATAAAAACTAATAAGCTAATGCATTGCAACTATGTTTGCAAATGGTTTTGTCTTAGTGACGATAATGCTCCCCCTTGATGATTGCAACTTTGCAAAGGGACGTCATGAAATATAATCCAAATGAGGATTATATTGCAAATGGTTTTGCAATGTATGGTTTGACACAAAGCTCCCCCTAGCTTAGGGTGTCAAAGTCTTCATGTGTATTTTAAAAATCTACAAAATAAAGGTTAGAAAACAAGTATATAGTGCATAATTTCCTGCAAATAAGACTCAAGTTAGTAGAAAATTGGTCTTCTGTTGCACGGATCCCACGGTTCCCTCCTTGGAGGGATCCGTTTAGGAAAATTAGAGGGATCCGTCTATCTGATGACAGATTTCAGCAATGGTGATGTACCAAATAATGTTAATATCAAAGTGAGATATGCATTCAAGCAACGAACATATACTCATAGCAATATTACATATAAACTATCATTCAATAAAACATAAGAGATGATCAACAAATCTCTAAAAACTAATAGAATGATTTAGCCATGTAATACATATTCTACTAATCCTAATAAGTAACCTAAACTTAAGAAGCAACCACGTGCTTGAATCTAAGGATTAGTAAACTTTTTGATTTGGTCCAATCTTCAAGAGGATGATCAAACATGAAATGAGATTCCTAAACGATCTAAGTTAAGTTTGAGACTAGGATACCATTTTAACCCTTAGGCTTATGGTTTTTTAGGTTTGTTGACCTCATCGAAATGTTCGAGGAGGTGATAAAACATGAAACGTTGCTCCTCACGTAGTTCATGTATCAACCCTTCAACATGTTGACAATGATAGCAATCCTTGTCATGGTTTTGAGGAGATGGTGGTAAAGATGGAGCAACTTGAAGCGGAGGTTCAAGTGGAGAAGGTTGGGGATCCTCAAATGAAGGAGGTATTAATGGAGGCACATTACGTGGTGGCTCAACAAGAGTTGATGGTGGAGGTAGGGAAGTGTCAACTTCCATGTGATCGGGTGGTTGACTTTGATGTCTCCTCATAATCCAAAATGGACCATTAGAGGGAAATGGAGAAATGAACATTGGTGAAAGTGTTGATTCAACACCTTGGTTTTGTTGTACAATCTTCTCTAGTGAAGAATGTGTCGGTAATGATGGAGGATGAGATGGCCTAGGGGGTAAGTCCTCTAAGTTGTAGGAGTGTGGAGATGATTGTGAGTTGGTAAGTGATATGGCTCTAGGCACCAATGATGTTGGTTGGGTTGAAAAGGGTGTGTTTGGTTTAGTAGTAATTATGGAGTCTGGTGATGATATTTTTGTGGGAACAATCCTCTTGGGGATTGGTTTGATTGGTTGAGTTGGTGGAGGGGAAATCCTAGCATTTGTGGATTTGACCGGAGATGATTCGGTTGAATAAATTTCGTGTACAACACGAGAAAGTTTCTTTGATGGTTCTTGGGTGGATGAGTTAGCACTAGGAGCTTTCCTCATGATGAATGACTAAGGAAGATGTTTCTAATTGCTGAGAATTATGTTGTGTTTGATGACTAAGGAATTCTAGCAAGATGACTTATAAAGAGAGGAATTTGGCAAGTGCATTCGAGACTTAAACCACTAAAATTCTTTGGAATGTGATGATTAGCATGCACAAGAGTCAACTTTAGAGTTTTACTGATCTAGGAACTTAATTAAGATGAGATGGAGTGTTCAAGTTAGCAAGATGAGCTTGAAATGATTGTTTTAGCTATAGTTGACATGAATCTGTCATACGGATCCCACGGTTCCCTCCAATGAGGGATCCGTCTAGGCTAATCCTAGGGATCCGTCCCTCAGCAGCTAAGAAAAGATAACAATAATGTTTATAAAGTCTAATACCTATACCATCTTGAGTGTTTCAGTCCACCTAAGTGTCTTGAATGAAAGTTTACTTGAATGATCAAGGGCAATGAGTGATGTAGCTAATTATTGCCTTTTATGGAAGGAAAATGAGACTTTATGATCACCAATGGGTGTTCAAGGATGACACTAGGAATTTTGATGGTGTCAAGTTATAATAAATGATCCTAGAGATCAGATGTAAGCTTGAGATGGAGTTTGAAAAATCCTCAAAAAATAAAAGAATTGAAAAACTAGTTTTTGACCCATTTTGAGATAAGGATGGCTAGAAACAATTTCCTAAAATTGATAAATATATCCACCTAAGAGTTTTGAGACGTGAGAAACAATGTGTGAGTATTGAAGCGGAAATATGGTGAGTTTTGATGAGTTGATAAATCAAAAGCACTTGGAATTAGATCCTAGGTAAGCTAAGGGTGAGTTTGAATCTTTCAAATGCTTGAAGAAGACTTAGTTGGTTCTAAGGTCTTATGTTTAGCTAGTGTGAAGTGATCTAGTGAGCTGTTTTGATGTATGGGAATCTGTATTGCTGATATGTTGTCACGGATCCCACGGTTCCCTCAAAGGAGGGATCCGTCTAGGTTAATCCTAGGGATCTGGAATCTGCAGATCAGAAGCATCACAGAAGGTAATGTAGTATTTGCACCAACCTATATGCACTAGTAACCATTAAACTTAACAACAACGAAAACATGTTATCACACAAATCATATCATAGATAGTAGCAGTAATGATAATATCCAAGATAACACAAACAAGCGTGCTAAAACATAATCATTCATACACAAATCAAATGTCTAAAAACAAGCATAGTCCTAAAGTCTCTTTCGTCAATCCTTTCTTTTCCTCTTTCCCGACTTCATGACGTAGTTAACTAGGTTTTGAATCATACCCCTTAATTTTTTGAATTCCCCGGTCTTGTTTGGAAGAGTTGGAAGTTGTTGATAGTAGTCAAAGGGGTCCAAGTCGATGTTAGCTTTGGGGTTGACATTTACTTCTTCTTATTCTTCTTCTTCTTCTCCGTCTGAGGAGTCCGAGAGAGCTTTAGGTTTTCTTCCATTGACCATGAACCATTTATGGGGTTGTTTGGTAAGAGGTACCATAACGTGATCGGAAAGGAAATGATCATCATTGATAGGAGATGGTTGCAATGCACTAACATACTCACAAAGTCGTGTTAGGAGCATACCATACGGAAGTACCATGTTGACAACTTTGAATACCCCGACCATTCTCTTCACCATGTAATAGGCGAGATTAAATGGCTTTTGGTGAATAAGGCAATAAATCATTTGCACGAGACATGCATTTGGATGATCCTTGTTACCGACTAAGCTAATGACATTTTCCCTAAGAATTTCTTCCCATTTTCTAAAAATGGGGTGCATTTCGAAGAGTTCCATTTGAAAGGGATCACGGTGAATGAGATTTTTGTTTCAGTTGAGACGGGATTGGCTCTAATTTTGAAAATGGTGTCTTGAATGGTTTCGGGTTCATCAAGAGGAGTATGGTATATTGGTTTGGGATCAAGAGCAAAAGATTGAGTGGATATTGCCCAATCTTGAAAGTACATACAAATTCCTTCACAAGGAATGCGAAGGATTTGAGCAAATGTGTTGAGAGGTAGATTCAAGCTTCGTTTATTGATGATGAAGGCAATTGAAATGCTATCATCGGTGTTTCGAATGATTCTAATGCTTTTGTAGAATTAAAAGATGAAAACCAGACAAATTTGTTCATCAATGTCAAAAAGACAATCAAAGTTGATTGCCGAGAAGACTTGACGAATGTCGGTATGTTCAAGGAAACATTCCTTGACCACACTACCTTTGTGGATAAGTCTTTTGAAGACTTTGCGATCGGTTTTTGACAATCCCTTTTTCCGATAGTAATGGGTGAGGTAATGGACGGTATCATGGTGGTCTTGTTGGGTGGCTTTAGGCATGGTTGGCCCTAGAAACATAAATATTCCAATTAGGCAAAATTTGTTGAGATAGGTTTATGGTTATTGATTTGTATTAACATTGTTGTAAACACAATGTAATATTAGTTATTTGAAAACCCTTTCTAATTATCAATTTTGAAAAACCTAATTTTATCAATTAATTCAAAGATTGAGAAAACATAAACCCTAGAATGAGGATGATGAAAATTAGAAAATGTTAGTGTAATTACTTACAATGATGTTCTAGAGAAGAATGCTTGAGCCTATGAAGTCCTATGAAGAAGAAACCAGCTCTTGGGTCGTTTTTGTGTTTTGTCGGGAGAGGGAAAATGAGCAGGGTTGGTTTTGAAAAGTGTATAGCTGGTTTCTGTCCCACGGTTCCCCCAGATCCCTTGTATAAGGGATCCGGCTAGTACAACTAGATGGATCCGGCTACTGTAGACAGAAAAAGAGTGTTTGACAATATTTTTGTTATAAGTTATAAAATAGCTTATGGAACAAAAATAGTTTTGGGGTTTAAAAAAAATAAAATAAATAATGTTTGGTCAACGGGATTTGATGAATTAATTATCGAGAATCCATTTGTGACGACGGCGTTAGTTTGACGAAATCAAAAGGAATACTATTCCCGATGATGAGTAAGTCGGGAAAGTGACGAAAGGAGACTTTTGAAAGACTAAAAATTATAAAAAAAAATGTATTAACATATTCATGTAGATATAAGCTAGCTAATGAAGAGTAAACATACCTCTATGCTCTTGATTTTGGTTTGTGAAGACATAAGACCAAAAGTACTTCATGAGCTCTTAAAGTAATCCGTTGTACTTATAATAAGTAGGTTGTGATTACTTTTAGATTCTTTCTTGAAAGTTGACTTCATTATTCTGCGAATAGAAATGAAGGTTTCGGAGAGATCTTAGCATGAAGATTTCTTGAAAAGAATATGTTAGAATAATCTATCAATATCCAACATGAAAGAGAGAAAAAAAAATGTTTAACAAGATTTCCTTCTTTGTAGTTTTCAAACATACACAGATCGTATCAAGTTTTTAAAGTACAACATACTCTAAGAAACTTGGTAACGAAGCTCTGATGCCAATTGTGGAAAACTAGAAGGGGGGGTTGGATAGTTTTACCAATTAAAACTTCGTTTTAAAATATTTAGATCGACTTATGTCAATCTATTTAGATGTGTATGTTGGACATTGATATATAGATATATATATATATATATATATATATATATATATATATATATATATATATATATATATATATATATATATATATATATATATATATATATATATATATATATATATATATATATATATATATATATATATATATAAGGGTAGGGTAATGAAAGATAAAGAGTAAGAAAGCATAACCACGACACGATTATTTATAGTGGTTCGGCTACAAGGACACCTTCCTTGCCCTACTCCACTCCCCGAGTCACCTACTCGAGAGTTCGTAATCACTACACGACACCAACTCCTTATGGTGGAGAAGCCTTCACTGTTACCCACATATTGATACCAACCATAAATTAGGACCTCGCGCAACACCACCCTATTTTTGGGGCCTTGGCCCCAATGCATTTTGGTTATCGTTTTCTTGATCTAAATACCAACAAAATTATTATCTCTCGTCATGTTACATTTGATGAAGCGGTTTTCCGTTTCAAACCCATCCGTCCAAACCCACTCCATCCTATGACTTTTTGGAAGATTCTTCCAATCTCATTTCCACCATTATCAACACCACCCCAATTGGTCCTACTTTAAACCCGATTCCTATACCACCAATTGACCCCTCACGAACATGGCGTATACCTACCTCCCTGCACCACCTACACCAACGCCAACGCCACCTATCTCTCCTTTTTGTCCTGACCCACCCAACGCCACCTTGTATCTATTCATCCCATGGTCACACGTTCTCATGTCGGGACTACTCGTCCTAATCCTAAGTATCTGGTCATGTGTCCCTGTTTCTCCGTCACCTAGGTCGTATAAGGATGCTCTTGATGATCCAAATTGGCGAAATACTATGTTTGATGAATATAATGCGCTTATTAAGAATAAAACTTGGACTTGTGTACCTCGTCTACTTGGTGTCAATGTTGTTAGGTGTATGTGGTTATTTCGCCATAAGTATTTGGTGACGGCACTCTTAGTCGGTACAAGGCACGTCTTGTTGCCAATGGTAGCACACAGGTGGAGGGAGTAGATGTTGATGATACTTTTAGTCCGGTTGTTAAGCCGGGCACCATTGGGCTGTTCTTAGTTTAGCTATTTCGACATTGGCTGTTCATCGGCTTGATGTCAAGAATGCATTTTTGCATGGTGATTTGGTGGCTGTTTATATGCATCACCACTGGTTTTCGGGATCCTGAACATCTGGATTATGTTTGTTTATTACAGCGTTCTCTTTATGGTCTTAAGCAGGCGCCTCGAGCATGGTTTGGGTTTGCTTATATTCTTATGGGTTTACTTGTGGTGTGATTCTTCTTTATTCATTTACCGACAGGGGTGATGATCACGCTACTTTATGTGGATGATATTGTGCGCTTCCTCTAATAGTTTATTACATTATTGCTTCTTTGCATAAGGAGTTCTCTATACGATTTGGGTGCTCTTAATTATTTTTGGGTGTGTCTTCTGGCGTGACTCTTACGGGATGTTTTTGTCATAGCGTAAGTATGCTATGGAGATTTTGGAGCGTGCACATATGGTTGGTTGTAACCCTTCACTCATGCGTCTAAGTTGGGTGATGATGGTGATCGGTTTTGATCCTACGTTATATCGGAGTCTTGCATTTTCTTCAGATATCTCACTTTCACTAGACCCGATATACTTATCATGCAGCAAGTTTGTTTATATATGCATGATCAGTCTCATTTCCTTTGCTCTCAGCGGATATTACGGTATATTCAAGGGACTTTGGCTTATGGTTTATTATTTTCTTCTACTCTGAGTCCTTGGTTGCTTATTCGGATCTGATTGGGTTGCCCTACCACTCGCCGGTCTACATCAGGTTATTGTGTTTTCTTGGCAACAACTTACTTTCATGGTCCTCTCGTCAGCGATTTCGTTCCATCTTGAGTATCAGCGGTGTTGCCAATTTAGACATGTTGGCTTCGGAATTTACTACGTGAGCTTCATACACCATTGTCATCTACTACTATCGTTTATTGTGATAATGTGAGTGCAGTGTACTTGTCTTCTAACCCCGTTCAACATCAGTACCAAGCATATTGAGATTGATATTCATTTTGTTCATGATTTGGTTGCTCTTGGTCAAGTTCGAGTTGCATGTTCCTTCTCGGTTTGATATCGATATTTTTACCAAGGGGTTACCATCTGCCTTGTTTTCGATTTTAAGCTTGAGTGTTCGGTCTCCTCGCTCAAAGCTAAGTGTTAGTCTATTAGTATATGATTAGTATTAGTATTGGCCCATTCTATATTCGGCCCATTATGTACCTTATATAATCTTGATGTACCTCTCATTATTATTCAATCAATATACAAGTTTACACAATCTTACATTCACAACGTCGCCTACTCTTTTTCCGGTACTAGGCTAACCACCGGGTTCTTTCACCAAGGAGAACCACACCTACCAAAACGTCGCCTACCCTTTATCCGGTACTAGGCTAAGTCCGAGTTCCATTACAATGGAGGAACTACTACCCAACACTACACAACACCTAACCCCAAAGGAGACCCTCTCCTTATTACAACACCATCAAGGATATCAACATCCTTGGAAACAAACTATCACTATTTGTATAACGATGCACCTCATCGATTATACGACCTTGGCATCCTTCACTAATGCCACTTGATTTGACTCCTAGGCATCTTTCACTAATGCCCTTGACACGAACGCTCGGCACCTTTCACTAATGCCTTCGTCTTGACTCCTTTAGCATTATTCACTAATGCTTTTGACACGGAAGTTAAGCACCCTTCACTAATGCTTTCGTCTTGACTCTTTCGGCATCCTTCACTAATGCCTTGGACACAACACTTCTATGGAGGAAGAAAGAAGTATCAACAAGAGAACCTCAGTAGTCTTGATGATGACGAAGCATGGCAACTCATGGTCTTGATCTTGCTCGACTTCAAGAAGTGGTGATCTCGCCTTTAAGAGGAACCTAGAGAATCACACAAAAACAAAAGACAAACTACATAGAAAGATCCCTTAGGATCAGTGGTTAGAGAGTTACAATACTTGAGGAAAGTATGTGTGTGAGTGGCAACCCAAAAGGAAGAAATGGCTCACTATTTATAGAAGAAAAAAAACTACTGTTCCATGGATCCCACGGATCTCTCCCTTAAGGGATCCGTCTAGTTTAACCTCAGGGATCCGTGGGACGCTCCTCTTTGCCCATGGGTTTTTTGGTTGTGGGTCATGGGTCATGGGTTGGTCCATGGGTATTTCCTTAGATACAATGTATCTAATAGATGCAATGCATCAAGTCAAATGGATATGGGTCAACACCATGGGTTATGGATATGCTCCATGGGTTGTAGTTTATACCCATTATAATATATACTAGTTATGTATATATTTACCCAATATGTAAACACTAGTTGTTGTACATATGTATTATTAACTCATAAAATCACTTATACTTGTTTTAGTGTTTTATATGAAAACGTAAGTGTGTTAGAAAATTATTGGCTCAAACCATTTACGTATTTTATTTGTTTCGTTAAAATGATTTTACGTTTGTTATCGACAAAACATTTGAATATCGTAAAATATAAATAAACGTTTTTACGGCTTATTTGTATTAACATCGATAATTAAACTTTTCAAGAAAATAAAATACCCAAGGAAATATTCATATAACCATAGAATTTTCTTGAAAACTAGGATCCAAATTAACATAGTTCCATTACATCATTTGATCTGCTACCAATGAAAGCACATAATAAGGTAATCTATCAAACAATAATTAGCAAACCTTTTCCAATTCCTAGATCATTATGGGATTTACATTACCAACGCTATTGCAAATGTAAACATGTTTTATCCCATCTTGTGCCTTGAGTCCAGTTCTCACTTACTACTCAATTTAAGTCGTCTAACTTAAAGAACTGCAAATGTGTCCATGAAAGGTCTGACTTCACATGAAGATTTACCTTTTCATCACAATCTCGCCAAGTTCTCACATGACGTAAATTGCAACTTCGAGTGTTCCTTTAACTAGATGGCACTAACTTAATTTTAAAAGGGTACTAGTTTTGATTTATGGTGTCAAATCAAATATGTACGAAGAAGCATGCATACAACTTCGTATCTATAGTTTTAATTAAAAACTTTAATTAACCAATTCACAAAGATTAAATTATCAAAGTTTTGATTGAGGTATTGGTTTCGCCAATCAATAAATTTACCTTTAATTATCGTCCATTATATCGTACTTTTGCATAAGTAAAAAGACTTAGTGTTTCAGATAATTACCACAAAGTGGCGCATGAAATTAAAGCTAATTTTCCCTTAAGATGATTTTGTACATAAAATAGCCTACTTGGTAACTCCAATTTGACGCACAAAGAAGCGGATAATTTGGTCAGCACGAAGCAATTAACCTCCTTCTTTCGGGTCACAATTTAATGTGCTCCCCTCCTTATACCCCTCTTATAGTTTGTCAAAATTGGATGCGTTGTCCTCACTATTTGTACCAAAACTCATCACTCAATTAAACTTATGAAAATTTTAACTCTTCAAAAAAACAAATCAAATTTCACCTTTGTTTAGTCCAATTTATTTGTCTATTCATGAAATTACCCTTTGTTTAAAACTTGTCAAACATAATAAAAAAAATTACAAAATAAGAAATAAACAACTAAAACAATGCGCACATAACTAACAATTAATATGCGTAAACAAATAGTCACATGTAACTTATTTGATAAAACCTATTAATAATCAACATCTAGGTTAATTAACGTGTATATTAACTAGGACTTTCACTTGCACAATAGAAGTGAGCCACATACATCGATGAATCGATTGCGTAAGCCATAGTCAAACATATACCAAATTGCACATAATTGATTCATTAATATTATTGAGGTATTCCCCAATTCAAGATTTATCAAAACAATAAACATGTGTATAAAACTTAACAATTAATTTTTCCATAACCAATCTTAACAATTAAATACATATCGACAATAATCCATGCCAAACATGCACGTTTTCATGGATTTAACATAACAATTATTCACGTTGTCACAAGATCGCATACAATACCATATCACATAACAATTATTCACAAATTAATTCACGTAACATATATACAATTCTAGGTTTAGTTATCGATTAACAAAACAATTTTATAAACCCTAAAAAAAAGTTTATAATTCGACTTAAAAAAATTAGAATCGATCTAAATTTTTTTTAATGGGTCGACATATTGATAACATCAAATTATCCTGAATATTAAGTGTCAATTTCCCCGGATAATACTTGTAATTTATATCATTTATATGGATTTAAGCTTATTTTCCATTATATTTCACTTTCAGGTGAATTGCGAGCATTGGAGCTAGAGAGACGCGGAATTGGAGAATTTATTGAAGATTTATCATAGTATGCTCACTTTGAAGAAGTTACGGCGTAACTCTCTCTCTCACATTACGCCGTAACTAAAGCGTGGCTTAGAAAACCAACTTAACAGAAGATTACGATGTAACTCTATCCAAGAATACGACGTAACCATATTAGGTCAAATAAGGTTCCGCGCCGCTACTAATTACGCTGTAACTCATACATCAACTACGGCGTAACCAAGAGTTATATTAGGATTACTATTAAGTCTTTCATTTTTTGTTTTAAAATTTTCTAAAATTCTTACGATCTCTTTTCAAGTTTCAGGTACCATGGAAGTTGTTAACATTGATGACCTCACTCTTGAGGAATATTTGGTGTTGACAAGAGAAGAACAAGGGCCGGGGCTCGTATGACCGGCAATTGGAGCTGATGTTCATTTCGAAATTAAAGACCAATTTATGAGGTTGCTTCGTGCTAACCCTTTTTTAGGAAACAGGGACGAAGATGCGTATGAGCACGTTGAGAATGTCTTGTACATCACAAGCCTTTTCAACATTCTGGGTGTGTCTCATGACGCTGTTATGCTAAGGGTGTTCCCCATGACTCTTACTGGGGCTGCAAGAAGATGGATCGAAAGGTTGTCCGCCGAGGCAGTTAATACTTGGGCTCTACTAAAAAAGCACTTCATCAAGAGGTATTGTCATCCGTCGAAGATTTCTAACCAGCTCTTGGAGATCCATAATTTCAAGCAAGAAGACGATGAAACGGTTGTATCAAGCCTGGGATAGATACAACGATCTCCTCTACAAGTGTCCTACACATGATCTGAACAACTAGCAAAAGGTCAACATCTTCTACAAAGGAATCAACGTAACTACAAGACAGATGTTGGACTATCAAGGGCTAATTCCGAACATGACTCCTACTCTAGCAATTGAAGCCATCCAAAAAATGGCTGATCATTCCCAAAAATGGCACGATGGAGGAAGCAAAAGAAACCAAGGCAGAAGTTTTGATGGAATTGCATCCATCACTAGCAAAATTGAAAATCTGAGTCGAGATATGCTAAAAATCAGAGAAACCGTTCATGCCATCCAAGTTGGTTGTGAAAGCTGTGGGGGAGGACATCTCACCAATAATTTTCCTCACAACAACGATGAAAATATAATCGAAGAAGCTAAATATGGAGAAAATCGACCGTTTTACGGAGATAATCGAAATAGTAATGGTTATCATGGAGGATCTGCTGGAAACTACAATCGTGGGCCTTTTGGAGAAAGAATGCCCAACCTTGAAGAGACCATAAACAAATTCCTAGAAAGTTCAGCCCAAAGACAAAAGGAACAAGATTAATGGCTAAAAGAATTCTAGGAAAACACTGATAGAAATCTTTCCAATCACGACACAACCCTAAAAAACCTTGAAACCATGGTGGAAAAGCTTAGTGAGAAGGTAAGGAAGAATATTACTAAACCGGAAGGGAAAACCCACAATGAAATGTAAGTTCATCTTTGCTGATGATGACTCAAAGTTACAAGCTAATTCTCACACCGAAGATTCGGATTCAAGTGAAAATTCCAGCGACAGATTGGAATTACGCCGTAACATGTCTGAAGAGTTACAGTGTAACTATATTTTTGACAGCGATCTTGGGATTATGAAAGATGTCGATAATGATGACTCAAGCGAGTTACGCCGTAACCAAACATCACAGTTACGACGTAACTGGGATACGTGGGCAGACAAGTTTCTCGAAGTGGACGAATCAGGAGCACATGTAATTAACGAATGGTCCCACGACATTAATTTATGCCCTCTGTCCCCATCTAAAAGAAAATATCACTGGTGCAAGAAGATACCCGTAGCTGAGGGGAACTGGTATGATTTATGGGCTTCGTGCGACCCTCGAAATGAAATTTGCGACGGAGGAACCAATAAGGATAGGGTCAAAAATAACAAATTCATGTGGGCTGCATATACTGATGAAGAAAGATTAGAAAAGCTCTCATTCGAGGAAGAAGAGGAGCCACCTATCACTCACTGGTGCACTCCGATAATCATACGTGACGGTGAATCCACGCGAGCATGGCCTACGTGCGACCCTCTCCGCGATAATTGCAACGGTGGTGGTAGCCTAAAAGAAGAAGAATGGACGTGCCCTCACGAGCTTGAAAGACATGATGTCAAGCTCGGGGATTTGTCATTTGATGATTGGTATGCGATACAATTCGGGAATGCTAAAATTAACCCAAATCTTCTAAAAAGGCTCAAGATTGACTACGAGGATCATTATCTGAAAAAAGAATTGGTTGATGATGACATTTACTGCGTGGAAGATCTTTTAAGCAACACTGATGACAAAGAAGCCAGAAGTCATTGGTGTGAAAAGATAAAAACTCCAGGGGGAGTTTTCTGGGCATCGTGCAACACGTATGACGATAACTGTAATAGAGGACGCAGATTAATAAGAATTGGGGAGGATGAATTCTTTGGGACCTCAACCAACGACACGGAAAGAACAAAATTTCCTTGGTTAGACAACTTGGGATTTGATAGTTGGGTCAAGATCAAATATGGAAAAGTAGATGCGTTGACGAAGGAGAAGATTTGGAAAGAATATATGAGTAAAGAAAATCCGAACGACGAGAGTCCTAACAACTTGAGTGACATAACGATTGAGGATGCCAAAGAGTCAGTGAGAAATGAGAACGAAGAATGCAAACGTATATTGGTAGAAGATTTGCTCGACGAGGAATGGTTTAAGGGCACCGAGTCTGACGACGATGACATAGAGGGGATTTTAGATTACCTTGAGTTGCAAGGAAAAGAGGAATTTACGGACCTCGATGATGAAGCATATGAGCAACAGAGGTGCAAACTCCTTGGGATTCCATATAAGAGGCCACCCCTAATTATTGCTGAAAAATATGAGTTTACTAGATACCACTTGGGGCCAGAGGAAAAATTTTGCAAAATTCGGAAGGTCGAGACTAAAGAATACCTCTGCACTGCCACAAATGTCGCTTGGGTCAGACATAACTTGATGAAAGACATGGAGGAAGTTGGCCAAGTCCCAAGGCCACCATAAAGCCCCGAAGCTTTGAGTCTAACTTAAAGACTCGTAAATAACGAAAAGTGCTCTTTCGGGAGACAACCCGAATTATCCCTTTCATTTGTTTTATTTCCATTTCTGTTGGGTTTTGTGTTTTTAACCATTTTTGCAGGAAACGAAGAAAAGTTCTTCTGCTTAGCATCTTTGATCGACCAGAGTTACGGTAACTAATTCTCATGGTTACTGTGTAACAAGCCATTTGCAGTAGAACCTCAGAAGCATTACCAATTACGGCGTAATCCCATTTCAATTGTTACGCCGTAGCTACACTTTTGCAATGTATGCCAGGTTTTGCCTAGTTACGGCGTAACTCCTTCTGAAGTTACGACGAAACTATCCTCTGCATTACTTCTTTCATTTTAAACACAATAACCTTGTATTAGTCTTTTAAATGAACTTTGTGGGTATGTTCACTGTAAACCCTCACGAGACTACACTCATCCACTTGGGACACCAAGTGGTTTAAAAGGCTTGTTGCATGCGCTAAATGCAACCGTGATTCCTACGAAAGTGAGTTAGGTTTATATTTCATTTTTCATTTTTTATTTTTAGAATTACGCTTGTCGGTAGTGTAATTTCAGGGATTGGAGTTTGCTCATGGATGCTTATGCGAAGGCACGACTCTCTTTCGTGGGCCTTCTTTCTTTTTTGAAGCAAATTTCAAGGAAGTTCTCGCTCTAATTCTACTTTTCTCTTCACCTTTATTTAACGCTTAGTACAAAAGGATCTTTGTACTATTCAAGTAGGGGGACGGGAGTAGAATTGTCTCTTGAACTTTATGTTGTCCTCGTTTTTCTAGTTTAGTTTGAAAAATTATGCCATTTTTAAAATTTTGACATGTTTTTCTTAACCTAACTAAATTAGACCTTAGCCGAGCACATACAACCCTTGATATTATATGGTGAGATTAGCCTTATCCGTTTTCATATTTTTACCCTAAATCCACCAAATTATGAGTGTAACGGTAGCTTGTAAACTTTAGAACTTGGCCTTTACATCATTTCGAGACCATAGACGAGGTATGTTGAGTTAGCTCGATGTATTTGGACTTTTCAGTTTAAAGAAGCGATATATAGGATTATCACCCAAATAGCCTACCATTATGTGTCTATCGATTTGTCACCTCGACTTCTCGACTCCCATGTGAAACCCGTTTGTTGCACTCACCTTTAGTGCAAGATACCCTTAGATACACCCATCTGAGTCATTCCTTTCATTTTGTTAACCCAATATATTGTTTCGTTACACCTATACACCTTAGCCTACCCTGTAGTCATTATTTGTGATTGGAAAGTCATCATTTGCCTAAGTTCAAGGTTCAAGTGGAAAGGTTCAGGAATCATGCTTTCCTCGACGACATATTCTTAAAGATCATTGAAGACCCCCCGAATTCCCATTGTTCATCTCAAGTGGGGGATGTTATATTTATTTGTTCTGGTTATGATTAAAAAAATATGAGATTATAATATATATATATATATATATATATATATATATATATATATATATATATATAGTTATGTATTTTTTATTCGGTTGATTGTAAAGTGTGATGTTATAAGCACTATATTATGAGCTTAATTTAGATTTAGTATCGAGGAAGCCACCTCGGTCACATTTGAAGATTGGAGTTGGTAATTGCGCCAACAGTTGGAGAAAAGGTGACGTGCCCATCATGACGTCCTCTAATGACACATCTACCTAGTATATCATGATCCGGTTTCTTAACTTTGAAACTTGAACTTTGGGCGGACGGTAAGTGGTGATGACTTAGTTATGGATTTAGACTATTTGCTTGATTTTTATTTTACACCATTTATATATATCCCATGTCTTATCCTACCCTTTAGTCATAAAGCGAGTCTAGGTGATGCAGCGAGCAATCTTTGGTGTCTTGGCCATGGATTTGGTCATGTATCATTGATTTTGTCCACTTCACCGTGACATGTTAGTAATGACAAATCACCCTTAACCTTTGTCGTGTCTACCCATATTGCCTTCGAAAATTGTTTTGCCCTTAACTCTAGTGGTGGAGATTTGTGTAACCGCCAAGCTTATGATAGAATACATGCTATGACTGTGCGATTGAGTGATCACCCCGAAATTGACACTTAGAATAGTTGAGAGATTTGAGTGTTTCATTCCCATTTCGTGAGGTGTTCGGCTTTGTTTTATTCTAGCATAAGGGAATTGTAAACTTATATTTTCCAGGTAATGGGATATATCTTTTTAGAAATCTATCTAATAAGGTCTACTTGAAGGCAAGTAGAGTTCAAGTGGGGGATATTTGATAACATCAAATTATCCTGAATATTAAGTATCAATTTCCCTCGATAATACTTGTAATTTATATCATTTATATGGATTTACGCTTGTTTTCCATTATATTTCACTTTCAGGTAAATTACGAGCATTGGAGCTAGAGAGACGTATTGGAGAATTTATTGAAGATTTATCATAGTATGCTCACTTTGAAGAAGTTACGGTAACTCTCTCTCACATTACGCCGTAACTAAAGCGTGGCTCAGAAAACCAACTTAATAGAAGATTACGCAATAACTCTATCAAGATTACGCGTAACCATATTAGGTCAAATAAGGTTCCGCGCCGCTACTAATTACGCCTTAACTCATGCATCAACTATGGCGTAACCAAGATTTATTGAAGATCTGGCGTAACTCCTTCCGAGGTTACTCCGTAACCGCATTATTAGTGCAATTTACGAAGAATTGTATGTTACGGTAACTCTTTTAGTTACGCGTAACGATCTGACCTATAAATATCCCACGATTTCCAGCATTTCAAAGCATCCCATTTCACACACAAAAATCAGAGAACGTGAGAAGAAGTCGAAGGCAGATCTAGAGGAGCATACGGAGCTATCTCCAACGGAGAAATCACTCCCCTACGATAAGCATTAGCTTTTTATCATTTCTTTACTTTCGATTCATGTATTTCGGAACATTAAACATTGAATTGATTTGTATGGTTAATATGAGCGGCTAAGCACCTCTTGGTGCTGGCCTAGTTATAATTCCTTAATTATTTTGTTTGCGTTTACATTGCTTCCGTATAATTATTTCTAAATGTATGCATGCATAGTTTATTGGTAGCTACCCTTGTTTTGATAGTTTTGAATGGCGGTAGAGGCTAGTTGCTTAGGAGATATGACCAACTGACCCTAAGTGAGTAGGAGGCAGGGAAGGGTAAGATATGACTAACTGACGACCCTTTCTACTTGTGCGATTTGACCAACTGATCACCTACCGTTTGGATGAACTTAAGAAGTAGGGGGTGAGTGTTTAAGATGCTAGTGCCCGGGCACTCACTATTATGAATCTAGCATGTAGCGGTACTTAATGACTTGGCTTAGGGGACCAGGAACAACTGGACTTATGAGAGGACACCTGACTTCTCCAGTGCTACCCTTTGCTGATAGGTTAGGACGAACTGACCAAATGTTGGCCTCTCGACTTTGACCCCACCTGAAGTAATTGGAAATAATTAGACGTGAACACTACTAGTTAGGATGAATAATTAGGTTAGCACCACTCTCTTCTATTGATCACAACCTTTGCCTTTATTTGCTTTAGTAGTTAATTAATTCCTTATTAAAATCTTTGACACCTATACTTAGTATAATTCCACACACATAGCTCTTGGGACGACCTCGGTTTTACCGAATACTACACTACACACGACCGGGTACAGTGCCCGTTAGTGCATTAGGATAGACCATAGGTATAACGAGACTTATAAAACCTGCATCACATATAAAATAATTTTAAAAACCGATTAGGGCAAAAGCCCTAACCCTAAAATTAGGGTTACATAATCAAAACCAAAACCCTATAATAATCATATCAAACACCATACAATATCCGTTTTGTACGGGTTTAGTAATTAATTACTCATTAAACCAAGCTTGTGATACCACTGTTGGAATTATATAACATGACACTTCATAAATATAAACAATAAACATCAAAAATACATGCGGAAGCGTATAGGAACAAATAATGAATAACAAATTAACATAAACATAAATGTACCCGTACCTTTTTGATTCTAGCCCAACATGAATTAATAACTTTAAACTAGCAAGTGATGAACCCTAATAAGGGTTTATAGGATTATATGAATTACCCCTTACCGATTTTGTAATTCAATCCAAAATACTAACAAAAGTATGTTAGTACCCACGTTCTTGTACACACGTACTAAATCAAATTAAAGTAATGCTAGTTTTAAGAACACGAAAATATTTGTTTTGGAAAAACAATAAGGATCGACTACCCAAAGGGGTTGGACGATCGATTAGTACTAAAAAACACACAAACAATTTTAGGTTTTAGTTTAAGAGTACAAGAGATGGAATACAAATACACTAGGCCTTGTATTTATACACAAGATAACTTGGTTACCAAGTTAAGCATGGGTTGGGCTTGGAGAACCCTTGGCCGATCGGTTGAGGCATCACTAAGGGTTTCTGGAACCTTCTCAATCTCTATTTTATTTTAGTTCTTCCATTTAACATTTAACGATCGTTAGTCCATTACACTTAATTAACTTAATGTTCGTTATATATTTCGTGTAAATAATAAATAAATATAACATTTTATATTTAATTATTAACTTTAATTCTCATACGCAAAGTGTACAATCCCGTGGTCTCGAGTTTGAACCTAACACACATTTATTAATATTTTGTCCATTAAACCAACAATAACTTCATAAGGCGGTTGAATCTGACAAGATTGGTAACTAAAAAGCTTTTACATAATTTTACCAAGTGAAAACTCAATTGTGCTCTCGAGTTAAAGTTAAGGAAAAAAAATAAAAAGAAAATGAAAATGAAACATAAAAAATTGTATTCTAGAATAGCATTTAAAGAAAATAAAATAAAATGAAAGTTAGTGTGATTTTGTTGATAACAAAGATGAATCAAAGTTTTTAAACGTTCAACCAAAGTTATAGCCGATTTCTGAAAGGAAGTCAAATTGAAAAATGAATCTTTCATGTTAGACTATGACTTGTTTTCTTTATGACATCCGCGTTGCATATCGAGTAAGTGCTTCAACACCCTCCATTTTTTTCTTCATATAAATGTGGTATTCCTTGAGCAAAAATGTACTAAAACACGTGATTCTTGATTTTAGGGCTCTGGGCTCATTCTACGTTTCTCTCTAAATGACAAAATAACTAAAAGCCTAATTACTTTCTAAGCTACTTAAAAGAATAGAATAACTCATCAATAAGAAATTGTAATATCTATTATTATTATTATTATACCACTTGCAATTTCTTTAATTCGGTTGAATCAACAAGTTTTGCTTTCGCCCTTTATTGAAGATTTGAAGTTTCGCCCTTATTACTACTCCATTATTGTATTTATGAGACAAGGAACAAATGTTATTTTCAGCTTTCAACGGAACTGCGCTATTATTTGGGAAAATTGTTTAAAAAGTCATTTAACTTGTCATTTTTTATTTTTATAGGCATTAAACTTTTAATTTTTTTATTATAGCATCTAGCTTTCTTAATTTTTCTATTGTAGGGATGTAGCGCAAAAAAGTGAAGTAACAATAGAAAAATTATGAATGTTGGATGCCTACGAATATAAAGATTAAGGAAGTTGAATGCATATAATAACATGATTAAGAAATTTGGATGCTACAATAGGAAAATTAAGAAAGTTGGATGCTAAAATATGAAAATTAAGAAAGTTAGATGCTACAATAAGAAAATTAAAAATTTAATGGCTAAAAAAAATGACAAATTTGATGTCTTTTTAAACCATTTTTCCTTATTATTTTTCGATGTTTACAAACTCCTTTCTTTACTAAAGAGCTAATAATAAACCATTTAAGGTAGATTATAATTATGGAATCTATACTGTATTATAAAGCATTTGGGACATTCCTAAAAAAGAAAGCTTAAAAAATTAAGATTCAACATTTGCTAATAATGGCAAATTTTAATAAGTACATCTATAATAGCATTTGTTGCAACACTTTAAAGCACTTTTTTTAGACAAGTTTTTTTAAAAAATAATAAAAAAATACAAAGTAATTTAATATAAGAAAAAAAAACGTCCATAACAATAAATACCTCATAAATGTTATTTTTAAAATACCCATAATATGAAAATACTTTTTATTATACATATTGTATAAACTAATAAACACACAAATCTTCATGCAATTTATATGTAAACGAGTTGATGGTACATATGATTTTAAAAAATGGACGGGCTAAGGTTCAACGAACCGAGTCACCACCGGTTCGGCTAGCCTAAAGTTGTCCAAAAGATATTGTTAAATCAAAAGAGTTTAAAAATGCATACTAAAATACAATGTTCAAAAAATATTATTAAATCGCAAGAGTGCCTCGAGAATCATTTTTTACCTGTATCATCCATCTATGTGGGACAAATTTAACATGGGCGATTTTCTCAAAACCCTTACAATAAACGATCTCTAATCTTCTTATCTTGTCCTACTCCTTATAACGATTGTGTTTTGGACGGTTAACTTGATTAATTCAGTCCTATAACATTATTTTTTATTTGGATTCAGACCTGATTGAGTTAGGGTTTAGGTTTTTTTTAGGGTTTTTGTTATAATCGCTGTTTAGTGATTTAGGTTTTTGATAATCAATCTTTCTTTATTTTCTACTAGAATCAATCATGGAAGTCGGTTAGGTTTGTGTGGTCTATAATCATGCCTCGACTTTGTTGAGGCAAACGAATTAAAGATTGACGTGGATCTTTTAGGGTTTTATTTTAATCGCTATTTAGGGTTTCGCCTATCCTTATTTTTAATCGTTATGGAGAAAGTTGGTATTGCTAATGATTTGAGTGCTATTGTTGATTTGTCGAAGATGACTATGAGGAAACATAAGAAGACATCTCCTCATGTTGGGTTGATCATGTGGTTACTACAGAATCGGTGTCCCCTACTGGTCCTAATAGTCATGTTAATTCTATCAAAAGTAAACATGATTTTATTGAAGGGGTGTTTGGGGTCTCGTTTAAATCTGGATATTGATTTATTCATTAAGGAGCTTGAAGAGGGCAAACATCCGATATGGCCTACTTTGGATAGTGAAACTCGTTCACGTGTTTGAGGCTATGTGTGGTTTATTTGAGGCTTATACGCTTGACATGAAGGCTAATGCAACTAACTCTGATGTGAGTGGCAAAGATACTACACCTAATGTTAATGTGGATGCGAATACACAACCTTGTCCAAACTCTACTTATAGTTCTTTGGTTGCTGAGCCTGTTTGTGAAGGAGTTAACGTGTCTATTCCACGTAGAGTAGTAGAAAAGGTTAGTGCACGTCTTGAATACACTCTATATGGCTACTTTATTGGTAATAGAATGGTGTTTCCAGTGGTTGAATACTATGTTAGAAATAATTGGGCTAAGTATGGTTTGAAAAAGATCATGATGAATGCAAAAGGTTTTTTCTTTTTAAATTCGATACTCAGCCGGTTTAGGTTTAGAAGCAGTGTTGGAAGAAGGACCTTGGATGATACGTAAATCACCGATCATTCTCAAGAAATGGTCAATTGATACTAGTTTATGTAAGGAAGAGCCGACTCGTATTCCGATATGGGTTAAATTACATGATGTGCCTATTCAAGTTTTTGAAGATGATGGTATCAACTTGATTGCTTCATTTATTGGCAAACCTATTATGCTGGATTCTGCATACAAGCTCTATGTGTAAGGATTCTTGGGGTAGAAGTAGTTTTGCTCGGTGCTTAATCGAGGTTGGTTTAGAGGATGAGCTCGTAGAAGTTATTACTATTGGTGTCCCTCTCTCCTTTGGGGATGGGTTTACTAAAAAATCTATCCGAGTTGAGTATGAGTGGAGGCCTCCTAGGTGCACATCATGTAAGATCTTTGGGCATATCTATGAGCATTGTACTAAAAAGTGATTACTCCTCCGCGTTTTACTACTTCAAATGTCGTTACTCCTCTACCTTGCATGATAACAATGGTTTCCAAAAGTGAGTCATAAGAAGAAGAAAGGTAAAGCCCAGTCTGGTAAAAGGAGTCAGGTGGGTACTTCTATCAAACAGACTTTCATGTATGAGCCAAAGAAGACTACTAGTGAACCAAAAAAGGGAACCACTATTAGGAGTAGTGTGCCTACACCGTCTTCTATGTTGCAGTCTAAAGGTTCCTCTTTTAAGGAAGATGAAGTTTCTATGTCAAATGCTTATCTTCGCTTTGCTGGCTGAAGAAGATGGTGATGATGATTGTGTTGATAAGTTATTTGATGAATCGGCTAATTTATTTACTACCTCTACTAAAGGTGGAAGTTCATCATTCACGGTAGCTGCTGGTTAGCTTGTTTTTTGTTTTGATTCTTGTTCTAGGTTCATTAATTCTAGAATTGTTAAGAGCTTTTGGCATGTCATAAGCTCTAGGTTAGTTGTCTATCAAACTGTTTTAGCTTGAGGTTAATGTGGTACTTCAGCCACATTTCATATGTACTCAAACATTTTGGTTTAATCTATTTACCAGGGTGCAGGATTACTCCCCTTTACCCAAAATTTTTTTTTTTAACAAACATTATTTTTGAGAACTAAATTTTTTTATAATAATGTAAGTGATTTTTAAAATTCGTTATTGTGTTATTATTTAATGATAACTATGACTACGGGCTATTGTCAACTACTTTTACCTCATATCTTTACAATATACTGACGACCAACTCATTATTGTCACCACATCACGTGGATAATCTACAATTTTTATATGAAAATTTTTGTTATTGAATAAAAGTATTCAAAACTAAAATTGTCGTCGTCCGTATATCTATTGTATTGTAAAATATAGAACTAAAAAAAATTCGCTGAATATTTTTATTGTATGGCGCCCGCCGCTACAACGCGCGGGTACCCTGCTAGTCAAAATAAAACGTATAGATCAGGATTCACAAATGATTTTATCGACGTCATATAATACTTGTCGATAATACATATAGAAATCATTAGATTTACAAAAGAATATATATAAAATTGTTCAATAAAATATAAATATCCTAACTAAAAATAGTAAACAAGTATTTTTAAAATACAAGTTGCATCTTATAGACTTTCCACTTTCGGGAATGGAGCCGCCACTTATATATTACAATTTTTAAGTAAATAGGATAAAAAGATTTTTTTATGTTCATTTTAACATGAGAAGTAATGTTGTGTTTTAAATGATTGTACATTTGAATTAAAATAAAGCAAATGTTTTGCAATAATAACTATGTACAACCACTTAAAACAAAACATTACTTCTCCTGTTCAAATTGTAACATATTGAATTTCACAAACACATCATATCATAACATAAGTAGGCATATGGGTGAAGTTTTAGAGAGAGAAAGTAGAGAGAGTTGGGAACTTGATGAAACAAAGAAAAATGGTATTGAAGCTCCAACAGGGTATTTATAGTTTCTTACAAGACACGCCCTACGGTTGTGGATCGTGTTATAGTGGGTAAAGACCCGGCCCGCCCTCTCGCGATATTACTTAGCTAACTACTTATTAACATAACTTGACTATGACTAGGAGCTTTCTAACGAATACATATACTTGAGGTGACCGACACATTAACTAATGGATTTTCTAAATCCTAACAATCTCCCCCTAAGGGAGGTCACCTCAATTTACATTGAATACAAACAGATATTACATTTGATTGTTCTTGGATTCTTGATTAAGTTCTTTGCTCTATAGCCCGTAGTCTTTGATTCTTCATGTTTTGCATGTTTGGTTAATCCAAGTGAGGTCTTTAACCCATCCACGCGACTACAACAAAAGTGGCTTTTTAGGACCCTTTTGTGTGGACGGTATGATAATGGAGTCCTACAAAACTGTTTAATAGGACATATGAGCGTTTAGGGTCCTTTTTAAATATTTGCTACTTAGGCGGTGTCCTAAAAAGGTATATAATAGGATGGTCGATGATTTGGGGTCCTATTATCATATAACTTAATATGACACTTAAAATATGGATCCTAATAAATTACCTTTATAAGACGTTTATTCATTATGGTTGTATTATAATAAACCATAATAGGACACTTGAGTTTTGAGTCATAAGACACGCTAGTTAAAACGCTTATTCTCAAAAAGTTTTATTATAGCAAAATTTAATAGGACCTTTGACACGTGTGTATTATAACGTTAACCTTTATAGGACGCTTATGTACAATGGTTTTATAAACATCATTTTTTAAAAACGATTATTTGCAAAAGTTTTATTATAACAAAACTTAATAGGACCCTTAAAGGATGCATATTAATTATGGTTTTATTACAATACACCATAATAGGACACTTGATATATAAGTCATAAAACATTAATTATTTAAAACGCTTAGTCGCAAACGTATTATTAAAACATAACTTAATATGACAGATGACACTTGGGTCCCATAGATTGATACACCATCATAAGACACTTGATATTTGAGTCATAAAACATCTGTTTTATGGAACACTTATTCACAAACGCTTTTTATAAGAAAAGTGAATAGGACCCTTGACAATAGCGTCTTATAACGTTAACCTTTATATAGCGCTTATTCATAATGGTTTGTTTATGATACACCACAATATGGCACATCTTTTTAGAGTCGTAAAACATCCGCTTTTCATAACGCTTATTCAGTATAGAACGCTAATTGCAAAAGTTTTATTTGAACACAAATTAACAGACCCTTGACAACCGTGTCTTTTAACATTAACCTTTATAGTACGCTTATTTGTTGTGGTTTTATTATCCTACGCCATAATAGAACACTCCTTTATTTGAGTCATAAAACATCAGCTTTTTAGAACGCTTATTTACAAAAGTTTTATTTAAACATTAGTTAGTATGACACTTGATACTTGGGTATCAAAACTTGATACACCATAATAGGACACTTGTTATCTGCCTTTGTATTGTTATATGTCTCAGTCTTTGTATTGAGCAATCCCCGATCGACACTCAACTCCTGTCCCGATCCCGACACCCGACTCCCTTCCCGATACCGATCCGATTGTAATCGGTCGAGTCGGTTTTGCTTTCCCCGTAATCGGGATTCGGACGGGTCGGAGTCGGATGGTCCCGAAAACGTAGCCAAAATCAAGATTCGGGACGATTCAGACCATTATCGGGTTCGGTAACGATTCGGGACCATTATCTGCCGGGAGTCGGTTTGGGTTTTTCCCCATTGTCTGTATCGGATTAGTCGACGGGGTCGGGATTCGTCCCGATGCTCACCCCTATTACCCATTGTTGATCACCAGTCATGTATTGGTCGATAATATGACACTACAAGCCACTACAACCCAATGCACATGACCCATTACCCATGTTAATTACTTATTGTCATCAGTCATGGATGTGTCGTAAAATGACACTCTAAGCAACTATAACCCATTGCATTTGACCCATATGATGTCAAATACCCATTATAATGAATGTGATAATGATAACCTAATGCACATGACCTATGACCCATGTGAATTAGCCATCATCACCGGTCATGCATTGGTTGCACCGACTTGGTAGGTGTATAGTTATAGTGTGAAGGTTATATGAATTGTATTTGAAGTTATTAAAGGCGGTTATGCATGGGTTTCACCGGCTTGGTAGGTGTATACTGTTTGTCACAGACATTAAGAAGCAAGTATCCAGAGACCTCCCAATCATGTTATCCTGACGAGAAAGTTTAAATTCGCTTGAGCTTGACTCGAAAAGCTTGATTTATATGTCAAGATGCGTTTTCTTACACAATTTAAATTGAAATATAACTTAAGAATCGAATTCGGTTCGAATTAAGCTCGAAATACATTCATAAATAAGCATTTTACATAGAAAATATGTAAAAAAACATATATATGCTATATCACTTACAAACTCGAAAAATCAACAATAACTCGAGTCAAACTTATATAAGGTTGAGCTCAATTCATTAAACATTTCGAGTTCATATGATAAACAGGATATGTGCAAAACTGTAATAATTTTCAAAATTTATACTTTGTTTCATAAAATTTTCCCCGAAATTTAGTATTCCCCCGTATATTTTCATCATATCCCGCCTTACTTTTCCCCAAAATCAAAATCACAACTTTATTATCCCTCCATTTTTTTCAATTATTCAGTCACACTTATCTTTCCCCCAAACAAAAATCACATCCCTCTTGCATCTTCATCATCTTTCATCTCCCCTAAAAATATATCTCACATCTCCCAAAGCCATTATCATCGTCCCTCCTTTTTCCAGCCACACCAAGAGACTGCCGCCACCAACCACCCTTGCCGTCACTCCTATGCCGCCATCATCGTCTCCACCGTCCCTCATATCTTTCCTCTCAATTTGGTATGCCAAAACACCACCTATCTCGTTATTTCTTATAAGAACGATTATAATTTAATTGTTATTGTTTTCGTGGATTAAAGATGGATTAAAAACGATTTGACAAAGTTTTATGTGGTGGTAAAATGAGTTATAAGAGGTGTTTGTTTGATCAATTTGGTCTCGGGTCAGAGGGTAAAGTTTTTCGGGTTCAGGTCAAAACCCGTGATTTACGAGGTTTGTGTTTGGATTTGTTTATTACTTGCTTATATAAGCTTATTTATTTTGTTTGTTAATCTGGGATTAAAAAGAGAACAATAGGGTGTGTTTGGTTGTTTTCGGTCCAACAGAGACGACCCACAAGGGTGTTTGGTTGTCTCAAATTCAAGAGAAAACCACCCGTAGTGGTGTTGGTTTGGATAAGGACTATCATATAATGGCACTGACACAATTAGGCTCGCCTCAATCTGCAGATATCTCATGTGCATAGATGCTGCATTTTGAGGATCTTTGTGGTTTTCTATATCAAGAAAGTTTGGCTTGCTAGATACCACAAGCTTCTCATTATCTCACTTTCCCTCTGACGCATGTATGCAAACATTAATATAATTTCACTTTCACATATAAGATTGGAATTTGATAATTTTTTTGATTTAAAACAAACCTTTATTTGAAAAGCTTTGCAACCTGTGAAACTACCATTCTCATAATCTGAATAGCTGCTACATCGGGTTCCTTTTCGAAGGCTCAGAGAAACTTTTTGAGCTTTGACCTTGGTTACATTAACTTGATTCTTTTAGTCAAGAACTAGTCTTTCTCTCGATCACAATTAGTAAACATGTAGAAACAAAAATGCTTAGTAATCTATTCAACTTTACAATAAATCATAACTATAGAAGAGGTTAAATTGTTACAAACCATGATCTTAGCCGAATGATACAGTTTTATAAGAATTATCACGACAAATGTTTGTGACATCTTTTAACACTAAGTTAACTGGTGTAAATGTGTGTTCTCAATACGTAAAATTGTTCAATTGTCAAGGCCCTTTGATGCTCCTGATTTGTCGGAAGCAGCTTGGTTTCAAGAAAATGTGGAACTGTTTGTCATTTTGCACAATGGTTAGACATATAAATTCCTACTTATGTATTATGCCAACTTTAAACTATTCGTAGTGTTTATATAATTGGTAATGATGGAACTTACGCTACAATCTTTTAGGCGCTGGAGAGTGTTGACTAAGCTCTTCTAAGGCCGAGGAATTACCGCAAGAACGGATGTATCAAGCTTTAATCCGGAAGGAGCATCCGAAAGTCTGCTTGTTCTGACCTCGAGAAGATAAGGAAACTCAAGAAAGAGGCTGAATTTTTGGAGGTCTCTTTTAGAGCAAAGGCAGATTCACTTCACAGTGACTCTCTTTTAGAGCAAAGGCAGACTAAAAGGATGCAAGTGGTTAGGTGTAGGAAAAAGAGAATTTTGCAGAAAGTCCATAAGTAGGTTCAAGGAAACAACCACGTAACTAATCCAGCCCCTTCCATGAACTGCATTATATAGTCTGATTCATGATCCGTCAAGTTTCCATGTTTATCTGATGTTTCCATCCAAAATCTATTAATGAGAGAATATGGATGGTCATCATTAAGTATAGTTTGCACAGTAAGTTTTCGTGCGCGTGTACATTGAGGACATTAACCAAACTGCTATTTTCACGATGTGAAAAAGTAGAATTTTGTTTATAGAAATTTTCCTTGGAATATTTGTGAAGTTTAATTGTGTAAATATATCAGTTCTGTCACTTTGTCCTCTTTTATTTAAGAAAATGATGTGTGCTCCTTCAACTTTGAGCCAACCTTATATGTTGTATATATTTATGAGATGGTTTGTGGTGACAGATGATCCTTGATGCAATAAAGGAAGTAGATGGAATATATGTGGTGACTGCAGATCATGGTAATGCGTAGGACATGGTGAAGAGAAACAAGGAGGGAGAGGCCCTTGTTGATAAGGATGGCAAAGTTCAGATCCTAACCTCGACACCTCGTTCCCAGTTTCGCCACTGTTTCATGTGTATTTGATTGCTAGTAGGAACATTTGATATGTGTTTATAATGAATCAAAATCGGGTTAGAGGTCCCGGTTAGCACTGTGTGTGAAATTTCGCAGGATGTACCGAATGTTGCGTTAATGTATTGTTTAATGTTAACAGACTTTATGTTAGATTATGTCTACCTTATTTATGTTTAGTGATTTTGTTATGAAAATTGCTAATTTGAAATACAATTTCGTTTTATTCATTTAATATTTAGTTGATGTTTTATTCATATCGTAATAATAGAAGTGTGCATGGTGAACATAGCGTCCTATCATATGACTTGTCCGGACTTTGAAATTGTCCTATTAAACTTATTAACCGTCCTAACAATTAACTTAACATTGTAAAGGTGTCCTAATATGTTGTTATTAGGACGTTATTTAGGTTGTTAATAGACATTTTATACGACCAAAAAATTGGTTTCATAATCTTCCTTGAGATATTAGAACCCTTTTCTTGGTGCTAAAATAACTATAATGTTATATGATAAGCGTCCTAACAATTATCTTTTAAGTACGCTTGTATGTGTATCAAAAGATTAAAATTAGGTAACAACGTTTTACAACATTGTAAAAGTGTCCTAATATGTTGTTATTAGGACGTTATTTGGTTGTTCATAGACATATTATGCGACCATAAATTTGGTTTCATAATCTTATTTGAGTTATTAGTACCATTTTCTTGGTTGCTAAAATAGCTATGATGTTACATCATAAGCGTCCTAACAATACTTTTAAGGACGCTTTTATGTGTCTCAAAAGATTAAAAGTAGGTAATCACATGTTAAAACATTGTGTCCTAATATGGTTTTATTAGGACGCTATTTGTGTTGTTCATAGACATATAATCCGACCATAAAATTGGTTTCATAAGGGTTAGGACGCTCTGGACCTATTACAACCGCCTTACATGAAACGCTTTCATCCTTGGTCCTATTAAATGAAAGGTCCTAAAAGTACCATTTTATGACGCTTATGGGGGTCCTAAAAAGCCACTTTTCTTGTAGTGACGTGAAGGAGAGTTTTGAGCCTTTGAGATCATCACTACCATAAATCACTCTTCCTTTGTGGTGTTGACATATGTGATGTTGTGTCTTTGATCACTTTCATTAAATTGAGGTACACGCCCACGTTCCTCGCTGATCAGTAAAGTACCGCATGTGATCGTATAATTCAAGAATCTTCTTGACGTGGTTTCGCAATGTTCTAGCCGTTCTCAAACCGAACGCCTCAAAGAAGACAACACGGAGAGTGAACCAAATGAATTGTGATTCACTGATTAATGAAAAGTGATTTGAAAAACAATCGTGTATTGCTTAATATAAAGTGTTTTGCAATACAACGAGGGTTTTAAGGAAAATAAATTATCAATCATTAACACCTTTATTTTGAAATAATAATACACAGTCGATGTGCTAGAAAAAATAATTTTTAAGCACAACGACCGGTTTTTCAAAGGCGTCAATCCATTTCCTGGACCAAGGTTGATTCAATCTTGAATCGCCCCATTGTTTCAATCCATTTGTCACAAGTTTGATCTATTGTATAGATCTCACATGTCATCTACCAAGAGCTTGTTTGATGTTGGCTCTAGAAGGTTTTCCATCTTCATTGTGAACATGTGAACATATCACTCAGATGTTCTGGCAATACCACAAGGATAATGCGTAGGACTCTTAAGATATATTCTCACTTTCCACATTGTGTGAAACAGTGAGTCTTCAAGAATAACGTGTCCTTAATGAGATTTATTGATGATCTTGTGGCTCTAGACTCAATAGTGCACATTTGTTTCCTATGCCGGAGACTAGGGAGAGGGTCTCCTTTTTCAATCAACAATCTCTAAGAGAAAGTCGATAGATTATGTAGGTTCCCCGTGAGAATGAAACAAGTCCTTTTAAGAGGAACTTGAGTAGCTTGGGAAGTTAGGTGCGTAAGGCCACTGGGTCCATGACGCTTGTCTTCAATACCGTGTTACCTAGGTAACCACCAAGTAGCATATGAATTAAACCCGTTTATGCCCTAAGGTTGAAATAAATGAGGGCTATTTCTTTTCACCCTTTTCTCATTCATTTCTTTTTCATTCTTCAACCCCTTCATTGCTTACCGAAATTTCATAACTAGAACCTTGTTAGGTTTGTTCCAGTTCTAGCTCTATCTCAACCGACTCTTCTCATTTCTCACTTTTCTCCTTTTTCCATCATACCTAAGGACTTCTACACTATCTAGTGGATTGTCCCTCGGTAGACCCTCCCGGCCTCGGGATCGGGAACGAATACCTAACCTAACCATCCTTATATCTCATGCATAAAATAAATTTGATCGGTCTTTTTGGTATTGTTCTTCTGCCATTGAAACCAATTGAAAACTATTTGAATAATCAATCCAGGTACTTGTGATATGTGATCAAAGCATTTTGTACCAATTGTTTTGATATTTCTAAAAGCCCCTCAACATGTGCATCAAATGTTTGAAATTGCTTTGGCACATGGAGGCAAGAGGACTTGAAAATCTCAGATTGGGAATGAAGAATTCACTTCTTTGATCAACATTTTCTAAAAATATCAACACCACTTTCCCGATCAAAATTAGTATTTTAAATACTTTGTTAAAGATATTTTTGGGAAAGGATGTGATTTTCTAAAAGTTGCTCCCCTTCAATATGTGCATCGAGATTCGAAAGTGTTTAGCACATATTAGAGAGAACCTGCACTTAGAGACAAATCAATCACGTTTCAATCCTTTTTGGTTTGATATAGATGCTCCCCCTTAACATGTGCATAGAAAATTTGAAATCGTTTGGCACATGTAGGGAGGAGAGCTTGTTATAATATTTCTAAACCATTTATCGAATTATCAGTTTATATCCAATTTAAATCACAAATTCTCCCCCGATCACAATTTTCAAATACTTTGAGATTTGTGATCTTTATTGATTTAAATTAAATTTTGAAAAACTTTTGAGGAGAATAGTGACTTGCTTTTGAAAAACATTTTAACTGATAAGGATAAGATTTTGAGACTTTAAACTCCATTGTTCAAACATGCATAAGTATTTTATGAAAACACAACCTTGTTAGATTATGTGCCAATTGTTTGAAAAATAACCTTTGGATTTGATAAAAATCATTCTCCCCCTCAATCAATGACATATGTTGTTCATTGAGCGTAAGAGAGTTTGTCAAATGATAAGTCCAAATGATTTACAGATATTCCGAGTTATTTTCAAAGCAATTTTGTTTTCATAAAGTGACAAATATTTTTCAGAAGAATGTGTTAGAAGGAAAAATATTTGTTAAGACACGGTTGTCTTTTAGAATCAGAGCAAGAGGTTTCAAATATTTATATTAAGCATGGCTCTGTTCTTTTTTTTAAAACGGGTTACTGTCTGAAATGACAACAAACCACCATTTTTATCCATCCCATATTTTTTTAAGGTTTATTTACATTCGAACTTCATCTAAAGGCCCGTGCCATTCTTTGAGTGACAAATCAAAGTCCGTAGATGTTATCGAAGAACAGAAATAGGTGTAAAGAAAAAGAATATATATATATATATATATATATATATATATATATATATATATATATATATATATATATATATATATATATATATATATTTATGGATTTTTGAGATTTTGTATTTTTCTATTTTCTTTTTGTGGGTTTTATAATTTTGTATTTTGCTTTTTGAAAAAATATGTACAAGAGATGGATGAAGACAAGCCTTTACTCCTCGTCTTCCTCTTGAAGTCGTTTGAGTATTTCCGGTTGTAGACTCTTTAGACCAAGTCGTGGAAGGATAAACTCAAAACGTTCTCTAGGAAGAGCTTTGGTGAAGATGTCTGCTAGTTGGTATTCAGACTTCACAAAATATAGTTCCACCACACCATTCTCCACTTGCTCCCTGATGAAGTGATGTCGAATGTTGATGTGCTTTGCTCTTGAGTGTTGAACGTTGTTGCATGAGAGAGCAATGGCACTCTTGTTATCACAGTACAGAGGGATTTTGTTGAATTCAAAGCCATAGTCAGATAATTGGGATCTCATCCATAGGATTTGAGCACAACAAGATGACATGGCTATGTATTTTGCCTCTGTAGAGGATATTGAGGTACTCATTTGTTTCTTTGAAGACCAGCTCACAAGCTTATCACACAAAAACCGAGCACCTCCGACGTGTTTCGACGTGTAACTTGACACCTCGCATGGTCAAGATCTGATAGGCTATTAGTGACATACAGTGTCCTTCGGGTACCAAAATCCCATGTTGATGGTTCCTTAGAGATACCGAAAGACCCGTTTAACCGCTTCAAGGTGCTTTTTGGTAGGCTTAGCCTTGTATCTAGCACACATGCATACAAATGCGAACGTAATGTCTGGTCCGTCGGCGGTAAGGTACATCAGGGATCTAATCATACTACGATATTTAGTTTGGTCAACCATGATCCCTGAGTGGTCCTCATCCGCTTTAGCACGCCCACCATGGGAGTGTCAACAGGGTCACAAGAATCAAATCCAAATTTCTTTAAGATCTCATTAGTATATTTAGATTGATTGATAAAAATGCCTCCGGGACTTTGTGAAATTTGTAATCCCAAGAAAAATGACATTTGTCCCATCATTGACATTTGAAATTTGGAGCCCATCTCCTTAGAAAAACGGTCACATTCATTGGGGTCAGTTGAGGCAAAAATAATATCATTAACATAGATTTGAACATGAATTAGGTGTTTGCCTAACTTTCTGGTGAACAATGTTGGATCAACTGCTCCTTTGCTGAATCCAATAGATAGAAGAAACTTTGATAGCGTGTCGTACCATGCCCTTGGAGCTTGCTTCAAACCGTAAAGGGCCTTCTTCAAGCGATAGACATGATTAGGATGCTCTGGATTCACAAAGCCTTCCGACTGACTGACGTATAAAACCTCTTTCAGATCTCCGTTTAGAAAAGCAGTCTTTACATCCATCTGATAGACTACCATGTTCTTACTAGCAGCGTTAGCCAGGAAGATTCTGATTGCTTCGATACGTGAAACTGGAGCAAATGATTCTTCAAAGTCAATACCTTCTTCTTGACGGTATCCTTTTGCAACCAGTCGAGCCTTGTTCTTTAGCACATCACCATGCTCATCAAGTTTTACCTTGAAAATCCATTTTAGAGTAATGATCATAGCACATTCAGGAGCAGGTACTAATTCCCATACATCTAGTCGATCGAATTCATGAATTTCTTCTTGCATGGCATTGAACCAGCTGTCCTCAGCCATGGCTGTTTTAACATCTTTTGGTTCGACCTTAGATAGTACGGAGTTGTAGAAGCACCACAAGGCATCAGTTGCTAGTTATTTACGAGTGGATACTGGACGAGAAAGGTTCCCAATGATGTTGTCCAATGGATGGTCATGTGTCCATTTTCTAAGGTGCTTGTGTGGTTGTGGTTGAGGGATTGATGTAGCAGAGTTGGGGTCCGCTGATGAAGATGGTTCAGATGATAGATCAGGGGCAAAGATGTTTTCAAATGGTGCATCTTCTGGTGTGGCAAAGGGGTTATCTCCATCATAGTTGCTAGAAACATTTTAATGATGTACACTCGAGGATTGAGGATTTGATGACGATGATGAGTGATCTGCATTAGGCGCTTCTTGACTCAGTGACACATAAACAAACGAATTATCTATGTTGACTGGGTTAGGGATCGCCACTGTTGATGGAGTAGACTGATCATTAGCCATAGGTTCATAGTATTCATCAAACATAGGATCAAACAATTTCTTCAAATCATCTTCAGAAGGAGGTACATATGGAACTGTTGTTGAGGGGTTTTGTACAAGAGAAGAACTAATGGGACTACTTAATGAATGTTGAGGAGCTGGTCCAGAACTTGATTGTCCTGGAGCTATTTGCCCAGACAGCTCATCGAACGTGAAGTGAATGGTTTCCATGATATCTCGAGTTCTTTTGTTGTAGATTTGGTAACCCTTCCTATTTGGTGCATAACCCACAAAAACTCCAATGTCAGCCTTAGCTCTTAATTTACCTAAATCTTGACCATCATTCGTTGGATAACACAAAGCACCGAACACACGAAGGAAGGATATATCAGGTTTTCTATTATGGACAAGTTCGTATGGAGTTTTTTCATGAGAGGTGTGTATAAGGGAATGATTTTGGGTATAGCAAGCAGTGGCAATGGCTTCGGCCCAGAGAAACATTGAAACCTTTGAGTAAATTAGCATTGTTCTTGCAGCTTCCACAAGGGTCCGATTTCGTCTTTCAACTACACCATTCTGTTGAGGAGTGCGTGGAACACTTCTTTGATGGTTGATTCCAATGCTTTCATAAAACTGACTTAGTTCTTTGTTAACAAACTCAGTTTCATTGTCCGTTTGAATAATTCTAACAATCTTGTTAAGTCGAACCTGCAGCTGTTTGATAAGTTTGATGATGACATCTGGAGTTTCATCCTTTGTCCTCAAAAACTTAACCCAAGTAAATCGAGAATAGTCATCAACAACAACTAACACATATTTCTTCCCGTTTATAGTTTTCACTATCATGGGTCTACACAAATCCATGTGAAGAGTATGAAGAACTTCCATTACTGAATTTGCAGGTTTGGGTTTATGGGTATATTTCTTGCTTTTTTCCAATTGACATGCTGAACAAAGATGGTCATTTTCATACTTCAGTCTGGGTAAACCTCTTACGAGGTCCTTTCTAGACAAATCATTTATGGTTTCGAAGTTCAAGTGATTGAGACGACGATGCCATAGCCATGACTTTGTTTTAGAGGCCTTTGATAACAAGCAGATTGGAGAAGACTTCATCATGTCTTCGATAGAGATGGTGTACAAGTTTGTTCCACGTTTTCCTCTTAAAAGTTCCACACCATCAAGTTCTCTAACGAAACAAGTATGTTTTCTAAAGGCCACTTCTAGATCGGAATCACAGAATTAACCAACAGAGAACAAATTATGACCAAGACCTTCAACATAATATACCCGGGAAATTACACTATCACCGACCACATAATCTCCATAACCCATAATTGCCCCAAAATGGTTGTTTCCGAATCTAACAGTACCGATAAATTTACTCACGAAGTTCATGAGTCGCGAGCGATCTCCAGTCATATGCTTGAAACAGCCTGAGTCCAGGTACCACAGAACGATTTGAACGACATGCAGTTGAACACAGACAATAACGACTTGCAGTTGAACACAGCCTGAGTCCAACTACAAAAGATTTACAAAAAAAAAACAAAAAAACATTCATAAAATGAGATGATTTTTTTTTATTAAGTTGATCAAAGATAAGAGAGATAAATTATTGCGAAAAACATAACTTATTTTATAAATGTATTTTTAAACTTATTTTGTAAATGTTTTTATTTTGTAAAACATAACCCATCGATGTCATATTCATTAGCGAATGTTTTATTATAAAGTGCACGTCGTTGCAAGCCGGGTCGGATAAAAGTTTGAATATAGGAATATCCGTACGATAAGGTTGGTCATTTGTGTCTGGATGCAAAGAATAGAAACGAATGAGACTCTCCAAAACTTGGGGCCGCCGCAATTGAAACTTTAAACTTGCAATATCCATTATTCATGCCACGTTGGATTTTGGCACCAAATGCTAGGTTCTTTGTACGCACCCCCCTCCCCTTTATTATTTCCTCAACATCCATAGCTATATTCACTTCTTGAAAACACAAATAACATTAGATATCGGATTGTCTCTTGAAGAGGACCCACAAAAAAAAAAAAAATAATTTAAAACTCAGACCCACACTTTTTCAATAAAAAATAAAATTTCTTAACCAGTTAAGAGCTAGACAATCCCTTAGATATTTTCTTTGAAGAGAAAAAAAAATATATATATTTTAAATAAAATTAAAAAATAAGTGGCTGAAATCAACTCAGTTGATCCTTTTTTTTCTTCTTTTTTATATACAAAATTTTGTTTAACTCACCTCCTTGACATGTCATATATCGTATTTTATTAAAGGTTAATTGTGTAAAGTGTGATTAGTTATCATAAGAAAGTTGAGTTTCTATTAATATCAAATTATAGTATCTTATTAGACAAACATGTGAATCAAGTTTGGAAACTTAGCAAAAAAAAATACTTTTTCCGTCTTAAATAAAGTGTTCACAAGCAAAAATGAAGAAATTATGATATATGTAATTAATGCCAGTTTTGATTGATAAAAAGTCATTTTACCCTTATATTTAATATAAAAATTCAAATTGAGTAATTAAAGCATTATTTGATTATAAGGGTAAAGTTGAAAAATGATCAGTTATAATTACTATTTAAAAATAAAAACTGAACACTTTTAGGACAAATATAAATAGTAAGGTGAACACTATTTTTAGAAAAAAAAAAAAAAGTACATATTAGTTAGAACATCTTACATATGCAACGAGCTGAGGTTGTTATTGAAGAATACGTACGAAAGTGTATAAAGAAAATTTATATATGTAAAACCTTAGTTAGAGACAATGACCCATATGTTGTGCTCTAAAGCATCTACAATGTATCAAGTTTTTAAAAGTTGATGCATTTATTAAAGCTTTTAGCAAAGATTTGAGGTTTATTAAGTGTTTACAAAAAGCTTTTTATAAAGTTTTTCATGCAATACTAGAAAACTTTTTCAAAAAAAATTTAAAATAGTAACAAAATATTTTTAATTTGTACATTGGAGATGCTCTAGTTACAAAATAAGGAAGGCAATGTTTATATTGATCCAACATCTCTTAGAGGAGCGTGCGGCATTTTGGAGAGGTTATGTTTTATTTGCAAAATCATCTTTTTAGAAATCAACTGAATTGCGCTTATAGAAACCGACTTTTGCAAGGTTGCTTCTCGTAAAATTTGAATTAGCTAGGGTCTCGTAAAATCATCTTTATTACACAATATCATTTGAATGGTTTAATAAAATACAATAATGAGATTGAATATCTTCATGTTTGTTTATCATTTCATCAACTTAAAGATATGTAATTTCAAATAAACTGTTAAAAGTAGCTTATTAAACAAGTGAAGTAGATGATACGTAACTAATATGAATTGTTTGGTTTTACCAAAACATTTAGAAATGTTTATTAGCAATAATGAAACACATAAAGCTGATAAGCAGTTTACATAATCTCTACCTAAATAACCTGGGACGAACCCTCTTAGGCGCTGGGTGTAGCACGACACTACTACACAAACAGGCTAATGCAACAGAAATTTGCAACGGAAAGATATGTAATTCCAACTAAACTGTTAAAAGTAGCTAATTAAACAATTAAAGTACTTGATAATTAATATGAATTGTTTGGTTTCACCAGAACACTTAGGGTCCGTTTGGGTATTGGGTTATTGATGGATGTCGAATTAAATCGAAAAATATGTTTGATACAATTTTTCTTTTTTGACACACTATGATGAATCATAGATTCGATACCGACCTCAAGTGGTTCCTTTCAATTGATACATCCAATTAAAATTCACTTTTTATTTCTTAAAAATTCTTAACCACGAATTTAATTATTATTAATCTTATTTATTACTCCATCCGTCTCAAATTATAGTCTATATTTCTTTTTCGGGATGTCTCAAAATAATTGTCCACTTTATTTTTTAAGTAAAAACTATATAATTTAGTGGGAGTATATTCTATTTGAGTTGTTGAAAATTAAAGTGGTCCAACTTTTATTAAACTATGTGATTTCTCTCTCATGACAATAATTTTGAGATGGAGAGAGTATTTTTTTTATTTTAAATTAATGTACATTAACTTAATTTACATATAAATAAATACATAATTTAAAATTTTCAACCGTTCACATATATTTTTTTATTTTATTTTTCCCTCTCCTCATTTAATTCAAACATATACTAAGGGGGTGCTTGGTTCGTATTAAGTGCCCGTTTGGTATGTAGTTGGGTTTGGAATAGGATTTAGATTTGAGAAATATATGAAAGAAAATTGATAGAAATGAATAAATAATAAAAAAAATTATAATGTTATTTTAATAGATAGTAGGTTAATATTGAATGAATTTTGATTTATTTTATCAAAATAAATGTAAAGAGAGACACACAAATATACATGAGGCTCACTATTTCTTTGAAAGACAAGCACCTCCCCTGGCATGGAATGACCCACATTTTTATACAATGATTACTAATTCTAAAAGTGAAAGTTTTAAACAAACAATTAGTATAACAATACTAAGGAATATAATGACTATAATAATTATAATTGATGATGCTTGGTTGAAAGAATGATGAAAATATAGGAGACCAAATTAAAGGCTTATATGGACGTGAGAAGTTATAATGTGTAAGATAGAAGGAGAAAATTAAGGAAAATTGAAATAAATAAATAAATAAATTACGCATTATAGGGTCATTACCCTTAAAATGGTGGGGAATGATCCATTGCATTATAGCAACCCAAACACCATTAATCATTATCTTTGATATTCCTTACCCCTTAATACCCCTAACCAAGCACACTTAAAATCCAAATCCAAATCCTAATTCAAATCCGAATCTGAATCCTAAACCCACCTACAAACAAAACGGGCTCTTAGAAATGATTATTAGAAATAATAGAACACATAAAGCTAATAAGCAGTTTAAATAATCTCTACCTAAACAACCTGGGATGAGTCGGGTGTGGCACGACACTACTATACAAACAGGCTAATGCAACGGAAATTTGCAACGGAAAGATATGTAATTCCAACTAAAATATTAAAAGTAGTTTATTAAACAATTAAAGTATTTGATAATTAATATGAATTGTTTGGTTTTACCATAACACTTAAAAATGTTTATTAGCAATAATGGAACACATATAGTTGATAAGTTGTTTAAATAATCTCAACCTAAAGAACTTGAGACGAACCCACTTAGGAGTTGGTGTGGCACGACGGGCCACTCCCGATTTTAGGTCACGAAGCGTAAATTATTTTTAAAAAGTATCTTTTTTTGTACGTGCAATCCTCGATTTTAGCTAATTAATTACTTATGGACCAACTTTTGTATTTATAGTCATAAAATAAATTTGTGCAACACCCTAAAAAATTCATTAGTCCGTCTCTGTAAACAACACGTAAGTAACTAATGTCTTGCGGTTTATGTCTTAGATGGTTTGGGTATCATTTATAATAGCAAAAGTAACATTTAGGGCCCGTTTGAAAGATGGGTTTTGAATTTGAATTTGAATTTGAAGTTAATAGTGAAATTTGTTGTTTGATAGTAAATGTCAGTCCCAATATTGGATTTGAGTCTCAAATATTTGCTATCTAAAAATCCATACCATCTAGGTAGGTTTTTTTGAATTTTAAGTGCTTTATAAGTCTCATCTTCATCATCTATCTTTGTCTCTCTTCTCACTAAATTTAAAAATATTAATATTAAAAAATAAATTTATATATTAACTCATTAAACAATTATTTTTAATATTTTAAAAATAGATTTTCTCTTTCATACATTTAATCCTAATTAAAATCCAAATTCAAATCCAAATCCTAAACTCATTTACAAACCAAACGGACCCTTAGAGCACTAGGTGTCACGACAAGGCTTAGCCTTTTCGTCGTGCCACCTCAGCGCCACATCAGCATCCCATTTTTTCACAACTAACCACAACAAACCCCCTCCTCACTCATAACAAACCTCAACCTCTTCATTTGGGGCCCACCACTACCACTTTATTTTTTTTATTCAATTTTCATTTCCAAATAAACTAAATTCATTTCATTCAAATTAAAAATACAATACATAACACAATAATGATAAAAAAAACACGATACGGAAAAAAAAACAACACGAGTAAAAAAAAATACAACACATACTACTGGATTTAATCTTCGACATCCCACTTCGGGCAATTTTTCAAAATCTCCCAAACGTGAACATACTTGAACTCCTTTCCACCAAATTGTTGATGGAAGTTTTGTTTCGCATTTTCGAGATGAGTGTGGTCATTTTGAGCACTTCGACGCTGCAACTGTTTGTAAATTGCGTTGAAGTTTTTGCAATCGACGTTAATCCTCGTCCATTTACCCGTGATTGAATTTTTTGTACGATGGTCATCGGTTGTCAGATTATTGAACATATGATAACGCCGCTCCAAAAATATTTTCGGAACGGTTATTTTCCATATCTATAGCTTGCGAAATTTCTATCCAAACTTGCGTAAGCAAGATTTCTTCAGACTTGTTCCACTTCAGAGTTTGAGACATTTGTGTTTTTTTTTTTTTTTTTTGAATTGATGTAGATGTGAAAAAATGGTGGTTATAAATTGTTATTTTTAAGGGTGGGTTTTAAATTCAAATTCAAATTTTAAAATTCAGATTAAAAATTTAAATTCAAATTCAAATTCAAATCCGTATACTTTGAAATGCTAATTCAAATTCAAATAGGAGCGGCTAATTCAAATTCAAATAGAGCGGGTACTTTAAAATTCAAAATTTTAAATTCAAACGGTTTAGTTTTCAGCGGGATTATATGAGCCTATATATACTATCCTACCAGTCAAAGATTACACACACAACTAACACAATTCACACACAAAAAATGTCTAGCAAGGATTTTTCTCAGCAATTCCCCAGCCCAGAAAAGTTGTCGGAAACCAGCTTTCCAACTCCAAATCACTTGCCGGAAACCAGCTTTCCAACTTTACCAGAGTTTGAAGTTTACTCAACACCACCGGAAAATGTCTTTCCGGTGGGTTTTGAAAACATCCCATACCTCCCAATTGTTCCAACTCCACCTGTGAACAGTCCACAGGTGGATCTTCAAAACCACCCCAGCGGGTTAAGTGAGGCTTCCATCCGGCAACTAGAATAAGATGAAGAAAACGGTAGGGAGATTATGGAAGAGCAGACACGTGAAGAAGCCGCCACCGGAGCAAGAAGCACGGAAGCTCAAGTACCTCCAAGACAACTACTTCGACATAATGGAGCGTCGGCTCTTTAATGGGGAGTTTGATTCCCTTCAAGTTCGAGGGTTGGGTCTCAGATGATTCGTTTTTTAAAGTTTTTAGTAGTTTTATTATGTATTTCATGTTTTTATGTTGTTTTTATTAGGGAGATTCTATAGTTTTTTATGTTTAAGCGTATTATGTATTTCATGTTTTTAGTTAATTGTTCAAGTTTCAGTTTAAAGGTTTCATCATTATGCGTTTATGTTTGCATTTTTTTCCTCTACGAACCTTTCAATCCATGCAAAAAAACACTTCACCTTATTAAAAACCTCCACAAATATCACTTTCTAAAAATAAAAATAAAAAAGAGAGAAAAAAAAAAGAAAAAGGTACAAGTTTCCTCTTCGTCGTGCAGACGACGACACTTCCCACGGCGACGGACGGCGAGCAGGGGCGGTGTCAAAACGAACCACGGCGAGCTACCACGGTGGACGGCGAGCCCTCACGGCAAGCCCACACCGTGTGCTCTTAGATATATGAACCTCCAAATATTGTAAGTTCAACATATTCCTTGCACCTAAGGCAGTGGAGCTTCTCAACAGGGTGCAACGAGTTATGCATAGTAATGTTATGACACATAAATTCACAATTGTTATTTTCAAAAGAATTAGTTTTACAATTTAAAAAGAGCTAGCGGTACAGCTTGTTATTTGTTAACCTTCCACCTCTATGTAAATCCAATATAGTTACTTATTCATTGAGGGCTAATAAACATGTTTGGTACAAAATTCAATACCAAATATCTAGCCATCAGTCTCATTTTTCAATTCCTTACTAAATAGGTAGGTTTTTAAATTTTTAGTGGGCCCCAATTTTCACTCACCCTCCACTCTTTATCTCTCTTTTCAAACATACAAATAAAACAAAGTTTATAATTTTAAAAATTAATTTAACCATATAACTTATGGAAAATGATTTAGTGACCTAAAATATATGCCTAAAAACATGGATTGAGACAAGTAGCAAATGGACAGTGGAGATGAGAAAATATATAATATGAAAAAGTGGGTCACCCTGATGTCATCAGAGGTTGCCACATATGCTTAGGCATGCGAATAAGTGCTGATAACTTAAATAATTAAAAATTTTCTTTCACTTCATAATTACACCAAATTCAAAGCTAAATCTTAATCATAACTCAAATGAAAATCCAAATTAAATCCTTTTATAAATCCTTTTGTTAGAGCATGTACAATACTAACGCAATAACGGCGTTAAGGGGCCAATAACGGCGTTATAGGGCATTAAGCCGTTGGATCCGATGAGAAATAACGGCGTTATGGGGGGCAAGAAAAAAAAATCAAAAAAGTTACAAAACTAGCCCCTTATCGGCTAGTAGCCGTTACATTTTCAAAAAAATTTACATAAAACCCCTCTAACGGCTAGTTTTTTATAAAAAAAAAATTCAATAACATTTTTTTACCACTATAAATACCCAACTAAAACTCTATTTTTTCACACTTCCTCTCACACTTTATATACTTCCTCTCACACTTTCATAATTCAAAAATCAAGTTCGTTCACAATGGATCCAAATGAATTTGGTGATATTCCTCTGTCTTGGTTAGACGTTGATGACGAAGAGGACTTCCAATTTATGGCGTCCGCGTACGAGTATCACCTTCAGTTGGAACAAGAAGAAGGTATTGAATCTCAACATCCTACTCGTTCTCGTAGCCATATATATCGTGAACGTGAGCTTGCAGAAGAACGTCTGCGCAACGATTATTTCGTAGAAGGTTGTAAGTATTCAAACCGAAATTTTCGTAGAAGATTTCATATGAGCCGGAAACTATTCCTGCAAATAGTTGAAGGTATTGAATCTTATACTTTCGATAATATTCCAGATCATTTTACTTTCTTTAGGCAAACACCCGATTGTACGGGTAGAATGAGTTTAAGTGCTCTAATGAAGTGTACGTCTGCCATACGCCAATTGGCGTACGACACCTCACCCGATGCATTTGATGAATACTTGCAAATGGGTGCGAGTACTTCAAAAGTATGTCTTGATAATTTTAACAAATGCATTATTGATTTGTTTGTGTCGGAGTATTTAAGAAAACCAACGTGGGCCGACATTCAAAAAATTTATCAACAACATGAAGAAAAACATGGTTTTCCGGGAATGCTTGGTAGCATTGATTGTATGCACTGGGAGTGGAAAAATTATCCAGTGGCTTGGCAAGGGCATTTTGCTAGGGGTGATAAAAAATACCCAACAATTATGCTTAAGCGTTGCTTCTCAAGATTTATGGATCTGGCATGCATTTTTGGGATGCGGGGCGAATAACGATATTAATGTTTTAGATAACTCTTCGTTATTCGACGACCTTCTTGCTGACAATGCCCCAAGAGCACCTTATATGGTCAACGGAACTAGGTATGAACAGGGGTATTACTTGGCGATGGAATTTATCCACAATGGGCAACTTTCGTCAAATCCTTCACGGCAACAACTGACGAAAAACATACGTAGTTTAAAAGGAGACAAGAAAGTGCCCGAAAGGATATTGAACGTGCTTTTGGTGTGCTTCAAGGCCGTTGGGGTATACTACAACAACCTAAGGCACGCCAATGGAAATTGCCACTATACGTAGAATCATGTATTCTTGCATTATTTTGCATAACATGATTATAAAGATCAAAAATTTGCATTACGTGACTATAACGAAGTGTGGGTGGATCCGTCAGCAAATTTGAGGCAACGAAGATGGGTCGACAGATGTGATACTCACAAATGTAAGGCAAAAGAAATACACGACCGACAAACGATACCCAACTCCAACAGACCTTAAGGAGCATGTTTGGCAGAAGAACCTTGAACGACATGACGACAACAAAAGAGAGCCACGATGATGAATAAGTATTTGCTATCTTTTGTTATTTTTTTTTCGTTGTCATTTCTTTTATGTTGTAACGTTTAATTTGCGGTGTGTTTTTTTAATTTCGATGTATTTTTTTATTTGTTGTAATTTTTTTTCGATGTATTTTTTTAATTTCGTATTGTAATATGTTTTCAAATTTAATGTTATGTTTAGTTTAATAAATGAAGTGTTTGTTTTAGTTTAGGGGTTGAAATTGAAAATATGAAATTTTATTGATGTTATTGGGATGTTATTGTTGTGGGTGTTTTTTGGGGATGTTAAGGTGAAATATTAAAGCTGATGTGACGCTGACGTGGATGGTGTTATTGATGTTATGGTGTTATTGTTGTGCATGCTCTTACATGGGTTTTGGTTTAAAGTAACGGAGTGATATTCATAACTTATTGTTTGGTAGGAATATGAAGAGAGAATAGTACAACATGGTCCCACATAATACATTCCAAGCGAGTAAGGTAGGTTTTTGTGATTATGTGAGTGACTTTCTCTATCTTTAATTCCTAGCCACATCAACTTTTTAACCCTCTTATAACTTCTAACTGTTTTTTGTATTCTTTATTAAAAAATAACGCATAACGAAATTCAATATTAATTTATAAAACAAAAAACGTATTATATTTTTTCTCTCTCCAAATCCAAATACAAATGCAAATCCAAATCCAGGTGCAGTTCGAATTGAGGGCATTGAATCATTGATTAAGATTTGGACTCAAAATAAATGTTTGGTATCATTTGATTCTTCTAGTGGTTAGTAAATGATTCCTAAAGGGCTGGTTTCGAAAATAATTGAGTGGGTATCCTCTGACAAAGTGGGTCACAATTGTATCTTGTGAATATAATAAATTATGGATTGTGAATTTGTGATAGACCATTATTTTTTTTTTATTTTTTTATTTTTTTTTAATAATATATAACATATTTTCTCTCTTTATATTTAATTCAAATCTAAACTCAAATTCAAATTCTAATCTAAAACCCATAATACAAACCAAATGGCCCCTAATTCCAGATTATAATCCAAATCTACTACAAACCAAACACACCCTAAATGTAATTTAGTGGGAAGAATCTCGAATCTTTTTATATTTAAGTTTAAGTCTAGCACGACATTCAAAATATTTAATCCTAATTTAGTTGGACAATGAAAAATGTCGGTAGGTATATAGTCCATGAATGGATCATGGTCAAAGTGATCTTACATCTCAAATATCGATAGTTATACATTTTGTAAGTTCGTTCAAAAATAATTATACATTTTGTTAGTAGTCACGGAAGAGATTGAAAATAATCACTGAAATATCTGGTTTAGAGAGCAATTTGAGTCGAGGGCTAGTATTTTCAAGTCAAAAATAGTCACACAAAATATATTAAAGCGCGATTTAAGTTAAAGACTCGTCTTTCAAATAACATGAAGATGAAAAACTTTATCAAAATATATAGTCCATGGATGATTCATCAGGTAGTTTACATATTTCGATAAACTAACTGGCTTAGCTCAGTTGGCCACCTTGGAGTCCTTAGGGGCTCTTGGGGGAGGGAGATCTTGAGTTCAAATCCTGCAAGGGGTTTGAATGAGGGATTTTCCTTCAAGGTAGTCCTTTAATGAAGGGGTTTGGGCCCTGCACCCAGGTTCGAATCTTGGAAAAGGCAAAGGTTTACCCCTATTAATTGTCGTGCCTTCGGGCGGATTATCAGGGGGTTTTCCCCCCATCGGGTATTTGAAATAGGCATTTCCGCTTCGAGGGAGCTCTCTAGCGCGGACCCGGTTTAGACAACGTAGTCTAGACCTCCCGCTGTCAAACCGCGACACGAAGCACCTTATAAGAAATTTACCTTTCAAAAAAAAAAACATATTTCAATATATTTGAAATCAAATATCTTTACACACCACACAAAAATAACAAAGTACCATACCAGGGTCTCTACTTTAAGTAACATTTACTTTTATCCAAACCAAGAATACAAAAAATGAAGATTGCCAAAAGTAGCAGCAGTAATTTAGACAAAAATATATCTTAGCTAAAAAAAGAAAAAGTCACATCTTTCTATAATTGCTTTGGTCAGCTCCATTTCCACCGTTGAGATTCATTCATCTGTCTCTTTATTTTATCATATTGATTCCTCTCATTTGATTGGCTGAAAATGCAACTCAAATCCATTCAACATTTCAACTCATCTTCATAAACCAACAAAAGCTAGCTAGCAGCTTCTTTTTATATTTATCAAAAACCATATTTCACATATATATTTCTAGCTATGTATGGTGTTAACAATTCTTCTGATGCAATATCTAGAGACATGAACTCAATCTTGTACTCATCAACTTTCAAACATCCAGCAGACACTGAGTTTGCTAAGATTAAACAGTTGATATCTTTAGACAATAATAATAACTCCTATGAAAACCCTACTCATCCACAACACCAAGAAAACAGTGAAAATCCACCGTTAGTAAGTTATCGGTCTACTCCTAGCTCTTTTTTCTCGAATCTATTAAACGAGAACGAAAATGATGCCTTCCAAGATCATGAACCTGAGGAAATATATTTTATGGACCAGCAACATAAGAAGAAGTCTGAATCTGAATCATATAATATGAAACGTGAAAAACAAGAAATGGGTACTAAGAATATTGAAGTTTTGGGTTATGGTTATTCGAAACAAAGTGATTTGGATTGTGGATCGTCTTTTAGAGGGATGGATTCGACTAGCTCGAATTTGGTTAGGCAAAGTAGCTCTCCTGCTGGATTTTTGTCCTCGTTGACTGGCGAAAATGGTAAATAATATATATCAACTTGTTTCTTCATTTGTTTTTTGTTCATTTATTATTACTTCAACTTGCTGTTTGATTTGCTATGTTTGTAGTTCATATTGATGGTTGACTTTTTTGCTTATGGTTTTTTGATATTAGATATGGTGTCATAGATCTTAAGTTGTGTTAGCAAAGGATTTGTTACATCATATATGTATTGGATAGTTACTCACTTTGTAAAAACATGTAGGCTGCATCTATACATATGTGTTTAGGGTGTAAAAGTCATGTTTAGCGGCAACTAGGTGCCACCGCTAGCCGAAGCAAAGTTTGGTGTATAGATTCCTACATGTTTGACCTAGTGGCAATCCGCAAGTGAGGTCTTGGGTTCAAGCTTGGGCATCACCTTCTTTGATGTGTGAGTATTGATGTTGGGCATGCCTTTAGCCTCTAGCTCCTCTGCCTTGCTTAACCGCCATATTCTTCTGTCGCCATGTGAAGTAGTGTGTTGTCGGCTATTCGAGAAGATTCAAGGGTGAAAAACGACAATCCATTAACGTTGTTTTCCATCTTTTTATAGTTTAAAATCTACACCTAGTTTTATTCTGTTTTAGTTTAAGATTTGTTTTGATTTGGGAGTTGTAGTTTTGAGATTCCTTGTTGGTGTTTATTATCTATGAGAGCAATAGTTCAGATTATCCTTGTCTACGATTAATTCCTGAATTTTTCTATGAATACGTGTATTATCTCAGTTTTTATTATGTTCTCAGAAGTCGGTAGTTATTGACACGAGTGACAAGAAGTTCTGTTTGGGCACCCTCAAAAGTGTTATCGAAATTCCCCAGTGTTGTTTGTGTTGTTTTTCTCCATTCAAAATGATAGCGGCATCACTCATGTTGGCCAAAAGATTAATATTAAGTTTGTTGAGAAAGTTCTAACAATTTTGTAGACCAAAAGTGTTACGAGTGAATGAGTGACCATGTTCTAATGATTTTTTTTTTCTATGACTAAATGATTAAGACTATGTTGTTTTGAAATTGAAATTCAGCTTTTGGTAAAGATCTGAGAAACGGAAGTTCATCGAGTACATTTAATAGCCATATCAGTTTCTCGTTAGGGTCATCTTCTTCTTCGTCGAGATTTTTGCCCCAAATAGCTGAAAACGAGAATGAGTTGAATGATTCCACTTTCAATAGCTTGAAAAGGAGCAGAGATGGTAGCTTAAAGATGTCACAGGTACATCTCAATTTAAGAATCTGCTTGATTTATTTGTTATCGATGGACTTGAACCCACAAGGCCACAACCTATGGTTGGTGGGGCACCATTGGTACTGCTACCCCAAAAGCCTATTGGTATGCACTACTTTTCTAATCATCTCATTTTGCTTTCTCATTAATGTTGTTTGTAGAATGGAGAGACTGTAAACTACACTCCTAATTTGGTCCACCATATGAGCTTGCCAAAAACGTCTTCTGAAATGGCTGCTGTTGATAATTTCTTGCATTTCCAACAAGATTCATCGGTTCCTTGGAAAACACGTGCAAAAAGAGGATTTGCTACACATCCACGAAGTATTGCAGAGAGGGTACGTACAAACATCATTTTGCTCTTGATTCAATATGATCAGTGTCATTCTAACATTGATATATTAACTAGTCTTTCATTTGGGCATCGATTTCAGGTTAGAAGAACCCGAATCAGTGAAAGAATCAAAAGGTTGCAAGAGCTTTTCCCTGATATGGACAAGGTATTTTTTTCATGCCTAACGTAAATCTTGTATTGAATTACTAAAAACAAGAAATCAGATTTGCCATTTCTTTTACCTATGCTCATAAGATTGTAAATACTTATTAATGGATTTCAAATAAATCGTGACAAAAAGTTCACCCTTTATCTTGATTGTAGTCATCAAAACTAGAATAACAGTATAATAATATTATAATTGTTTATCTCTTCAATGAAAGTCGAATGGTTATATTCTCCATAGGATCAATATAGTGCACATTCATTTTAATGAAACTTATTTTGGGAGAAGATATATAGTTTGCTCGGTGGTATAACATAAGTTGACACACTGATTGCTGATGACACACTGGTATAGAATAAGTTCCTTCAATCCATATTTAGTAGTGTGTGGTTTATTGATAACCAATAATTAGCAAACCTAATACATTTGGCCTACTTTAACATCTCCAACCAAAATCACGGTATCTATAATTTGTCATCATTACAACTGACAGATAGACAAAACTTAACTTCAAAGGTAGATAAAGTGGTGGCTTTATAGAAGATGAGACTTGAAACTGACATGTTCTTATTACTATTGTGCAGCAAACTAATACTGCAGATATGTTAGATATGGCTGTTGAATACATCAAAGACCTTCAAAATGAACTTCAGGTATACCACTAAAATCGCCTATTTACATACACAGTATGGCATGAATTCACACAACATTAATGACATAAAACTGTAACCGAATGTGTTACAGTTTCTGATTCGGTTAAAAAAAACCTTCTTTTCACCACAAACCGTTAAAAATATGTAAAAAATTGATCCAAAGTAATCAGTGCAACATCTGTAAACCGCTGACTTGGAAAATGGCTGGTTGAGTTATAGAGTCGACTTTTATTGTTTAGCGCTGAGAAGCCTGTTACTAGCAGTCAAAACTGAAAATTAGTATCTTAAATTGAAAGTTTTATGAAGTTTGAGTGATTATTGGTTAAACCAAGGTTTATTGTTTACTCAAAACAGAAATTAAATTCAAATTAGTTACCTTTTTACACAACACCCCCAAATGCAACATGTATGGTTTCAACTTTTTCCTTGTTCTCATTAATTGTCATGTTCTGGTTCATAGACTTTGAACGATGCTCGAGCAAGGTGCAAGTGCTCAAAAGAGCAATTACAGTCCGGTTCGACCATGTAACTTGCTTTTTGTGCTCAAATCACATGTGAACATTACAAAAGCAGACAAATCAACAGGTATCTGCCGCAAATCATCATATACTTAAGGTCGAATGCTAGTTATCATCTAAAATGTAAATGATTTAGTTTTTGTTAATTAGACGAGACATTCTGCTTTGAATTTGAGGATTAGATCCAATGTTTTGTTGATCAAAAATGGATCAAGAACTTTGTGAAGAAGTTGATGTGATCTGAATTCTGGTCTTAATATTGTTTTTCTTTCTCTCCCCTCATTTTCTATAAATCCCATGTCCATTTATGCAAATTCATGAGTGTTTGTACTAAGCAAACTCACAAGAGCTAACAAGATACTTTGTAATTGTTACCTTGTATAGAAACCTACTATATATACCTCTTACGTATTTATTAATTTCTAAACATGTTACATTATAGTTATGGGTGCTAATGCCTGGTATATGCTGATATGGCATCATAAACTTACATATTACATTCTAAAGATTAAAAAAATAAATAAATAAATAAATAAAAAAATAAAAAAAATCATATGGTGCCATGTGTGCTTTTCGCAGGTATCTATTTTGTGCGAGAAAAAGAGTGTTCTTATTTTTGTATGGATGACCCCAAAGAGACGAGTCATCTGTCATATATTCTTAACATATGACACTTGAAAACTTCATCAAATTCTATAAGATAACATTAACCAGCGAAAAGTACAATTGCAGGAACATAAAAGAACTACGATCAAATGACAAAACATATAAAACCTAGAATCAATGCAAGACTAACAATATAAAATTTCAATACTTAGAATTATTATCGCCGCTAGCTAGACACACACGCGACACTTGTTTATTCTCTTGGATTTTCATCAATCGAAGGATCAGATGCCACCCTCCGCTCACTCGTTCTTCTTAACGAGCTCACCTGCACCAACAAAAAATATCAAACCAACAATTTTCACAATAAAAATAGTCATATATGCATGTATATGTGTATTTATGTATGCATTTGCACGTGTAGAATGGGTACATGGTTCAAAGTTGACACTGCATTTCTCGGGAAGTTGCATGGCCATGCTACGGTCAACACCAGATATAGGAGGTCCATTGACCAGAACGCACAAACAGGGTTGACCAAGAACTTTGATCGCACTACAACACGCCTCATTTGGTGGAATGGGGCTAAAGGGTGCAACTGATGCACGACAAGGTATCAGTTGCACCAATGCTGAGAAAAAAGTGCTCCCACATGGGTGTGCCATGGTTCCTTGAACCAATAGTCCGATAACCACGACGAGTGCCACCATTGTCTTTGCTTTATTTTCCATAGTTATAATGAGATATGAGATTGTTTTAACACTTGTAATACTTATGATATATGTGTGTTAAAAACTTTTAGTAACTAGCTGATGGAATATTGATGTGTATATATAGGTACAGATTTGCGTAGGAAGTGATGCAAACCATTGTCTTGGTGAAACACAGTTGGTTCATGCAATTCTTAAGTGTCTAACTCAGCACCATAGGCATGCTTTAGAAAACAGTTATTAAATTCATATGTCATGACCAAGTACTTAACCATTGGCTTAGGTCAATTCTCGTTATACATTTGGCGTTAAGTCATCTCCCGTTACACATTTTGACAACAAATTGGTAATAAAGCATAACCCAAACCAGTAACTACCTGTCTCATTTTGTGGGTCTCGAGCTTTACAGGCCATGTACTATTATAATGGGAAAGACCCAAGTAACTGAGTGCATTTCTATAATAGATAGCAGTTTACGTGTTAGCTCAAACAGGGTCTATTCGAGTTTCCAAACTTTTGTTTTACATTACATGAGTTGCATCATTGTAGACGAAACTTTGAGTTGTTCCAAGTTCATTCTTGAGAGCATTAGAAGATAACCTCAACTGATGTTTCATATCCTCTATGATACTCTTTTGGTCATTGAAAAGTGCATACAGGTTGGCGTTGATAGAAATGTATATTATCTTTACAATGTTGTAAAAATGTGTCAAGTTCAGTTGTTATAATCATTTCCATTGTACATTTGTACACTTTTCCACGGATACATCATTATGCGAATGGAAAAATAAGTAGATCGAGTTTAACTGGAAAAAAAATCACATCACCAAATGTTAAGCTCAAAATCTCAAATGGTCAGTCTACATTTGGCTTAGGTCGTCATTTCTCGTTATCATGTCACACCATCAAAATTAGTTCATCAAGTATCTAATAAACCTTGTGTATCTATTTCAAAATACCAGTTTGCAATGAGAAAACTGCCAAGCCATCTAGCAACTGCGATTTAGCAGACAAGACTAATACAAATGAATCACTTAACACATAACAGGAAACAAATATGAAGATATTCTCTTCAAATCAGAAACAAGTGGGCAGTTAACCAAGTCCATGGGTTCTTGTTTATAGAAACCAGGCAGTGGAGCTAGTAACTACTAACTAAAAACAATATTATAGAGAAAACTACTTTTTTAGTCAACTTGAATTCAAGCCACTTATTAACATATACATCAATGTTTATGACAATGAATGCTAGGTTACATGGTCTTGATCATAATTTATCATGATTCACTAATGTATGTCCTTGTAGCATAACTACACACCTTACATCTGTAAGCCAAAACGCTCAAATTACACTTTCCCATCAAAATTTGGAGGCTCAACCGATTAAAGCCGAGAGGAACATAACTTAAAAAGCTCCTTTTTTTCTTTAATATCTGCTTTTACTAGGTAAGCACATGTCCTCCATTATTACCTAGATGCTCCAGCTGCAGCGCCTTTCACGTCTTCAGCTTGTTCTTCTTTTGCAAACTCCTCAATTAGTTCACGCTGCCTTTCAGTCAAGTTCCTGAGTAATAAATAGAAAAACAATCACCCACATCAAATAAATCAAAAGGCTGTGAACCCTATTTGGATATTGACATATTTTTCTTGTATCTTTTCAGACACCGAGTGGATTGCGTTCTTGGCTTGGTAAAAGATTGATCATGAATATTTAGCTATATTTAAAGCATGTAATAACTTAAAAGCATTCTGATTACCGTTAAGATAATTACTGTTGAAACGACTTAAAGGCTTATGTCCAAATAATTATTATCAATTATTCTTGTCTTCTTTAAAATAAGAAATAATTTGCTTGTTGGGATTAATATTTATATTCATCCTAGTCCTGTTTCTAGATTGTAATCACCAAAGATAGATTATCAGATGACTGAATTAAAATACTTGTGTACCCCTACAAGGAAATGCCTATGCTTATCTTGAGTGCCAGACTTAAGCAGTCCTAATATTTCTTTGGTCTGCTGATTTTGAATAGATCCATAACGAGACTCGTTTTTTAACACAAAATGACCAAATGGACACAGCAGGGTGGTCTATTTCAGCTAAATTTAACCAAAACCTAAACTAACACAGGGAGAGAGCAAGAAAACATACGTTGGCATGCTGACGTTGAAGTGCACATATTGATCTCCATATGAGTATGAATTTCTTGTTTTAATTCCTGATACAGAACAAATCAAAAGGTTACATATAGGCCCATATAAAAAGCTAGCAACCTAATATCATCATTACAGCCTACCTTTCCCCTTTAAAACTACTTTTTGACCAGGTTGAGTTCCTGGACGAACCTGCATATAAAATAAAATTATTTTAAGGACCTATAACAAAATACATCAAGTCATCGTCATTATTTTCTCGTGAAAATAGTGAAAACAATACCTTAAGAACAACATCTCCCGTTAATGTTGGAACCTGAATAGTCCCACCCAGAATTGCCTGCAGATGGATAGAAGAAGCGGCAATCATGTACATACCGACATTAATGAAATAATAAAAGGGTTATAAGCATAACTTGGTATACAACGGACTATTAATGGCAAAAAATATGAACACCATAAAAATTTTCAAACTGATATCTTAACCTCAATTTAGTTATAATCCAGATGAAGATTGAGCATAAAGATAAATATATACAGGGGTGTTTCTCTAATTCCACTTCTTAGTTAATATTTTTTGTCACTACTACCAATGGAGTCTGCTGCCATCTCCATCATAGGTTTCAAATAGCACATAAGTATTACGGAGTGATAAATATGGTTCTGTACTTCTGTTATGTCCCTAAATATATATTTATACATGTCTAACAAGCGTTTGTTTATATCACATTTTTCACAATAGTACCTGGATTAAGATAAATCAAAGAAAAAAAAGCTGCTAATGGGAAAACACAATCATAACATTATATATTTATATTTAAAGACTTTGCCAGGACATGCATTCTTCTTTACTGGTAATTTTGATGGCAGTTGGATGATGGAAGTGTAGTAAGTGGAATTGGAAACTAATGCCAATATAAGGGGCTGTTAGTGGTGAAATGAAATTTAATAGAAAGACAATAATGTTCATGATTGTTATGATATCTATTTTAAACAATGTTAAAGGTTTCTCTACAAAACATGCTCGGGAAGGTAGCTTTTGTCCTATTGTTCTGGAAACAGTCAATATGTTAACATTGGAAATAAATAATACAGCAAGGTTTCCTGTACAACTTGAAGTTCCATGCAAACTTGAGATGGTTTTTCATGGTGGTTTATAATTACCTGAGTGATATTCAGAGCTGCATCGACATGAATGTTTGGCCCTTCTCGTCGAAAAGTGGGATCTTCTCGCACCTAAAAGGTTATCATAGTATAGATAAATTCACAACAGAGGTAATTCCAATTTATAATATTATACGTGTGATACGTGTATATGAGAAAAAATTTATATACATATGTACATATACACAAGTTTAAGATACTCATCTCCAAATATATTTTGTGTACGCATACTTGCAGATATTAATCTATGTAATATACACGTGTGTACATAACATGTACCAATTGCCATGTAACTTTATTTTTACCTTGAGAACGACATAAAGATCACCAGGTTGATTGCCATCTGGATCTGCTCCCCCGAGTCTTGACATTCTTAATTCTTCATCTGTATCCACTCCTGCATATTTTTACATGTAAATAAGTTTTCCCATCGCTATTGCTTTTTACAAATGATCTATATTTGTTAGGTGTTTCAGAATTCCAAAATATGAATGTACAATAAATTATCAGAAAATCATGCTTAAATGAGGGAAAAAAAGGAAATGTTAAGATAACAGCTGTTCCTAGGAAAGTTTGTATTAAACATACTACTACTTAGAGGTTAGAGCTACAGACTATTAAAAGGGAATTGAAGTGCCATGCCATAACCAGACCAAAAATTTAAACTCAGAGAGTTTTATTAGTAGTATTTCCTGTATGCAAGAACGACGTGAAAAATGAGTAGCTGCCAATAGTAAAAAAATTAAGGGTAAAAATTCCCTTCAAGTGTCAGATTACTTATATTATGTAGGCTGCTGGCATGGAACTAGATAAATATTCATAAGAAAAAATAACTACTGTAGGCCCAAATCTTCATCCAATATACAGTCCAAAATAGACCAAAACAAGGACAAGAAAAATCATAACCACAAATACCTGGCATTATATTTACTTTGACGGACTTTGGTCCTCTCACCACCCTCTGGCCATTGCATGAATTGCATACGTTCTGCAAGTCAAATAATCGGAAACATTATAACTTAATAAGTTCAACAGTTAGAAATTATAAAGACCAGCATAAGAAAATTATTAACTATGTAATGCATGCATGCAATTACTGTAACATGCTTCATACTAAGAAAAAAAACCTAACAAATGCATGTTCTAGTAATGCAAGAAAATAAAACAGATCACAGACTCAAATGACACATCTTGTGAACTTCTAACTTAACCAACTTCATGCCAAAGTACACTTCCAACAAGCTCAAATCACTATCTACCCCTGAATCATATATTTGTATGACAGTATATTTAACTAACGTGTATGCATTCAAAACTTAGTTGCCACATACCTTGACAAATTTACCACTTCCACCACACTGAGGGCAAGTGACCTGGATTCTAAATGGACCAGTTTGACTGATCGTCTGCAGATGGTGCGGACACGTTAGCCAGGTAATTTTTTAACATTACAAAACATACAAATGAAATGTCATGATACCAACCATGCCTGCTCCTTTACAGCGCCTACAGGTCTCTGGTTTTGTTCCAGGGGGAACGCCAGTACCACCTGCCAATGGCCACATATAGGATTATAAGAGCATAATTCAGAAATAAAACAGTAAATAGCAAAGAGGTAGAGGCAATTTAATATCTTAAAGGGTGTATCATACCACAAGTTTCACAAGGCAACTCAGTCTTAAATACTACATTTTTGGTGCACCCCTGAACAGCCTCCATAAATGAAAGTTCAAGGGCTACCTGTGCATAATGAAAGAAAAAATTGAGACGTCAGATGACAAATAAAATGCTTAACTACAGAAGCATGAAAAATAAATTCAATGAATCAACACCTTAACATCCTTGCCACCGAAGTTCCGACCAAAAGGACTAAAGCCAAAGATCTGATCCACCAAGAACAAGGGTATAGTTAAAGACACAGATGCATAAACTCAAGAAGAAAGCATCCACACATCAACATCGAATTATCATGTGCAGGGTATACAAGCGTATGTAGTTGGAGTCTACAATGCTGAACACCATATCTTACTCATAAAATTAGACATCAAATTTCATATCTAAAAAGAGCTTATTTACAAGACAGAAAGTCAGAGAAATGCTACAAGTTTTTATATGCATCCATCACAATTATTAGCATGTATTATCATGATTACAGAGTTTTGTATCAGGCTACTGCCGAGCATCCCCCACCGACCACAGGAAACCATAAATAAACTAGGGTATAGGCATACCAAAAAAGAGGAGGTAAATCAAGTCATCCCTAGACAAGAAGATGATAATAAAGATGTGTACATTTATTGCTTAAACAGCATTTTCATCACTATAATATCATCTCATAGATAGTAACTAGATTGAACAGACAAATGGTATCAAATCAGAAATCAAAAGAATGTAAAAAATGATAAAAGTGTGTTAATTTTTTTGAATTCTACATTTATTGATAGATAAATTTTGTTTAATAAAGAATGACTGATGGTCATGGCCTACTTTAATAGCGTGCAGATATATTAAGTTTTTTCCAGGACACCTTCAGACAATTTGACCGACCATGTCCCCCTAATAAATACGAGGAGATAAAAATTAACTATTTTAAATTTTACAAATTGTGCAAAAACTGAAATATGCTGAGATACCCCTTTAGAGATTATTGCCTCACATAAAATAAGCTATATGTAATCATAATAATAAAGACACCCAACCATGATGAATAAAAGAAGAAGAAATGTGCACACATCTAGAGCAGCAGCTAAATTTTTGACACTATTCTCTAAATAACCATGATACAGGTAACTAGTATTAAGTTCTAATAAACAGCTTGAATGACAGTGATCAAAGAAAACTTTAATTTCTATCAGGCATAGAGGAAAAAACTAATAGAACATGACTAACTCATTCACATAAAGCATCAAGAACTCACATCACTCATGTCCTGAAAGGGATTGCGCCAATGACCAGCATCTGGACCAGCTCCACCATTAGCACTTGCTTCAAAAGTTTCATGGCCAAGCTATAAGGTCATGAATCCAACAAGAAAGCCATTAAGTAGGACATACATGATCAAATGAATAATGTAAAAGCAATCGTGAACAGATAACACAAGACTATAGGGAGTATGAAGTCATTAACTAATAAAACGTGAAGGCAATAATATAATAGCCAGACACAAACCCGGTGTCATAAAATTGCTTCATTTGTATTTATGACCTACCAAGATCATCTTTTGGTATCTTTGCAGCTCTATTTGAAAGTCCATGAACACGTTTTATATTACAAAAGGGAGGTGATTTGCACACTCCACTAATTTATTTGCACACTCAAAAGTATTGTGTCTTGACATATATACCCTTAGATCACCTTTACTCATGTTCACCCCTACAAAGGTATAAATGTCAAGACACAATACTTTTGAGTGTGCAAATCAATTAATGAAGGGGGCAAATCACCTCCCGTTACAAAATTATATGATATACTAATAACATGTTATACTAACAAATTTGATAAACTACTATCATTTCTGCAGAAACTATCATAGAAGTAGCACTAGCATGATCCAAAAGAAAGCAAGTATTTGAACCTGGTCATATTGTGAGCGTTTCTCCTCATCTTTCAGAACCTGCAGTAATACAGGCCAATTATGAGATTTCTTCCCTTTATATTCTCATGTTCTTGTAGGTTTCATAGGTAAGTTACACGCCATATACATATTTGTTGTTACCGTTATCATAATAATAAAAAAGATTTAAGTTCTTTATAGAATAAATCGTATTTCTTGCACTTCTAAACAGCGACGACTTTTACAGACAGTAAAAGAGTTCAACTTCAGAAAGAAATCAAAAAGACGTATAAAGAGTTACATAACACCTCAGTACCTCATATGCCTTTGAAACTTCCTGAAACCTTTGTTCTGCTTCTGGATCATCTTTATTTGCATCTGGATGCCACTTCTTGGCTAGCTAAAATATCCAAAATAGCACAGAATATTAATAAAGCACATTGCAAAGCTAAACAGAAAAAATTCGTAAGAACGTTGCATGTAAAATTATTCCACTCAAAATAAAAATTGCAAAAAGACAGAAGAAAAGTTATGAGAATGACACAAACCCCATAATATGCCTTCTTGATTTCTGATGCAGTTGCATTCCTACTGACTCCAAGTGTATCGTAATAATCTTTTGCAGCCATGTATGCTGGTGAACATATGAAGACACAAAGGTCAAGCAAACCAGAGAATTTTCAGAATCTCATAAATCTATCAGTGAATAGACACAGTTCAACAACAATGCCAACCCCACGGTTATATTCCGATGCTTCCTCGACTAACATTCAACTCAGGAAAAAATATCCAATGTTGGAGAAAATTGCAACAGTGCATTGTTCGGTAGAAATTAAGTACATCATGTACAGATAGTTCAGATTTATCAAGGAATTATGCTAACATAACCAAGGATAGAAGAAAGCATGTTTCACTTTTCTATAGTGTTGTACTTCAGAACTTGATTGTTCGTCACAGCTTTCAAACTAAGTGAGAGAGTGGGCAAACTGAGGAACTTGTCGCTCATGGGACTCCTTTATTAACAGCTTTCATCATAGGATTGGAAGAGGAAACCTGATGGACAGTCACAGCTTAAAAAGCCCGAACTCTCAAGAAAACAATGTGGTTCATTAAGATGGTAGAAGCTAAGGGCCTAATATAGCCATCAATAAAAGAATGATTTAGTATATTAAGAAAGAGGGGATAAAGATTTACTCATAAGACAAATGCCATCCCGGTATCAGTGTCACCCATTAAAAGAGGAGGGATACTAGGGAAGATGTTAAACAAGTTTTCATGAGGAATCTGACTTAGGATCAAACGAATTAAAAAAATACGATGTCAATATATGTTTCTTGTGTGATGAGCATTATTTGTTATAATGTTTCCAAACGAAATAGAAGCACGGACTACTGAGAAGAACACTGACACGGAAAAAAGGTGAGAAACTGAGAAACAGTTTAAGTTACTTATTTTGTTTGGTCAAACCACTCACAATACCATTGAGGTTTTAGTAGTGTGCAAAATTGAGGCTGCTCGAAGGTTATGTATTCAGAGGGGGGAAAACCACACCCTGTGGATACCTTGTATTGTTAGTTGTTACAGGCGGTTCTAACTTCAAAGTATACATGGATTTAATAGTATAATAAGTATCAACATTATATGGTTTTTTTAGTGCAAACTTGGTTACTACATGTTTTTACTGCATCTAGTAATCCATGTATCCATGGTCCATTAAAGTTTTACCCGGGTTTTACACAATGCCTAAACTGACTAAAGTATGATGACTGTATTAGAAAGTTTATTCCGGCATGCAAGAAAAAAAAAAACATTTGCACCCTTTTATTAAGCTGTTATAACTTTTCTTTCTGGCATGAATATACAACTTCCAATTCTCCTCACACTCTCGGGCTCTCGGCTCTCTCTTTCTCTTATAATCACGCATTCTATCTCATTTCTCTTCTTAGTACTAACAATACAGCCACCACTATCTTATCGTATATATGCTAATCACAACTAATTCTAGGTCTACCAACAAATAAAAAAGTCAACAGATTAACACAAAACATAAAAAGATGACATACAAGTGCCATGAATCGATCTTGCGTTAAACATCCCAAAATACGACCGATATCTCGAATTCACCCCTACAAACCACAAAAAACCATCAATCTCCAAAACATTAAAAAATAAAAATACAAACTTTATGAATCATAACAACAAAATTCACCATTTTTATAACTAAGACACTCATTAATCTTATAAATTCCGTGAATTGATGATCCAAATCTCCTATAACCACCTCCATATAACTGCAAAACAACAATCACATAATTAAAAACTAAAACTTTATAAAAATTATTATCCAAATTGATTAAAAATATAGTCTTTACAGGATTGTTGAAGATTGAGCGACGAGCAATTAATGAGATGAGTTTAATTCCGTTTGAACGAACCATTTGTTGTAATTTTGGAATTATTGAAGTGAGTGTGTAATTTGGGGAAGCTTATAAACCCTAATGAAACCCTAATTGCAGGATTTGAAATGGTAGTGAAAAGGTTTAGAAGCTTCTAGCTTAGGGCTGGTTTGGTTAGTTTCGTTTTCGCCCCAATATTAATAGGAGGGTATTTTGGTAAATATGTTTTCATTTTTTGTGATCGAAACTTTGTTGAATCATGAAATGAGGGGGCGTTTGGTTCGTTGACGGGAATGCTATTTGTTTGTAAACTCATTATGTTTGACTAGGCGGCGGGTATCTGTGACTGAATTTTCTGGTAATATGATGTTATGTGGGCATATTTTTATTTAACAATTAATTTATAAATAATAATAACGGAGATCTTGTTTATTTTTTTTTTCGTTTTCGAGTCTAGGTAGATCTTTGTTATTACTGTGAGTTGTGGAGTGACCAGTGAGTAGCCTAACAAAAAAAAAAAAAAAAAAAATCTTGCAAAGTTAAAAATGTTTTTTTAAATAATGTAACGGTTCACTTTTTTGTTTTTTAGACGAGTGAGTTATCGGTCGAGGGGATGAACCCTTCGTCAATTTTGAAGCCGACCGACCCAGTTCGAACCTCATGCTGCAATGGCGACGACTCGGTCGGCGCAATGGCGACCGAATTGGTCGACCGACCACTGCGGGCAGCCTAATGGTTTTATTTTTAAGTTCTTGGCTTTACATTGTGGTTAAATGGTTGTATATTTTGGTGAAAGGCGTAAATTAAATAGTGTATTAATTATATATGTTGAATGGTGTTTTTTTAGTTTTATTTGTGCTTCAAATAGTTGCAATTTATGTTTTTTACTTGTATTTGCTTAAAAGTTCTATATTATAAAATCTTAAAAAATTAATAGGAGAGAAGATACAAGATGCATTATAAGTAGTATAGATGTGTATGAGGTGGATAGTTTTATGAGTTTCATATTCAGATCTCAAGTAAACTCCACTAACCAAACAATTTATTGGAAATAGAATTCATTCTTTCATTCTCATTCTCATAAATCAAACGCACCTTGAGTAAATGGTTTTTGTGTTAAAAAAGAATAATGATATAAGAGCATCTCCAATGCATAAACTAATAATGGCTTTTCTTGTTTCAAAATTTTTTTGAAAAGATTTTTTTTTCATTGCATTTCAAAAAGTTTTTTTAGAAAGACTTGATAAACTTTAAGTCTTTCCACAAAGTTTTATTCATTAAATATGAAATGCATTAAATGCAAAAAGTTATTAAAAACTTTTCGCATTGTGAAATGTGAATGCTCTAAGTAAATGGCAATGAATCAAGTGAAAAGAATAACTAAAATTATAAGAATGAGAAATAATTTTAGCCACGTATTTTAAATTATAAATGATTTTTTTTTATTATTTAAAATGCATCAATTTTTTTGGTGCATCTATAATGTTTGGTTGTGATTACTTTTTATTCTTTTTATTTTTAAGGAAAAGCCCGAAGTAGACAAGTTGCACCATGGCACATGACTTTCTAAATCATTTTTTTGGGTGAGATAATAATAGATCGGTTGCTTTGGCAACTTGTGTTGTTGGAACCACGAATTGACACGTGTCAACGACAATCGACAAGTGTCCAAAGTAGAAAATATTGAGTGACTGAGTTACCCCTCTCTGCTAAATGTTATTACAAATAAACCAATTATACTTCTATCCTCATTTCTGCAAATCAATCACCAGTACCACCTCTATTATCATCATAAACATCACAATGCTATTCAACAAATGATTACCCCGATCCAATCCCCATACTGCTAAATTGAATCTCAGATCTTATCTAAACATCACGCCTCAATTACCCGATCCAATCCATATTGCGATTTTCTGTCCTCTCTCTCACCTAACTCATTTCATCACCATCACGAACAAATCTTATCTCACCAAAATGTAATTCGTTCGTCACCATCATCATCACAAACACAACTCCATCATCAACGACTAATTATCACCGTACCTATACTTTGTTCAGTTACCGCTTAATCCGAATCAAGAATGCGCCTTTTAAAGCTTCAAGATTTGAAATATGGTCTCGAGTAGGTGTCATTGTTGTTTTGCATCGTTTTGTTGTGGCCTTTTAACGAATCAAAGAAAAGAGAATAACTGATTAGTTATTATTCTTATCTTTTTGTATCGGATAATTAAAGAAGCTAGGCTTAAACAATATGGATCGATGATGATATAAATTTCGTGTTTTTTGGACTTTGAAGTCTGATATGCTTTTGTAACATACGAAAAAGAAATATCTGAGATCATTAGATAATGTTTTCTTTTGTTCGAGTCTTGATTTGATCAATGTGAGTCGGGGAGAGATACTGAAGGGTCCATGGTTTTCTCTAGATGTAGGTAGTTGATTTAGGCCCGGTTGTGATGTTATGGTTTGGTTGTGGTTATCTTCCCAAACTCTTCAATAAGATTCAATTTTGTTTGTGTAGATCAGTTTTGATTGGATTGGATCATAAAGGTGGTACTGATTCAGGTTTGAAATATGGATTTTGTAATAAGTTTTGGTACATAGGGGTAGTTTAGTAAATAAACAATAGTTGCCCAATGTGGCAGTTGCCCGCGGTCTAATTTTGGCTCACCCAAAAAAATGATCTAGAAAGTGATGTGCTCTAGTGCAACTGGTCTACTTCGGGCATTTTCCCTTATTTTAATTAGATCCTAATTCATAACTAAAATACAAAAATAGATTGGTCAATTTTGCATGCGCATTTATTAAAATTTGAAAGTATTGCCTCTCGGCTGAGAACATATGAAACTTTGAAATACGAGCGCACATCAGACGGTCTTGTAAGAATTGTGTCTTCGCCTGCAATGAACTTTTTAATTTGATGAAATAATAATCTTTATGGTGTTATAAAGACTTAATGTAAAAAATATAGATGTACTTTTTCTGATGTATCGGCTATTACATGAACTAAATGTGTTTATATTTTGTTACGAATTTTCGAATTTTGATCATATTTGCACACACGATACTTTTTAGTCTAAACATTTATGAAAAATCCACATATACATGTCACGTCAATTATTTTCTAGTATGTACAATGACATGGTTGTCATGTCATCACCTTTCAAATTGGTATATATAGATAAAGAGGAATTTGAGTGTTCCACTTATAACAATACTAAAATATGTTGTATTAGGTGGCGAGGAGGATGTGTTGTTTGTGGTTCGAACAAGCCTACAAGCTACAATTGTATGTTACAAAAATGCGTAAAATCATAAATGACAAGGAGAATGGGTAGAATCACAATTGATTATGTATTTTATGTAGTTTGTGACAATGCGATCGATACATAAGTATCATTTATAGGCTTTTTACCCGGTTGCAACTAATGTGTGACATGATTCTTGAACACAGTGGTCTCTTGGTTTAACTATTTATCGAGATTTGAGGTCATTCTCGACTTGCCCTTACCTACTGTGACAACTCGTAATTTCAGGTCATTTATCAAATTTACTATTCATCTAGGGAATTTACTATTCATCGGTTACTATTCATCATTTTTGAAGTCGATAAGATATTTTGAGAGGTTATTTAAAAAATTTACTATTCACGAAACACTATTCATTCCCGGAGAAAAATCACTATTCATGATTCACTATTCATCATTTTTCGTAAACTAGGTTTCGAGTATCAAATTCGCGTAACCGTAATGGTTTAGCTGCGTATTCATGAAAAATCATTGAGGATATTTCATATAGACTAGATTTAGTCTACATATCATTAGTAACATCATCATCATATTAGTTCATGCATGGGTTTGCATTTTTCATTTACGTTTATTTTCCTATTAAATAAACGCTATGGCATAATCATTTATTTTGAAAAATTGATCCGACACTTCCAAAAATTATCCTAATATATTTTTATACTCATTTTAAGACTATAAAAATTATATTATTAGTTTACCCGATGTTTTGAATTTATTTTGTATATAAATTGTTATGTATATATATTTACGACGGTTTTCGTAAATACTACTCGATAATTATTTATTCACTCAATTCTTGCGAGAAATGTATTTTTATAATTTTTATGACTTCGATAGATTTTATTTTGTTCCGTTAAAATCTATTTCTAGCTAACGCTACACTAAATACCTATTTATACCTACAAACTACACACTATAATTAACAAATAATACACTTAATTATCAAAACTACCCAACCCTCCCCATTTTAACCCCTATGGCCGGCCACCCCTTTGTCACATGGTAAAAAAATATCTTTTGCTACTAGACTTAACACATACACATTTGTAGATAAGATATTTTACTTATACAATTATTATCCTAAAACTAGAAACACATACTTACACTTATCTAAGGTGAAAAAAAAAAGAAAGAAACCTCTCCAAACTCTTCACCATTTTCGGCCGAGACCAAAACAAGGAAGAAATCATAAGATTTTTCAAGAACAAGTAATTTTATAAACTCTAGATTACTTCTTTTAAGGTTTTGCAATAAAAACCTTGGAGTAATTAGGTAACCTAGATACTTAAACCTCTTCATATAACTAGTAAGCATTTCATGATCTTTATTACTTTTTCATATTCATACTTAAGCTATTTTTATCATCCTAGTACAAATCATGCAAGTATTATGTGATTCATACCACTTATAATTGTTTTTATTACATATTATAAGTTATAATCATCTTATAATTAATCCTTTGAAATATATCATTGTTGATGATGTTTAGGAACCCATGACACCCTAAGAAGGTGTATGGTAGGTTTAGAATAGATTTGGTGATGATTTGAAGTGATTGAAACAAGTATTACGCAAGAAAAATCATTTTCGACTACATTAAATAGTGGTCTGATCGTTTTTGTAAAATCTGGAAAAATCAGCAGGTCATGAAATATTTTGGGCTAAATATTCAGAAAATATACTTTAAAACGAAACCGTGGTCGCTTGAACGGGTTAAAACGGATTTATAACGAAGGAGATACGCTATTTTCAAGTTTAGCGGCAAAAACTATATTTTCAGAAAAATGCAAGCTGTCAAGAGTTGTTTAAAGGGCTAAAATGAGTTTTAAGCGTTATCTAAACTAGACGAGTACCCGCGCCTAGCTGCAGCGGTGTCTAGTTTCGACAATGTTTAGCGGTGAATAATTTTCTTTACAAATTGTATTTGCAAATTCACCATCTATGTAGAATGGAGGAAAGCTGTAATTGTATTTACAAAAATCTATTTCACTTGATAATGCAAAACCAATCGGACATCAAGTTTTTTCAAGAGTGCATGACCTTTGTTCGAGACCTACAAACAAATGCACAACTGTAAATAGCAACCTAAAATTTGCAGCAAAGAATAACCAAAACGATACTCAAAAGTGACCCAATATTAAAGCAAAAAATGACCCAATTCAGCAGCTAAAATAACTATAAATAGCAGCCTAAAATTGACATGAAACTACCAAAAAGACACAAACTGTAGGCTGACTAAACTACACAGATTAGCAGCCAAAAGTGACTCGAGCCACAAAAAAGAACAAAAAACATGTAATAACAGGGAATGATTGTCAAAGGAGTTGAAGGTGACTCAAAAAATACTTAAATACCTACTAACATAGCTTGTAGCATGTGGAAAACTCGATGCTAACCAAAAATGAATTCATGCTCATGATCTCTCTAATAAATTAATCTGGAACAATAAAGGAGAAGCTCATTAGCGAATAAAATATATGAGTTACCACCACCTCATATGAAATAATGAGGCATTGGAACAGTCATATCAAGATGTAGCCAAAATAATACTACTTGTTAAGAACATAACAACAACCACAGAAATTACAGATAAAACTTAGATTAACCATGAAAAACTATCAATTCGATTACAAAAACAGAAAAAAAAATATGATTCTCTATAATGTATACACTGCTTCAAGAGCTATAGTTACCTTTTACTAAAATTCCTAACAATAGACTTGACTCAAGATAACAAACAAAGTTGATTCATATTTTTGGATTCTTATGCAAGAAACATCATATTTGTTTTTCTTGATGCAATTTCGGAAACCACATGACCAATACCAATCTACTTATAGAAATTTACATACCCAAGTTGAGAGCCTAATGTCATTTGCTTGAGAAATCATGTCCTTTTGGGAATATCTCTCATCCCTAAAATGCTTGACTCTCTGCCACGACAAATTGCCAAATCTAAAAGCCATATCAAGGTATTGCCAATCAACTAAAACCTTAAAGAAAAAAAAAGATGTATAAAATTACTCAACAAAAATTACCTCAATATTTAGTGGTGGGTTTCGTCGATAGCAACATTCCCGGAGGCGGCGACTTTTTCCAGGGAAAAAGCGGCGGCTACAGCGGCGGTAAGCGACGACACAAACACAAAAACACTAAAATTGTTAATATACATAGATCTATAAAAAAAACATCTACAAATAAAATCTATAGATCTTTAAAAAAAAAAAAAAACTCATTGATGAATTACAAAACTCAAAAGATTACCTCAAAACTTGAAAAACTATTTTGATGGTCGTAGGTCTTAGTGGTTCCTCTCGGTTACCTAAACCTTAATATTTAAAAAACATCTCTAATTAATAACCTCCTTAAAAAAGTTGCAGCCTTAAAATATAAATGTAGCGTATTATATTTATTCACCAACATATGTGCTTATCTCTTACCAAAATCCACATCTGACATCAAATAGAAGAATTTGTTGTTTTATTACAGAAAGAATCACAGAAGAGTAACAAATATTACGAAGTATTATATAAAGTATTTTGGCATTAAATATTTAGGTTCCATTTGCTTTCAATTATTCTAAATAGGCATTATAAACAAATGAAATGTGATAGATAATAGCAAATTTACCTTCCAAATCACTTGATTATGCGACTGATGATTCGCGGAGCTTATTTGAAATCTCGTACCCTGCCTTAGAGCTAGAAGAAACTGTGGGTCCTATTCGAATAATAATACAATACGGGTTAGAAAAAATGCAGTTAAAAACGAAACTGGTGTCTGGATATGTCAAACTGATACTTATCTAAGAAGAAGAAACAAACAGTTAGTCGCCTGCTTAACCTAATTAATAATCTTTATTTAATTTAGTTTCTGAAACCTTGGTCTTACATGTTAGCCTCATGTTTACCTTTTACATAAGCTGCCGTTGGGCTCTGAGTTTTTAAAGTGATAGCTATATAAGAAGAATAAACAAACATTTAGTTGCCTACATAACATTACTAACAATCTTCATTTAATATAGTTTACTGAAACGGTGGTCTTACGTGTTAGCTTCCATGATCCAAACCATGGGTTATCTAGTTTTGGTATGTAAATCTCCAACCAACGGTTATTCAAACCTTGTATCGGCCTCGCATAAGCTTCCACTTCTTGTTACATGAAAACGTAAAATCAGTCTACGAATATTTAAAAGACATTCGGACTTTTGCAGCTATATATGTATTCTGACCGCAATTGAATGTGAAATGTTTTGACCATGTCAGATTGAAAATGGAGTTGTTTTTTTATTTCAAATAAGCGTAGTCATTGAAATATGCTTATTTATCCCATTAATATAAGTAGAACATAACGTGCAACCTTCTGCTTATAATCGAAGGAAAGGTAATATAAGCAGTTTCCAAGTAGGTAGCACGTTGGTTAGTTCACAGTGGTTATATGATATAATAAAAAAAAATCATTTATTTCAGGTTAATAATAAAAGGGGGAAAACCTTAGGTTCCAGGGTTCAACACTGGCATATAAGCAAGCCATCCCATGCGTTGCTGCTGGATTTCAGTGAACCTTGCTGCTGCATTTGATGCGTTGATGGTGTTGTTGTCGATCTACTGAAACCGCGAGGTTCATGATGCCATTGCAGAAGGCGCCTGTAACCTGAAAAAATGGTGTCGTGTTGTCATCTTAAAACTTACGTTATAGTTTGAGAGACATATAACTGCTAAACTAAAGACGCGCTAAAAGTTTAAAATAATTTTTTGTTTGCCATCTCATGTACTCTTTTTTGCTCTGTTAATGTGCTTTGTAGGTAGCCAGCGTTTTAGGCTACACTGACTTTTGAGATTTCCGTAAGCCGATAATCCCATATAATAAGCCAATTCAAAGCACCCATATAACTGATTATATGCAGATAAACCATTACTTTGTAAAACGTACTTTTTTTTTCGCTCTCTCTTCTACAACTCCCCCTGTATGCGTGTCTTCATTTTTTTATAATCTTTTTCATAATAGAAGGTTTATTTAACAACAATGGATACGGTTATCAGACATTTTTTTCAAAATAAAAGGGTAGAGCATCAAAGAAATAGAATACATGGAATACAGTCACTTCCAATAGGAGGCTCAGATCTACATACATATTTATTAGGCATATATCTTTTTCACTTGAATTCATTATATGTAGCAATGGCAACCCACACCCTGAACACACCCTTTGAACACCTTCCGTGAACACACCTATTGAACCAACACATTCAACCCAATAATTTAACTCACTCCTAGATGACGCCCCACATCCCTTGATCACACTCCCTAAACGCACCCACTGAAACGCACACATAAGAATACCAAAATCATAAAAACACAAACACAGTAAAAATCAAAACTTGAATTAAATTAAAAAAACCAAACCCACAAAAATACACAATCAACATTAGGAAAAAAAAAAGAAACAAACAAACAAACTTACTCGATTATGTAACTCCTGCAAACTACCTGCAACCAAAGAACAAAAGAAACAAATTCAGTAGAAGTTGAAAAAAATATTCAAACAATTAACGCATATCAACAATCTCACAAACCCATTAACGAAATCAAAAATAACAAAAAAAAAAAACCAAAAACCCAGCTTATAATTCGTGTTGGCGGGGTGAACTGCGGTGGTACGTTGATTTCTATGGTCTTGGAGTCCAATGGTGGTGGCGACGGGTGGTGGTGTCGTTTGACGGTGGTGTGAGTAGCGGTGGTCGGAATAGGGGGAAGAGATGAGATGTGATAGGGTTTCGTGTGTGTGTGTGTGAGAGACTCTGCAATAATAAGTTTGTAACTTTACCACTTTTCTCTCTCATACGACCATTTTCAATTTTTCCACTTTGACTGTTTTTACATTATATGTAGTATAGATATAGATGAGTCGATTTGTCAAAAATATACTAGTATACTTTAACACGAAACTAAGGATATATAAAACGTAGAAAATGGACTTATAACAACTAAGTTATACACGTTTTAAATATGGATATCGTAACTATTTTTCACAAGTAATAACACTTATACATTTTCTATTAGTCAAAATAGTTGTTGCTAGTGACCGTGTTTGGAGTCGTTTTTCACGTCGATAGAATGCTTTTGAGAAAACGATGTCTTCTAGTAAAAATGAGTTCGCCTATTCTATTTTCCAAAAATTTTAACCGTTTGTCAAGCGAAGTTATAATAAATAATTTACGATCACTCAAAGTTAGTCATTTTCATGAATTGTCCAAGTGTAATATTTTGCGACGAAAAACTATAACTTCATAATAAATCACTAAATGACTATCGTAGGATATCATTTCAACGTAAGTACTTATAAAGTAATTTATAACTTGTCAAGACGTTATAAACTTATATTTTGACGATAAACTTTATTTTCAAAAATGCACAAGTGGTATGGATATCATATGAGTTGCATGCATAACATTACATCATGACTTATATTAGAATCATATCATTCATAATAGGTCGCGGTTAGAGATTTCACCATATTTCAGTATACTCACTTTTGCCATCACATCATTGTACAAAGTGAGTTTTCATAGCCCCGTCTTTCAAGTTTATACTTTATTTCAAACCTACGGGGGAGAATACATTGCACATCATTTTTATTACGATACCAAGTATATCAAATTCATTACATTGCTTAAGTTACCTCATTGCCAATTGAATGTCCCCATATCAGAAATCATGAACCGTTAATTATGAGGTAAGCGAGGGTGAGTGGATAGATCTATCGAGGGTGACTCCTCCATCCGGGTTAGTGGATTCCTACTGGTCAAACGGATGCATTTCATTTAATATCATCATTTGGGTTGTTTGGCAAAACACTCTGTTGGGGCGAACATCATGATCAGTCTAGCTTCGGTGTCATGTGTTTATAGCAATTGTAACATTTTTATGTGACATTATTGTCATACATGGCCTATACTTGTGGTAGTCGTATAAAACATTTTCATAAACCTATGATTTCTCACCAACATTATTGTTGACCGTTTTAGCAATGTATTTTCAGGTAACTAGGCATTTACATCATGGCACGCATAAGGACCCATCATAGAGTTGCGGTGACGACGCGTCTCACTTGTTAATTATGGCACTTTAAAAACATCATTTGGCTTGTAATAAACTTGTTTCCGCAAACGTTATCTACTTTTGGGACCTATCTTTTGTACTCTGAATGTTTTTAATATATCAAACGATGTGCTTTTCAAACGACACTTTAGGTCGTTCAATATAACTGTGATTGTGATGCTATGACAATCATCCCCAGGAATTCCATTTCGCTGCAAAACAAGTAATTTGGGGGTGTGACAGATTGGCATCAGAGCTTCGGTTATAGAGAACTAGGTTGCATCATTGACCCTAGACTATAACTACATCATCATAGCATCTCATCATTTCATCATAAGTGCATATTCACTTTACATGCGGATTCATACGCACTTTATTCGGGTTATTTACTTTCATTTCACATCGGTTGTCACAGAGATGTCTTCAGATACCCATCCCATCACTATTTCATCAGACTCTGACATGGAGGATGTCTCATCAGACTCTAACATGGATGATGTCTTATCAGACTCGGACATGGATGTTGTCTTGACACTCACTACTATGGCCTTATCATCTGTTGGCTCTACACCAAACTTACCACTCATAGTATCCGACACTGAGACTGAACCCTTTGAGGAGGGCGAAGTTGCACCTACACCACCATCATCACTAGTTAGTCCTACTCATAGCCCGATTCATTCACCATCACCACTTCCATCATCATCATCAGCCTCTAATTCACCACTAGGATCACCATTATCATCATCTTCATCTTCATCTTCATCTGGAGCACCACTCACACCATCACATCTTAGGGGTCCTACACCCATATCTGACTTGCCGCTCTAGAAGCGTGCACGATTTGACACATCTATACCACCTACTACTGAGACTGCACCACCTACTAGGTTTGAGATTGGTGAGAGTTCTAGGGCTGCTGCTGCTAGACAGCCTACTATCACCACACTAGGGGCACGACTAGATCATCAGCAGGTACAGATTGACAGGGTTTTAGGACAGTTAGAGGAGATTCCTTTGAGTCGAGTTGAGGCGATGGAGGAAGAGATAGAGGGTTTAGTTCCAGGTAGGGTTTCCATTGATGTTTCTTATCAGGGGTTGGAGACTAGGCAGCTAGTTAACCAGGAGCATATTGTAGAGTTGAGGCAGGAGATGCCAGAGTTGTATGATAGAGCTGAGATGTCACAAGATGAGCTACAACGACAGGATCATGAGTTAGCATTGGCACGTGCGAGTATTGCTACTTGGTAGAGTGGGGATGCTACTACTCAGCGTCAGATTAGTGATTTGACGGATATGGTTGTTAGTTTGACTGCACAGGTTCGAGAGCTTCAGGGTCTATCAAGCGGAGCACCAGGAGATGCCTAGATTAGACTTGTATCATGTTAGCTTTTACTATTACTATCCTAGTCACAAGGTGTGTGACATGGTTTAAAGAACTTGTAGTCTTTTGGTTGTTGTTCAAACAAATGTATCAAGTGTTGACTCTACTATGTAGGAATGGTTGTGCTATCTATGATATCGGTCCATGTAGGCCGAAATTTTCATATATATTATCTACATGTGTTGTGATTATATTTGTGATATTTCGTGGTTGTTCCGTTGTGATTTCATTTATATTATGCATGTTGTGGTTGTGGATATTTATGTATAAAGTTTGTTTTTACTTACGAGTTCTCATCATTGTTTCATCTTATGGTTTTGAAGAGTTATGGCGCCAAAGAAAGCTGCACCGGAAATGACACAAGCTGCTATCCAAAAGTATGTAAGGGATAGTATAGCCGAGGCACTAAGGAGAGAAAGAGCAACAGTGACTACTGCTGCAGAGGTTGCGGCTACTGCCGAAGCTGCTAGACTTGCTAATGCTGCTGAGGCTGCGGCTACCGCTGAAGCTGCCAGGCTTGCTAATGCTGTCGAGGCTGCGAAAACTGCCAAAGCTGCTAGACTTGCGGTTGCTGCTGAAGCTGCCAGACTTGCTACTGCTGCAGGGACTGCAGGAGGGTCTGGAGTTCGGAATTGTTCGTACAAGGATTTTAAGAGCGGTGATCCCACAAAGTTCAAAGGCACAGAAAGAGCCACCGCTATGATCCGTTGGTTTGAGAAAATGGAATCTGTATTTCTTCTATGCAATTGCCCTGAGGACAGCAAGGTTAAGTTCGCTACTAGTACACTCTTAGATGGGGCAATGTCATGGTGGAACTCTTATGCACAGCCTATGGGAATGGAAAATGCTTACAAGCTCACATGGGAGCAATTCAAAAGGTTGTTGACTATGAAGTATTGTCCGCGTACTGAGGTGAAGAAATTGGAAACGGAGTTTTATGAGTTAGTGACCATTGGTTATGATATCGAGACCTACATCAGAAGGTTTCAATAATTGGCTACTTTATGTCCATCTATGGTTTCGGACAATGAAAATCTACTGGAAGGGTTCATCGGAGGACTTCCACAGATTATTCAAGGTGATGTAATTTCTTTTGATCCACAAACAATTGAAGAATCTATCCGAGTATCTCAGAAACTCATGGCTCAAGTTGTGAAACGAGAAAACAAAACCAACATCAACCGTAACAACAATACCAACAACCGCACCAACTACAACAATAACCGAAACAACTACACCAACTACAACAATAACAACAACAAGAGAAAGTGGGACAACAACCGAGGTGGCAATGTTACCCAACAACCACCGAAGAGACATGAAGTTGCTAAGACCTATGCTGCAGGCCCAAAGGAAAGGTAAGGTTACACGGGTACTTTACCTAAGTGTGAAAGGTGTCTAAGTCATCATAATCCCGGTCGTTGCCCTAATCCATGCGGGAATTGTAAGAAAGTGGGTCATCAAACCAAAGAATGCAAGCTTCCAGCTGTGATGGAAAATCAGAAACCGCTAGTGACATGTTTTGGTTGTGGAGAGGGGACACTACAAGGTGGATTGTCCAAAAGGGAAGAATCAAGGGAATAGGAACCAAGGTGGAATGGCACAAGGGAGAGCTTATGTTATGGGAGGAGGAGAAGCCAAGGAGGACCCGATGTTATCACGGGTAATGCGTTCCTTATCAATAATCGTTATGCATTAGTTTTATTTGATTCGGTAGCTGATAAAAGTTTTGTGTCCATTATATTTGCACCTTTACTCAACATCAAACCAGCCACACTAGACACTCCTTATAACATTGAATTAGCTAACGGTAACTTAGTTAGTTCCAACACCATTGTCCGTGGTTGCACTCTCAATTTCCTAAATCATCCATTCAATATAGACCTTATGCCCGTAGAACTTGGTAGTTTCGACGTCATCATTGGCATGGATTGGTTGTCCAAACATCGTGCAAGAATCATTTGTGATGAAAAAGTTGTTCATCTTCCTTAGAACGGCGAAACTTTGATCATTCGTGGGGAACGAAGTGGAACTAGACGTAGTATTATATCATGCATCAAAACCGAGAAGTACATAAAGAAGGGTTGTTATGCTTTCTTAGCACATATAACAGAAAAGAAGTCGGAAGAGAGGCGACTCGAGGATGTACCGGTTATTCGGGAATTTCCTGAAGTCTTTCCCGAAGACTTACCAGGACTTCTACCGGCACATCAAGTAGAATTTCAGATTGACTTAGTGCCAGGAGTTGCACCAATTGCACGAGCACCTTACCGACTAGCACCATCAGAGATGCAAGAGTTGTCTAACTAGTTGCAAGAACTTTTAGACAAAGAATTCATTAGACCGAGTTCCTCACCTTGGGGAGCACCGGTCTTGTTTGTGAAGAAGAAAGATGGATCCTTCAGAATGTGTATAGATTATAGAGAGCTGAACAAGTTAACGGTGAAGAACCGTTATCCACTTCCAAGGATCGACGATTTGTTTGATCAGTTGCAAGGCTCTAGTCTTTACGCAAAGATCGACTTGAGGTCAGGTTACCATCAACTTAGAGTTCGGGAGGAGGATATCCCGAAAACAGCATTTAGAACTCTCTATGGTCATTATGAGTTTCAAGTAATGCCGTTCGGATTAACCAACGCACCTGCGGTATTCATGGATCTCATGAATAGGGTGTGCAAACCGTATTTGGATAAGTTTGTGATAGTATTTATTGACGACATATTGATTTACTCGAAGAACGAAGAAGAGCACGAAGGTCACCTAAGAACGATTTTAGGACTACTCAAGAAGGAGAAATTGTATGCCAAATTTTCGAAGTGTGATTTTTGGAACCGAAAAGTGCAATTTCTTGGTCATCTCATTGATAGTCAAGGATTACAAGTTGACCCTACAAAGATCGAGGCCGTAAGAGATTGGGCTACCCCAACAAATCCTACGGAGATCCGACAATTTTTAGGACTTGCCGGATATTACAGAAGATTCATTGAAGGTTTTTCAAAGATAGCTAAAGCTTTGACCAAGTTGACACAGAAAAACCAGAAGTACGAATGGGGAAAGAAACAAGAAGATGCTTTTCAGTTATTGAAGCAAAAGCTTTGCAGTGCGCCAATTTTAGCACTACCCGAAGGGATCGAAAACTTCGTTGTATACTGTGATGCTTCACACAAAGGGCTTGGAGCTGTGTTAATGCAGAACGAGAAGGTGATAGCTTATGCTTCTCGACAACTTAAAGTTCATGAGAAGAATTACACCACTCATGATCTTGAGTTGGGAGCCGTAGTTTTTGCACTCAAGATTTGGAGGCACTACCTTTATGGTAATAAGTGTACGGTGTTTATGGACCACAAGAGTTTGCAATATATACTTGATCAGAAGGAACTTAACATGAGACAACGTCGTTGGTTGGAATTACTTAGCGATTACGATTGTGAAATCAAGTATCACCCGGGGAAAGCCAATGTCGTGGCAGATGCCCTTAGCCAGAAAGAAAGACACAAACCTTTGAGAGTCAGATCGTTAGGAATGACGATTAGTTCACCTCTACCATAAAAAATACTCGAGGCTCAGATTGAGGCACTCAAGGAGGAAAATCGATCAAATGAACAACTCTATGGAATGCCCGAGAATGCAAATGGTTTTGTGAAGAGATCAGATGGAGTATTATGCTTCAAGGATAGAATTTGGGTACCACTTTGTGGCGGAATACGAGAGTTGATTATGCATGAGTCGCACAAGTCAAAGTATTCTATTCACCTAGGTTCCGATAAGATGTACCAGGATCTCAAGAAACTTTATTGGTGGTCGAACATGAAAGCAGAAATTGCCACGTATGTTAGCAAATGCCTTACTTGCTCTAAGGTAAAAGCTGAATACCAGAAACCTTCAGGATTACTTCAACAACCAGAAATTCCTCAATGGAAATGGGAACGCATTATAATGGATTTCGTCACTAAACTTCCTAAGACATCGGGAGGTTACGACGCAATTTGGGTAATCGTTGATCGACTTACCAAATCAGCTCATTTTATTCCAATTAGAGAGACTTATTCCATGGAACAACTTACTAGACTTTATGTCAAAGAAATAGTCTCAAGGCACGGGGCACCAATTTCCATCATCTCCGACATAGATAGTCAATTCTTTTACTTCAAATTTCTGGAAATCATTACAAGATGCATTTGGAACCAAGTTAGAGATGAGTACTGCCTATCATCCTCAGACCGATGATCAGAGCGAAAGGACGATTCAAACATTAGAAGATATGCTCAGAGCATGTGTGATTGATTTTGGAAATGGTTGGGCTAACCATTTGCCATTGATCGAATTCTCTTACAACAATAGTTATCACACCAGTATAAAAGCCGCACCATTCGAGGCACTCTATGGTCAAAAGTGTCGATCACCTGTTTGTTGGGCCGAGGTTGGAGATGCACAACTCACTGGTCCAGAAATGGTTCGTGATATAACAGAAAAGATAGTTCAAATCCGAGATAGACTCCGAACTGCCAGAAGTTGACAGAAAAGTTACGCTGACGTTCGACGCAAACCACTAGAATTTCAAGTTGGCGACAAGGTTATGTTGAAAGTATCGCCTTGGAAAGGCGTGATAAGATTCGGAAAACGGGGGAAGTTGAACCCGATGTACATTGGGCCATTTAAAATCTTGAGCAGAGTTGGACCTGTAGCATATCGACTCGAGCTTCCATCAGAACTCAGCCAAGTACATAACAAATTTCATGTTTCAAACCTCAAGAGATGTCTTTCGGATGAATCACTCGTAATTCCATTAGAAGAAATCCAACTCGACGATAAGCTCAATTTCGTCGAGGAACCAACAGAAATCATGGGCCGAGAGGTCAAACAATTGAAGCAAAGTCGAATTCCTATCGTGAAAGTTCGCTGGAATTCTCGAAGAGGTCCTGAGTTTACTTGGGAACGGGAAGACCAGATGCGTCTCAAATATCCTCACCTTTTCACCGATAACACCGTAGGAACCAACATGGATTGAATTCAGGGACTGAATTCCTTTTTGGGTGGGCGAATGTGACAACTCGTAATTTAATTTTAGGTCATTTCTCAAATTTACTATTCATCTAGGGAATTTACTATTCATCGGTTACTATTCATCATTTTACTATTCATCGTTTTTGAAGTCGATAAGATATTTTGAGAGGTTATTTAAAAATTTTACTATTCACGAAACACTATTCATTCCCGGAGAAAAATCACTATTCATGATTCACTATTCATCATTTTTCGTAAACTAGGTTTACGAGTATCAAATTCGCGTAACCGTAATGGTTTAGCTGCGTATTCATGAAAAATCATTGAGGACATTTCATATAGACTAGATTTAGTCTACATATCATTAGTAACATCATCATCATATTAATTCATGCATGGGTTTGCATTTTTCATTTACGTTTATTTTCCTATTAAATAAACGCTATGGCATAATCATTTATTTTGAAAAATTGATCCGACACTTCCAAAAATTATCCTAATATATTTTATACTCATTTTAAGACTATAAAATTATATTATTAGTTTACCCGATGTTTTGAATTTATTTTGTATATAAATTGTTATGTATATATATTTACGACGGTTTTCGTAAATACTACTCGATAATTATTTATTCACTCAATTCTTGCGAGAAATGTATTTTTATAATTTTTATGACTTCGATATATTTTATTTTTTCCCGTTAAAATCTATTTTTAGCTAACGCTACACTAAATACCTATTTATACCTACAAACTACACACTATACTTAACAAATAATGCACTTAATTATCAAAACTACCCAACCCTCCCCATTTTAACCCCTATGGCCGGCCACCCCTTTGTCACATGGTAAAAAAATATCTTTTGCTACTAGACTTAACACATACACATTTGTAGATAAGATATTTTACTTATACAATTATTATCCTAAAACTAGAAACACATACTTACACTTATCTAAGGTGAAAAAAAAAAGAAACCTCTCCAAACTCTTCACCATTTTCGGCCAAGACCAAAACAAGGAAGAAATCACAAGATTTTTCAAGAACAAGTAATTTTATAAACTCTAGATTACTTCTTTTAAGGTTTTGCAATAAAAACCTAGGAGTAATTAGGTAACCTAGATACTTAAACCTCTTCATATAACTAGTAAGCATTTTATGATCTTTATTACTCTTTCATATTCATACTTAAGCTATTTTTATCATCCTAGTACAAATCATGCAAGTATTATGTGATTCATACCACTTATAATTGTTTTTATTACATATTATAAGTTATAATCATCCTATAATTAATCCTTTGAAATATATTATTGTTGATGATGTTTAGGAACCCATGACACCCTAAGAAGGTGTATGGTAGGTTTAGAATAGATTTGGTGATGATTTGAAGTGATTGAAACAAGTATTACGCAAGAAAAATCATTTTCGACAACATTAAATAGTGGTCTGATCGTTTTTGTAAAATATGGAAAAATCAGCAGGTCATGAAGTATTTTGGGCTATATATTCAGAAAATATACTTTAAAACAAAACCGTGGTCACTTGAACGGGTTAAAACGGATTTATAACGAAGGAGATACGCTATTTTCAAGTTTAGCGGCAAAAACTATATTTTCAGAAAAATGCAAGCTGTCAAGAGTTGTTTAAAGGGCTAAAATGAGTTTTAAGCGTTATCTAAATGAGTTGATTTGTCAAAAATATACTAGTATACTTTAACACGAAACTAAGGATATATAAAACGTAGAAAATGGACTTATAACAACTAAGTTATACACGTTTTAAATATGGATATCGTAACTATTTTTCACAAGTAATAACCCTTATACATTTTCTATTAGTCAAAATGGTTGTCGCTAGTGACCGTGTTTGGAGTCGTTTTTCACATCGATAGAATGCTTTTTTAGAAAACGATGTCTTCTAGTGAAAATGAGTTCGCCTATTCTATTTTCCAAAATGTTTAACCGTTTGTCAAGCGAAGTTATAATGAATAATTTACGATCACTCAAAGTTAGTCATTTTCATGAATTGTCCAAGTGTAATATTTTGCGACGAAAAACTATAACTTCATAATAAATCACTAAATGACTATCGTAGGTGTTGGATATTGGATTTCACAAACACATCAAACCATTAACACAAGTGGGCGTATAAGTGGAATTCTAGAGAGAGAAAGTTAGAGGTTTAGGGAACTTAGTGAGAGAAAGTGAAAGATATTATTATGAGCTCCAACTCTCTACCTTGGGAGGTAGAGAGTATTTATAGTCTTACATAAATCGCCACACAACGGGTGGATCGGCATACAGTGGGTAAAGACCCGTCCGTCCTCCACGGTGTTACTTAACTAAATACTACTTAACCTAAATATAACTACGACTACGTGCATTCTAACGATTACATATACTTGAGGTGACCGACTCTTTAATACCGGAATTTCTAATTCCTAACAATCTCCCCTAAGGGAGGTCACCTCAAACATATACTAAAATGACATTGAATACAATCGGATATTACATTAACAATTGATCTTGCATTCTTGATGTAGTACTTTGCTCCGAAGCTCGTAGTCATTGATTCCACTCATTGCATGTTTGGTTAATCCAAGTGGAGGTCTTTTACTGATCCACGTGATAATAATGTTGAGCCACCTTTTGAGATCATCAGCTAATAGAAAATCTCTGATACATCCATTGTGGTGTTGGTATTATGTGATGTTGTGACATTCGGACCGACATGCTCACATTCGGGATCATGATATCTTCTCATCAGAGTAGCGGAAGCATTCGTTGATTCATGATATTGGCGGCAGTAGCGAAGCATGGAGTGATAATATCAGAGTCATTGATGCACTAATCATGATTTCTTTTGAGATGAATGTGTTAGGTGAGCATGCGGCTATGGATTGACCGCTTCATTACGATCACTGCAAGCGTCGGGTGTACCGCATAAGACAGTTAGCAATAAAGCGCGAAAGTGTCTTTGATCACTTTCGATGAATTGAGGTACACGGCCCACGGTTCCCGTTGATCGGTACGCCTTTTGTGATCGTATAATTCGAAGAATTTCCTTGAGGGTTTCGCAATGCTCTAGTCGTTCTCAAACCGAACGTCTCAAAGAAGACAACGGAGTGAGTGAACCAAATAATTACGTCCAGCGATTGATGAAAAGATAATTGAAAAACAATCGTGTATTGCTCAATAGAAATTGTTTTTGCAATATAACGAAGGTTTTAATGAAAATCAATTATCAATCATAAAACACCTTTTGATTTGAAAAATTAGTACACGGTCGACGTGCTAATGAAAAGAGTTTTAAAGCACAAAGACCGGTTTTCAAAGGTATCCGTCAATCCATAACTTTGAACCGGGATTGATTCAAGAGATTGAATCGCCCCATTGTTTCTGTTCAGTTGTCACATGGTTGATCTATATAATAGATCTCACATGCCACCTACCAGGAGCTTGTTAGATGTTGGCTCGAGAAGGCTTTCCATCTTCACAGTGAATATGTAAACACATCACTCGGATGTTACGCAATACCACAAGGATAATGCGTAGGACTCAAGATATAATCTCTCTTCCACATTGTGTGAAACAGAGAGTCTTCATTGAAAGTGTCCTAATGAGATTTATTGATGATCTCGTGGCTCTAGACTCAATTTGTGCATATTTGGATCCTATATCGGAGACTAGAGAGAGGGTCTCCTCCTTCAATATCAACAATCTCTAAGAGAAAGTCGATAGATAATGTCGGTTCCCGTGAGAATGAAACAAGTCCTTTTAAGAGGAACTTGAGTGGTTTGGGAAGTTGAAGTGCGGTCGTCCTGGGTCCATGACGTCTTGTTTTCAATACCGATGTTACCATCAGTAGTATATGAATTGAACCCGGTTTCTGCCCTAAGGTTGAATAAATGGAGGGCTATTTGTTTTCACCCTTTTCTCATTCAATTCTTTTTAATTCTTCAACCCCTTGAGTGCTTACCGAGACTTCATAGCTAGAACCTTGTTGGGTTTATTCCAATACTAGCTCAGTCTTAGTCCGCACTCTTCCCATATCTCATTTTTCTCCTTTTATCATCATACCTAAGAACTCTACACTAACTAGTGGATAGTCCCTGGTAGATCCCTCCGGTTCTGGCGGATCATGGGAACACATACCTAACCTTATCGTCCTTATATCACCATACATAATGTAAAGTTGGTCGGTCTTTTTGGTATTGTTCATCTGCCATAGGAACCAATTGAAAACCATTTGAAAATCAATCCGTATACTTATGATATTTTATCAAAGCATTTTGTACCTGAATTGTTTTTGATATTTTTAGAAGAAGAACTCCCCTCAACATGTGAATCAAGTATTTGAAATAGTTTTCCACACGGAGGCAAGAGAAAGAATTAACTTCTTTGATTACCATTTTCTAAAAAATATCAACATCACTTCCCTAATCGAATCAAGTAGATAAAGCATTTTGGGGAAGGATGAGGTTTTCATGATTTTGCTCCCCTCAATATGTGCCTCGAGATTTGAAAAGAGTTTTGCACATACTAGAGGGAACATGCACATTGAGATAAGTGATCACGTTTCAAATCATTGTGGTTTAAGATAGATGCTCCCCTCAACATGTGCATGGAAAATTTGAAATCGTTTGTCACATGTGGGAGGCAAACATGCTAATCAATTATAAAACCATTTATCGAATTATCGGTTTAAATCCAATTTAAATCACAAATTTCCCCCGATCACAATTATCAAATCATTTGAGATTTGTGATCTCTTATAGATTTAAATTGATTTTGAAAGCTTTTAAGGAGAATTGTGACTTGATTATGAAAGCGTTTTAAGCGATAAGGATCGATGTTGAGATTTTAAACTCCATTGATTAAACATGCATGATTATCTTTTGAAAACAATTGAATGCCAAATAACTTTTAATTTAATTGAAATCATTCTCCCCTCAATCAATGACATAGGTTGTTGATTGAGAGATTGATATTTTGACAAATAAGTCCGGATGATTATCAAAAATAGAGACCGAGTTATTTTTCAAAGCATTTAGTTTTCAGCAGATAAATGTTTATAGAATCGGAGCATGGAATTTGAAAACATGATAAAGTATGGCTCTGTTCTTTCTTTGAAAAGCGGTTATTGCAAAAATGACAATAAACCATTTTTTCTCCTTCTCCCAAAAATAATTTTTTGATTTTTGATTTTTTTTTTTTTTTTTTTTTTTTTGGATTTGTACAACATCTAAAGTCCCGTTTCATTTTTTTAATGACAGCACAAAGACCGTAGATATTATCGAACCGAGAAAACGCATGACAAAATGACAATATTTTTGAAGATTTTTCGAATTTTTTAGATTTTTATGGATTTTGAAATTTTTATAATTTTCTATTTGATTTTTTGAGAGTTTTATAGTTTTGTATTTTGTTTTTTGAATAAGTATTTACAAGAGATAGATGAAGATAGACCTTTACTCCTCGTCTTCCTCCTGAAGGCGTTTGAGTGTTTCTGGTTGAAGGCTTTTCAAGCCAAGTCGTGGAAGAATAAACTCAAAACGCTCTCTTGGAAGAGCTTTGGTGAAGATGTCGCTAACCGATATTGAGACCTCACAAAATATAGTTCCACCACACCATTTTCTACTTGTTCCCTGATGAAATGATGTCGAATGTCGATATGCTTTGCTCTTGAGTGTTGAACGTTGTTGCATGAGAGAGCAATAGCACTTTATTATCACAGTACAGAGGGATTTTGTTGAATTCAAAGCCATAGTCGGATAATTGAGATCTCATCCATAAGATTTGAGCACAACAAGATGACATGGCTATGTATTCAACCTCTGTAGAGGAAATAGAAGTACTCATTTGCTTCTTTGAAGACCACCTCACAAGCTTATCACCCAAAAGCGAGCACCTCCGGATGTACTTCGACGAGTATCTTGACAACCTGCATGATCGGCATCTGCATAGGCCGTTAGTGACATACCGGTGTCCTTCGGTACCAAAGTCCCATATTGATGGTTCCTTGGAGATACCGAAAGACCCGTTTAACTGCTTCAAGGTGCTTTTAGTAGGCTTAGCACGGTATCTAGCACACATGCAAACAGCGAACAAGATGTCGGTCTACTAGCGTGAGGTACATCGGGGATCCAATCATACTACGATATTTCGTTTGGTCAATCATGATCCCTGAGTGGTCCTCATCTAGTTTGGTTCGATCAATCATGGGGGTGTCAACAGGTTCACTTGAATCAAATCCAAATTTCTTTAAAATCTCTGTTGCATATTTAGATTGATTTATGAAAATGCCTCCGGGACTTTGAAAAATTTGTAATCCCAAGAAAAATGACATTTGTCCCATCATTGACATTTGAAACTTTGAACTCATTTCATTTGAAAAGCGATCACATTCCATTGGGTCTGTCGAGGCAAAAATAATATCATCAACATAAATTTGAACATGAGTTAAATGTTTGCACGACTTCTGGTGAACAATGTAGTATCAACTGCTCCTTTGCTAAATCCGGTAGATAGAAGAAACTTTGACAGTGTATCATACCATGCCCTTGGAGCTTGCTTTAAACCGTAAAGAGCCTTCTTCAAACGATAAGCGTGAGTAGGATGCTCTGGATTCACAAATCCTTCAGGTTGGCGGACGTAGACGACTTCTTTAAGATCTCCGTTCAGAAATGCCGTTTTCACATCCATCAGATAGACTACCATGTTCTTACTAGCAGGCATTAGCCGAAAAGATTCGATTGCCTCGATTCGAGCCACAGGAGCAAAAGATTCTTCAAAGTCTATACCCTCCTCTTGACGGTATCCTTTAGCAACTAATCGAGCCTTGTTCTTCAACACATCACCATGCTCATCAAGTTTCACTTTGAAGATCCATTTAAGAGCAATAATCATAGCACAATCTGGAGCAGGTACTAACTCCCATACATCAAGTCGATCAAACTCATGAATTTCATCTTGCATGGCATTGAACCACCTATCTTCATTCATGGCGGTTTTAACATCTTTTGGTTCGATCTTAGATAGTACGGAGTTGAAGAAGCACCATAAGGCATCGGTTGCAAGTTGTTTCGGTTGATACTGGGGCGAGAGGGATTTCTAATGATGTTGTCTAATGGATGATCGTGAGTCCATTTTCTGAGGTGTTCATGTGGTAGTTGTTGAGGGACCGAGGTAGCCGAGTCGATGTCTCCGAAGAAGATGGTTCGATGATGATTCAGAGCAAATATGTTTTCAAATGGAGCATCTTCAGGTGTAGCAAACGGATTAACTTCATCATTGATGCCAGAAAACATTTCCATGATGTACATTTGAAGAATGATGATTTGTTGATGAGGCTGAAGGATCGGCGCAGTGCTTCTTGACTTAAAGATATTGAGAATGAAGGATTGACTTCATTCACAGGAATATGAGCATCCTCTGTTGTAGGGATCAACACCTCATTAGTAATTGAATCATATAGTTCATCAAACATAGGATCAAACAATTTCTTTAAATCATCTTCAGATGGAGGTACATATGGAGTTTCTTGAGAAGAGTTTGGAACAAGGGATGAACCAATGGGACTGTTTTGAAGTGCGGGTCCCGGAGTGTCCAGAGCCATTTGACCGTCGACTCATCAAGCGTAGCGTGAATGGTTTCCATGATATTTCGGGTTCTTTTGTTATAGATTCGGTATCCCTTTTTGTTTGGTGCATATCCTACAAATACTCCAATGTCACTTTAGCCCTAAGTTTCCCTAAGTCTTGACCCTCATTAGTTGGATAACACAATGCACCAAACACACGAAGGAAAGAGAGATTAGGTTTTCTATTGTGGACAAGTTCATATGGTGTCTTTCCATGAACAAATGTGAATCAGGGGAGCGATTTTGTGTGTAGCATGCAGTGGCAATAGCTTCAGCCCAGAGAAACATTGGAACTTTTGAGTAAATCAAGCATTGTTCGCGGCTTCTACAAGAATTCGATTTCGTCTTTCAACTACACCGTTCTGTTGAGGAGTTCGTGGAACACTTCTTTGATGGTGATTCCAATGCTTTCATAGAATTCACTAAGTTGTTTGTTAACAAACTCGGTTCCATTGTCTGTCCGGATAATTCTGACGGTTTTGTTAAGTCGAACTCATTTGTTTGATGAGTTTGATGATGATATCAGGAGTTTCATCCTTTGTCCTTAAGAACTTGACCCAGTTGAATCTAGAGTAATCATCAACTATAACTAACACATATTTCTTCCCAAAGATATTCTGCACTCTCATTGGTCCACATAAATCCATATGAATTGTATGAAGAACTTCGTGACGAGTTAGTAGGTTTGGGTTTATGGGCATACTTCTTGCTTTTTCCCAATTGACATCCTGAACAAAGATGATCCTTTTCATACTTTAGTCGAGGTAAACCTACAACTAAGTCCTTTCGGGAGAGATCATTGATGGTGCCAAAGTTCAAGTGATTGAGACGTCGATGCCATAACCATGACTTTGTTTTAGAAGCATTTGACAACAAGCAAATTGGAGAAGACTTCATCATATCTTCTATAGAGATGGTGTAAAGATTTGAACCACGAGTTCCTTTTAAAAGTTCCTTACCATTAAGATTCTCTAACAAACAAGGTATGTTTTAGAAGGCTACTTCTAGATCAGAATCACAGAAATTGACCAACAGAGAAACGATTATGACCAAGACCTTAAACATAGTATACTCTAGAGATAACACTATCACCAACAACATAATCACCATAACCCATAATTGCACCAAAATGATCATTACCGAATCTAACAGTCCCGATGAATTTGCTCACGAAGTTCATGAGCGGCGACCGGTCTCCAGTCATATGCTTGGAGCGGCTGAGTCCGGTACCACGAACGATTTGAATGATCTGCAGTTGAACACAGACAAGAATGGATAAGCGGATAATTGGGATCCCCATGCAAGAATGGGTTCCACTTGGTTAGTAACGAATGGTGGAACACCCACATCGAAATAGAAACATCCATATCAGAAGTAGAAGCAATGGAATCATTGGGAATAGATGCAATGCTGGTGTTCGTATTTGACCTATTCAAAGTATGTTCACTTCTTAAGGGAATAGTTCTACCAAGTAGGCATCCATTTTCTAGTGGGCATAATCTTAGCAGTTTGAGAACAAAGCTGATTATTCTTATGGCCAAAAGGTATCCAATAATAACCTATCTTTATAAAAGTTCTTCTTGTGGGTTTCCACTGTTTTCTAACAATCTTTCGTTTTGCCTTTTTGCCTTATTTGCACGATTATTAGCATTAACAATTTTAAGCGGGCATTTGACACATTAGACAAAGCATTACACCACATTCATGATTAGCAACAGAATTCAAGCAGACATCATTACAAGGTTTGCAAATAGTATCGAATTGAATTAATTACGATGCGCCTAAGGCTAATACTTGAATCAACACGATTCGTTTTATTCAACTCAAGCTTAAAGTTCCTAGATTGGTCTTCTACTCTCTTCCAATGCACATTCTTAGCTTGCAAGGTCCTATCATTCCTTGTATTGTCTTGAGACTTTGACCTGCTCGCTTTAAAGTCACGATTACTCTGTAGAGGAATGGGAACATTAGTTGGTTGATCTAATTTTTGCATTCCTGAACTTGATGTGCAAGGATCGGAAGTACTAGAAGGCACATTAGTGTATACTTTAAGACTGTGATTTGAGCTTTTGCGAGCACACTAAAGTTCACTTTCTTAGCACTAACATATCCGGAATCTGAACTACTTGAAGGCACATTAGTGTTTCCTTTCTTAAGACTGGGCATAGAACGGATTTCTGCTTGGCACTAGGCATAGAACAAGGCATCACAGCTTTGCCTTTTGCACCTAAGGTTAAGGATTTGGGACATGTTGGCAATTACACATTCTAGCAACTCTTGAGATCGTTTGGCTGGAGGCAAGCAAACCTAATTTCACTATCAAGAGGTTTGTTAATGAAATCCTCTTCGACAATCTCACGGAGACATTCTAGACTATCCTTAAGGTGAGCACATTATTCATGAAAAGCATGTTCATTATTCCTAAGATGAGGAGGAATATATTTAACTGTCACAGTGTATTTGCAGTCTAAGGGTGACTTTGAGACAACATTCTTATTGAAAACAAGTGGCGTTTCCCATTTCCACGACTTCTCAGATTCTCAATTTCCTTTTGTAAAGACGTTATTTTTCGTTGTTTTGGTCACGGGTGACTTTTATTGAATCATATAACTCTTTAAAATGTCGTTTAACTTTTCATTTTCTTCTAGAAAACTCTCGTTTTCCTTTTGTAAGGCATCAACTAAGTTTTGAAGATGAAAAGTTTGAGAATTCGGAGAATCTAAAGGAGGAGGCATTTGGGAGCCTGTCATATTGTTCGTTTGACCCTTTAATTGAGAGATTTGGGCTTTCAACTTTCGGATCGTGTTGCACTGAGCTTGAATCTGTTCATCACGTTTGTTAATTTGAAAAGCGCATCAAACTCGGAGCATCTGAGGATGTATTGATATTTGAAGTTTTAACATTTTCTTTAAGATGTTGATATTTTAGTTGTAAATTAAAATGCTCAACTTCTAGTTTAGAAAAATGTTTAACCAAATTGTCGTGATCATCCAGTTCAATTTTCTCGTTTAGTTTAGAATTAGTTTTTCAAGCTCAATGACACGATCATGGGAGACTTTCAGGCCACAGATAGTTCATGAAATTTGGAAGCATTAATAGAGCAATTTGAAGCAATGAAAAAGATATCTTGAGCAACACATTCAGTAATAAGAGTCTCATTTAATGTATGCAAGTTCTTCCTCTCAATCTCATTATATTTTAGTGCACGCTCATAATCACTAACTTCAACTACCATTGCATCAAATTCCTTTTCCATTCCCTTGATATCAGTTTCTATCCCCTTTTAAGACTCTCAAAGTGATCTTTTAGAAGTTTAAAGAAAGGCATGACCTCAGTTAAATAACATTCTTTCATTTGCTCAAAACCCCTTTCTCCTTCCGTTATACCGTGGGTGTGATCCTTTTCTTGCAAGTTTTCTCAAAATCAACAAATAGTTGAAATATAACATATTGGCTAATTAAGGTCTTGCTTTTAGTGGCAATTTTTCTAGGAACAAGATGCATTGGTGTATTAGGAGGATACACAGTCGCTCTAGGCATTTTCCATAGGGGAGGGTTTGTTTCAACAATATTTTCACTTTACGCTTATCTAAATCCTTTTTCCGAAAAACTTGTTCGGGAGTCAACAATGTCCGAGGCTTAAACATGTTCAAGGAAATCCAGTTTTCCTTTTTGTAGTCATGGGGAGTGATAATTATTTTTTCTCTTTGCATTTAGGATCATCTAATTTTTTGTTCATCCTTTCCCTAGTGACTTCATCGGATTTCTTATCTTCCTCAGTGCACTCAACGCAACTAGGTTTCTGTCTAGGTTTAAGAATCTCATTGCCATCATAGATCACACTTTGAGCTTCTTTTGCTATCTTTCCGTACTCAGGGTTGGGTTTATCTATAATGGGAACACTATGCTTATCGCTTAGAACTCTATGTTTAGTGACCATGTGAGCAATCTGAATGGTGTTTCCTTGTATGTACAACTTGTTTTCAAGTTTGTTTTTCAAAGTTTTGAGATTAGAAAAATCTCTCAAGAGTTTTGATTCCTTTGCATTAAATTCTTGCTTAAGCATTTTCACATTTTCTTGAAGTTCTTGTTTTTGCTTAGCTGTTTTAGAAAGTTTTTCTTGCAAGGAATTTAATTCTTGTTTCAATACTTCTTCTCTAAAATTACTTTTTCTAATGATGCACGCTTTGGTCATCCATTTCCTACTCACGAGTGGTCAACTCAAATTTAGCACGTTGTTCATAAATAGCAACACGTTCTTTATAGGCATTTAGTTCGAAATTACGAATCATCGGGGCACATGCGTGTATTCATCAAAATCATAGTCATTGTTGACTGCAGAAGATGCATCACTTGGTACACCTTCACTTTCACTTTGTTTCACATATTGATCATATGGGATAATATCGATATTACCCATATTTTCAATATTTGATTCAATAGTTTCAGTTGATTGTACTTTGTCATGCATCTTTTGCACATCGGCATCATCGTATAGTTTTAATACCTCAGAGATGAGTTTGTCTTGGGATGGGCCAGCTAGTGGTGAAGAAGAGACCTTGGGAGAAACCATTGGAGAAATGCTAGCCATAAAAATTGTGTGTGCGTAGGGTCCATCATCCACATCGAGTCGTATGCATCACAATCAGCGACTTGAAAGGCATTTGATGATTGTGACCTATCTCCTGAATTGGCTGCTCATCCACATCTGCATCATAGGTCTTGGCATTGCCCTCAACAAGAAACAACAATTCCTCTTCATCCAAAGCAGCACCATTGTCCCGAGCTTGTACCAAAGACATCTTATCTCTGAAGTAATCGGCATTCTGTGGGCGCTTTGGAGATGTGCAGTTCCTTGCAATGTGTCCCTCACCACCACACTTATAACATTTGATTGGCTTAGCTTGACCTTGGTTACCATTCCTTCCTCGATTCGGGTTGCCAACATAACCTCTACCAGCTCCACCTCTTCCCGATCATACTTGTCTTTCCTGAATGGTTGCACCACGATCCTTCCATCTTTAATAGTGGCTTGATTGTGTGGGTTAGATCTTTGTCGCTCGAGGTTGTTGTTGGTTTGTGGAGAGAATTCATGTTTTGACTAATCAAAAGAGCTAGTTGATTAATGAAGTTACCCACGTGTGCATCAGCATCAGCTTGTTTGAACATAGGATCGAGAATGAGTTTGTGATTACCATTACCCAAGGGTATGACTTGTGATGCTTTGGTTGTGATTCCGATGTTTGAGTAGAAGGCGGTTGAGTCATTAGACGAGCTTGTCTCTCCTCGTTGGTTTTGAACTGCTTGAGAATCAATTTTTCAAACATAGCATGTCTCTCATTCTGAAGGAGGAAGGCATAGAGTTGCTCATAGTTTGTATTCTTCAATCCTTTAGTGAGCTTCACAGCGGTGACAAACTTGTGCCATTCGGGATTCATGTTGTTCACAAATTTTGAGTTCAATTGAATGTTAGGCATAGTCATTCTGATGTTCCTCATGTCATTCACTAACTTATGAAATCTCACATAGTACTCATAGACACTCTCATCTGGTTTCATCTTGAAGTGTTCAAATTAGTCATAGAGTTGGGATTCTCTGTCTTCCATAGTTAATTTTGAACACGAGAGAAGCATCTTAACATTATCCCAAACTGCCTTTGCATTAGTGTTATGATTGATCAGCTTGTAGATGTCTTTAGGAAGACCTTGAAGAACAATGTTTGAAGCCCGGATATCTGCATCGAATCTCTTTTTCTCCTTATCATCAAGCTCATCATACATTTTAGGTCTGTCCATTCCGTAAACAGAAGTACCATCTTCATTAGTATCAAGTATGTCTCTAGTCGTCTCAACTCGATATGGTCCTTCATCAATGGATTTGAGAATGTTGACACCATTTTCCTTTCCAAGGCAGTACAATCTGATTCGTTGAGCCCAAGAATCGTAGTCAGCTCTGTCAAGCATGGGTGGACGAGTATCGACCCAGCTTGAACATCCTCTGCAACAGTGGAGATGATAGTAGGAACGTTGGTAGACATGTTAACAGATAATACGGGATTTTATAACTCTATGATTAAACCGAGAAATAGATTCTTTCACGGGATTTTACTAAATCAAGAGAAAACCGTAAACAATCACCCAAGTCGCTAGAAGATAATGCACCAAGTCGCTAACACTTAATTCGCTATACCACTAAGTCGCTAGAGTCCCAAGTCGCTAGACAAATGCAAGTCGCTAAGTAGTAACTCGCTAAGCCTCAAGTCGCTAGCAAAATTTTGGCAGCAATTCACTACTCAAGTCGCTAAAGATACAAGTCGCTAAAGAGCAACTCGCTACCGACCAAGTCGCTACCACCAAGTCGCTACCCGTAGTGGAGAGTCCACTACTTGTACTGTAAATCGCTAGGTCTAAGTCGCTAGGTCTAAAGCTGTAACTCGCTACAAATTTGTAAAGCAAGTCGCTAGCAAGAAAGTAATCCGTGAGTTAAGTCGCTAGCAAGAAAACACCACATAAACATCACTTTTCAATCCAAAAACAACCCAACCAAGATGATTCAAGCTACCAAATGAATACCTGCACACTTGTGATGATTCTAAACATAAAAGTACTAACAAAATCCAAACTTTAACACAAGAAATCAACCAAATGATGCAAAAACCACTAAACTTTTTCAAACTCAAAACCACCTAAAACCACTAGAAATCCAAAGATGTGCAAGATATGATCTAACCATGGCTCTTGATACCAATTGTTGGATATTGATTTCACATACACATCAAACCATTAACACAAGTGGGCGTATAAGTGGAATTCTAGAGAGAGAAAGTTAGAGGTTTAGGGAACTTAGTGAGAGAAAGTGAAAGATATTATTATGAGCTCCAACTCTCTACCTTGGGAGGTAGAGAGTATTTATAGTCTTACATAAATCGCCACACAACGGGCCGTGGATCGTGGCATACGTGGGTAAAGACCCGTCTGTCCTCCACGGTGTTACCTAACTAAATACTACTAACCTAAATATAACTACGACTACGAGCATTCTAACGATTACATATACTTGAGGTGACCGACTCTTTAATACCGGGAATTTCTAATTCCTAACAGTAGGATACCATTTCAACGTAAGTACTTATAAAGTAATTTATAACTTGTCAAGACGTTATAAACTTATATTTTGACGATAAACTTTATTTTCAAAAATGCACAAGTGGTATGGATATCATATGAGTTGCATACGTAACATAACATCATGACTTATATTAGAATCATATCATTCATAACAGGTGCTGGTTAGAGATTGCGCCACATTTCAGTGTACTCACTTTTGCCATCACATCATTGTACCAAGTGAGTTTTCATAGCCCCGTCTTTCAAGTTTATACTTTATTTCAAACCTACGGGGGATAATACATTGCACATCTATTTTATTACGATACCAAGTATATCAAATTCATTACATTGCTTAAATTACCTCATTGCCAATGAATGTCCCCATATCGTAAATCATGAACCGTTAATTACGCAGCAAGCTTGAGGTGAGTGGATAGATCTATCGAGGTGACTCACTCCATCCCGGTTGGTGGATTCCAAATCGGTCAAACGGATGCATTTCATTTAATATCATTATTTGAAGTTGTTTGGCAAAACACTTTCATTGGCTAACATCATGATCAGTCTAGCTTCGGTGTCATGTGCTTATAGCAATTGTAACATTTTTATGTGACATTATTACTACATGTCATACATGGCCTATACTCGTGGTAGTCGTATAAAACATTTTCATAAACCTATGATTTCTCACCAACATTATTGTTGACCGCTTTTGCAATGTATTTTTCGGGTAACTAGGCATTTACATCATGGCACGCATAAGGACCCATCATAGAAATTCGCGGTGGCAGACGACGCCGTTCTCATGTTAATATGGCACTTCAAAAACATCGTTTGGCTTGTAATAAAATTGTTTCCATAAACATTATCTACTTTTGGACCTATCTTTTGTACTCGAATGTTTTAATATATCAAACGATGTGCTTTTCAAAGGACACTTTAGGTCGCTCAATATAAGCGTGATTGTGATGCTATGACGTCATCCCCAGAATTCTATTCTAGTTAAAACAGTAATTTGGGGTCCGTATGAGATTGGCATCGAGGTGCGGTTATAGAGAACCGTGTTGCATCATTGACCCTTGACTATAACTACATCATCATAGCATCTCATCATTTCATCATAAGTGCATATTCACTTTACTGCGGATTCATCGCACTTTATTCGGGTTATTTACTTTTCATTTCACATCGGGTTGTCAGAGATGTCTTGAGATACCCATCCATCACTATTTCATCGGACTCGACATGGAGGATGTCTCATCGAACTCTAACATGGATGATGTCTTATCAGACTCGGACATGGATGTTGTCTTGACACTCACTACTATGGCCTTATCATCTGTTGGCTCTACACCAAACTTACCACTCATAGTATCCGACACTGAGACTGAACCCTTTGAGGAGGGTGAAGTTGCACCTACACCACCATCATCACCAGTTAGTCCTACTCACAGCCCGATTCATTCACCATGTTTAGGTTTATGTGGAAAACTAGAAGGGGGGTTGAATAGTTTTACCAATTAAAACTTCCTTTTAAATATTTAGATCGACTTATGTCAATCTATTTGGATGTGTGTGTTGGATGTTGATAAACAAGCATGTAAAGATAAGTAATGAAAGGATTAGAGTAAGAAGCACAAAACCACAACGCAAGTATTTATAGTGGTTCTGCTACAAGGTCACCTTCTCGTCTTGCCACTACTCCACTCCAGGTCACCTACTTCGAGAGTTAAGTAATCACTACACCCAATATATATAAGGCGGAGAAGCCTTCACAACGCCGCAATATTTTTCCGGTTCAAAGCTAAATATCCGAGTTCTTTCACACCAAGGCTAAACCACACCTAACACAACGCCGCCTACCCTTTATACGCTAGCTAAGGCACCAACGGTTCTTTTCACACCTTAGGTGAACTACACCTTCACAACATCGCCTACCCTTTGTTAGGTACTAGGCTAAGTACCTAGTTCTTTTACACCTTAGGTGAACTCACACACCTTCACAACGTGCGTCCACCCTTTATTAGGTTCTAGGCTAAGCACCTAGTTCCATTGCAATGGAGGAACTACTACCACACTACACCAACGACTAATCCCAAAGGAGATCTCCTTTACAACATCATCAAGGATATCAATATCCTTGGATCTAATACTAGTCTATCTTGTACATGAAAACACACCATATCGAATGTACATCTAAGGTACCTTTCACTAATGCCTTTGACTAGATCTACAAGACACCTTTCACTAATGTCTTGTGTCTTCCCTTCTAAGCACCTTTCACTAATGCTTCTTTGTCTTGACTTCTAAGCACCTTTCACTAATGCTTCTTAGTCTTGACTTCCAAGCACCTACCACAAGTGCTTTTATACTATGATGATAGATACCCTTCACTAATATCTTCGTCTTGACTCTTGAGACATCTTTCACTAATGTCTCAAACACTACACTTCTTTGAAGAGCAAGGGAATCATCAACAAGAGAATTTCAATAGCCTTGATGATGAGGAAGCATGGCAACTCATGGACTTGAGCTTGTTTCGACTTCAAGGTGGTGATCTTGCCTTTAAGAGGAACCTAAAGATCACAAAAACAAAACTACAAACATAGATCTCTTGGATCTAAGGTTAGTGAGATTTAACTTCGAGGGAGAAAGTATATTTGTAAGGGGTGAGAAACAATGAAGAAATGGCTCACTATTTATAGAGGAAAAATCCATCTTGTTGCGGGATCCCACGGATCCCTACCACTGCGGATCCGCTAGCACAAAGCTTGGGATCCGTGGTCCACTCGTCTTTGCCCATGGGTATTTTTGGTTATGGGTCATGGGTCATGGGTTATGGGTTGATCCATGGTTTTCTTTCTAGATACAATGAACTTGGTTAAGTGGTATATATAAAACCATGGGTTGTGGGTCAAAACCATTTGCTAGTATTTTACCCATTTAGTATACACTTAGTTTTACCCATTTTAGTATACTTAGTTTAAGTATATGTTTAACCCAATATGTAAACACTAGTTTGTTGTACATATGTATCTAAATCATAAAATCACTTATACTTGTTTTAGTGTTTTATGTGAAAGCGTAAGTGTGTTAGAAAACTATTAACTCAAACTATTTACGTACTCTATTTGTTTCGTTAAAATGATTTTACTTTTGTTATCGACAAAACATTAGAAGATCGTAAATATAAATAAACGCTTTACTGTGACTTATTTGTATTAACAGTTTCCTTGCTTGATTCCTATCAAGTAAGATTTTTTTCCCATTTTTAGCTTCCTCGTAGTCTATCCCCCTTCTTCGTGACCTTTGTTAGTAATCCCATCACTTTTCATCATGGAAGGTGATAACCAACCACCATTCATGAACCTACCACCAAATGACCCGCCATGAGCCCGTACTCTTGGTGAACACTCGAGACCAAGCCACCTAGGCTATAGGAACACCATTGAGCTTCCCGACCAAGCCCAAACTACGGCCCTGCGATCCGACACCATCCGGTTGGTGCAAAACGGATGTGCTTTCCATGGACTTCGTTCCGAAGATCCTAATCAGCATCTTAAGGATTTCCTTAAAATTGTCGATTCCATCGACCTCGATGCTACTACTCGGGAGACCACGCCGTCTGCGTCTTCCAATTCTCTACGGGACCAAGCTAGTAATTGGCTTGGCGACTTCCCACCTCCATCTCAAGTTGGGATGATCTCACTTCTCGCTTCCTTACTCAATTTTTCCCACCGGGGAGAACCACTAAGCTTAGGAATGATATCTTGATGTTCCAACAACGCCAAGGTGAATCTCTCTACGAAGCATGGACTCGATTCAAGGACTTACTCCGTAAAGTCCCTCATCACGGCATTGATCTTTGGCTCCAAGTCCAACTCTTCTATGATCATGTCAACTTCCCCACCAAGCGATCCATTGACGCGGCCGTGGAAAACTTAGTGATCTCACCACGGAAGAATCGTGGGGTATAATAAAGGACCTTGCTCTCTATGACAACGAAAGTTGGAATGACCCTCGTGAGTTGCCCAAAACCGTTAAGGCAATCTCCTTGCCTCCCATTGACTCACAATCTTCCCACAATTTGATGCTCGAGCTTGAAGATCAAGTTAAATTCCTAATGAGCTCCTACGAGAATCCTAAGTTTTCACATCAAGTGAATAAAATCACTCTACCTTGTGAGTTATGTAGTGGTCCCATGACACTCGTTGATTGCACAAGACTCTCGAGCAAGCTTTTATGGACTACGCCTCCAAGCATTAGACGGAGCCGGAGAGAAGTGGTACACTTTCAAGCCCGAACAAAACAACTTAGGAAACTCTTACAACCCCTCATGGAGAAATCACCCTAACCTTAAGTGGAACCAAAATTCAAGCATACCCCAAAGCTTATCTAGTCCACCTAATAGGTTCAATCCTCCAAACACCGGGAACCCCACTAGTCTTGAGGCAATTGCATCTAGATTCATGTCATCTCAAGAAACTCGATTAACTAAGCTTGAAGCGATTTTAAGCAGCACAAAGCGAGATGACAAATAAGCTTGATGCCCTCTTAAAAGCCTTTAATGACCGGGAAATTGGAGCACTCCCAAGTGATACTATAAAGAACCCAAAAGTGAGTTTGATTTCATCGACTTCATGTTCTTGTTCATCATGGGAGAGTGCGCACCCATGCCCCTCACACCTAACGGTTCACTCGGTAAATGCTATCAACAAGAGTCTCAAGCAATCCAAAATGAGATACCAAGGTCCCGCGCCATTGGTAGAACCTACTCTTGAGAAACCCGTCAACCAAGAACCCAAACCTAATCTAGAGGAGGAGTACAAGGAACTCCATCAAGAAAAACCGGTTCTTGAAGTCTTAACTCATGCACCTTATTATAATGCTTTAAAAGAAAAATATGAGTTAGAACTTAAACTTGGAAAACATGGGTCCGCTTGGCTTGTCGAAATAATCTACCTAAGAAGTTGAGACGATCCCGGCTATTTACTCTTCTGTGTAGGCTTGGAACTTCCAAACCTCTCGATGCTCTAGCCGACTTAGGATCATGCATCAATCTTGTTCCGTTGTCCCTCCATAGAAGCCTTAAATTAGGTAAGATAGAACCAACGGAAACCATCTTAGGTCTAGCGGACGGTAGTATTGTATATCCGGTAGGGATAATAAAAGACATGGTAGTACACGTAGTAGAATTGACTCTTTTGGCTGATTTCCATGTGCTAGACATGAATAAGGACCCGACATGCCCATTGCTAGTAGGAAAAGGATTCTTAGCTACCGCTAGTGCCATCATTGATTGTAAGATGTCCAAAATAGTGGTAGGAGAGGGGAGTGCTAGGTCAATTTACGATGTCAAATAGCATACTTACTACAAAGAATAGGAAATCCCACATGAGAATAGGTTGGATAGAACGCCATCTAGATACGGACCTTGGTTAGATAAGAACTTCATAGGTCCCCAACGACCTTGCTACCTAGATGAAGCTTTTGCTAGTAAAGCAACTTTCCATGAAAAAGAAATGGCTAGGGACATGGAAGTGAACCCGTTCGAGGAGGCCTTAGTATTTAGGAAGATGACCGAGTTCCTAGGAAGCTTACCCGTCAACCTTGTCATGAATAAGTGGAAAGTTGAGAGCGATAAGCCTAAACATAAATGGGATTGGGATAGACCGCCTAGTGATGGAAATGGAGAGTGGCACATTAGGATAACGATCTATGATCCCGACGGAGAAAAATTTGAAAAGGCATATCGAACCAAACGTACTACTAGGAACTTAAATGATAAGCTTGATCCTTATGACATTCTAAAGGATAGACTTACTTATATCTACGTAGGGCACGACTTCGAAGTCTAGCTACAAGACTTATAAATAAAGAAAAGCGCAGGGTAGGTAAACTCATGCTTAATTGTTTGCTTTGTTTCAGGTCGTAGATTTTATTGATTGTTTATTCTCATGTTTAAATTTGTAAAATGCTTTATTTTGTCTTTAACCTCGTCTTAATTACATATAAAGGTATTTTACATAAGATATAAGTGTAGGGAGGATTACACGCCAAAAGAAACGAAACATGAGAATTTAAATTTATTAAAAGATATACATGTGTGTTTGTTAGAGTCAAATGCTTGTATCGAGTCATAATGAATGTTTTGGGGAAATTTTTCCGATTCTAAAGATGTAAATTTTCCATAATTATTTCTAGAAAATCGGCACAGCTTTTGTCGATAATAACCGACGGCCAGATCGCGAACCCGACATATAGGAAGGAGCAAAACAACTGACATTTTTCTCGCTTTTCTCGAGCTACTTATAATTTTTGAATTTTCCGTGTCTTAATTTTCCGTAAATTTCAGTAAACATCCATTCTACAAGCATTATATACTAGTTTAGTAGAGTCCTATATATACATTATTACCACACGATTTTAAGGTTTCGTTTGTTTTCTTCAAGTGTGCAGGTTTAGTTTATCAAGAAGAAGATACATAAGATGAGAAGGAGCTTTTCACGCAAACATTCTTCTTGAAGAAAGATTTAACCACTACTTCACACACGGATCCTACCGAGCTAATCAGGGGAGTACTAGTTTCTTTCGTTTTTAATTACTTTCCATTATCATAACTTTTATACTTTCGAAGAACATTGGGGACAATGTTCAATTTAAGTGTAGGGAGGGAAAATAAAACGGGAACTTTGAAACTATGCTTATCATTGAATATTTGTTTTGTCCAATTGCATTTGTGTAATAAACCATGAGAAAATGTCGGTTAGGGAAATTTTGGCACCAAATTAAAATTTTTTCATGACATATAGGTGATAACGCTACACGCGTCGTTCGGGGTCAAAGGAACTTCCTTTTCGTCGAGCAAGTTTTTCAACACCCTAGGCAGTGAACCTAATCGTTGTAGTGTAGTAATTAGGGTAAGCCACGGGTATTAATATCGTTCTCTAGAGGAATAGGAATCCTAGTAAGAAGTTACTACGCTAAGGTTGGGGTTGAGGAAGATTGTTTTTTATCTTTTTTTATGTTTTTAGGAAATTGAAAGGTACGAATCTCGGGGTTTGGATTTGGGGGTTGGTATTGCTACCGATTACTCTACTTATCTAATTATCTAATCTAAGGTGTATGTAGTCTATGTCTAATTATTGTGTGCTCGTATGATAGTTTAAAGATGTGTTTACTTAGGTTTTACTACTCCTTAATTATCTCCTATTGGTGGTTGAATTGTCACGCCCTTATTCTTAGTTGCGTTGTGTGTCTAAAGTCGTAGGGTATGCGTATGTTCCCTAACTCTTTGAACTTACCAAAGGGTCTCGTCTACAAAACCCACTAGGAATAATAAACTCTTACTCTAAGGCACTCTTTGGATGGTTTAGCTTACAACTACTCAAGGAGTTATATTCTAAGGTTCACAAAGATTTAATCAAGCATTAAGTACACAACGAATGACCTATCGCATTACTAGATCATTAATCAACTAAGATAAGAGACAACCAATCAATATTCAATAATTAAGTTTCATATTCCCTAAGCAAACACACAAGTAAATTAGCCTGACATGGAGAACATGCAAGCATACACACAAATAATCAAAGACATAATTGAATTAATGAAGTAAAACACTTATCTTGATGTAAGATAGGGTTTGGAACCCTAAAATACGTACAAGACAGTTCCTTGGTTCGGTTTAGGTTTTTACTCCAAAAGACTACACACCAATACTAAAAAATTCGGATTCTATATATAAGATTACACATGCGATACGCGCACCTTATGTTTTGTGACGCCGTCGGGTCGCCGTCATTAGGGTTTCTTCTTGGCCACGTTAGACTTGCGACGGCGTCACCTTGTGCTTGTGACGCCGCCCTTCAATTTCCTCGACGCCCAGGATTGAATCTAGGCCGCCCGAAGCCATTGCGACGCCTTCTCTTTTATAACCCGACGCCGTCACTTGAAAATAAGAGTTTTGGCACCGGCCACAAAATCCTCCAACGGCGCCGAGATAAGCGGACGCCCGTACGGCTACCTTATGTTTTCAGCACTGAGTGTCTCTGATTCTTGACTTTGGCCATTTTCTTCATATATCCGCCTTTTCGGTCCAAATAAGTGCTATTATAGCAATTTGCCTTCAAGAGACCTAAAAAGTGAAAAGGAACGATATTAAGTAATAACAAATACAAAAGTGATCAAATAAGGGCTTAAACGACCCCTCAAAAAGGTACATTTTAAAACCTTATCAAACATTCCTACACTTGGTATTTGCTTGTCCTCAAGCAAATGTGCTTTTAGCCAATTTATTTATAAGTTAGGGGTCATGAAGCATTGGTTTAAAACTGTCCACAACACAGATAAGCCTCCGAAAAGTCATAACAAGCACGAAAATTACATACTAGCACCTCACATGGGGTGTTTGGATACTCACATCTCTCGGGTATATATGAAATATAACAAGTTGGAAATGGAAGATAAACACTCATTAACCGGTCCTAGTACATAGATTACCATAGGCTTGAGAATAGATCAAACCTCCATCGCTTTGGCGTAAGCACCTAGAAAAGACTATCAAAGAGGTCTTTAAAGGGTTGTAACGTTAGGCTTACGGTAGGGAAACAAATGGTTTGGTGGGATAGGCTTTTTAGTGGTGGCAAGTCAAAAATCTCTATGTTAAATTCATACGAAGAATGGCGTTGCTAAGCCAAGACTCGACACTCTAGAATTTAGCTAACTGAAACAAACAAACATAAATTTAAAGGATAGATGTAGGATGGTAGCCTTTTTTTTTTTTTTCATACACTTTTACTCTACCATCCTCTACGGTAACATCAAAATTATAGGGATTTATAGGCACATCCCTACATTTGAGTTTTTATTACTCTAACACTAATTTGACCCGAATTGAAAAGAACAAAACACTTGGGGTACATTATTACGCAAACAAAGGGAATTTGAATTTAACGCCTTCCTTCCGTCATTTCATAAACTTTAACTTTTCACATGAGTCCCAATCGTCCCAAAAACTGTACAAAGGATATGACTCGTCTTAGCAACTCATGCAAGCAACCAGATAATTGAACTAAGGGTTTAGGGTGATAACAAAAATGCACTAAAAGTGAGTGCATACAGGGTAGGCTAAGGCGATTTTGGGTGTATATTTGGGGGTGGGGTGTAAACAATGCTCTTCATTGATATTCCGAAAAAACCTAAACATCACGAGAACCGCAAAAGGATAGGCTCTGAGGGGTTAACTAGGGGTATCGTGTACTAAAGATGAGTACAACGCAAAGGGTGTGGGGAATTACTCAACCGAGGTGGAAGAAGTAATTATATTACGGGTATCAAACAAGGGTTATCCTAATGCCTCTTATCATTTAGTTATTCCTAACTACACAAGTGTAGTCTTACTAGCGATCTCGAAATGCATCACAAAACAAGTTCTAGAATCTAATATACTACCGGTTCACACTCTAAGCATTAAAGATGAATGCTGTAATTCCTACTAATCTAAGGGCGATCCTCACATTTTGGGTGGAATTTAGGTGGTAAAGGGTTTTTGTGCTAGTCATGCAACTTCCTATCCGTGAGACGCTTTGGTTAAAACTAATGGCCCACTCCTATATGTCATGAAAAATTAAAAATTGGTGCCAAAATTACCCTAACCGACATTTTCTCATGGTTTATTACACAAATACAATTGGACAAAGCAAATAATCAAGGATAAGCATAGTTTCAAAGTTCCCGTTTTATTTTCCTCCTACATTAAACCTAACATTGTCCCCAATGTTCCCCAAAGTATCAAAGTTATGATAATGGAAGGTAATGAAAACTAAAGAAACTAATACTCCCCTGATTAGCTCGGTAGGATCCATGTGAAGTAGTGGTTAAATCCTTTCCAAGAAGAATTTATGCGTGAAAAGCTCCTTCCAATCTTATGTAACTTCTTCTTGATAAATTAAACCCGCACACTTGAAGAAAACAAACGAAACCTTCGCAGAAAATCGCGCTAATAATATATATAAGATTCGACTAAACTAGGATATAATGCTTGTGGAATGGATGTTTACAGAATTTCGAAAATTAAGACTGAAAATTCCAAAATTTATAAGTAGCTCGAAAACGAAAAAGTAATCGATGTTTTTACTCCTTCCCGACGCCGTCAGTTGCAATCCTGACGCCGTCAGTTATCCCGACAAAAACCGGTCTGCGATTTTCTGGAAAAATTCCCGAAAATTTACATCTTTAGAATCGAAAAATTTCGCAAAACATCCATTATAACTCGATACAAGCATTTGACTCGAACAAACACACATATATATATCTTTTAGTTAATTGTTATTCTCATGTTTACGTTTCTTTTGAAAACGTGTGTAATCCTCCCTACACTTATCCCTTATGTAAAATACCTTTATATGCAATTAAGACGAGGTTAAAATCAAAATAAAGCATTTTTACAAATTTAAACATGGGAATAAACAATCAATAAAAGACATATGACACTAACAAGCAAACAATTAAGCATGGGTTGCCTCCCACGAAGCGCTTTTCTTTATTTAAGAGTCTTGTAGCTAGACTCGTAGTCGGTGCCTCACGCTTTTCCTTCTCTTAGAGGCCCACTCTATTATCTCAACTCTATTTTCATCACGATATATTGGGGCCTAACTCTAGACAAGCAGTATAATGAATCTTGTCTTCCCAATCAACTTCAAAGGCCGGAATGATGTCTACATCGAGATCATCAATACCCTCGAACTTCTTATTTTTGTAGGGCATTATATACTTAACACATTCGGTCCCATTTGAGAATTTGACTATTCCATCCTCTTGATCATAAACCATCCTAGACTCTTCAATAAATGGTCTCCCAAGTATCACATCTCCTAAAACTCCATCAATAATGCCTTTCACATTTTCTAGGATCATGAAATGACACCTATATGTGAGGTTCCCTACGAAGACATGCAATCCCTTAACCCTCCCAACATAGTTACTCACTTTCCTAGGGTAAAAGGGGTCCCTCATGGGTCCTAAATTTTCTCTCATGATCCAATTGTAGTAGAGCCTAGACATTATGTTCATGGGTGCTTTATAATCTATGTAAGTGTGATTCCTATATAGGTAACCAATCATGCACGGTATTTTGATATTTTTAGGGTCACCACTTTTTATGCATGGTTCGAAGTATGTCGTGGAAGTTAACTACATTATAGTGATAAGCAGTTTCCTTTCCATTAGGGTATGAATCGAAATACTCCCTAAGCTCCTCCTCCTCCTTACTTCCATCCATAATCTCCAGAACCTTATAATCTCCTTCCACAATTTCATCTTCCGAATCACTTGAGGTCGAATCACTATCTAGGGTACCAGTGGATTCCTCAAGGGATTTTTCAAGTGCACTCTCAATTATCCTATTAAGTTTTTTAAGTTCCCCAATTTCACTAACAATGTGAGCTCGGAGTTGGTTGGCAAAAGTTGGATCGAGTGGGGGGTATTTGTTTGGTGATGAAGTGTTGTTTGGTGGTTTGTCACCTTCCATGATGAAAAGTGATGGGATTACGAACAAAGGTCACGAAGAAGGGGGATAGACTAAGAGAAAGCTAAAAATGAGAAAAAATTTACTTGATATGAATCAAGCAAAGAAACCTAAACGAGGTGGACTACTAACTAGCTATTCTATTCCCGCAAAGCCGCAAAAACTTGATAACGCTTACACAGCGCGTTCGGGGTCAAAGGAACTTCCTTTTCGTCGAGCAAGTTTTTCAACACCCTAGCAGTGAACCTAATCGTTGTAGTGTAGTATTAGGGTAAGCCACGGGTATTAATATCGTTCTCTAGGGGAATAGGAATGCTAGTAAGAAGTTACTACGCTAAGGTTGGGGTTGAGGAAGATTATTTTTATCTTTTTATGTTTTTTAGGAAATTGAAAGGTACGAATCTCGGGTTTGAATTTGGGGGTTGGTATTGCTACCGATTACTCTACTTATCTAATTATCTAATCTAAGGTGTATGTAGTCTATGTCTAATTATTGTGTGCTCGTATGATAGTTTAAAGATGTGTTTACTTAGGTTTTACTACTCCTTAATTATCTCCTATTGGTGGTTGAATTGTCACGTCCTTATTCTTAGTTGCGTTGTGTGTCTAAAGTCGTAGGGTATGTGTATGCTCCCTAACTCTTTGAACTTACCAAATATAAAGTGTCTCTCTACAAAACCCACTAAGTATAATAAACTCTTACTCTAAGGCACTCTTTGGATGGTTTAGCTTACAACTACTCAAGGAGCTATATTCTAAGGTTCACAAAGATTTAATCAAGCATTAAGTACACAACGAATGACCTATCGCATTACTAGATCATTAATCAACTAAGATAAGAGACAACCAATCAATATTCAATAATTAAGTTTCATATTCCCTAAGCAAACACACAAGTAAATTAGCCGGACATGGAGAACATGCAAGCATACACACAAATAATCAAAGACATAATTGAATTAATGAAGTAAAACACTTATCTTGATGTAAGATAGGGTTTGGAACCCTAAAATAATGTACAAGACAGCCTTGGTTCGGTTTAGGTTTTAACTCCAAAAGACTACACACAAATACTGAAAAATTTGGATTCTATATATAAGATTACACATGCGACGACGTCACCTTATGTTTTGTGACGCCGTCGGATCGCCGTCATTAGGGTTTCGTCTTGGCCACGTTAGACTTGCGGCGGCGTCACCTTGTGCTTGTGACGCCGTCTCTTCAAATTCTGACGCCCTGCCCCTGATTGAATCTAGGCCGCGAGTTGCGACGGCCTTCTTTTTTATAACTGACGTCGTCACTTGAAAATAAGAGTTTTGGCTTCTGTCCCGACACAAAATCCTCCGACGGCGTCAGATAAGCAGACGCCGTCACCTTATGTTTTCGGCAGTGGAGTGTCGATTCTGACTTTGGCATTTTCAGATATCCGCGCCTTTTCGTACAAATAAGTGCCATTACAGCAATTTGCCTTCAAGAGACCTAAAAAGTGAAAAGGAACGATATTAAGTAATAACGGATACAAAAGTGATCAAATAAGGGCTTAAACGACCCTTCAAAAAGGTACCTTTTAAAACCTTATCAATAGGAGTGGGCCATTAGTCTTAACAAAAGCATCTCATGGATAGGAAATTACATGACTAGCACAAAAACCCTTTACCACCTAAATTCCACCTAAAATGTGAGGATCGCTCTTAGATTAGTAGGAATTAAAGCATTCATCTTTAATGCTTAGAGTGTGAACCGGTAGTATAATAGATTCTAGAACTTGTTTTGTGATGCATCCCGAGATCGCTAGTAAGACTACACTTGTGTAGTTAGGAATAACGAAATGATAAGAGGCATTAGGATAACCCTTGTTTGATACCCGTAATATAATTACTTCTTCCACATCGGTTGAGTAATTCCCCACACCTTTGCGTTGTACTCATCTTTAGTACACGATACCCTAGTTAACCCCCTCAGAGCCTATCCTTTTCGCGGTTCTCGTGATGTTTCGGTTTTTCAGAATATCAATGAAGAGCATTGTTTACACCTCACCCCCAAATGTACACCCAAATCGCCTTAGCCTACCTTGTATGCACTCACTTTTAGTGCATTATTGTTATCTCTCTAAACCCTTAGTTCAATTATCTAGTTGCTTGCATAAGTTGCTAAGTCGAGTCATATCCTTTGTACATAGTTTTGGGACGATTGAGACTCATGGGAAAAGTTAAAGTTTATGAAATGACGGGAAGGGAACGTTAAATTCAAATTCCCTTTATTTGCGTAATAAAGTACTCCAAGTGTTTTGATCTTTTCAATTCGGGTCATATTAGTGTTAGAGTAATAAAAACTCAAGTGTAGGGATGTGCCTATAAATCTCTATCATTTTGATGTTATCGTAGAGGATGGTAGAGTAAAAGTGTATGAAAAAAAATAGAAAAAGAGAAAAAAAAATAGAGTAAAAAAAAAAAAAAAAAAAATACGGGCTACCATTCTACATCTATCTTTTGATTTATGTTTGTTAGTTTCAGTTATCTAGAGTCTAGAGTGTCGAGTCTTGGCTTAGCAACGCCATTCTTCGCATGCTTGTAACATAAAGATTTTTGACTTGCCACCACTAAATAGCCTATCCCACCAAACCCTTTGTTTCCCTACCGTAAGCCTTACATTACAACCCTTTAAAAGACCTCTTGGATAGTCTTTCCTAGGTGCTTACGCCAAAACGATGGAGGTTTGATATAGTCTCAAGCCTATGGTAATCTATGTACTAGGACCGGTTAAGGAGTGTTTATCTTCCATTTCCAACTTGTTATATTTCATATACACCCGAGAGATGTGAGTATCCAAACACCCTATGTGAGTTGCTAGTATGTAATTTCCATGCTTGTTATGAATTTTTCGGGGCTTATATGTGTTGTGGATTGTTCTAAACCAATGCTTCATGACCCCTAACTTGTAAATTAATTAGCTAAAAGCACATTTGCTTGAGGACAAGCAAATACCAAGTGTAGGGATATTTGATAAGGTTTTAAAATGTACCTTTGTGAGGGGTCGTTTAAGCCCTTATTTGATCACTTTTGTATCCGTTATTACTTAATATCGTTCCTTTTCACTTTTTAGGTGTCTTGAAGGCAAAATGCTGGAATGACACTTATTCGGACGAAAAGGCGCGAATATACGAAGAAAATGGCCAAAATCAAGAATCGAGACACTCAAGCTGCTGGAGCTGAAGGGGACGGCGTCAGGCACAAAGTAGTGACGCCGTCGGACAAATTTTATGACAGCTCATTAGCCAAATTGCTTATTTACAAGTGACGGCTCCAGGTTTTAAAAGAGTAGGTCGTCGCAACTCAGACGGCTTAGATTTGATCCGACGACGAGATCGAAGGGGACGGCGTCAAAAGCATAAGGTGACGCCGTCGCAAGACTAACGTGGCCAAGATGAAACCCTAATGACGGCGACCTGACGGCGTCACAAATCAAAGGTGGACGTCGCATTTGTAATTTTATATATAGAATCCGAATTTTTTAGTTTTCAGTGTGTAGTCTTTTGGAGTAAAACCTAAACCGAACCAAGACTGTCTTGTACAAGATTTTAGGTTCCATAGCCTATCTTACATCAAGATAAGTGTTTTACTTCATTAATTCAATTATGTCTTCAATTACTTGTGTGTATGCTTGCATGTTTCCCATGTCTGGCTAATTTACTTGTGTGTTTGCTTAGGGAATATGAAACTTAATTATTGAATATTGATTGGTTGTCTCTTATCTTAATTGTTAATGATCTAGTATTGCGATAGGTCATCCGTTGTGTAGTTAATGCTTGATTAATCTTTGTGAACCTTAGCTTATAGTACCTAGAGTCATTGTAGGCTAAAATATCCGAAGAGTACCTTAGAGTTAAAGTTTATAAATCCTAGAGATTTTGTAGTCATTAACCTTTGGTAGTTTCAAAGAGATAGGGATAAACGCATACCCTACGACCTTAGACACACAATGCAATTAAGAATAAGGACGTGACAATTCAACCATCAATAGGAGATAATTAAGGAGTAATAAAACATAAGTAAACACATCTTTAAATCATCATACGAGCACACAATAATTAGACATAGACTACATACACCACTAGATTAGATAATTAGATAAGTAGAGTAATCGGTAGAAATACCAACCCCCCAAATCCAAACCCCGAGATTCGTACCTTTCCATTTCCTAAAAACATAAAAAAGATAAAAAATAATCTTCCTCAACCCCAACCTTAGCGTAGTAACTTCTCACTAGCATTCCTATTCCCCTAGAGAACGATACCAATTCTCGTGGCTTACCCTAATACTACACTACAACGATTAGGTTCACTACCTAGGGTGTTGAAAAACTTGCTCGATGAAAAGGAAGTTCCTTTGACCCCGAACGACGCGTGTAGCGTTTTCAATGATCAGTCTAGCTTCGGTGTCATGTGCTTATAGCAATTGTAACATTTTTATGTGACATTATTGTCATACATAGCCTATACTTGTGGTAGTCGTATAAAACATTTTCATAAACCTATGATTTCTCACCAACATTATTGTTGACCGTTTTAGCAATGTATTTTCAGGTAACTAGGCATTTACATCATGGCACGCATAAGGACCCATCATAGAGTCGCGGTGACGACGCGTCTCACTTGTTAATTATGGCACTTTAAAAACATCGTTTGGCTTGTAATAAACTTGTTTCCGCAAACGTTATCTACTTTTGGGACCTATCTTTTGTACTCTGAATGTTTTTAATATATCAAACGATGTGCTTTTCAAAGGACACTTTAGGTCGTTCAATATAACTGTGATTGTGATGCTATGACAGTCATCCCCCAAGAATTCCATTCCGCTGCAAAACAGGTAATTTGGGGGTGTGACACCTACAACACTGAATGGTGTTAAATTGAAGTGTTTGGGTGTTTCCATTAAATCGATGTTATGTATCATATGGAAGGATGGCAATCTTATGACATTCATTGGTATGACATCTAATGTAATGTGGTTTTAGAATTTGGAAAAAGATGAATCGAGATGAATGAGGTATTCGGTGGAGAAGGTGTGTTTGAGAAGATGATGACATGGCAACCATGTTATTGTACACAACAAAACTTGACGTAGCATGTACATGTATATATATATATATATATATATATATATATTGGTAAAGGGTTTCCCCGATAAATATATTACACCAAAAAAATGTTTAAGTAGGATGTAGGTGAAGTCCGACATCACATCCCGTTACATGGGCAAATATGAACGCACCATTTGTGCTTGAAACCAAAAAACCACATTAGATTGACATGCCAATCTCATGAAACAACTACCTTTAAGCAAACGCGGCATAACTTAAGAACCAAAATAAAGGAATTACATTGACTCAAAAGAAATGTCAGGTAAACCATAAATACCATCAACCATGTTCGCTAGGAACATTCCCATGCTCCGCTTCATCCACCACCTGATCCATGTTTGCAAATTCCAAAACATCCCTATCAAAGTAATGAAGCCTGTTTTAGGAGAGAAATCTATGTTTCTCTCCGCTTTCCTAGCCGACCAAATATGAGTAGTCTTCATGGGAGGAGCCTCTGCTTTCTTCCTTGTGTCCTCAACCAAGTCATCCATATGGTACCCCTCGTCAAGTATTCTTTAGTTAGATTCGTATCAAGAGACCATTTCTTCAAAATAATGGGACATTCCAAATCATATATGGCCCATTCTCCAACAAATCTTCCAATCAGAGTCTAGACTCGAACTTAAAGAAGAACAACCCATTATTCATCATAACTTTTTGTAGACCATGCTTAGACCATTTATTCTAAGCATATTGTTCAATAAGAGGATATGCAATACGCTTACCAATAAAGTATCTGTAGAAACAATTTGCAAATCTAGCATTAACTTCTTGTACCAAAGCCATTGGAATGATCAAGTCAGCTTCTACATTACCCACATCAAATTTGAGTGATCGAAAGTTTACCATATTCGTCACACGATATGAACTAACCACATTTGCATACGAGAATGGATGATTCGAAGTGGTCTATTTTGATTCATTCGTAGAATGCAACACATTCACATCACATATACCATGCTCAACAGCCTTTTCTCCATTCACACTAAATGATGCACTCGAAGAATTGGTCTTTTTCTTTATTGATTTCAATATCGGAGCATCACCAAGTAAGCTTGACTTTACACTAACCGTAATATCATTCGGTCCTCTCTTATTACTTTGTCACTTTCCCCCTTTCATACCACACCCTTACAATCGACACACAAATAGTAGACTTCCAGAAATCCAAATAGCAGTTAACACATAACTAATAATCACAAAGCTCACAAAGAAAATAAAACCCTAAAAATGCTGGAATCCTAAAAATCGATTAAGAAAAGCACATCACTAAGGATATGAAGTTATTAATATGATTGAAATGTTGGGATTTGTTACCTAATAATCTATTATAAACATATAATATATACGAGTACGCAACGGAAAGTAGAACACGTAAGATGAACATAATTAACATAAATAATAAATGAGAAACACGTACCTTTTAGCAAATAAGCAAACGAACAACGAAAGCTAGTGAACACGTATGTGTGTTCTTTGAGGCGTACGAAACACAATCAAGTAATCAAAGTAGATTACCTCTACGTGTATCCAAACTACACGTTAACCAATACTACCCGAATGCTAGTACGCAAATGATACACAAACCAAAAACCGAGTTCTTGCTTTGCTCTTCAAACCAAATGGAAAACCCTTGCAAATGGGGTTCTAGGAGCGGCCAAAGAGAGCACAAGAGAGATTAGGGATCAATGAATGAGTTACAAATGCCTTGTATTTATAGTGTTAGGAAAATGAATATATGAAATGAGGATGTTATAAATGAAAAAAATTGTGAATGAAAAAAAAGAATTTGAGAATCTAGAAAGAGAAAAATAAAGAAACACAAGATTCTTATTGAGTATCGACAGGAAGGATGGATGAAGAAGTATGAGAGAGTGTATATTTATTTGTTTTACTCACTCGGGTAGTCGCATAATTTTATGCTAGCCCAATTAATGAATTTTTGATGTTTTGTTGTGTGACTTGAAATCCTAAAATTACCCCTTTAAGGATTTTTGTTTTTTTTTTCATTTTTTTATTCACTTATAAAGTATGTGGTCCCAAATTCTCAAAAATCGCACTTTTAGTCCCCAAAGTCTGTGTCGGGTCCTTTTTGGCTAACTGTCATTAGTTATTTCGTTAGCTGCACGGGTAACTTTGACTTTTCGTCCTTTTCTCAGTTACACTGTTGGTCACTGAAGTTAGCAAATATCAAGTCCTCTAATTCAAACACTCTTCTTCAACCTCTTTTCCACTATTATTACCAATTACCTCTAATTCAAAACTTATAAAAAACTTTCCCAACAAAAACATTTACCTTACCAACTTAATTTGAAACCCAACAAAAATATTTACCAACTTAATAATTAAGTAAAACACCCTCATTTAACTCTATTAGACATGACAAAGTCTCGATCTGTGTGTGGGCAGCTTCTAATGATGGTGTATATGAAAACTCACTATAGTGTGTCACAGTTTTTCCATATCAATCATTTGGTATTTAAAGGAGTCACCCACCACATTTTTGTCATACTTCTTCATCTTTCTAATCAGAAAACCTAAAAAAGTTTTCAATACATTAATGGCTTATTGAACGACTATGTGCCAGATGTTAGCGGAGACTGCTAACTCGGATATTTTTGCATATCAGATGTTCGTTCATTTTGATAAGGAGCGTGCTGCAAATCTAGCTGATGAGGAGGATGTTAATAAGGTTTGAGAAGAGGTGGAAGAACGGATTAAGGATCGGGGCCTTATGATTAAAGAGTTAGAGCCGATGTGGCGTGGCGGTCTTAAAGGAAAAAATGTTGAATCTTTGACAAAAACGCAAGGAGATGATATGAAGAGGCTGAACAACTTGAAGACGGTTAAGAAGACACACTGTTCTTCTACTGAAAAGGCGAAGTTTATGAATTTGTGCCTTTGTTTATGTTAGTCGTTGCTTTGTTCGACGATCTTTGGTTTTCGGTTTATGGAACTTCTATGTATAGTTTAGGGGGTATGGATGTTATGCTTTATGTAAGGACCATAGCTATGGCTAATGATATGAACGGAATGCTTATTTTGTATCTATTTTTTGCTTATTTATGTTTTATGCTTTTGGTCTCTTTCAATCAGTTACTTTCTTTAGATTGGGGTTTTGATTGTCATTTGGATCATGTGAAGCTTGTAAAGTTCCAACTGCATCACTTTATAGGATAATCTTACAATAGGGAAATGTAGTACAAGGTTTGCAGATATCCATAGAGATTTCGTATTTGAAATGGTGATGCTTATTTTCTATATCATGTTTTAATATTTATATTAACTCGTTTACCTATGATCTACGTGTGCACTAACGGGCAGTGTACCCGGTCGTGAGTAGTCTAGAAATTGGTAAAACCGAGGTTGTCCCACTAGAGGCAAAAACTAATTTAAGTTCTTTAATGTCACTAAAATTGTATTGTGAATTGATTATATAATTTTACTAATAAACGAAAATTAAATGTGAAAATAATCAAAGGGAGAAAAATTTGCTAGCCCAGTTACTACTTTATCATGCAATGATCTAATTCTTATGTAATGTCTATTATTGCCTTATGTAGTGGTTCTAAGTCATTTGGAACAAATTGTCGTTGTGACCTAACCTATAATCCCTAGATCCCAACCCTGATGGTAACGGGTAGCCAAACATCTAGTCTTAGTCATTAAGCGCCAATTATCTTCTAGACCTATCTAGTGGTTTTAACACTAAACCTTAGTTTGGTCTACGTCGGGTTTTGCCTGGATTTCTTAAGTATTTCATCTAATGTATGTAGTACTATGGTCAAGCCCTACACATGGGTGATGGTCACACCCAAGCAACCTAATAAGCGAGTGTTCTAATGGTCATGTACTAACTAGCGAATGAGGTACTACCCTAGCTTCAATACTACCAAAACGCGGGTATTCAACAATAGGCTAGAAAGATATCTACATAAAGCGATAAATAAATGAGGAACATAAATCAAAGCATAAATAAATTCATAACTAGACTAACACACAAAGTGTTTAGCCTCTCATATTAATAAGTGCTAAAAATACAATGTTCTTAATCAAAGAAATAGTAAACATTTGATTTGATACAAATACTTGATGTGATGCTAAAACTACGAATGGTATGGAATGAATTCTCCCTTGGAAAGTCTTCTAGAACTGCAGAATTTTGTCCTTGAATGAGCCCTAATTTGTCCCTTATGTTATGGTTTGGAGTGAATGATGAAAAATGCATAATTAAGGCTTGTATTTATAGGCTCGACTAAGTTACGACGTAACCTTAAGTAAAGGGTTACGCCGTAAACCCATTATAACTGCCTTCAAGTCTTTAATAATAGTTGCGGCGTAACCTCATTGATAGAGTTACGTCGCAAAACTCTTGTTAAAATTTTTGAGTATTTCTACGCCGTAACCCATTTGTTAAGGTTACGGCGCAACCTTCATGGTCTCTGAATTTGGCTAAGTCCTTGGATATCTACGGCGTAACCTAGTCGATGGAATTATGCCATAACCTTGTGTTGCATTGACTTTAGTCTTCATGTGTTATCTTTAGATACGGCGTAAGTTGAACGTTATGATTACGCCATAACTTTCTTATGTCCAACAAGTTCAAGTGTAACTAAGTGATTCTTTCCAAATCCAATCCTGAGATGAAATATAAAGAGATAAGAGTATATAACCATGTAAAACTACATTAATTATGAGCATAATTAGGGGAAATTGATACTAAAATATTCAGACTATTTGATGTTATCAAATGGTAGAGTTCAAATCATTGGTGATGTCATCCTTATGCAGGTTAGATCTGGTGTGAGTAGTTATTCTGATCATGTATAATTTGTGGATGGAAAAAAAATTCTAGCTTTGAGGTGGAAGATTAGACCGTATATTAGTTGTACGCTTGATGATGGGAATGACACGTTCATGTGGCATGATAAATGGAATGATTCAAAGCTATTATTAATTGGATTGATATGGAAATGGTGTCAAACTGATATGAATACCAACGTAAAAGTGGCATATCTGGTTTATCAAGGTGTTTTTCATTAGCCTGCAAACTAGGAAGTGGAGGTGCCTGATATAAATAGTCTTAATGTGCTTGATCTAAATAATGATAGAAAGGATAAAGTTATGTGAAAGACTAGTGAGGGGCATCTAAGTTGAAGCCTTCCTGCATAGGAAAGCATTCTATTCTTCCAATTGTTGACTCTTATTTTGACTTTGTCAATCAAAAATTTACATTCATTAACACGTATCTACTTTGTAATAAGAGGAACCCCCAAATAGGATATTCGAATTACCCACTTTGAATGGCAACAATGACATAATCTCATTTTTAATATGCGCATCAACATTGACAAAGCACACAGTACTTTTCCTTAAGTTAGGCTTCAAACCTGATACAATGATGAATATATCTAACACTTCTATTACCACTCGAGCAGACTTGATGTCACCATGACAAAGGACTAGTAAAATCTTAAGCTACTTACAACCCCAGTGGTATTTAAAGCCTTTGTCATCACTTATTTGTTTATCTACATAAATTGAGTAAACATTTCCATAACAAGGGTGAATATATATGGTGACATAGGATCTCATTGTCTAAGACCTCCCACCTTTAAAATAGCCATGTCTCACCATTTGTAACACCACCAAAATATCGCAGCGGAAGATAATATAACTAGGGTGCTACTTCATAGTACAAAATTCAAGTCATAGAAAACGACCTCTAAATGAGACCTTTTTAAAAGTTACCATTCGATAAATGAAATCGTAGTTACAAAATAGAGGTCCCAAGTGTTAAGTTACATAAACATTTTCAAATCGTCATCGAATGGTAAAAATGAATGCATCAAAGTCTTCAAGATATGTCATGCGACTCAAATGCTCCACGCCAAAGTTATGCATTACGAACCTGAGAAAATACATGCTAAAAGTTTCAACACGAGGTTGGTGAGTTCACAGGTTTAATGTAAATAAGATGACCTTTTTTAAGTAAGTCCTCATGACAAGTATGTCAACCTAACCCTGTTACAAGTTCCGCCCATACAAGACTTGTAACATCTTAGGTCCACATATAAATTCATGATGATAAATTTAAATGTTAAGTGCGGACCACTAGAATTTAGTGTGTATGACCATTATAACACATACAATGTCGTATATAAAAAGTGTTACCGTTGCCCTAAGTTCCTGATGTTGAAGCCTTGAATTTTCTGGTTTCTGGTTTCTGGTTTCTAGTTTCTAGTAGATGTCCATCCCATGACACCCAAAGTTTCTCTAATGATCATGCATTCATTTGACATACCAGTCAAATGGGGAAACCACCCAGATGGGAGTGTTCAATCCCAATAAATCTATTCATAACATCCGCGCTTACTACATAATTAACGGTTCAAAACTTAGGCAATCTATAAATGTTTTGTGCACTTGTGTCCGTATATAAATACAAACCATGTATTTAAATAAAGCGATTAATGTGTTTCAGTAAACAAGTAAAGTGTATCAATAAACGAGTAAAATATGTAAGTAAAACGAGCATGTATTCTCACCCCAAATTAGTTCAAAACAAGTAAAAGTGGGGCTATGAAACTCACCTTAACCGTTGGCTCGATTTCGACTGTGGTATTACTTAAATAAAATTTCCACTTCCTTTGTTGTCCTAATGTTACCTCCTTGATTAGTTCTCGTCTAACAAAACAAATATCTAACTTCTCGTCTAATATTTAGTTCATTTGAAAGACTCACCAAAAGAATGTAACATTGCATCATAGCATATAAATTACAGAGTTCATGCACTTGATAACAAAAACTTGACACCAATGCTTATAACACGTGAATATGGCTATTAGTCATAATATGGGTTTCTTTAGTTAGTGACACATAAGTTAAACTACCACCCTTTCTTGCCACGTATAAAACATACACATCATTAGCAAAACAATAATAATAATAATAATAAATAACACCATACGTGTATCTTAGGAGGAAATAATAGGTATACAATTTTATTTATTTTATTTTAAGTGTATAAAGAATGAGATAAGATGGTTTTGTTAGTTTAGTACATGCAAAGTGAAGTTAACATGCGTCCTATGTTGTGATTAGATAAGCTAACAATGGGACAATTGTCTTTAAGTGGTGACTAAGTGTAGAGATTTGGATAATTATAGTATAAGTTAGGTATAATGCTCAGTGTAAGAGTATTAAAGCTAAGATGCAAAGGTGTTGCGGGTAAAAACTAAAAATGCGGAACGTGCAAAGGTTACCGTAAAATTGGAAAATTAAAAGTATAACATATAAAAAAATATATATATGCGAGATAATCAAAATATATAAAATATGTAGACTAAGCAGAGTCTAGATTTGGTATAAGTAAATGTACCTGTAACGACGAACACGGGTAAACCTATCCATAAATAGTAAATTCGAATGTGTATAAGTATTTTTAAAGTGTTAGAAGAAATGTGGTGCGGGTATTGGGTAAACACGCGTATAAGTTAAAATGCTTAACACGTAGAGTAAAACACAAGTTACTTGAAAACATTGGATTTGAATGAAAATGATCATGTAAATAACTTTAAGTATACTAAACATTAGTCTAGTGTGATATAAAATGTTTAACAGTGGTTCTTATTATGCTTAGGATAATTTGGATAAAACGTTCAAGTTTAATTGTAAAAGTTAATGTAAAATTCCATGTTGTTACACAATTTACACAAAATGGTAAAAGCATCAGATCTAAAACACACCATAGTCCACTTTATCATGTGCCTTATGTATATCTATCTTCATTGCTTTTGCAGTTTAGGGAGTGTTTGGAATAAGAAGTTTATTTACCTCTGAAAAAACAACGTAAACATGAATATATTGAACAAAATCCAACAACAACAATGAAATAAGCAGTTTAATCTTATCAGAAATCAAATTTATGTTTGTGAATTTGTGTTGTGAAATTGTAGATGGAGGGAGGGAAGTTGTTTGTGTCAGGTGGTAAACGACGAGACTCAAAGAAAATATAATACAAACAGTGAAAAGATGAACTTGCTTTACAGCTAACGAAAAAGCCTAACGGTCGTTAGCTATAATGGACCATGTGCGCAATTTACAAAGAATATTAGGACTAAAAGTGCAATTTTTGAGAATTATGGACCAAATGCATGAATTGAACACAGTTTGGGGACCGGTGATTTAATTTACTCTAAAATCTATTTTAAAATATTTGTTTATTTATTTATATTACCCAAAGCATATGTTGGGAATTTTCATTGCTGGGTGATCGTTCGCTATCTGGCTGAAAAGGGTGGTCAAATTCGAAGAAGATCTCAATCTATAATGAAGAAATGATAGACTAGTCCTGATCTTATTGAATGAATTCCATCATTTTTTATTCCCGGTCCAATATTATTTCTCGAAGATCTTCGTTTCTTTCACGACTAGAGAACCGCGTCCGCATCAGTCGAAGTGGTGGAAGGCCCCCTGAGTCAAAAGGAGAGCTTCATGTTGATCGAAGGACAAGTGAGTTCGTACTTTTCAAAATCAGCACAAAGTTGAAATTTAGTCGATTTCTATGATTTTTTCAATGCACCAAAACCAAATAGATACAGGTTGGTGCATTTTATTACTGAGATAACTTTACAAAAAAAATTACTCTGACCCATTAGGTAAATGGGAAACGAGTCAACAACTAATAATCTAATATAACCAAGGTGGTTAACCGTTAACGTACTCTCTGATAAAAGTAGTAATAAAATAATAGATGTATTAACCAATAAGCCAATAATTTACAACATCGTATATATTATTGCTCAATTCTTTAAAATATTTTTGTATACCTAGTACACCGGATCTATATTACAACATGTTACATGTCCTATTTTGCGATACCTAGTCCATCATACAAATTGTTTACCACATCAACTTGGATATTAAATGATAAACTTGGTACACTTCATCATTTTTTTTAAAAGTTTATACCTTGCCTCCATTCTCCTCTATACCAATGCATAAGAATCATTTTACTTATGAAGCAAGTAATAATCACATCTTCATGCATGGGGTCCTACTTACTAAACAAGCAAAGAATGAAAAAAAGAACATCAAACCATAATGCTACTGTTCTTAATTCTTGTAGTACTAAACAACCCTTCTTAAGCCTTTTTAAACCTAGGATGTCACAAGACAAAACACATTCAAACACAAAATGATTCGATTAAGAAATCGCCAAACAAACCATGTACCCCTTCCTAGTAGTCCAACTCTCCAACGAGATGATTACGAGCTAAAAAACACAAATCCACATCTTGGTGGTGAAAGATTGACAAGTACTTATGATCTTGTTGAGCAAACTTACCACCTTTATGTTCGAGTTGTGAAGGCTAAAGACCTTCCTGTTACCACTGACCCGTATGTGGAAGTCAGACTTGGCAACTATAGAGGTCGAACAAGGCATTTTGAGAAGAAAACGCACCCTGAGTGGAACCAAGTGTTTGCATTCTCAAAAGATCGAGTTCAATCATCAACCTTAGAAGTTTATGTCAAAGATAAAGAGATGTTTGGACGAGATGATTTTCTTGGTAGAGTTGTCTTTGATTTGAATGAGGTTCCAACAAGGGTTCCGCCAGATAGTCCACTAGCGGCACAATGGTACCGTTTGGATGACCGACGCGGACATGGGGAGATAATGCTTGCTGTTTGGATGGGGACACAGGCTGACGAAGCCTTTCCTGATGCGTGGCATTCTGATGCCTCGTTTGCACATGGAGATGGTGTTTTTAATGTTAGATCCAAAGTTTATGTATCTCCTAAACTTTGGTATCTTCGAGTGAATGTTATAGAAGCTCAAGATGTCATCCCGAATGATAGGACACGTGCTCCGGAGGTTTCAGTGAAGGCGGTAGTCGGAAACCAAGTGTTGAGAACAAAGATAAGTACTGTGAGGACGATGAATCCTATATGGAACGAAGATTTCATGTTTGTTGCGGCTGAGCCTTTTGAAGACCACTTGGTTATAACCATTGAGGATCGAGTTCACTCTTCAAGAGATGAGGTTCTTGGTACATTGACTCTTCCATTGAGCATGTTCGAGAAGCGGCTTGACCATCGACCAGTCCATTCTAGATGGTTTAATCTCGAGAGGTATGGGCATGGAGTCGGTGATATGAAGTTTTCAAGTCGAGTACATATCCGTGTGTGCTTAGAAGGTGGATACCATGTTCTTGATGAATCGACGTTGTATATAAGTGACCAACAGCCAACGGCTAGACAACTATGGAAGCAACCGTGTGGGATTCTTGAAGTCGGGATTTTGGGGGCGCAAGGGTTGCTTCCCATGAAGATGAATGACGGGCGGGGTTCCACTGATGCTTATTGTGTGGCGAAGTATGGACAAAAGTGGGTTCGAACGCGCACAATTCTCGACACTCTTAGTCCAAAATGGAACGAGCAATACACTTGGGAAGTTTATGATCCGTGCACAGTTATCACCATGGGCGTTTTCGATAATTGTCACTTGGGAGCTGAGAAACCAGGTATGCAAAGTGGAAAATTTGGGCAGGTTTCTTTTTCGGTTAATCTTTTACCTGTATGACTTCAGATTAAACTGTAGAAAATAACGAGTTGAATTGTTAACTCTACAGGTACGGGCCGAGATTCGAGGATAGGGAAGGTGAGGATTCGGTTATCGACTCTCGAAGCTCATAGGATATACACACATTCATATCCACTACTCGTATTACACCCCTCAGGTGTGAAGAAAATGGGTGAACTTCAGCTCGCAGTTCGGTTCACCACAATATCAGTAGCCAACATGGTTTATATCTACGGCCGCCCTTTGTTGCCGAAGATGCATTACATAAACCCGCTAACAGTCAACCAGGTCGAATCTTTAAGGTACCAAGCCATGAATATTGTGGCAACACGGTTAGGCCGAGCTGAACCGCCTCTACGCAAAGAAGTAGTCGAGTACATGTTAGATGTTGATTCTCATATGTGGAGCATGAGAAGAAGCAAAGCCAACTTCTTTAGGATCATGTCATTGCTTTCAGGTTTGTTTTCTGTGAGCCGGTGGTTCAACAATGTTCAAGAATGGAAGAACCCGGTGACCACGGTCCTCGTTCATATCCTGTTTTTGATCTTGTTATGGTATCCTGAGCTCATACTTCCTACTATTTGTCTCTACATGTTCTTGATTGGTCTATGGAACTATAGATTTAGAGCTAGACACCCACCTCATATGGACCCAAAACTTTCATGGGCCGAAGCAGTGCACCCCGATGAACTCGATGAAGAGTTTGACACTTTCCCGACTTCGAGACCACATGACATCGTCCGGATGAGGTATGACCGTATTCGAAGCATTGCTGGAAGGATTCAGACTGTAGTGGGAGATTTGGCTACACAAGGAGAGAGGGTTGGGTCGTTACTTAGCTGGAGAGACACTCGAGCTACTAGTCTATTTATTGTTTTTAGCCTTTGTTCAGCAGTGGTTCTTTACGTGACCCCTTTCAGGGTTGTGGCATTAGTTGCAGGTTTGTACACGCTACGACACCCTAAGTTTAGAAGCAAGTTGCCTGCGGTTCATAGCAACTTCTTTAAGAGACTGCCTGCGAAATCAGATTGCTTACTCTAACTCAGCATCAAATTGTCAGACTACAAAATGTTTTCTCATTTTGGTCTTCTAGCATGTTCAACTTCTATGTAATGTTCCAATACTTCAATAAATGAATGTTTTTTTTAATTTATTAAGCATGCTAGAATGTTTTTTAATCTTGGGTTAATGGTCCAAAAAATATACAAATTTTCCACCTTTTACTATTGTGACAATAAACTTTTAATTTTCCTATTAAAACAAAAAACTTTCTTAATGACTCTTATTGTAACCAAAACTGACACGTGACAACATTAATTAACCCTTAACCCAAAAAACTCATTTATACTCGTTTTATTATTCTGGGAGACCATTTTTGCCAACTTTCCAAACCTAAATACTAAACCAATTCAGTCCGAAACACCTTGCAGGTTGAAGATATACCTGCAAATCATTTTCCCCCCAAATCAGTCCCCCCAATTGAAACCCGTTTTCCACTCACAAACCCAAATTTGACCACCCAAATTGCAGGTTGAAGATATACCTGCAAATTAGACATTAATATATGTATCTTCAAAATTGGAGACCACCCGATTTATAGTCTTCAATTTATCACCACTCAGACCTGCTTCTATAAACACAACGTCAGACCATATTTTTGCAAATTCAATATCTTCCTTTGATTCCACTGCAACTTGTCTCTCCAAAGTTGGGTTCCAACTTGTGCCAAATTTGTGATATAAATTCTCTTCGTACTGAAATGTCTTTGACACGAAAACTTTCATTCTTGGCGACACCGCATGATTCTTTTCTTTTCGGGTGCTTGGGGTAGGCAACTTGGCTGTTCTAGTGGAGTCTTTGGGTGTTGTTTTACTAAGTGTGAGTTAAACAACCTCACCATCCCTTGGATTTCTTTCTTCTTTAAGACCATCAATGAAACAGTTTAAGACATGCTCTCGTGGAAGTTGCAAGTGATTGAGTATACCTTCAAAAATGTCATGATATTCCTTTACGCTAGTAGTCTACTTAAGCCTTTTCAACTCACCAAACTGATCACTTGAAGCTTCAACATAATCTTCTTACGCATATTACCAAACACACAACCCCAAAATTCTTCATAGGCATATTACCAAACACCTTGTAGGCAACCTCGCCCGGGAGCTGATTCAACAAGTAAAAAGCGTTTAAGACAACCTCTCGTTTTAGCCAATGAAGATCAATGAAGTTTACACCTTGTAGGCAACCTCGTCCGAGCTTTATACTCATTTTGTGTCTGGTATACGACATGTACTTCAAGTTTACACATTGTAAAGTTCCGGGCGAGATTACTTGTTGAATCAGCTCCCAAGCTCAATGAAGATCAATGAAGTTTTTGTATTTTATGTTTAAGTGTGAGTTTAAGACAACCTCTCGTTTTTGTATTTTATGTTTAATAAAAAGCGTTTTTTTTTTATATTAGTATTTAGGTTTGGTAACTTGGCAAAAATGGTCCCCCAGAATTATGAAACGAGTATAAACGAGTTTTTTGGGTTAAAGGTTAATTAATGTTGTCACGTGTCAGTTTTGGTTACAATAACAGTCATTAAAAAAGTTTTTTGTTTTAATAGGAAAATTAAAAGTTTGTCACAATAGTAAAAGGTGGAAAGTTTGTATATTTTTTGAACCATTAACCCTTTAATCTTTTAAACAAAACAGTTTAGCAGATACGATAAACGCAAAAGAAACACACAAAAGAGCACAATACATCAAAGATGCAGAATGTATAGATTCCAAAATTAAGTAGCAGGGGATTCATAATATAAAATAAAGAAATTCGACTCTTGATCAGCATCAAAAACAGAAAAGATGCAGCCTCTAAATCTAGAGTTGGCACAAACATAACTGAGGAAACAAAATTACTTCAGACGTTTAATCTAAAACACGAGCTCATGGGGTTTCATGCCTGCCTTGAGTGAAAATCTTGCACCCAAATAGCTTTTGAGGTCAGGAACAGCCTCAATTGATTTTATCAATGCTGCATCAACAGACTTCTGGTCATCCTTCTTATCCTGGGGGAGGGTATTCTTTTCCTGCATGTGCGCGTCAAAAGAAAGTTAAGAGAAGTGACGAGCATAAACACTATTGAATTAAATAGAGTAACTACCTCTTTCTCGGCTTCAAAGAACTCTCCCTCGGATTTTGTCTTCTTCTTTTCAACTTTCTTTCCAAAGTACTTGTCATCAAATTTCTGCACGTCTACTCCAGAGATGTCGACCTTGGTTGATGTGGCAATCACGTATGATTGATTCACCCTCCTCAAAGGAACACCGTTGATCTTAAAAGGGCCTAAGTAATGAAGAACATGTTAAAGATATGGAAACCCTATTACAATCAGTTTTCAAAACAATCTATCGCTAATCAAAACCTACCCAAAAGCAAGACAAAACTGCATATAAATAATAAATTTATGTGTGACACCCATTCTGTTTAATAGTTTACTTTTAAACATTTCAGCTACAAAACTATTGCACTTTGTATATAAAACTTGAAAACCACCAACCCATGCTAGTACAGAAATTTTTATATAAAACAATGATGCCAAGCAAAAACTATTTCAAACTTGAAACTATAGTTAGTATTAAAACATCATTATAAGATCATCTTTACAAGTAGAAAAACATCTTTGATGAATATGTTTTGTTAAAATCACATTCTATTCTTCTGCAAACAAAAATGATACTGATAAAAACAGTCTCTATCCAAATTCTGTACTTATAAAAAGCAAAAGAGTAAGTATAGACGCACAAACTGCAACTATTACAGTTTCTTTACTTCTAAACCATGAAAATTTTGGATTTTAGATAAGTGAACTAGTATTGATTTCGTATAAAAAAACATTATAAACTATCTCATGTAGCGCTATTCTATATAAAGAGATGTCACGTTTCAACAATCTAACAATATTAAAATGGGAACCAAAAAAAGAGCATTACCAGTAACCAACAACAATCCGGAAGTAAGCTGCTTCAAGAAAACAACCCTTTTACCCTTGAACCTTCCAGCAAGTATGATGAGCACAGTTCCAGGAGTAATGCTAGCTCTGAACATGTAAATAAGACAATCCGATTCAATACTCATACCAAATTATTTGTATACACAACATAAATGGGATACAATACATCAATACACATACCTGAGCTTGGTGGGTCTGGCCTTGCGTTTGTTGACAAGGGGCTTCTTCACATCATCAGCTGGATAGAACTTTGGTGGCTTCACAGCTGGAGCAGCATCAGCAACTTTCTTCTCGTGCTTAGGGAAAGCACCACCGTTCTTGGCCTTGATGGCCCAAAGACCCCTCTTGTGGTACATCTTTGAACGTGAGTACTTGCCCACACCTCTGATCAAATCCGGGTTCCTGCACACATGTGGTTTTCTTTGTTGTGGTGCCATTGATTCTTACCTGATATACCTGCAAATGCATTAAGACAAAATATCATTCCCAACATCATAAACAAACTACAAAAGAATTACACCAAATTTACAAACTTCTTTGGGTATGCATTAAAAGTGACAAACCTCATTAAAAATTCACATTTAAAACGCGAGTACGCGACCAATCTACCAAGGCTCCACAGTTTTAATCAAAACATTCAGGGAACTACACGGATATTTCAGATCGCATATTATAAAGGCTTATTACATAATGGCTTATATAACTTACTAAATAAGCAAATTAAGATAAACACACAACATCGCTTATTTTTCAAGTGTTCATAAACCCAAAACACCCGTTTAAACCCTCTCTACTATTTTAAGTTTTTAACACATAAACATAAGTGATTTTTTTTGTCTAACTACATTTTATTAAACCAAAGTTTTCTTAAATGTATGCTGAATACCATTTATGAGGGTGTTTGGGATTACATTTGCAAAACCCCATTTCCAATAAACATATCTTAACCCAAATAATCACTTTCTTCAAAACACAATCCCAAGCACCAGATATACTCATTTACTAATATAAACTAATATAAACAACAGATTACTGCATAAGAAAATCAATACTCAAAGAAAGTAAATAACTTTATAGTTTTATAAGCTATAATAAAATGAACCCAGTATACAAAATGCTATAATGAACAAAACCCATAAACAAATCAAGAAAATAAAGAGTTTAAATTGTTACTCTGTGAAAATGTGGGTGATGAGGAACAGCAGCAGCGGTGACGGCTCAAAGAAAAACAGAAACCCTAAAATATACTCATGTTTATAAGTAAGGTGTGTCAAGGGTAAAATATTGTCATAACACCCCCTTTATTTTTCGTTTTCATGTTTTTCTTTCTTTGAAGTTTTAAGTTTCATGTTTTCACCTCAATTTTTCTAATCAGTAAATCATTTAAAACTTAAAAAAATGATTAACATGTTAAGCTAAGATACCTTCAGTTATAAAATGCAATGAAATTTTTTAAATTTTTAAATTATAATTATAATTTACACCACTAATTTTCTTACTTTCACTTATTCCACACTAAATATAAACATAAAAATAATTGCACACACAAATTAACGCCACTAATCATTTTTTACTAAAATTTAAGTTAAAGCTAGATGTGGTTTAATTTATTAGACCAAAAAAGTATATTTGTTTTTTTCATTTTATGGAGAGTTAGATTTCTTAATATTTGTTTTCTTCTAATCACTAAGAGGTGGTAAAATCAAGTCTTTCACTAAACTCTATCTCGAGAGCGTATCTTACCATCTCTAATCATATTCAGAACTTTTTTTTTGAATAGAAAGTGTATTTTAAGATAATTAGTTGATCTTAACTACATAAAATAGAAAAATATTTAAAAGTGAAAGTGAAAATTAAAAGTTGAAAGTCAAAGTTATATGTTAAAATGAATTGTTGAATGTTTAATGTTTAAAAGAAGTCATACAATCAATGTGGAATGTAGTGATTGTAAGTCAAGCTATGCAGAAATTAAGGAAACGTTGAAACGTTATCTTTGTCAAGTTGATTAGTATAATTGGCAACATAACTAGACAACTTATAAAACTTACAATACACGCGGATGACTTTATATGTACTTTTATAAGATTAATGCAATCTTAATCTAAACAGTTTCTTATAAGCGGGTAAGCACATATTTTTCGTTGATCGTAAAGAAAATAATTAGCCGCGATAATTTTATTGCCAACTTATAAAGTCACACAGATGACTTTATATGTACTTTGAAACATTAATTATTTACAATGTTGAATTTTCAAAATTCTTGAAATTAAATTTATACATGGCAAGTCTTGAATGAGTAATGAATCAGTTGCAAAGTCGAAATATACAGGGTAAGGCTGACTTCGATATTATGGTAAGTATGGCAACTATTTATACACGTATGACTTTAATGAATCAATTCAAGTTATATATCTGTCGTCACTACTTTGAAATTCAAAACTCAATGAATCAATTTTCAAATGTATATGATGGGCATCTCAACATTCATTCACTACCATTAATTTTTTTTCTTATGTTTCATCTCTTCATAATAACTGGTTTATTATTATTATTATTATTATTATTATTATTATTATTATTATTATTATTATTATTTTTTATTATTTTTTTTTTTAAACAACACTTTTATTAAAAACTCATAGGATTACAAAAAATTGGTGGGGAGCCTCGAAACCAACTGAGCTCCCACACCTCTAGCAATGGCAAAACCAATCCTATTAAAAATATGAACTGCGTGTCAGTCCATAGAGAATCGTGAATACGCTTAAGTAAGGTAACTGCATCTTTCTCAAGTTCTCCAAAAGAAGAAAAAGAGAATGGGAGAAACCCATATCCAATATCCGCACATTTAGCATCGTATTTGACACGCTTTTGCAGTGCATCACGATTGCACGCCTCGGTATAAAATCAATCAAACCGGATTGCGTCAAAGGCGACGAACCCGTAAGATCAACACATACGTCACGTCCACTATCCCAAGAGTAGAGTAATATGTCAGCCGGTCGCAAGGATCTGTCCCCATCTCCAAAAAGCCCAATATCCACCTCCTTACGAGCGAAAATCCCTGACCGAGAGCATATATCAACAAGAACATCACGCACAAGGTTATGCCGATGTTTAATGCCAACAATACCCGCGCACGAAACAGCGTGATCCCTGTAAATATCTCCAGGAAAAACCTTAGAGCAAGCAGAACACGGTACCGAACAAAGAAAGAGGAACACAAACGATAACACAAGACACAACGATAAGCCCTGGCATTCATAGTTTGCCCCAGTCCAGATATCGGAGCCACTCTAAGCCAATCTGAAGTATGATCCTCCTTTAGAGAACTCCATAACGCCATCTGTCGAGGGGAAAGATGGAAAGTAGATTCAACAGTTTGGGAAACCCGACCGAAGTATATATCTGCCAATTTCTTCATAAGTTTGGGGGCAGTGACATCGCTAGGGTTACTCAAAAGGTCAATATCCATATTCACATTGAAAGTACATAGAGCATCATCAAAAGAGGGACCAGCAGTAACAATACCAGAACCATGAAGAAGCTTAGTCTGTAAGCCAGCTGATTGAAGTCTAGAAGCAAGGAAGGCATAGTTCAAGACATCACCTGCAGAATATAAACCAAGGCCCCCAAAAGCAAAAGGTAAGGTGGCGAGTCTCCACGCCAGCCAAAACCAGTTGAAGTGACAATGCGCTCTAAAGAAGAACGAAGTGCCACATCAAAAGAAACCTGAGCACACTCAAAGACCCGAGGAGAACATGTGCGCATAGAAAAATAGAGCTTAGAAATACCAGACATGTACGAGTAACAACAACTCGCATTAAGGGTCATTAAGTTTGGCAACTGCCTCCATAAGTTCAATAGTTTTAGCAACCCTTTTCAGGACCATCTTACTACCAAACTCAAAATCCACACTAACAGGTCCACCCAATAATTTAACACCATGTGAGGGGCGAGAAATATTAGGGGGAAAAACACCATCATACCTGCTTCTGGGGTCCTCTTGTGGCCAAAAAACTTCAGTTTTATCAACATTGAGGTGTAGGCCACGACAAGGTCCGTCTGCCATAATCAACTCTAAAACCTTACCTACAACCAAGGTATCACCAATAATAGTGCCATCATCCAAATACCAAGCTTGAAAAGAAAGGTCAAAATAATCTCTAATCTTACATGCCAAGGGATGTAAAACTAAAGCGAAAAGAAGAGGCCCAAGCGGATCACCTTGTTGCACACCTTGATGAGACCAAAGAGTATGCTCACCATAATATAATCTAGCAGGACTAGAGTAACAAAATTCCACCCACCTGTGAAATAGCCGAAATGCAACCGAACCTCACGTAACATAACAGCCGGTCCACCATGTTGAAAGCGTTTTTAAAATCAACCAACAACATGGACAGACCAACATCACACCCACGGTCCTCGACCAAACGGTTCACAGCATGAAGAATGGCTTCCCCTCCCCCCGACACCCCAACACCAAGTTGTAAATCATCAAAATAACTGTCTGAAGAGTGGCCAATCATAGAAGCACAAACCTTGGAAACTAAACACCTCCAAACAGTCCCAACAGCAATAGGACGGATACCCCCTCCTGGTTTGACTAAGGGTGTGAGAGGAGCACTAGCAATATACTCACCCAACGCCCTCGGACAGTTACCAGCAAGAAAAAGGTTCACCACTTGGGTAATAGAAGCGATCAACTCATCAGAAATAGCCACAGCTGCACCACTCAAACAATCCAAAAGGTGTTGGGCACGCAACCCATCTCGCCCACAAGAAGTACCACGAGGGAAACTCTTGATCATGTCAAGAACAGTAGAAGAGGATGCGGTAAGGTGATGATGATCAATAGGTATATCAGGCAAGAGAGGAGCAGACTGAAAGGGATGCTTAGCTTTTAAGTCTTCAAGAGTAGAAACATCATAAGGTGCAATACCAGAAGACGAAAGAACTCTGACCGCAGCAGTATAATAACCATCACAAATCTTCCTCTTACTTTGCTTGACATTACGATCACCCAAATCCAAGCTATCATCGTCAATAGTAGACCATGACGGAGGAGGTTCGGCTAAAACCTCACGCACAACCTGCAAACTACCACCAGGAGAGCCCCATGCATGAATCGCATTAACAATATACTCTTCTGGCGTTGTCGTTAGTGGCCGACCTACTCTCTTGACTACTCCTCGGGCAAAAGGTTTTAAGTAGACAAAGCGGCATAACAAATAAACTAACCCAACCAGAAATGTCATCAGGCGTGCAGATCACCTTATCAAGAGCTCTTTTCAAAGCACGAGAGAACTCCAATCGACATTTGGGAGGGATAGATTTGACAGTCCGCAACCCTTTAGAGAATAACATATCAAGAAGAGGTAAATCAAAGCCACTAAGCTCGTCCAAAACCGAAACCTCAACAAGGGCAACATGGGATGGAACTTGCGGTTTGGTGAGATCATGTAACACGAACCGAACAACACCATCACCACAATCAGGAGGAGACACAAAATCCGACCCCGTACCATGACGACACTTAGTCCGGAAAGTATGCGTTTTGAAACAACCACCACACAACCACAACCCCATACGCTTAAGAGTAACCTCAGCCCTTTCAAAAATGGCCAGAACCTCAAGTAAGGATAGCGAGAGCCTCAATGCTAAAATGCCGGTCCCGAAAATGTGTGATCAAAGAAGTTTTAGTAAGCCCATTTCCACCACCGTCCCGACATCCACTAAGACCCACAAAGGGACAATGAAATCGAACAGCCGGCATAGAAACAAAGCAACACAACCCCTTATAGCCAGAACCTCAAGTAAGGAAATAACAGAAAGGAAGACCAAAAAAAAACCAAAAGTGACAACCATGCAAGTGAAAGCACGCAAAGCAATCCAACAGTAACAACCAAACCTTAGATAACTGTCCAAGAAGATCGTACCAAATCCTTGTGAAAAAACTGCCCAAGACCAAAGCCAAGTGTGGAAGAAGCTCGTACCAAATCCTTGTGAAAAACTGCCCAAGACCAAAGCCAAGTGTGGAACCCGAATCACCACGCAGCCAAACACCAGGCAATACGAATTAGAAACTCAGAGGATTTATTATTATTATTATTATTATTATTATTATTATTATTATTATTATTGTTATTTTTTATTTTTTTTAAACATTACTTTATTAGAAACTCAGAGGATTTACAAAAAGTTAGTGGGAAGCCGAGATACTAACTGAGCTCCCACTCCTCTAGCTATAAAAAAAAGCTAATCCTACTAAAGATATGAGAAGCAACACGTGCTCCAATGTCTTGGGTCATCGAGAACTTTCAGATTCGCTTCAGTAAGGTCACAGCATCCATCTCATTATTATTATTATTATTATTATTTATAAAAACATCACTTTATTAGAAACTCGAAAGATTTACAAGAAATTAGTGTGGAGCCGCGAAACAATCTGGGCCCCCACACCTCTAGCTATAACAAAGTTGATCCTGCTAAAAACATCACTTTATTATTATTATTTTATTTATTTTTTTTTTATAAAAAAAAAACATCACTTCATTAGAAAACATCACTTATTATTATTATTATTATTATTATTATTATTATTATTATTATTATTATTATTATTATGTTTAGATTACTTTTGATCTTTTGTTGAGTTTTGCTTTTTTATTTTTCCATTTTAGATCTTGTAGAAAAAAAACATGCGGGTTAGACCAAAAACGAGGTGAGCACAATATATTCTGAAATTATACCATCCATGGGTTTTATTGCTATCTAACAACGTTGGAAATCATTGATGATATGGGTAAAGTATCTATGTCGAAAGTTTATAATATTTGGAATGTTGATCCAATATCTATGTGAAAACTTCCCTCGCCGGTGATTAGCAATGGTATGTATTCTTTCTCATACTTACAAATGGCTTATATTTGTACATACTTTTCATTTCTTAGTATACTAAGGCAACCTGTTATTTTTTCATTGATGAGATACCATAGTGAAGTTGAGTTTTTGACTGAATCATCATATGTGTTATTAATTACTAATAATACAAAATTTACATTTGGTTATAGCAACAACACCATGAATTTATGGGCTAGAATTAGAAACATGGGTACATAATTCATGGGTCCAGAATCCTTTACACATGTAATATTTGTATATTTTTCACGAAGATTCATCAAAAAGTCATAATATATGGTTTTTATCTTGTAAAAATACCATGATAACTTGTTTTATTCTTCACAAACTAACTTGCAACCAATAAATTTTTATAACTTTTTGTGTTTTAAGCTTGACTGATTGAAAGCGAAACTGGACTTTAGGTGATACGTATACCAGGAAAAAAGCAACCTTTTATAGTTTTGAAGTCAGATGGAGGCTTTAACTATAATTCCACATATCTTGCGTCTTTATGTTTAGTTTTCATTGGATTTTTAGTTAGCTCAATAAACGTTAGCATATGAACCAAATTATGAAATAATTTGTGTACTTATGTAGGTATCGCCTTAATGTTGAAAAAGCTGAGTTGATAGTGTATGTCATCGATGTAAGCCAACGTGAGCACTTTGATGTAATTTTTTAGCGGCAAACAGCTATAGTTGATTGCATATGTCACCGATGACATGCCTTCATGGAGCATTCCTCTTTCTTTGATGTGATTTTATATTTCAGTTTCACTAAATGTTTGTATATGTTCTTTGATACATGTGAAGAATTATTGTTTGAGTTAAATTATCGCATGTTATAACCTTTTACAATTATATTTTTATATTTTCTCGTTTTATGTTTGAACGTCATACGAAATACTTACCACAATATCACAACTATAATTATTTGCTGCTAGAAAATTCCGTTGCTATGCATGGGTACTTGCCTAGTATTTTTTGTTAGACAAAAATGCGTGAGATGGTATTTATTTAGGGTGACAATTTATGTGTTTACACATAAGGCTTTAAGTTGGTTGATTCTATAAAGATCGAATATCGCATATTAGACATATTATTGTGGTTCGGGTGGTCTTATGAATTGATAAAACATGGTTAGTTTCTAGAGAGAGAAAGTAGAGATATGATAGAGTGAATGAAAAGTTTATTTATAAAAATGAACTAAACACACTCAAGCATGCACACCGAGAGTCTAGAGGGGTATTTATAGGCGTTTTACAAGCTAGTTTTACCTAAATTACATTAGTAGTCCTTGCGTTATAAGCTAAATAATATCTAATGCAAATCTCGTAATTGTTATCACTTTTAAGGCTAACAATTTTTCCCAAGTTATGACAACGATAATTGTTTACAATGTTCCCTACAACTAGAAATAATAAAATCTAGAGTTAACTACACTTTTGGTCCCCGTGGTTTGCCGGGTATAACGGTTTTGGTCCAATATTTTAAAAAGTAACGGATCCTGTCCAATTTTGGATGACCCGTAACGCTTTTGGTTCATTTTTCATTGACCGTTAGTTTGACTAGTTAAAAAAATATGAAATGACTAAAACACCCTCAACTTAATATTGTGAAATGACCTGGATATCCTCTCTTTAATCTTTCTTTTTAATCCTATTTACTATTATCACTTTTCTATACAAAAAAAAAAAACCAATCTAGATACATCATCTTCGTCTTTCTAATTTTTTTTTTCCAACAACATGAACTTCACCCACCATTTATACAACTACACACATTTATACTACAGAAATTGATGCACCAATACTTTAAAACTCTACATTCTTTCATTTATCCAAACCTTAACTATACCAAACACTACCCCACAGCTTGAGAGTGCACTTGAGCTATCGTTGTGTTTATTGCGTGAGTTGTAGCTTTAGGATAATAGAGTATTCGGGGGAGATACTACGGTACTTGGCGATCCCGGATAGTCTAGAGGAGAGTTACAATTCATAGACTAGGGAATTAGGCACCCCCTATGATTAACACGGAATACAACGCACCAATTAGAATGAGGATGTGACAATTCAACCGACTAATAAGAAATAACTAGGGAGTAAGAAAATCCAAGTAAACACGTGATAACATCAAATAGTCCTGAATATTAAGTGTCAATTGCCCCCGATAATGCTCGTATTTTATATCATTTATATGGATTTACGCTTATTTTCCTCTATATTTCACTTTCAGGTAAAGTACGAGCATTGGAGCCAATGAGACGCGGATTTGGAGAGTTTATTGAAGATATATGATAGTATGCCCATTTTGAAGTAATTACAGCGTAACTCTTCTCTCACGTTACGCCGTAACAAAAGCGTAGCTCAGAAGACCAACTAAACTGAAGATTAAGGCGTAATTCCATCTTAGGATTACACCGTAACTAATTAGGTCAAATGATGTTCCACGCCGCTGCAAGCTACGCCGTAACTCTTTCCACAAATACGGCGTAACCATGATTTATTGAAGATACGACGTAACTCATTCCAGATGTTACGCCGTAACCAGGTTTTCCAGAGCAAAATACGAAGAAATGGATGTTACGGCGTAACTCACAACTTAAGTTACGTGTAACCAGATCTGGCCTATAAATACTACCCAAAATTCTGCATTTCTCATCATTCACTCCACACACAAAAGCAGAGAATGTGGGTAGGAGGCTGAAGGCAGATATCGAGGAGCATACAGAGCCATCTCCAAGGGAGAAATCACTCCCTAACAATAAGCATTAACAATTTATCATTTCTTTTACTTTCAATTCATGTATTTCATTATGTCAAACATTGAATCGATTGTTTCAGTTAATATGAGCGACTAAGCACCTCTAGTGCTAGCCTAGTTATGATTCCTTAATTGTTTTGTTTATGTTTACATTGCTTCCGTATAATTGTTTCTAGTGTATGCATGCATAGTTTGTTGGTAGCTACCCTTGTTTCGGTAGTTTTGAATGGCGGTAGTGTCTAGTTGCTTAGGAGATATGACCAACTGACCCTAAGTGGGTAGACTGAAAGGGAAGGGTAAGAATTGACCAACTGACGACCCTTCTTCGCTTGTGCGATTTGACTAACTGATCATCTACCGTTTGGATGAACTTAAGAAGTTAGGGATGCGTGTTTAAGATGCTAGCGCCCGGGCACTCATTGTTATGAATCTTGCATGTAGCGTAACTTAATGACTTACTAAAAACAACTGGACTTTCAAGGGTAGTAGCTTGATCTCCGGTGGAAACCTTTGCTGATAGGTTAGGACGAACTGACCAAATGTTGTCCTAACGACTTAAAACCCCACTTGAAGCAATTAGAAGTAATTAAACGTAAACTTAACTTGATAGGATGAGTAACTAGGTTAGCACACTTCTCTCTTATTGATCACAACCCTCTCTTTTATTTGCTTTTTCTTGCATTTCTTGCTTTAGTAGTTAATTAATTATTTCCATCTTAAAACCAATCTGTGACACCTAGACTTAATTAGAATCCGCTCGCATAGCTCCTGGGACGACCTCGGTTTTACCGAATACTACACTACACACGATCGGGTACACTACCCACTAGTGCATTAGGGTAGACCATAGGTATAACGAGACAATTATAAATATTAAAACCTGGTCAGTAAAATCTGCATCGAGTTTTTGGCGCCGCTGCCGGGGAGTTATATTAGGATTTTCATTAAGTCTTTCATTTTTTTATTTTGAATTTTCTCAATTTCTCACGATCTCTTTTCAAGTTTCAGGTACCATGAAAATTGTTAACATTGATGACCTCACTCTTGAGGAATATTTGGCGTTGACAAGAGAAAAACAAGGGTCGGGTCTCGTAAGACCGGCGATTGGAGCTAATGTTCGTTTCGAGATTAAAGATCAGTTTATGAGGGAGCTTCAAGCTAACCCTTTCTCAGGAAACAGGGACGAAGATGCGTATGAACACGTTGAGAATGTCTTGTACATTGTGATAAGGATTTAAAACGTACACTTTTAAGGGGTCATTTAAGCCTTTAATCGCCCACTTTTATATCCGTTACTGCTTAATTTCGTTCCTTTTCACTTTTTAGGTCTCTTGAAGGCAAAATGCTGAAATGATGCTTATTCGGACGAAAAGGAGTGAATATGTGAAGAACATGGCTAAAGTCAAGATTAAGACACTCAAGCTGCTGGAAATGCACCTGACGGCGTCCCAAACAAAGGGCAACGCCGTCCCTGATTTTGTGACGACACAGTAGCGAAATTGCTATTTTACACCTGACGACGTCAGGCTTTGAAGAGTAGGGCGTCACGAAGACTTTTCTCCTCAGACGGCCTAGATCTAGATTCAGATGACGTCAGAGCTGAAGCTGACGGCATCACAACCACAACGTGACGCCATCCCAAAGTTGACTTGGCCAAGACGAAACCCTAATGGCGGCGATCCGACGGCGTCACAATTACAAGGAGACGTCGTCGCAGTTGTAAATCTATATATAGAACTCGATTTTCAGACTTTTTGAGAGGTATACTTGTGGAGTAAAAACCTAAAACGATTGTAGTCCGGTTTGGACAGTATTTTAGGGTTCTCATACCTCATTTTACATCGAGATAAGTTATTTATTCCCTTGATTTCATTATGTCTTCAATTGAATATGTATATGCTTGCATGTTTAACATGTCCGACTAATTTACTTGTATGTTTGCTTAGATCTATGAAACCTAGTTATTGATTATTGATTGGTTGTCTCTTATCTTAATTGTAATTGTCTTAGGAGTGCTTAAAGCCATCGTTGTGTTTTTAATGCTTGGTTAATCTTTGTTGAACATTAGTTTATAATTACAAGTGGAATTGTAGGCTAAACATCCAAAGACAACCTTAGTGTTAAGTTTATGAATCCTAGAGATTTTGCAGTCATTAACCTTAAGGTAGCTTCAAAGAGTTAGGGATAAAAGCACACCCTACGACCTTAGAAAACACAACGCGTTAAGAATAAGGACGTGACAATTCAACAACCAATAAAAGATAACTAGGGAGTAATAGTGTCTAGGTAGACACATATTTAATCATCATACGAGCACACTTCAAAAAGACATAGACTACCCCTTAGATTAGATAATTAGAATAGTAGAGTAATCGGTAGAAGTACCAACCCCCAAATCCAAACCCCGAGATCGTACCTTTATTTTTCTAAAAAAATATAAAAAAATACAAAATAATCTTCCTCAACCTCAACCTTAGCGTAATAATTTCTCACTAGCATTCCTATTCCCTAGAGAACGATATCAATCCCCGAGGCTTACCCTAATACTACACTACAACGATTAGGTTCACTGCCTAGGTGGTTGAAAAACTTGCTCGAAGAAAAGGAAGTTTCCTTTGACCCCAAACGCGCGTTGTACGCGTATCACATTGCAATCCTTTTCAACATTCCTGGTGTTTCTCATGACGCTGTTATGCTACGAGTGTTCTATAAGAACCTGTAAAATTTCAAACAAATTTAAAAAATAAACTATAGTAAATTTGTTACTAAATTTCACTCCTAGATTTTTCTGAGCCCATTTGAATCAAGAACGAAAGATTTTCTCGAATCCGACACTCGACACATACCGACACCAATTTAGTGACGACAAAACAGTTATAATCTAAATCCTACATAATAACAATTCTATAATTTTATGCTTTCGAAAACGTTTCCAAAAGTATAATTTTTATAGTTTTCGGAAACCGGGAAGGTACCACTACTCGGAGACTCGACAAAACATGGGGTACACACTATATTGTATTATATAATAAAACAAAAGAATAAAAACAAAATTCTTAAACCCACCGTCCCATCTTTATCCTACCCTATCTGTCTCTCTCTCCCATTTCAAAAAACACAAACACAGAGCAAACACCAAATTGGGTGTTTTCTACTCCTTTCTGAAGTCAACCACCATTCCATCTCCATCACCCCCTTCAAAAGGTAAGCTATCATCATAGACATCACGAGAAGGAGGGCAACATAGCTGAGACGAGAGTGACAAGTGCAAATAAAGGGTGTAATCCTACCCACGAGCTTGAGGATGTCAAGAGGCTCCATGCAATTCCTAACTCCATAAATAGAGGGTGATTTCCACCATAGTTTCTTCATCTCCCACATTTTTTCTCAAAAATTAGGTTCCAAGAATTAGGGCTCTTCAAAAATTAGTGGAGGGGTTTTTTATAATTGAGTTAAGGGTCTTCTAATTCAAGTGTTAATTAGTCGGTTGAGGTGTGATTGGGTCCCGTAATCAAGTTGCTGTCCAAGAAAGCTCGTGGCTCTCTTCTTTGTTTCGGTTCTCCTCTCATTTTTGTTGTAAGGGTTTACTTAATTTCTCCTTATTTTGTAAATTACTGATATCAATTTGTAAATAAAGTTGTTACTTTTATTGTCGAATTTTTCGATTTATTCTTCTTGAAACCGATTGGTTGTAAATGAAAGAGATTAAAATTTGGTTATGAAGTTGAAAAAGAAAGAGTGTTTTTGTTAAGTGTGGCAGAGGCAAAGAATCATAACCTAAGAAACTTATATCGACTTAAATTACTAATCGGCTTATTTTGGTTTCTCGGCTTAACCTCTAGCTTAATTAGATTATTTGTGCACTCGAGTTGTTTGCCTTTTGGCTTACTTTCTAGCATAAATTCCCTATTTTACGCTTATGTCTTTTAGTTGTCTCCATAGCTCACCTTGGTCTTACTCGGCTCTGATGAAATCCCCTCGAAGGGTGTCTTGTTTTGTTGTCCTCGTGTTCGACTCGTACAACCTTAGACCGCAAGGGTGACGAGTCACGTGCTCAAGGCGGGTAGTACCCGATTTCTATAGTTACCAAACGTAATCTATTTTTGTTTTATTGTCTCGGTACGATAGGAACTTCCAAGAGTGTTGTTGTTTATTTCGAGTCACAAGAGAGGACCCCCGATAAGGGTGTTTGTTGCTATCGTTATCACAAGACCCTGAGGTGGTCGCATAAGTCTCAATTGCATGATAAACCAAATAGGGTCTAGATGTCCTTGCGTATTCCGTGTTCAGATTCCTTGCGTCAAAATATTTTAAAAACTGAAAATAGAAATCTACCACCAAACTTGAGCATACAAATTAAGAAGTTTTATTGAAATAAATTGATTTTGGGTCTCAAAGCCCAGACAAGAGTGTTTGCTAATTAAGTGGGCTGAGAAGCCCATCAGTTTTCAAAAGGGTGCGTTTGGTTTTAATTTAACACCAAGACTAACCCAGTAGTGATGTTAAGAGTTGTGAGTAATAGTTGGGCCAAAGCCTAGCTGTGAAAGGTTCCGTTTGGCTTTGGTCAACCCACTAGGGTAATAGTTTTGTGACGACCCGCGATGGGTATGTCGATCTCGTGTTGTCTTGAGTATTACCCGAATAAGCTTCGTTTCATTTATTTTTTTTCATTTCGTTCAACTCATATGCGTTTCATTCAACTTCCACACGACATACATATAGCATCGACATTTGGAATTAAAATGAGGAACTAATTAAAGCAAGTTATTTATGGGTTATCAAATCTAATCACACATTTAAACAATACGATATATAAACACGTAAATATACATTTTTAATTATTAAACCGGAACAATGAACTCGATATACAAGTTAAGACATTTCGTCAACCCAAATAAATAGGAAATATATACTCGGTTCACACCATATTTTCTATAAACACATTTCTCTCTTACAAATTACTAAAGGATTTTATATCTTGAAAACATATACTCTTCTATCATATATATAAAACGAGATTATATATATATATATATATAGACTTGCAACATATGTCGATGATGAAATATATATTTATAAAATTTTACTTTCTGTTCTTTCATACAAAAAAATTAGTTATAACTATGACACATTTTAAACAATGCACCCATTATTGTTACCTAATATGTTCAAAACATTGCAATAATTTCACTATGTTTTAAGGGCAAGTTGTACATAAATATATTCATACTAGATGTCATGAACTTATACATATATTCCACTTACATTGATATTATATTATATAAGCGTGTTGAATTATTCGACGCGATTGATGCACTTTTTATATTTGTGAATCACAGCTTAAAAAAATAGTTATAATTATGATGCACCAATTTTATAACCGAGATGCACCCACTTAGTGTAGTTACAAACAGTCAAAAAGTAGTTACAACGATTGATAACATTGCTCCATCATCATTGGTAGCATGGTAGGCTGCCGATCTCTTTGTTATAACATGCTTTGTCACCCATCGCTCGAAACATCATCTGTGTGATTAAAAAATAAACTTGTTGAATCATTTGAAATCTCTCTTTATACACAAAGGTTGAAGGTACTTTCTTTTTTCGCTCCTATAATCACAGGTAAAAAAGTAGTTATAACTCTTTCCCAAAAACAGGGGGCATCACAGTTATAGCGGGAAAATTTTTTGGGGTGGGTGGTGGGTGGGTGGGGCATGTTTGAGATGTTTCAGACCCTATAACTTTTTCTCACTTTTCTCTCTAATCTAGAACCCCACTCTCTCTCTCTATATAGACTTGCAACATATGTCGATGATGAAATATATATTTATAAAATTTTACTTTCTGTTCTTTCATACAAAACGACACACAAATTAAGTTCAAATTTAATTTCGTTTCAACATAAATATATTCATACTAGATGTCATGAACTTATACATATATTCACTTACTATATATATTTATTTCGACGTCTAAATTAAGCCATCCGCTTTGCAAACACATAAACTAAATCATGCCTTAAATGCGCCAAGCAAACACAACAACAAACACTTGAAAGTTTATCTTAAACTTCATCGAGTCTTAAGCCTAGAACTATAAACTAAGACTTGCTATACTAATCTAGGTCGCGTGTCGGTACTACGCACTCATACTATTTGAATTTACGCTATTTCGCTTTTACTTGTTTTTCAACCCCTGCAAGGGAGATACATGCTATAAATTAGAACACAAGTCTTTTCTTAAAATGTATGCTTGCCTGATTATTATTATTATAGCCTAAGTTGCCATCCAAAAGTCCCCTTCATCATTGTTGATACAAAAGTTGGGCGTTCTTTGTTTGGACTCCGGTTCCCGTATCAATTGGATCTTAATGCTTGAGACCTGCGCACTAAGAAAACAGAAAACACTGTTAGGCTTACCGTGGGATTGTCTTCCACGATTATCCTCTGGCGTGAGAGTAAGTAATCGGTTTTAGGGTTTAGTGGAGAGTTAGGATTTGAGATCGTACCTTTAATGAGGGCTGGGATGCCCTTTATATACACACGAAACCCTTATTGGTTTCGTGTTCCCCAAACTTCGGCGTGTCCCGCCTAAGTCGGTTAGAAAACACTTATCTCCCAAGATAAGAGATATCCGATATCGTAAGCCATAAATAACTGTGGGTTTGGGCCTTCGTGAGCCCAAACCGTTATCGGGTTAGCCCAGTCGTACTGGGCTTATTTGTAGCGGTCATTGGTCGGGTTCGTGACCCGAATGCGGACTATACGTCATCATGTCCCCCCAGTCTAGTATGCGCAGGATGAAACCCGCGGATGCTAGACTAAAAGCTGTAGCTCATGAATTCTTCGAAGCGTAGCGGAGAAGCTACAAAGTTTTTTTTTTCCGCCTAAGAGAAGATACAGTGTATCCGATCTAATCAAATCAAATATATGCCTCGTAAATTTGGGAAAGTAACTGAAAATGTGTCACATTAGTATATCCTATCCACACATTCAGAAATAGTGGGGTCCACGTGTCGATCATCGCGTGGGTGTAAAACCCTATATAAACCGTCGCCTCCCATTTACTGTGTTTATCATAGTAAAGAAAAACATTTCCGCCATTGTTGAAAGCTTGAATATCTACTAAAAAACCCTTATTATTTCAAAGGTAACAGCGCGTGCGCATTAAAAATTATATCATGGTCCGTGGATTAACTGACTTTGCCTCCGACATGACATATTAGTTCACCTCGGACTACTATTCAGTGCAAATATTTCCCGAAGGGAAGGTAGGGGTATACACCATTTTTCGAATTTGCGAATGCACCTTATTCTTGTTCTGTATATATCCCAACAAGCTGGCAAAAATAACAAACTTCGAGGTTAATTGCCACTTATTGGCGATTAACCCCACTATCTACCTCTTCCGCGCGTTTTACCATACGACGTGGTCAAACGGGTGGGTTTCGTTCGCTAAGCGCCAGGAGGCTGCAATGTTACACGATAAACTGGACGCGCTTAGGAACCGGAGGGAAAAAATTTTTCAGGGTCGATGAAGCGTTGTTCCCTTGGCGCTTCGCCTTCTACACCCAAAGTTCGCTGCCAAAGGATGAGCGCCCTTCCCCTGGAACATACAGCGCTGATGATGCGGATACGATAAACGCTAATCGTATTCCCATCAATTCCTACCTCGAGGAATTTTTGGTGCACGTGGGCATCAATCGCAATTATTTTGGTAGACCTGATGAGGTGCCAACATTCTTAGACGCGGATGGCCAGGGTGGGTTCTCGTCCTTCATATTCCTTAGCTTTATTAATGTGAGCCTTTATTTTCACCTTTGTACTTTATATAACTTGTTTGTTGTTTGTTTCTTGCTGCGCAGAGATGGATCTATTCGACGTTGTGAACTTGGCGAAGCCGCGCCAGGCGACGGTAGGGGTGCGCCCGTTGAGAGAAGGGGAAGTCCCCATTTTGGATGCTACCGCAGGTCGTACCATGGAGATGAACCTGAAGGAATCTGAGGGTTGGTCACCCGTTGCGCTGGAGGCGACCCCTCTACAAAGCGTGCCCAGCCCCAGGGTACCATCCCTTTTAGTGGAGCCGTCACACACAGATGTGGTGGAGAGCATGGAAGACCTCGATGTAAAGTTAGAGGAGGAAAGTCAAAGGCTAAAGCGCAAGAGGGCGCTTGGTGGTGATGGCGCAAGCTCATCCAGGAAAAAACGCCCTATCATCCTTGACGTGGAGTCGTCGTCAGGCGATGCTTCGCCCCCTCGCTCAAAGGAGACAACTTCACCCAAGTAAGTATTATCGCCAAATCGCTTATCTCATTTTTTGGTCTCGTTATTAATTCACTTCTCTTTGCGTGCAGTATTGAAGATGTTGGGTTGACTTCTGAGCAATCTGGGGAGTCACCACCCAAGGCAAGTCCCGTGCGCGCTGACCCTCAGGATCCGAAGGACCAAGGTACCGAGGTGTTGGCATATGGGGGTATTCCCATGGACCAGTTAGTTGAGGAGCTTGTTTCTGCTGCCGCGCACCAGGCTACATTCGTTGTTCAGCTGAAGTCAAGGTATGTTGGGGAGAGCAGCCAGCGCTCAAAAGGATGAAGAGATTACGCAGCTGAAGGCGCTTTTAGCTAGTGCTCAGGAGGAAGCAGAGGCAGCGGGCTGTCGTTCCCAAAAACTTGCTGAGGAGAAGATGTATTTGATGATCCAAGTGGGCCAGGAGCGTGCCGCATTAGAGGTTTATAAGGCTAATTACTCCTGGGCGCTTAAGTATTTGGACAATGGGAAAAACGAGTTGTTCTCTCGGTTGGGGGAGTTTGGTGCAACTGTGGGAAGCGCGCTGGAGGAGAAGGAAATGAAGCTTCGTAAGCTCAGCATTGATTATGACGAGGAGCTGTATCCCCAGCTTGTTTCAACGATTGCTGAGCGCAGGTGGCTTATCAGCCATGGTTTGCGCCTTGCTGCCCTTAATATGTTGGAGTCTCGGGAGGTAGTAGGCAAATTTGGGGCAATTGTGTAGTGTGCGCTTGCGCGTGGCAAGGCTGAGGCTATAGAGGAGCTTCATGAGAGTGGCCTTCTGAAAGTGGCTGCTGCTCAGGTGCCTAGGTACAATGATCATGCCTATGAGGAGCTCGTTGCTGCTATGGAGAAAATGAAAATATTGGAGCTTCCTCATATTGCTCAGATGGAGCGCGACCAAGATTACCCTATAGGTGTGATTATGGAGGGGTTAACTTTGGCTCGCCACCGTGCTGATGGTGCAGAGGCACAACCGGACTTTTTTCTGAAGCCTAATGAGTCACAACTGAAGGTGCCCATTTTTGCTCGCCCGCGACCTCTTGAACCCGTTCATACTTGAGAAGGAAATTCCTTTGAAGGAATCCTTAGAGGCCCATGCTATGAGGCTTGCCAAGAAGAAGGGCGTGAAGGGAAAGGCCATTCTTTGTGGTGTTGGCGCAGCGCACCTTCCTAGATCCGACGGGGTACCTGTGAGTGTGGCAACTGTATCGCGCCAGGACTCTGATTTGTTGAAGAAGCTGAAGGAGGCTGGGGACGCTGCAAGCCATGTGGAAAGCTCTCATCTTAGGCGTTGTAGTAGTATATAGGTTGTAGCTTCTTTGTAAATATCATTTTGTAAGAACTCATGGTCCTTACTGAAATTTTCCGTTTGTTGAATGTGTGTTGATGTGGTTGCGACTTATAATGTTTGTACTTAGTTATCCGTCTTTGCATAAAAAACGTACTTGTTGTCTAAGAATCAAACTGTTACATAAGCGCGAATAATATGTGGAGTTCATAATCATGTATGACCTATCATACTTAAAACATAATGTCTAAGTATTTTTATCATAATCGTGTATGGTGTGATATGCAGCGTACTGTAAATATCATAGTAAGGAGCCAAGAGTCTTGATTCCTGGTTTGTTAAACGCGCACAGTATGCATGGTTGCGCATCCGTCGTGGGATGCGCATTGAACTTATTCCAACGTCTTGAAAATAAGGTGTTTAACAAGGATGCGTGATCCGATGTTGATGGGTTTGTCACCCTCTTACTCAACGAGTTATTTAGTAGGTTTACTCATCCTTTTACCAACGTGGGTTTATTAAGTGCATGCACGCCATGTAGGCAAAAGATAATATAACAACAATGTTGAGATATGAATAATATGTAAATAACAAATTAAAATATGTCACGGAGTTAGCTAGAAACCATGATGTTTTATTAATACTTGCAAGTTTTTGTAAAAGAGAAGAAAAACATTTGCCTAGGTAAAACAGAATGTAAATACATAGATATTTATTGAGCACTATACTCAAGTACGGGAGTATCCGTGCACTGGGCCATAGCCGTTCCTAGAGGTAGCATTGTTTGAGATTGCAGATGTTCCATGTGCGTGGTAGCTCGCGTCCATCCATGTCACGCAGCTTGTACGGGCCTTTTCCTAATGCTTCAATGACCTCATAAGGTCCTTCCCACTTCGGTCCAAGTTTTCCTGTATCTTCTGCGTGGCTCGCATCATTGGCGTGATATACGGTCGGGTGAATGAGACACTTCGAACTTTAGCATCGTAGTATCCCTTCATTTTTGACTTAGCTCTCGCCTCGCATATAGCTGCGCGCTCGCGCCTTTCTTCCAACAGGTCCAAGTCAATACGCCATTCATCGTCATTGGTTGTAACATTAACTTCAGCAGTGCGAATAGTTGGCATCCCGATTTCGGCTGGTATGACGACTTTTGTCCCATAGACAAGAGAGAAGGGAGTGTCACCCGTGCTAATTTTGATTGAAGTGCGGTGCGCCCACAAAACATGCGATAGTTCCTCTACCCACCTTCCTTTGTGTTTGTCTAAGCGTGCTTTAATTCCTTCACCCAGACTACGATTTGCGCGCTCGACCAAACCATTTGTTTGTGGGTGTTTAACTGACGCGAAGTGTTGTGCAATATTCAGTTTCTCGCACCATTCCTTGAAAGGGTTGTCACAGAATTGTTTTCCATTGTCCGAGATGATTTCCCCAGGTAATCCGAAACGACATACGATATTTTCCCAAACAAATCGTTTTACCTGGTTACCTGTGATTGTCGTGACCGCCTTTGCCTCAATCCATTTAGTAAGATAGTCTATAGCCACTATAAGGATTTTCAATCCCCCCGCTGCCACAGGGAAGGGGCCTGAAATGTCAATACCCCATTTATAGAATAGCCATGGTGACGCAATAGGTGTCAGTTCCTGTTGTGGTTGACGTGGAATTGGTCTGTGAACTTGGCAGTCACCACACTTTCTTATTAAGTCCCGCGCGTCACGGTGCATTGTAGGCCAATAGTATCCTGACCATAAAGAGCGTGCTATGACGGACCGTGGTCCTGAGTGCATACTACATGAACCGGCGTGGATTTCTCGGAGTACGTAGTCTGCTTGAAGGGGTCCGACACATCGAAGCCATGGTTGTAGAAAGGAACGCCGATATAATATACCATCTCAAAGTTCAAATCTCTGTGATGTGCTCCTTATTCGTCGGGCGTCCTTCTGCTCCTGGGGCAATACGCCCTTGCTTATAAATTCAACGATTGGAGTCATCCATGTAGGACCTTGTTCCTCTATCACCGTGGATATCTCCATATCCGAGATAGACTTGCTCTTCAAGGTTTCCACCAATATTTGTTTTGACAAAAAGCAAAGCTTGTGGATGAAATCTTACCAAGCTGATCCGCTTTTCCCCTCTAGGAACTTGTTTGATGGTAAACCTGTCAAATCCCTGGATTAGTGACTTAGTCTTTTAGAGGTATTGAATCATGTTTTCCTCTTTAGCCACATACTCGCCCAATACATGGTTAGCTACTAGACGGGAATCCACATTTGCTTCTAGGTTGCGTATGCCCATTCGAGCTGCAATGCGTAATCCAGCAATCAGGGCTTCATACTCTGCCTCGTTGTTTGTAGATGTGAATTCAAAATGCAGTGCGTAAGTGAATTCCATTCCTTCTGGATTTGTGAGGATAAGGCCTGCGCCTAACCCGTCCATGCAGGAAGATCCATCCGTAAATAGGATCCATGGTTCTTGTAGTTCCACCTTGCCTTGTGGAGGTGCATCGTTAGTGTCCGATTTTTCTATGATGAAGTCTGCTAATATCTGCCCCTTAACCGCAGTACGTGGTCTGTAGGAGATATTATGCTCACCTAGCAGACGCACTTCGTAGTTGTCCCCGATCGTCGGGTTTGGAGATGATTTGCTTGATAGGTTGGTCTATGATCACCGCTATTGTGCGCTCGAAGTACACTGCGCCGTTTTGGCTACGGCGAATACCAATGCTAAGACCAACTTCTCCATTGCACTATAGTTAATCTCTGTTTTCTTGAGTGCTTTGCTTACAAAGTATATCGGTGTCTGCACTGAATCCTTGTCTGTAAATAGCACCGCGCTGACTGCTCCATTAGTCGCAGATAAGTACATAATTAATTCTTCCGGCGGCGCGACTAGCTTGGGGAGCACTGCTAAGTGTTGTTTAAGCTGCATGAAAGCTTCTTCTGCTTCCGTAGTCCAGCGAAAGTCTCCCTTTTTTGTGCACTTCTTGAGCGTTTGGAAGAGAGGTAGTGACTTATCTGCTGATTTGGACAAGAATCTGTTTAAACCGGCTAGTTTTCCATTTAAAGACTGGACTTCCTTCAACGTGCGCGGCGAAGGAAGTTGAATGACAACCTTCGTTTTTTCCAGACACGGTTTGATGCCATCGGGCTCTATCAAGTATACAAGAAACATGCCTTCTGTAGCGCCAAAGGTGCATTTATTAGGATTTAACTTCATGTTGATCTCTCGTAGTGTCTTAAATGTTTCCTCAATGTCACGTACCAACTCGTCTTCCATATGGCTTTTTTTGACAAGGTCGTCAACGTAAACCTCTAGGTTGCGGCCTACCTGCTTTTCAAACGCATTATCTACCGCCGGTTGGTAGGTGGCGCCTGCATTCTTCAAGCCAAAAGGCATCTTTGTATAACAGTAGACACCTTGACTTGTATGGAAGGCCGTTTTTTCCTCATCTTCTTCAACCATTTGGATTTGGTGGTACCCTTTGTATGCATCTAAGAAACATTTAAGTGGGTATCCGCACAAAGATTCTACCTTCCAATCTATCTCTGGTAGTGGGCAGCAGTCTTGTGGACATGCTTTGTTAAGATCCGTGAAGTCCACACACATCCGCCAACCGCCATCACTCTTTTGACCATCATCGGGTTGGAGAGCCATCATGGTAATAAACTTCGCATGATACCCCCATCAACAAGTTTGTGTACTTCGCTAGAATTGCTTGTGCGCCTGAGCCTGGCCGCACTTCTTCTACATCGTCTGGGAGTATCCTTGTCGGATTCTCAACTTGTGTTCTCAGAATCGAGCGTGGTACACAGGTCATGTGTTTTGGTTCCCATGCAAAGATATCCAGATTCTTTTGCAAGAGTGCGCACACTGCCGCCTGCCGTTATCGACATGATCCTCCGTCGATACTTCTGTTCGGGTATTTCTGATGAATTGCAACCCTCGTGTTTGATACCTTAGGTGCGCTATTGCGGAATGTATGCCATCTCACATGTAACCCTGTTACATTCTCTAGATGGTACGGTGGTATTGTAGAGAGTAACAATGCCTCCCTCCACTGGGAACTTGAGCATCCCATGTGCTGTAGACGGTACCACGCTTATGGCTGATATCCCTGGTCTTCCAATAATGCCATTGTATGGCGAAGGGGATTTGATCACCATGAAATTCATCCAGGCTATAGACGTATTTGCCCCATGGGCCATATCTTTTCTCCTGTAAAACCAGTCAACGCCGTCATGATCGGGCTTAACTGACTCCGTATCTCCGGTCGCAGTCGCTTGAAACAATGTTCGTACATTATATCTGCAGATGCCCCTCCATCGACATACATGCGGTGGATATCGTGACCCCCTGCATTAATCTTAATGGTGAGCGGTTCTACCACTGTGTTGTCCTCCGCCAAGTTGGGGAAAGAGATTTCGCTTCCGCGAGAAAACTTTTGGCTGATCTTCTGCCTAGTCATTCGTTGCCATGATTGTATCATGTAGATGGTGTCAGCCTTATCCTTGGGTGCTTCCTTCTTGTTCCCGGTCTTTTGCTTATCTTTCCCTTCCTTGATGTTCTTAACTAAATGGTCCAATCTGCCTTCTTTTACTAGCTTATCAATTAGTTGATGCAATTGGACACTCATTGGTGGTGTGGCCCTTCTGTCCATGATAGTCGCAGTATTCGTTCCCTACGCGCCGCTCTTCTGGGGTGCGCATTGGTGGGAGCCTTGGGAAGTTCGCGCCTTCTGCTGTGAATATCTCCTTTGGAGTCTTGTTTAGCGGGGTGTATTTGTCGTTATCTCGTCCGCTCCCTTTGCCGCGGTAGTTCTTGTTGCGGTTGCTACTCTGGTAAGTGGATTGTCTCCTAGGCTGTTCTTGTGACCTATAGCTTGAGTAGCCTTTCTTGCTATCCGCCACCGCAGCTTCTCCTTGGATGAAGGACCTTGCGCTTTCATAAGTTCATCAAAGGTTTGGGGACCTTGTCGTTCGACCTTTTGATGAGTTCTCGGGTTATTGATCCCGTTCATGAACCCCGAGATCTTTAGTATTTTCGACATGCCTTGACATGTATGCACTCATCTTTGTAGCGTTCCACATAAGCACTTGTAGATTCCCACAACGCTGTTTTACCCTGACAAGTTCGACAGGATTTTTGGCGCATTTCTTCCTTTGAGTGAAGTTCAGGCGAAACGCCTTCCGTAACTCTTTAAAGCCATCAATGCTTCTGCGTGGAAGCTTAATGAACGTTGCGCGCATTTCCCACTAATGTGGAATTAAACATGTGGCACCACACAGGTTGTGGCCAATTTTCGATGGTAGCGGTGATTCGAAAAGTTTTTAGGTGATCGTCCAGGATCACTGTTCCATCGTAGGTTTTCACATTAGCGGGCATGCGCTTCTCTTATTTTCGAGAAATCGCCATGCGCTGAAGTGAAGCATCCACATTTTGGCGGCGCCAGGAAGAGATATATCTTCCTCCTCGGTGAGTCGCGATATCTTCCCTCGGACTTCCAGGTGTCCGGTGTTGTCCTCGTTGTCCGAGGAATCTCCAGAGAACGAGCTTCTTTGTCGGCTTTGCTTGACCGCCCCGAGGAGTCTCTAGAGGATGAGCTTCCCTAATTCTCCGCTTGCCGACCGTCCTCAAAATCGAGTTTGAAGAGCTTCCACTTGGGGAGTGCGTTGCGCCCCATCTGTCATGGACCTTGCGGCTACCAAGCCTAGCGTGGACATTGGTATGACGTCCACCTTCTTCGCGCTCTTCCAGATATTACAGTTCAGCTGCTTCATTGTTCTCCACTCTTCTCCTAATCCTGGTAAACACTGGGGGTCGGCGGCTATCCTTCCCGCGCCTATCCCTCTGATGACGCGATGGGGATGTCTCATACTCTGCGTCAAAGTTGAGTCGAACTTGCGGCTCGGTTCGACCTCTTTTTCGCCTCCTCTTGCATGAGGGCAGCCAAGGTTTCGTAGTTTTGGGATACGAAGTCACTTGGTGCTAGTTCAGGTGCGACTCTTTCTAGCGCGAGGGTGTTGGTTTCCACCTCTGGTCCCCTATTTTGGGGAGGTGCGCCTGGCGTTTTTGTGAGGCCGTTTCTAGCATCGTTTGGAGGGGGTGGTAAGAAAGGTGCTGGTGGTTGTCGTAGTGGCATGGGTTGTCCTCGTGCGTGGTTCCCCAGTCGGGAAGACCATTCGACCCTTGATTTTTGGTCGCGACCGTTGTCCTGACACCGCTTGGAGGCTAATCCGCTTTGTTTGCTTCTTCCCTTGTAGGTCGCTATGTGACCGCTGGTTTAGGTTTCCTTGCTTTGTCATTCTAGTTCTTAGATCTTAGTGATTGGTCCTACGGATGGCGCCACTTGTTGATACAAAAGTTGTGCGTTCTTTGTTTGGACTCCGGTTCCCGTATCAATTGGATCTTAGTGCTTGAGACCCGCGCACTAAGAAATGAAAAACAAGGCTTACCGTGGGATAGTCTCCCACGATTATCCTCCGGCGTGAGAGTAAGTAATCGGTTTTAGGGTTTAGTGGAGAGTTAGGGTTTGAGATCGTACCTTTAATGAGAGCTGGGATGCCCTTTATATACACACGAAACCCTTATTGGTTTCATGTTGCCCAAACTTCGGCGTGTCCCGCCTAAGTCGGTTAGTAAACACTTATCTCCCAAGATAAGAGATATCCGATATCGTAAGCCATAAATAACTGTGGGTTTGGGCCTTCGTGAGCCTAAACCGTTATCGGGTTAGCCCAGTCGTACTGGGCTTGTTAGTAGCGGTCATTGGTCGGGTTCGTGACCCGAATGCGGACTATACGTCATCAATCATGAACCATTAATTACTTGCGAGTGAACGCAAATATTGTGGATAATACTATGGGAATTAACGACCCCGAATTGGTTATCGGAAATAGCCGGGGCGCACCATATTTGAATATCTTTAGGTAATTGGCTATTACCTCTGGGGGGGGGGGGCAATTTTATTACTTACACCAGTAATTAGGTGTATGCAGTTAGTTTGGTGTCATGAGCTTAGTCCATAATAATCTCTGTTTTTCTATGGTAACTGTCTTTGAAGCAATTATCATCTTTAACTTGTGTTCAACCATTTACTAAACCTATGATTATCACTCAACATTTTGTTGATCTTTTTAAGCATGTTTATCTCAGGTATTAAAAAGGCGATAGCTAACTCTGGAGGCGCTTGGGCATTGGCATGGCGTGGTCATAGATGACTCTGATTTACTTATGGGCAACATATTTTATTAATGGGCCATTTTCCGCAACAATTCAACCTTTGTAAACTCTATTTTACTTCAATAAATGAAATCTTTTATGAAAAATCTATTATTTTACACCTTGTGTTATGATCCAATGGAGTAGCACCCCAAAAACCTTTTCTTCCGCTGCAAACTATTTTTGGGGGTGTTACAGTTGGTATCAGAGCCTAGGCTATAGAGAACTAGGAATTTTTCAAAACTAGACTATAACCACTTTTACAAAAACTTAACCCTATGACTGACACATGCCTGCTTGCCAAGCTGATTGCCTCACTTATGACTTGATTGAAGTCATCCTTGATAAGATATGTGTTTATTACTGCCAACTTAACCTCACTATTAGCTATGATTGCTTTACTTATATGTTTGTTTACGTACCACAACGCGACGCCTTCTCCCCCACATAAATGAAATGTTTATTCAGTCTCTCATAACAAATTTTAAAAGCATTTAGACATGTTACTAGTATAACTAAGCTAAGCATTGCAAGATTCATTGAACCTCGGGTGAATGTAGATTGATCACCTATATTCAACAAAGGATAGTAGGACATAGCTTGATCACCTATATCCGACTCAGAGGTGAATGTTGCAATACTGAAAGTAGTTATAATAATGGTATGCCCAGTTGACCTCCTGATTGACTTCTAAAAATGGTAAAATTTTCATGAGTGTTCATCATGTGAGTTACAAAGGGTTACTCCTACACATCACACACTGACGTTACAATATTTTCTCACTACGATAACTTTTCTCCTAAATGGAACGCCTTTCTCATTACTACACTCTCTAAAGCGCCATTTTACACTACTACCCTGCGCCTCCGCGTCCACATCTTACTAGCAACGTGCATGGAGATTTGCTTGGCAGATGATGCACACTACCACTTCGCGCAAGGACACTGTTGTTCCCTATTCACTATCGTATAAAAATAGTTAAGTACTTAAAACGAGTTAATAGTGAATCAATGACAGAAATGACATAAGTAAAAACACACTAATAAATTTTCAACTTAATATTCTTTATTAGAAAGCAATCAAAAGAATACATTACCCAAGTGCTTGCGGAACAGTACTTGGGATTGAAATGACAAAGTGTTGGTAACTCCTCACTAAGCTCAGGCTAAGTCTGAGAACAACTACTATGGAACCACTGAGCTATCTCGGGGACTGAGTTGTATTTGGAGGAGTGAAAGATGGCTTGTGTGTGTGTGTGTTTTACAATTCATAAGCTTAAATCTTTCACTCCATCTCTTATGCTATTTATACAAGTATGAGTTTTAACTCTATCCTAAGTGACAAACCGCACATGTAAGACACAAAATATCGATGTATTTTGTCTCTGTTTACAAAGGCTATTTCTGGTGAAGGACAAAGCCACTTTCTACTTGTCAGATCGATGCCGAGCCTTCAGGAAAGTTGACTTCTTGAGGATAAGCACTCCGTCTTTATCGCTTCAAGCATAACCGCTTTGTCGCCCATTCTTCTCCTCCGCCTTCAGTCTTTAGTCTAGTTTGTCTTCTGTTAGCTAGGTGAGGAGTTGAGGGATTCAGTGAGTTATTGTCATCACCACCTGAAACCATCATCTTCTTCTTGACTCAGTATTCACCCCTTAAGTTCCGCCTTACTGAGTGGAGAGACTTCTTCTTCGCTCTTACTGGAGTATCCTAAAGATGGCTCACTGAGAGACTATGCACTCACGACTGATAATGTTTATCTTAACCAACACTTAGGGTATTTTCTATTCAAGTCCTAGACTTAAGGGGTTTCGTATTTCGAACCAACAATCTCCCCTACTTGGATATACAAATAGCCTAAGTGTTTGATCAAAGGTGTTGAGCAATTGGCTTCTTCTACAATGAATGTACTAATGAACATAATAAGGAACACTGAATATATTAACAAAACATACATCGTTTATTGATCAATTACATAGTTCCTATCACTAGTACAAAAAGATAAATGATAATGATGTCAATCAAGATGGATCCCCAGTGCTTCAAGCTTGACTTTCTTTGTGATGAGTGTTTCTTTGTCGCGGTGCTCTCTTATCTGGGCGTTTAAGTCAGCACAGAACCTGACGTTTGCAGGAGTCTGAATTTGAGAGTCCACTAGTATGTAGCTCAGCATTGTAGCCACACCTGCCTGATCAATGTCACTCCACCTTTGGAATGCTGGGTTCCAATAGACATCAATAAAGAAAAGTCCTCTTTCAGGCTTTTCTATCACAAGATAGTTTACAAACTTCACTCCTTCAGGTAGCTCCCTATTGCATTCCAGTCCAGGCACTTTGATCTCAGGCTCGAACTCAACCCTATTTTGTTTGCTTTGTGATGATTGAGGTTGAGGTCCTTGAGGTGCAGTTAAGGGAGGCTGAATCCCCAGTAGTGCTGGTGCTTCCCTCAGTCTTTCATACCTTTTGCCAAGCATTTTCATCAGCTCCTTAACCATAGTATTTTGCTTCTTTTCAATGATTGGACCAATTTCATCGAGTTCAGTGATCCCAAAGTCAGTGAATTTCAGGGGATCATAAACCTCGAAGTGTCTTTTATCATCCCCCCTGTAGACATTCATTGCCAGTGGTTTGGACTTGGGGATGATTTTGACATCTGTGATTTTCTTAGGTAGCCTTCTGCTTGTCATTGACCAGTTGTAGTGGTCAATTCTTTCTTGCCTGATGGCTTCAAGCTCTCTGTTCTTCTCATCCAATTTCTTTTTCATTTCACCATTTTTAGCCGAGCTTCCTTGAACTTCTGTCCAGCTGACCTTTTGAAGCTTTTAGGATCTATTCCAATATTCTCACTTCCTCAACAACAACTTGTACCGTGATTCCTTGCTCTTTCTTCTTCTTCAGCTAGTTTCTTTTCCTTTCTTCCTTTGCAAGATAGGCACTTAGTGTTGTGGAGTGAGTGTACTGAGTGTTGCCGATCGTATAGGAATATTCTCGGCTCGTGTGTTTTCGTTATTGCCTTTGTCCTCCGCCTGAGGAAGATGATGCTAGCAATGGTGGTGTTGTTGTCATGATTGTTGTTGTTGGTAGGACTAATGATAAGGGTGTTACTGAAACTGGTTGGATTGATGATATTGGTGTTGTAGAGACTGGTTGAACTGGCTCCCCCTCAGTGTGAGAGGGAGTCTCTTCAGTGGGCTTCTCCCCAATCGCTGTCGCAACGCCGTGAGAGCAAGAGTTGCCTTTACACTGGGGGAGTTGGAGTTGCTTGACCTTTGAAGGCTTGGTAGATCTCCGTGACCATAGCCTTAATGTCAGTTGTATCCTTCTGAAGACCAATGACTTTTTCTCAGATTAGCCTCGAGTGTTCCAAAGGTCATTCTAGGCCCAATATTCCAAGCCATAGAAGATGATGCCTTAGCCAAAGTAGTCACTTGAGCATCCAAAGAACCCAATGTAGCCTGAAGAGACTGAACTAAAGACTGAATACCCTGAACATTGGCAGATTTGAGCATGTTGATTAGTTCAGTGAGGTCTGAGGAATTTTTCAAGTAAGCCTCAGTAGCCTCCAAAACTTTAGAGTTGAGTGTTGGGTCTTCTTTGACAGCATCCCTAATTTCATCTATTGTAACACCACAAGTCTGAAGATGCTAGAGAAATTTAACCAGGTTTTCATCCAGTCTATGAAGATGTTGGTACATGAGATCCCTGTGTTCATCAGTGTTTGCATCAAATGCTTGTACCTCAGCCTTCAGATCTGCATAGTGGCAGCATTTTCGTGTGTTGATCCCATAAAGTTTCAGTAACCCCAGAGTATAGCTTCCTTAAAGCTTTAGTGATCCACATAACCAGTTGCCTCTCTCCGGTGAAAGAGTATTGTCAAACTTTCAATTCTTCAGACAAGAAGATGAAGAAGAGTCGAGTCATTGTCTTCAGGATGGAAAGGTGACTCTTTAGGCTCTTGTGGATCAGGCTGAGGCTCTTATTCAGTTTAAACATCAGTCCACTTCTTCTCCCCTGGCCATAGTATTTCATCTTCACTGTCAGCTTGTTCTTCATCAGAGAATAAAATTTCGTTAACCTCGGAAACTGTTAGTAAACAAGTGGTGGTGATAGGTTCCATATCAGCGGGTGGTATATTTACCTCTGAGTCTTTGTCCCCCAGTGACCCCTCAGACACTTGTGGGTGTTTCCCAGTGCCTTCGCCGGAGTCAGGATTGGTGGTTGGTTTCAGATCGGGGGGTTGTTTCTTTCCTCCGAGTCTTTGTCCCCCAGTGTCCTCCAAGCTGGTGGGTTTTTCCCAGTGCCATCCTTAGGAGTAGTGGTAGTGAGATGCCTATCAGCGGGTTGTTCAGTTCCCTCTGAGTCTTTGGGATCATTCAGTTGGCCCTCAGACAAAAGCTGTGATTTGCGATTGTCATCTTTGGGCAATGTGGAAGGCGCTCCCCTACCAGCGGGTTGTATGTTTCCCTCTAGATCTTGAGGAGTAGTAGATGGGACCAAGGGCACTGACTGTGATGTATCAGTGTCCTTCGTTGTCACCAGGGTGGATGTTGCTTGGTCATCCTTGGGTGTCTTTTTTAGTCTGGGGCTTTTTGTGCCTTTTAGGCTGCTCTCCAAAAGCCTCAGGGCCTTAAGACTTGGGTTTGGTTTTAGTCCCAGTCAGAGACTTCCCCTTTCTCTTTTTAAGAGCAGGGTTTGGAGACACTGAGTCCCTTTGGTTGTTACAAGAACCATATGGGTTGTCAATTCTATTTCAGTGACTTGGGATGGGTCTTTTTGAAAATTAAATTGACTCGGATACTGTAAAAAAGGTATTTGTATTCCCGAGGGTAATTACAACCCAGTAACACTTGTAAAGCACATGAGATAAACCTAGGATACGAAACGTATTTCATCCTAGTTTTGCTCAGAGCTTGGTTACTGAGATCACCGTAAATGATATCCCAATGTCGAAAGTGACCCCATTCATCAAGCAAGATGCCACCATCAATGAATAGAGTTAACTTGTTCAGTGGATGAGTGGTTCCCGCCGAGAACCTGAATCACAAATGTGAATAGGATCTTCCAAGCCGCAGAAATGAGTTCTTGTGACCGGGTTCTGTTTAAAAACTTTGGATCAAAAAACAATTTGTTTCAACCCATCCTTAACTGTGGAGGGTTGGGATGGGCAAACATAGACTCCATTATTATAGTCTAACCTCATTTGAAGTACAAAAGTTTTATAGTCTAGGGTGACTGATCTTTCCCATTAAATGATGAATTTGATGAGATACTCCCTGAGGGGTCTGAGGTTAGTCTCATCAGTTGAGGGTGTCGGGTCATAGGCCATTGATGTAGCCCAAAACTCCCTGAGGAGGTT
>OU343225.1:177067090-177186757 GCA_910596185.1 Chrysanthemum makinoi
ACCTCAAAAGTTAATATCACTTGTTGAGGGGGAGTATTTGCTTAAAACTTTTTTCACAAATGATTCTTCGTGGAAATCTTCCCACAAAACTCGAAATGGACATATTCGATATCAAAACTTCGTCAAAAATAACATTTATATGCCATTTTTTAGGGGGAGAAAAATTGTGTGATACTAATATGTTGTGAAATTGGTGATTGAATCCTCGTGCTAAAGACTTAACCCATGAATTGACGAGTTCTGAACTGTCATACATCGAAAAAGATTTGTCCTCAAAGACTTATCAGAGTAGATTGTACCTATTCGAGAAACTCTTGATAGACATGAACTTTGACAGGTTTGACAACCTTTCGAGGTTGTCCACACCTTCAAGGTAGTTATTAGAGCTAGTTGTCACCTAAAAGCTGACAATGGGACTCTTTAACTATGCAACGTAACCGTGTCTCGCGGGGAATTGTCTATCTTGAGTCGGTCAATTCAAAAGTGCGCGCTCTTCTCTCACCGTGCAGATTTCTGTCAAAACACTTAAGCACGTGTGGAGGGGGAGTATTTATGCAAAATACTAAACTCTCACAGTGGTACAAAATGTTTTTACTCATAACCACTTTGAGAGACTTTCAAGAAAATGGTTTTATGGCAACATAGGTTAGTCATGGAGTTATAAGGTGACTAAGGTTAGGAATAACCGTCCTATGATCCGCCAGAGCTGGAGGGATCTACCCAAGAACACCACCAATAGTTAGAATTTATTAGTCCTTAGGTATGATTATAAAAAGGAGAAAATGAGAATCGGAGAAAGAAGGAATTGAAGAATTAAAAAGAAAAGCAAAGAAAAGGGTGAAAATAAATAGCCCTTCAGATTATTCAACTTAGAATGGAACCAGGGTTCAATTCATATGCTACTGGTTGTCACTAGATGACACCGGTATTGAAGATTAAAGTCGTCATAAACCCAGTGACGCATGCTCTAAACCTTCTTAGCCACTCAAGTTTCTCTCAACAGAAGCTTGTTTCATTCTCACATGGAACCCTACGTAAACTATCGGCTTTCTTTAGAGATTGCTGGTATTGAAGAAGGAGACCCTCTCCCTAGTCTCCGTTCAGGATAACCAAAGCGCACTATTGAGTCTAGAGCCACGAGATTCATCAAAAGATCTCTTAGGAACACTCGACATTTCATCACTTGTCGTTCAACAATAAGGACGCAAGTGATACTATTCTAGAGTCCTACACAGATCATAGCAATCTGTCGAGAACATTTATGAGGGTTGCACAATTGTGATCCTCATGATGATTGAATGGATCCTCAACTCGCCTGCCGGGGTCAACATCTACGACCTTGACAGACGGGTCACTTGGTAACTCCTTGTGGGTTACGCTAGTGTTGTCTCAAGCGGTCTCAGTGTGGGGTGATGCTTGGTGTACCTCATGACTCACTGAACTTGTAGGGTGTACTTCGATTTTATCGTGTTATCCTACTTGAGGGACTCTAGTTCAGGAGCGACCTTTGTGAGAATTAGAGATGTGTTTTCACACTATCTTGTTAACAGCTCGAAGTTCGAACTTGTAAGTCTTGAAAATCCGCTAAGGAGATTCCTTTCAAGAATCGAGTCATGAAGATGTGGGTCATTACTCGAACTTGTTCAATGTAATGCATCGTCCCTATGGGATTGGGGACGTGATTCGCCCGTCCAAGGTAAATGGAATCAAGACATTCATCAGAAGAACAATCGTAGTGGTCAACTCTTTAAGAAACAACCACAATGATCGATTGGTGTTTATCACTAACCCATTCTTGTTATGGATGCTCCTGGGAGATGATCGTGCAGATTCTCCACATGCTCATACCAACAACAACACAAATTGAAGTTCTCTCAAAAGGCAACACAAAAGTCAGAATGATTCTTCATCAAGCCAAAGAATCTACAAAGTTTAAAGACTAAATAGAACTACATCAATCCTGAAATCCAACGTTAAAGAGCGTGTGAGCATGTTGGAGAAGGACGTGGAGACACATAACATCACCATATCCACAACAGAACAAAGAACAAAGATTAATGAAGACGTCAAAGCTGAAAACTTCCAAGAAAACAAGATCCTCACACTGGGGAGATTGATTTGAATCAAGACACTTCTTCTCACAACAAGAAAGAAGAATGTGGAAAGGCGTCAAAGCAACTATTACATCCACACCAACAACGCTTCAAACTACTTAAGTCATTAATTACCAACACTTAGGGGGGAGATTGTTGGAATCACTCCTAAAATATATTTCAAGTGTTTGTAATTAACATGTAATAGGTTGCTTAATTAGGCTTTTAAGTTTGTATTAATGGCAAGACTTATGTAAAAAGCCCATAAGCCTTGGCCCAAGCCCATAAGGAAGGAATGGACTAGATGTGTTGCCCTAGCTCCCTACCCCATAAATAATGTTGTAAACTCCCATTTGGGACTTGGTTGTTCACTTTACATAAATTCCTACGCCTAAACCTTTCTATATCATTCGTGTATTTTGTGTTTAGTGTTCATCCGATCACTTCTTATCTCATTTCTTAAACATTGATGCTTGTGTTACAACATGGTGACCTAACAATCTATGATGGTGTAGATGAAAGATTGGGGAAGAAATGAGTTGGTGGGAGAGAATAAGAGAGAGAAATATGGGTTTGTAAAAAAAAGACTTAAATTACTATTTTACCCTCATGTGAATATCATGGATGGTCTGTTAATGAGTGTCGTTAGTGGGAGGGACTAATGACGGATAACGTTTGTCACTTAAGAACAAACGACGCATTTTTTTGTTCAAAAGATGAAAGACTGCAGTCAACGCAAACCACAAAGACGAACGATGTAATTTACTCTTAATTTTATTTTTATACATATTAATTTTATTTTTACATATTTTAAATATAAAATTATTTTCTATCTCTTACATCAAATTTAAATCCAAATTCAAATTTAAATCTAAATCTTAAATCCACCAGCAAACCAAACAAACCTTAAGTGGTCAAAGCGAAGGTATCATCATTTTTTGTTACTACGTATAAAACTTTCGGAAAAAATTATGGGGTACCTTGTGCTAATATTGGTTAAATAGTACTCACGTAATATTATAATTTAATGAAAAACCTAAAAAGAAAGTGAAGAGGGAGTTATTTGTAAAAAGATTCGTTCAACCCGCCTCCCTCGCTTGTCTCACTCACACAAACACAAACACAAAATCAAATAGTAAACAAAAACATTGATTCAACATGTCTCATCTCAATCCATACCAATCACAATCTTAATCCGATTATTATTCTCAGTAAGTAAGTAATCAATCCATTACTTTCATTTATATCTATCATCACCTGATTTCAAATTTGACCTCATATATAATATACTATTTTCATTTTTCATCACTGTTTTTTTTATTAGTTATGATATGATGTTAGTTTCCATTACATTTGCTGCTGATACGATTGCAAGTTACCCATACTTTTCGACGATAACAACGTGTTTGATTAATTATTCGGTCTTGTTCGTCGAATGGTCAGTTGTAAGTGTGACTAATAATTAAAATGTTTATTATGACTTGAAGGACTTGGTTGATCGACGGCTGTGTGGTATCTTGGATTTGGTACAATGGCAGAGAGCCAGTTCAACAATGTATCTCTTGTAGGACGCGGGGGCAGTGTCAGTTTTCTCATTACATCAACCTTTCGTATCTCATTACTAGTTTCTGATTATATGCTTTTTGCAAACACAATAATGAGATAATCTCCCCCAGTACGCAATCCCAAACACCTTATTAATGGACATTATAAATTGAATTGCGTTATTTTTCTCTTTTCTTTTATGCATCTCTTTATAACTGTTTCGCAGATGAAATTAGAGTTTTCTAATACTAACATGAACGTTGTTGATGTGCAATGCAGAACCCAGGCCAGCTTAAAGTTCATTCAGGTGGTGTATTATGGAAGAAACAAGGAGGTGGGAAGGCTGTCGAAGTCGATAAGTCTGATATTTTGGGTCTTACGTGGATGAAAATTCCCAGGACTAATCAGCTTTCTGTTAGAACTAAGGATGGTCTCAAGTACAAGTTTACTGGTTTCCGTGACCAGGTAGATATTCATGCCTGTTGTTTTATTACATATGAGATACAGTATGTTGTTTAGCTCTTTGGTCAATAATGGTAGTCAAGTTTCCGTAGTATATACTTTCATCGTCTAACGGTATTCGCTGTATGTGGCTATTTCGTCACAAGTATCATCGTCAACATTTTAACCTTTGTTACTGTTAAGGGGTATATGATTATAAAATTTAAATAAGAGCACTTCACAAAAGTAGAAATACAATAAGGCTTTAACTTAGGTATGTTTTAGTTTACATACTTGATGCATGCGCATTTTTGTTATCACATTCACTTGTGTCCCCTCATAGTAAATATGATGACACACAGAGTAGCTTGTGTGAAACCTAGTAATACAAGGAGGAGATTTCACATTCTACTATGAAACTTTCAGCAACAACGAAGCTCTTGCATGTCTTTGCATTTTGCAAAGATGTTTGCTAGTATAAGATAGTATTGTCGTATATATTTTTGGTGTTTGCTATGGACGAGAGATTTCTATTCTTCCTTTAATTTTGTATAGCTGGTTTGCTCAGGGTTCACTCGTATATTGCATTTGTCTATCTATATATTCACTCCATCCATTGATCAAATATGAACTTGCTATTTTATAAACGATGTGTATGTCTAACTAATATATCAAATTCTTATTGCAGGATGTCATTAGCCTTACCAACTTTTTCCAGAACTCTTGCGGGTTAACAACAGAAGAAAAGCAGCTTTCTGTTAGTGGGAGAAACTGGGGAGAAGTTGATCTAAATGGTTGAGACCCTTTGTCATGTCATCTTTAACTTATTCTGTTTGTTTTCTGTTAGCTGCTTATGAAAAATCTCCAAAATTGCATAATGTGCAGAAACATGCGCTTAGTAAGATAGAGGTGTAATGACTAGATAACATCATAACAATAGCAACAAGCATTTTATCTGCAGGTTTTTAGGATAGTATGTTATTCATACTGTCAATTAATGGAGTATTTATTTCTATTTTTATTTATTTATTTATTTATTCTTCTGAAAATTTCAGGCAATATGCTGTCTTTTAATGTTGGTCAGAAACAAGCATTTGAAATATCCTTGGCGGACGTGTCACAAACACAACTGCAAGGAAAGAATGATGTCATATTGGAATTCCATGTGGACGACACGACTGGTGCAAATGAGGTTGCTCTTAGCTAATTAAATTCCATTTCTTTCTCGTGAATGATATAGTTTGTGCACCTTTGCACTACTAGGCTTTATGTCTATTCTTATTCTATTTTTTTTCTTTCTTTTTGATTTAATGCAGAAAGATTCATTGATGGAAATAAGCTTTCACGTACCTACTAACAACACACAGTTTGTCGGTGATGAAAACCGTCCACCTGCACAGGTTAGATTTCCGTATCCTCTTCATTGATTTGTTGAGGTGACATCTTCTAGTCTCAGGCTTTCATCCCTTCAGGTATTGCGAGAAAAAATAATGTCTATGGCTGACGTTGGTGTTGGAGGTGAGGAGGCAGTTGTCACTTTTGATGGCATTGCTATTCTTACTCCAAGGTAGGTTCTTTGCATAATTGTTTTCATCTATGGTGCTTTATAGAGATGGTAATTTAACTTATTTACTTATAAATGGGTCAGGCCGGTTACATTTTCTTTTCAATAACAAATACAATGGGTAAAAGCAAGGAAGCCTAAAAGCAAACAGGTCAAAGAGGCTGATAGTCGTCCAAGTTTCAAGTGTTCCTAATATGCATACAATCTGCTGAATCATTTTAAGTTACATTATTGTGTATATATAATATTTTGTAATCATATCCAACACATTTGTGATTTGTAAAAATATGGACTAAATGTGTTCGGGTCAATCAACCTGATTGGACCCGTTTTCTCTCGGACCCATTCATCTGTAGTACTTTAGAATATTGCATTAATGCAATGGCTCTTCTTTTGCAGGGGTCGGTACAATGTTGAACTTCACTTATCCTTTTTAAGGCTGCAAGGGCAAGCCAACGATTTCAAAATTCAATTTAGCAGTGTAGTTCGTGTGTTTGTACTTCCCAAGGTATTCTTTTGCTCTCTTCTCATCAGAATATATTATTTTATGTATCTTAGGCTGGGTGTAATGGTCACCCGACCACCACCTCCACCTCAGCGCCACAGCCACATCAGCTTTTTAAGACACCACCTTACCATCACCTTTAAAGGTGTATTGGTCATCACCTAACCAAACGATAAAAATACCCATTCCATACAAACATACCCCACACACACTCACATACAACTTTTTTTAGTTAGGTGGTCTGCACCACCCATCCAACACAAAAAAACCACCTTGGCGTGTGAAGGTGTTTGTCCGTCATGGTCTTGGCGTGTGAAGGAGCTCCTTCACATGTGGTGGATGGCCACCATAACGCATAGTCTTATGGAACAGTTTTGTAATTATGGCTGCAGCATACTGTAGTTGTTTTCTTTAGAACAAATTTCTAAAATTAGTCATTATCATATCTAATTCATATTTTTCTTGATGTCCTGCAGTCCAATCAGCCACATACATTTGTAGTTGTTACCCTCGATCCACCTATCCGTAAAGGACAAACTATGTATCCACACATAGTGTTGCAGGTCTGTTTTTAACAGCTCATAATATAATATCACTACTTTTTGTGAAAATGTTTATTTATTGTCTCTTTTATGTGTGCCCCAGTTTGAAACGGATTATGTGGTGGAAAGCAGTTTGACTATGAATGAAGATCTATTCGCTACCAAATATAAGGACAAGTTAGAACCTTCATATAAGGTACCTTCTAAAATCAGTCTTGCATTGAATACCCTGTTGGAGTATCTCCACACGTGTAACCCGATCACCACCCATGACACTATTTTAAGTGTGATCAGAGTTATATGCAAGCTCCCATTGTTTAGTTTATAGTGTATTGTTGGATGTGGCAAATACAACTCATGTTGGATTGGGCTATGTTTTATCTATATGAAGGCCTGAAGGGTAGATGCTTTAAGCCAAATGATTTGCCTGATAAGGGTCAAATGGGCTATGTTATCCCTTAATCCTTAATGAGAGTTGAATTGGGCTATGTTTTATACAATAAGCTAAAATCTTTATTCTTATAATTTAGTTCCTGTGATCATTTTTGGAAAATTAATATTTTACAAATTAAGCAACAAGGTGCTAGGGTTATCCAAGGTGCCCTATCTATCTAGTGGTTTTGGGCTTAAAGGTGTTGTGTAAAAAAGGGTGTGTGAATTTGCCAGTATAAAGAGAACAAATAGGGGAATTGGTGGGCTGGCCCAACCCATCTCAGCATGTCTTAACCTGCACCAAACTACTACCCCGTTTTTGTACCCAACTGCATTTCCATTTTGCCACACATAGGTATTTATATGAGTTTGTTACACCGACTTTGGCATTTCATACTGGCAGTTCACTTTTAGATTATTCTCAAATCCACAGGGACTCATTCATGAAGTTTTCACGATGGTATTAAGAGGCTTGTCTGGCACGAAACTCACGAGACCAGGAAAATTCCGTAGTTGTCAGGATGGTTATGCTGTAAAGTCATCCTTAAAAGCTGAAGATGGTGTCCTTTATCCGCTCGAAAAGAGCTTTTTCTTTCTACCAAAACCTCCTACTCTTATTCTATATGATGAGGTAAATGCTAATTTTCTGTGCTGATAGTGGTACGAGTTTTATCCTTAAATCTGATATAGAGTTATTGTTTAGGTGTGCTGACCTGACTTGCTTCGTATTTTTATTTAGATTGATTATGTCGAATTTGAAAGACATGCTGCAGGAGGATCAAATATGCATTATTTTGATCTTCTTATTAGACTGAAGACAGAACAAGAACATCTTTTTCGGAATATTCAGAGAAATGAATATCATAATCTCTATAATTTCATCAGGTCTGTATTGTTTTTTCAGAATTTAGTTGAGACCATGAAAAAATGTAATATGATTTTCTCAATTTGATCATGTAGTTCAAAAGGTCTTAAAATCATGAATCTGGGTGGTGCCAAAGCCATAGATGGTGTTCCATCCGTGCTACAAGTAGATGAGGATGATAATGTTGACCCACATCTTGAGCGGATTAAAAATCAAGCTGCAGATGATAGTGATGAGGAGGTAAACTTATTTATCTTCATCTATTTTGGGCCGGACAGGTGAAATGCCTTTTAATATTCTCATTTGTAAAATGATGAGAATGAATATCATATACACTTGTAATCCTTGTTAATATATTACTTGTTTGTGTTAGTATATTTTCTGTCAGAGGTAAATATTACGACCATTTGCCTATAAATCGGTCTTTTTGGGTTGTGTTTCATCTCGGTGGGTCAAATAAATTTGGGATAATTCCATATTTACCCAATATAAATTTCAAAATGCCATATTTACTCAACTTACAAGTGGATAATACATAATGTGCAATGATTTTGATGCACGTTTGGGGAAATATGGATTTTGGATTTTTATATTTGGGAAATATGGAATTGACCCAATAATTTTTACTAGCTAAAAGGTGAAGCCGAAGGGGTTCAAATTTGGTGAAGAGGTCAAATAGGCTGAAAGTCTTTCCAAGTTTATATTTATTCAACCTCCCAAATTGGTCTATTCAAAGATTCAGTTTATTAGTCTAATATCATTGTTTTTCGTAACCATAGTTATCTCTTTAAGACTTATATTCCTAACTAATGGACCATAAAGTGATTGTGGGTGGAGAAACCTTTCCCGCCCCTTTTGGCCTGTACTAAAATGACCTTTTTATGAACAACTGCCCGACTCACCCTCTCGTCACTTCTCTTTTTCATCATTGTTCGAGTGTGAATAGCACTTATGGACTTTGGTCATATTATGCAGGATGAGGATTTTGTTCTTGAGAAGGATGATTCAGGCTCACCTACTGATAATTCTGAGGGAGAGGATTCTGATGCTAGTGATAGTGGAGGTGAAAAAGAGGCAAGTAATTGTGCTTTGTTTTCGCATTCTAGTAAGTAGACATTTATAGTAAAAGCTTGAATTATCTTTATTATTTCAGATACCTGTAAAGAAGGAAACAAAGAAAGAACCTACTACTTCTAAAGCATCTTCGAGTAAGAAGAGAGCCAAAAGTGGCGAAGATGAAGGGGCATCAAAGAAGAGAAAGCCAAAGAAGAAAAAAGACCCAAATGCACCCAAGAGAGCGATGAGTGGTTTTATGTTCTTTTCACTGCTCGAAAGAGAGGTTGATATACGCAGCTCTTTATTTTGTCGGTTGGCATGCATAGTGTGTATGTGTGTTGTGAATTGGGCTGCCATGTCTTCTATAATATGCCTCGAGTCATTGTTTTAATTTATGAGCTTACCATAATGCATTACATGTATCATGATTTCTAACTTTACATGTTATCAACTTTAGAATGTGAAGAAGGACAACCCTGGTATTGCATTTCAAGATATTGGGAGGGTTCTTGGCGAACGATGGAGCAAGTTATCAGGTTTTGTAACCTTCCCACTTTATTTCATATATATACTTCTTAAGATTGCCAATACAAACAACTAGTGTTAGATTGACATCTATGTTTCACGAGGACCAGTAGTTTCATACCTTATCCTTCACTAGGATCCTTGAGTGGATTTTCTTCTTGGTTCTCTAACACCTTGGGCCCTACTAGTTTATGAGGATCATGAAAAACTATAGGGCATCGGCATTCTGGCATGTAGACTGGACCTAAAGGATTTGATGGCACCTATAGGGTTCAAACCGTTTTTAATTGATAATGATATTAAGCAGTTGGGTAATAGCTATATTTACTCTTATGTACTTACAATTACAACTCATTATGCTTTCTCTACTTCAAAAAACTCATTCTACACCCCTAACTTGTTTGACTGGTCAACGGGGTAATTTGGTCATTTCATAATTCTTCATCTTGTGTCTCTTCTTTTCCCTAACTCTAGCCAGGCACCATCGTTTCTGGCCGAACACCATTATTTTCGAACAAAAAACGCAGTTTCTGGCCAAACACCATCATTTCCGACCAAACATAAAACACTTAATTTCTCATCCAAACCTAAACAACTTTATATCATTAAGTTAAACCAGTCACACAGTACGACTAAGGTGGTGTTTGAATGCAACTTAATTGACTTAATATGAACAAACTTAATTTATTAAGTCATATAAAAAGTTGTTTGTTTTTCACTTAATCAAAATAAATGACTTAAAATAATAAATGATAAAAGTGAGGTCCTCCACATTAAGTCATTTGTTAATTAACATGACTTTATGAAAAAATTAAACAAACAAGCCCTGTTTCTAAACCTAGCTACATTGCAATTAAACAACATTTAAAAATCAACTAATAACACAACAGATAGATACTACTGAGGACCTAATTTGGTGATACGCACTGTCCATTTGGTCACAACAAAAATCAAACTAAAAACACTCCCTTTCCACTATAAAACTCAGTTTCATATTCACGCATCACAAATCAACCACCCCAAAAAAAAAAAAAAAAAACAATCCACCATAACCATATCAACAACACAAACTACCGACTGCCGCATTTACGAATCAAAGTTCCCCTCAATCGACACACCAGTTATGATCGAAGTCAAATCCATAGGCGACATGGCCATACACGTCTCCTTACTTGAAAACAACAACATCAAAGGTACGATCTTATATTCTTACTATCCGATCTCTCGCGACGTCGTATTCACAACGTAGGAAGTCTAGTTAAAGTATGTAGGAATGAACCTCCTATGGTACTTTGTGTTAATGCTGACAAATGATATATTGATTTGAGTGTCCTGATTAAAGTATGGTTTGGGGGTGGTTTGGGAAGATGGGATGGTAAAGAAGAAAGGGTTTGGATGTGAGGCTATTTATGACATTTTATATGATGGATGATGAAATTGTAATTTAATATATATAATTTATTTATTTATTTTTATTTGAAAATGACCTGTTGAGAAGATAACAAGTTACCAACTTATGTATAATGACAATTGAGCTAAAAAAATTGTTGAGCAAAATGAGTTTTTTACTAGAGAAAGCATAACGAGTCGTAATTGTAAGTATACGGAGTATTTATTGCTTTTACCCTAAGAAGTTTTGATAGTCTTGTTCTGTGAGTTTTAAAATCAATTTCACAAGTCCACCATTATGTCCAACCAAGGTGGCAATTTCTTCTTGTTTACATTTCAATGGGTCGCTTTCGGTTATGTTTTTATCTCAAATGGGTCATAGACAAGAATTTAGGTAAAAAGGGAATATGTCAAATGGTCGAAAGTCATCAAAAGTGCATTTTACTGCTATCAATCATTATTGTAGCATTAAAGTATTTGTAATCATATAATTGATAGAAATTAACATGTTTTGGGTCAATCCAACCCAAACCGACTTGTTTCAACCTGTGTTTATATAACCATGCTTTGGCCCATCTATTTTGCCACTTATAGCTTGACCTAGATCCTTTTTTTTTTTTTTTTTTTTTTTTTTTTTTTTTTTTTTCACCCTACATCCGAATTAATCAACTTCTGATTTCAGAATCTGACTGTACATTTCATATTTATGACAAAACTTGCTTGTTGTAGATTTACTTTTTGTTTATAAATGTACTATCATCATACTTTTTATGCACTAAGGTTATAAATACTTATTATATCAACAACCAATTTTAAATAAGTAACTCTTGGACATCTAAAAGTCACCAATGTGAACTTGTTCAGAGGTATTAACATATGTATTGAATATGTTCTGTAGCCGCGGAGAAGGAACCATATGAAGCTAAGGCTCAAGCAGACAAGAAACGGTACAAAGATGAAATCAATAGCTACAAACCACAAACCACAAATTCGGGGAACGCATCTGACTCTGGTTAAATATAAGGGCACCTTTGAAGTCTCTCTGTTTTTTGTTATTTCGTTTCCTGTTTGAAAAATTGAAGGTTTTCAGTTATGCTTTATAGATTTTGTTTTAAGAACAATTATAAAAAATTAAAAACCACAACCGAAAAGCTAAGTGAAATTTTGTTTCGGCTTCTATCCTTTTAATCAACATAATTCTGCATCAATATTGATCTCACTGTGAATATGGTTACATCTAACTACCTGTATGTTTTTTTAAGGGAATTTCATCTAGTTTAATAGCCGATTTGATAAGTCTAGATTATTACTACTATGTTTATGATTATGTGGAATGGTAACTGTTAGGTCGTTAATACCAGACGATATGTCTTGTCTAAGAGTGATGAGCTCGAGTTAAGCATATTATAACGTTTAAGGTTTAAGCTAAGCATCTTATGTGAAATCTAAAACAAACATTAGAAATTCATTTTGTAATTTACGTTTTCTATAACTAAACATATATTCAAATTTCGATTAGAAGTTTTAATTACTTGAACAAATTCCTTTGAAATTAATCCTCGCATTAAGGTTAGCATCATCTATACTAATATTACTTCAGTGTCTTTTATAGATGCACTTCACGAACGCTAACTATTGATGGTATGGTAAAAATAGTTTAAAAATATTATTCTCTCCGTCCTAAAATAATTGTTCACAAAAAAAACATACAACACACAGTTTAAGAAAAATATCATCATTGCGGCTTTCTTTTTTTTACTTTCTGCAGAATGACAATTTTACTCTTAACTAATTAATTTAAAACTTCTTTAATGTTTGTAATAATAACCTCTAGTGAGAGTAATATTATAAACTCGAACTAAATTTTCTATATATTTTTAAAAGTGAATAATTAATTTGAGACAATTAAAAATGAAAATGTGGATAATAAATATAAGACGGAGAAAGTAGGAGAGTATTTACTTGTAAACTTCATAAGTGAATGAATTATGTTTCTTTCTTTTTTTTAATGTTTTAGGCTTTATTTTATGAGAAAAGCTAAATTCTCATAAGTTTTACAAAAAATAAAAATAAATAAAAAGAATGATGTGTCATTTAATTTTTGGATGCAACTCAAAGAAAGAATTTATAACAAAAGATAACGGCCGAAATTTTCATTTCATATCATTGTGTAATTTTTATTTTACTATTATTATTATTTTATCAAAACTTATGCAGACCTAGCATTTCTCTCATTTTATACATCACACGTTTAGAAATCAAATTACTACTTTTATAAGTATTGAATGGATTGTTTTATCCATACTACTTATAATGCATCTTGACATTTTCGTCCTATTAATTTTTTAAGACTTCCTAATATAGATTTTAACCAAATACACCTATCAAAGCATTATATATAATTAACTTTTGCACAACTAAATACACAAATTGATTAGTCAACCAATATCATTAATGTAGTTCTTAAAATACTCCTTAAGTGAAAAATACAAATTGTTAAACCTATTGTACAAACCATCCACTTTCCGATTCATCAATACATTTAATCCCTTATTAACAATATTGTCAAACCACATGGAGCATTGACGACAGGAGTAATATGGAAACACTAAAAGTCAACATCACACAAATTAACAATATTGACGACAAGAAACATATATTAAACCATGTAAAAAACAGTCCAATGTTTCACATATCCAAGAACCACAATAATTATGTCGTAACTCATCCAAAAAAAAAAAAAAAAATCAGTCAACATAAAACAACTACAACAATATCACAATCCATCTCATCGGATAAAACAAATCACAATAAGAACCATATCCTCCACAAGATCTTAAACGAAAACAAAAAGAACAACAAAGGTCTCGGGTTTCTTTAAAATTCTGATTGATCTTAAAAGAACACCCCCCCCCCCCCACCAAAAAAAATGATTCGAGTCTTCGAGATACACCGACCTGAGATTCATTTAAACGAAAATAATTAGATGGAATTTTTGAGGCTTTTAAAAGATATAAAAAGGGTTTGTTGTGATTTGTCTTAGTTTAACAAGAAATGATTTTGATTATTGGATTTGTGGTTCGAGACTTGATGGATAATGTTGAGAGAAAATGATAAGAGAAGTGTGTGGCTAGGAAAGTAAAGATATGAGTGACTGCAAATATTTTTTTAGATTTAGGGTTAAAGTAGTATGGTAAAGGGATTATCTAAAGGCCGGATATTATTTTGTTTATATGGGCTGAGTTTGATATTGAAATAAAAAGGTGGGCCTTTATGGATTGAAACCTTAATTTATCAATAATTAACAAAATAAAAAGTTGTAGACATATGTTAATATATATATATATATATATATATATATATATATATATATATATATATATATATATATATATATATATATATATATATATATATATATATATATATATATATATATATATATATAGAGTATGGTTATTGTGAAAAGTGATTAGTGGAAAAAAAATATAGGAAGGTATTTTGACCATTGGATATATCAATGCAAAATAAATTAATGAATGAGATCAAATTGGGTTACTAATGAAAATTTATTAATTTTAATGGGTCATTATATGTTCTTGTAAAAGTCAAAAGGGTATCATAGTCTTTTAGTATCTAGCATTAAACGGTTTGTTTTGCTTAATAAATGACATGTGATTAAGTTCAAAAGGAAATTTCAAAATTTTCTAACGTTTTCTCTTATTTATTTATAACGGTCAATTAATTTTTTTTTATTGTCATACCATTATTTTATCTTTAATTTGTATTGACACACTATAATTAGTGCACAACTTTTCTTGACATATATTTAATAACACACAAAATTTTTTTTATATTTTTATAGTGATACGCAAAGTTTTTGACACATTTAGTTTCATAATACATTTTTAGTGACACACTAACTTTTTTTTGACACATTTCTTCTTTTGATGCATTTGTAATGACACACTAAGTTATAAAACATATTTTTTAATGACAAACTATTGAATGACACACTAAAACTTTTGATGCATTTATAGTGACACACTAAGTTTTATGACACATTTTTTAATGTCAAACTATATCTTTTGATGCATTTCGAGTAACACATTAAATTTTTTGACACATTAGTCTTTTGATGCATTTGTAGTGACACACTATTATTATCGTCATGACACACTAATTTTTATGACACATCTTTAGTGACAAAATCTTTTGGCATGTTTAATGTCAAAAATACATTTATAATGACACACTAAATTTATGACAAGCTTAATTTTATGATATATTTGTAATTACACACTAACTTTTTTACTACACTTTTAATAAAACACCGTAGATACAAACAACGATCAAGGCATACATGAGAGATTATTAAAAAAATACATACATGATACATAAAACCATTAATTAATTATAAAAGTTGACTGACGCATCTTTTGTATACGTATATACATGGTTTAATTTCAAGGATTAATTTCATATATCACCCTACTTTCATGATTAATTTCATATATACCCAAAGTGCAAGTATTGAATGCATAATGTACAATATTTTTAATGTATATTTGGGTATATATGAAATTTACATCTAAAAGAAGGGGAAATATGAAATTGCCCCTAATTTCAAATCAATTAATTAGAGAAGAAAGATATAACTCAAAGCCCAAAGCCATAAGCCATACTCTGTATCAATCCTACTTCTTAAAAAAACCGAACACACTTTTTCGGTTATTAATAAACAAGAATATGGCGTATACATCTTGTGAGAGAAAGCTTTAAATCATGACATTTAATTTATGAAAAATTTTAGGAAGTAAGGATTAAAAAGAATGTTGATTAAATAGCTATAATGCCCTTTTTACTTCATTAATAAATGTTACATTTTCTACCCTTTTTATCCTTTCTATCTTAAAGTATTTTCTATTTGATCCAACCCCTATATATATATACTATTTGTTGGGGAAGAAAAAAGTGCAAAGCATGCATTAAATGCAAAGTTTCAAAACTTGGCAAGCAATCCCGAGGTTGAGTGGTATTATGAAATAAGTCCTGCATCATTAATTGCTAACTATAGCAACTTGGCAAAATTAATCCTTAAGGTTTAAGTGTCGTTGCAAAGTAAGTCATTTGAAGTCAATCCCGTTGCATCGCGCGGGTTTCCACACTCGTTAGTCTCTAATGTCTAATAGAGATGACTATTATAAAGCGTTATGATTTATGTATCATGGACATTCATGACGTAAACATCCACATGTGACACAAGGCATTTGAGTACGCGAATGTTTCCGGCAACGAAGAGTTTTGGGTTCAAGTCTCGTGATTTGTGATATATATGGTTAGATAGGTGGTAAAGGTGCGTAAAAAATGTGTTGTTCAAAATTCTTGTTTTGACACATGAGTCACATTGTAAACATCTTTTGGAATCACTACTTCTCTAGTTTATCTCAAATCATGTATTGTTTTTAACTTCTGAGCTTTACTCCCAGTAAACCAATTTATAAAGCAAAAAATGAATGCACAGAATAAGGGTGTAAATCAAGGCTAAATGTGACATTACTACGACTTTGCAACCCAGTTTACACATTGTATAATTCGATAAAATAACACACCAAACACAAAAAAATGAAACTAAAAAGGTGAAATTCAAGAGTCTCGTCTAGCTGTACTAGCATAGAAAACAAAACCAACGAAACAAGAAAAATATTACGAGTAAGAAAACCTAAAATCCCAAGAGTCATTCTTCGAATCATATGCATAGACACCATTAATGGTAAACAACCAACGGCAATCGGAGCCACAACCATAATGATCTTTCATGTACTCATACGCGATGAAATGAATTTGCAGCATAACATCTGCCTCCCACCTTGCGTTACAATGAAACAAAGTTGTTTTCGAGAAGTTTGGCTTAAACCTCCACTTCATTGTTTCTCCATACAGCAGTGTACGTTGTCCTAAATCATCATCTAATGATCGACAATCAATAGCTAGTACCTTATCGTATCCTATCATGTTCATAATTTGTACCGTAATTTTGCCACTTGCTACACATATGAAGGTGGCTATTATGAGTAGTTGTAGCATTTTTATCGCCGTCACTGCCATTAGACCACAACTGCTAGCGTACTCTGCCTATTTTCGTGTCAAAATAGATAAGTTGAACTTAGACCTTGTGATCCTCAGCATTATATATTTTCATCTTTCATTAATGGAAATATTATGAATTAACTTCGTCATTAGTTTTCATAAATGTCTGCCATTATTCTCTCCCAAGTTTTGAAACGTGGGAATTTGTATAGTCCGAAACATTTAATCAATTTTGTTTGAGAAAGAGATTAAGAGGGTATTCAAATTCACATTACAATAACAAAAATTTATCATGATTTTTACACAACAAAATACTTTACTATCATGAATAACTTTCGATTTGGATCCAAACAACATATTTTGAGTCCAAGCATAAGTCTACAGGTATAATCGGGATTCGGGTAACATTAAGACATCTCACAAGCTAGTATGACTTAAAATAAGAGATTAAAGTCGGGTAGAACTCAAGCAACTCAAGTAGACTTCAAGTCAAGTTTGACAATACCCGACCTTGTAAAATCGTAGGTCTAACCAAGCTTGTCTTATTTATACCCTAAATTATAACTGAATAAAGTAGCCAAGATTGAAAGTACACTAGCTGGTTAACACTGCCCTTGAGCTTAAGAATGATACTGCCCTTGAGCTTAAGAATGATGGATGGATTGGGTTCCAAGTGGAGAGTTGAGCTCACGTTAGTACTTTGATTTTACTCGACACGATAAGTTTATATGAACAATAGACCTGATACTAAAGTTAAACACCAGACATTAGTTTGCATTACTATAACCAAAAGGCATTTGGCCTAGCGGTTTCAAGGTGTGTAACTTAAGCCTTTCTCCCCCATGGGGTAGAGGGTTCGAGTATCTGGAGACATAGGTATAGAAAAAGGTGCGTGTGAGTATGTTCCAAAAATAAGCATTCGCATTACTATAATGCGAGACCATATTGGAGCAAATGTCAAAGAAGAGCAACAGACTTAGCTTGTTAATCCGTTTTGGAAATTAATTATAATCGAGCCATTGCGTATAAAATATATAATTACCAAACGGCTAGAAGCTTCAACAATGTCCTGATTTACCCGTCAAATCGGCTGCATGTTGACTAAATTACCAAATTAGCCGAGAAAAAATAAGTATAATTATTGAAACAGGCAACAGGCAACAGGCCAGTAACCTAAATACATTGCTATTTGGTGAAAGTTGTCTATTCAGTAAATCATATACAAATTTAAATATATCAAGCACAATTCATACTAGAAGATTATGATTTCAGGAGCTAAAGTTCAATCGGATTTTGTTTTTAAATGTAGTCAATCTACAAATTAATATGTAACTCACATTTCAGATTCAAATCCAATATTCCAAAAACCTTCAGGAGTCGAGGGAGGTGCAAACCTGTACCGATGCCTGGAAACTCCTTCATGATGCTCACAACGTAGATTCTGCTTATTGTTGTCATCACCATCAGGAAGAACAGCGTCATAGAACTTCTTGCACTGCTTACACTCAACTCCTTTTAGATTAGCCCTCTCGGCTTTCTTTCTTACTGGTTCAACATACTTGAAACTTTTCTTATCTGGCCTTATTATACCCTTGCCAGCACTCACGTCCTGTGTTTCATCATCAGAGCTGTCAAAAGCCATGTCTTTAGGAGCCAGGCCTGGAAGATCATGGATCTCTTCTTCCTTGATTCCTTTTTTCAAGTCGTCTTTGATGTTTTCCAATGGGGTATCAAGAAAATCATCATGAGGGTCTGTCCCATTTCTGCTTTTTGTAGGCCTCATGTCTCTCCAATGCGAACCGGGACGTTTTGTTCCAGATGTTAAGATTGTTTTTCGGTTGCTGTCAGGTTGAGCTACAAGAGGGGAACTTGAGCCTGATCCTTGAATCGGTCTAACCTCTTTTTTGTCTTCGGAGTTTTGTTGGTTTGTATTATGATTGGTTGTTTCCCAAGCAGGCATTGGGCTATTTGGAGACTTGCTGCTCGTAACTGTAGTAACATAGAACAAGAGGTAAGCCATAAGCTAGAGGTGACAATTTCAAGCCAGGTGTATGGTTTAAACCCAACTAGGCCATTTGTCACGTCTATGGTTTTTTTATTAATGAATGCACAAGCATTGTTTCAAGTTTAAGTCTGTTGATTGAGCAGTAAAAGTTATTGGTCAAACAACCGGATCAACCATGTTTTATGTATTAAAACTGAAACGTTATTGGGTCAAAGAGAGATGCTAATACAATATTACAATTCGGAGAAAGCTCAAAAACCATGTTTTATGTATTAAAACTGAAACGTTATTGGGTCAAAGAGAGATGCTAATACAATATTAGAATTCGGAGAAAGCTCAAAAAGTTAAAGATAATATTTCAACAACGATTTTAATATTTCAGCATAGCAAGCAGAACAAAAGCATTTAAACAGGAAACTGTCAGAACACAAAGAATCAGACCCAAACAGTTCATTCTCAAAAGCCAACTGTTTTTATTAAACATAAAGAGAGCAAAGAAAGAAGCTACTTCAAAGAAAAGGAGCATAAGAACAATATGGATAACTTTAGATATAAACAAGTAAAGTTTTCTAGTCAGGACCCGTGAATGCAGGGCAAGTTTGAAAACAATGTTATAAGCATTATATGGAAAATGTCAAGCTGATAACTGATTTTTTGTTTTTAGATTGCACGTTAGTATAGTCTCACTACCACCAAAAACTATTATCGTCCCATGATGAGGGATTGGCACTTGGCAGAAGAGCTTTTGAGTTATCTTTGATAATAACACAAAAAATAAAATTCTGAAAACAGGATAAACGTGATTTCGGATTAAAATTTTGTCAAAAAAGGAAGCGTTTGCTATCTTTTGGAAACAACGCTGCAGCTTTTATCAGACATGAATTTAATAAATACGGGTCTATTTCCAAAACGATAAAGGCAGGATCAGCCATTTGCTACGTAGACAAATTATATATGTTTAGCCAATCTGACAGATATTAATTGTTGTTTAGTCAATTCTAAAATCAGTGTTGTTGTTCGTCAAGTTGGCACATCTGAGTGAGGGTATGTCTGTCTTTTTAGGACACTAAACTAGTTAAAAACATAATGACGATAAAACCAAGCAAAAGAGAGAAAGTAAAGTAAGGATTACCAGGAGAAATCAATATATTCTGATCATGGCCTAATGGGTCTTTATTAACTTTTGCGCTGCCGCTTCCGTCATGCATATTCTCTGGAGTTAAGCCTGATTTTGAGCAAAGATAGTTGTACTGAGACTTGAGCTTCTTATAAGCATCGATCACTTCCCTTCTTTTCTGCTTCTCTATCATTATCTCATTATTCTTCCCTTCAATCTGCTGAAGCAATTTCCCATGCAATTCCATTCCTTCAGTTGACTCTTTGCTCCTTTCCCGGATACCCGCGTGAAGTTTATCGACTTCCTCCTCTAAACCTTTTATTTTGCCAAGAAGTAATTTTCTCTCCTTTCCAAGCTCTTCCAGTTCGTTTCTAGTCTTCATTAACTCCGAACCGTTGGATCCATTCTGGTCAATTAATTGTTGTTGCCTTCTACAGTTATCCTCTAAAACTCTAAGTTGATCGGTTAGTACTTTATTTTCCAGTTCACATTCATCCAAAAGCTGTCTAGCCTTCAAATTCTCCCCTTCATAAATGTTACATGCAGTTTCAAGCTTTTCAGAAAGCTCGTTCACTTTATCATCTTTAAATTTTAAAAGTTGATCTTTCTGCTCTATAAGCATTACCTTCGACTGAACCAACTGAAGCAACTCGCAGTTTGATTCATCTTTCTCTTCAATTATCCTAGACTTGCTTTGTAGATTCAACTTTAACTCCTTATTTTCCTCTTCAAGCTCCTTCATTCTCTTTTCATTTCCATTTACCGTATTAGCCTTTGAATCAAGAAGTTCGCGTAAGCTTTGTTGTAATTCTCTTTTTTCAGCTATCTCTTTTGTCTTTCTTTTCAGTTCCTCCTCGATATCATTGGGAACTTTCTTTAGCTTGGTGTTTTCCATCTTTAAAAACTGGTTTTCTTCAATAACCTTTTTGTTTTCAGATTGAAGTGTTTTAACTTGAACCATCAGATCATTTTCTTTCTTTTTCCATTCATCTTCTGCAGCTTTCTTTTCTTCAGAATATACTTTTTTCAGTTTTGATTGAAAATCAGGGAACAACTGCTTGCAGAATAGATATTCAATCTGAGCTACACTTTCTTTTGCGTCCTGGATTGTGGCAGCCAATAAGGTACTAAGTCTTGAGATATACTCTGTATCAGTGCCATCAAAATGGTACGTTTGTTCTTGAGATGTTTGCAGATTCCCTTCCATCTGTAAAATTTATTAACAAAATTGTGAATTGCTAAAGTTGCATACTCGTTATCTCAGACTAGACAACTTTGGAAGTAAATACTCATAGAGATGCAATTTGGAACCATTTATCTCAAGTCGGATCAAATTAGAAAGGAAGGGTCAAAGGGTTGACAACAGATTGATAGTCGCTACAGTCTAATTTCAACAAATACAACCTCATAAAATAGTCTATTCAAGGAAATAAAGATAATTATCAAATTGTAGTGTTTACATTATCTTAAATAATGCATTTGTAATATATTAAAAGCCAAAAAGAAGTGTTTGCAGATCAACCTGACTTGGCTTGTTTCGACCCGCACCAAAAGGAACCCATTTCAACTTGAACCCGTTTTGACACATTACCCAACCAACTAATCTCTCCACCCCTAGTAAAACATTTTATTATTTGTGAATACACAGCAACTAGAAACCTGTTTGCTGTATTCACTATGATAAAGACTGTAATGTCGATGCCAAAATATACATATAAGCTTAAGATCAGTGCTTCATAGGGTCACAACCCACAAGCCCGCTTTCCTAATAACCAAATATACAAGAATACACTTTGTACTTGCTATTATTGATCTACCAGTTTCCCGGTTAGCAATATTACATCCCTTACGACACCGATTTTAATTGGTACTTGAACACTCATGACAAACTGATACCGCAAAAATAGTCATGTTGATTTGTGCCAGTTAACTCCAGCCACATTCATAATTCAAAAAATATGCAGCATAAAATTAAAACCCGACTACTTGTTTTCTAACCTTGCCTTCCCCAGCGAGCGTTACTTGTACACTTGCGCAAAACTGTTTTTGCTAAATCCAGAACTGTTTCCTCCTGCCAAACAGAAGCAAAAAAACTATATGAGAAACGTATAAAATAAGAGTTCCTAATAAACTATGAGCAATAGTAGCTGGAACATGAGACTCTGTGTTTTCAACCGCAAAGCATAGTGAAAAACGAGAAATATCTAATGGGCCATCTGGTATTTAAGATAGATTATAAGGCTAAAAGCCTAAAAGAATGGTGCACTAGATATGCTTGTCAATAACGAGAAATATGCAAAGGGGTTTGTTTGATCAGAGACTTGTCCATTTGAAAATGCTGATGTTATTATCATGACATATATTTTCCAATCTTCCTCCTTTATTTGGTATATTAAGCTAAGATGAACTATATACGGGTATATAGTTAAATCATTCTCCAACCGAGACCGGGTCATTTCTAGACTTGTGTCATATATTTATATCAGAACAAGCGGGAATGAGAGTGACAAAGAACGATAAAATTGCAAACAGTTACTAATGACTGATGTGATCCTTGCTAGAGCTGAATTTCAGCAACAAACATGATTCCTTATTTGAAAGTGCTTATCTTCTTAATAATAAGATGTACCAACATGCTTACTTTAAAGCGCTTTTTTTTTATAGACGAAGTTCTATCCAAACACTCAAAAACTGCCTAAGCAATCGCAAACACTTGAAATATCACGAAAATGCGTCATAAAGCGAGATGTTAATCCTGTGCCCTAAACTATGATAGCCTTCTTTTACTCTAACGCAAATTCTACCTAACTTAAAAAAAGCACACCCAAACATAGAAATCACTTAAAGAAAAAGAATTCCATCCAAAGTTCTACCATGTAATTAAAATAATCATCCTTATTAACATAGAATCCGGATCCATTGAGAAGGCTTTATATTGAAAAGGAAAATGGGCGATTTAATTTATTCAAGGGTAAAACTCATTTTAATCCAAAATGTGTAAAAGAATTAAATCAAACTATTTTGTGATATAAGTTCAACTATGGATCATTAACATAATAAATCCATTGTTATGAAAATATGTGAATCAAATTTGTGATTTATTGATTCGATTCGAAACTAACAAGTATCTCATAACTTCAAAACTAAACCCGAATTGTAATTAACAAATTTGTATCCCTAGATTTCAATGTGGATGCTAATTAACACAGTAAATGAGTATGTGTTTCTGAAGGTGATTGATTGAATGATAATGAAAGGTGTTACTTACGACGGTTGATCGGTGATGGAGTAACGACGGTGATGATAAGATCTCCGGCAGCCGGAATGTCGTCGGAAGTGAAGATAGTGTGTGTGCAGCGTAGGAGGGAATTTTTGGAATTTCGAAATGAGATTTATTTTTTCAAAAATTTGGCGAGAGGAATTATAGCAATTTGTTGCATTTTTTATCTACTAGACGAGTACCCGTATCTAGCGGCAGACAATTAACGATATGCGATATTGTGGTAAGTGTTTCGTATAACGTTCAAAATAGAACGTGAAAATATCAAATTGTAATTGCATACGGTTGTAACATCCGATAATTGAACTCTAACAAAAAATTTTAACATGGTTTGATATTCACGAATGGTATGAGAGTATATGGTACGACAATTTTTTTTGCAAACAATAAATACTTTCCAAAGTTATCATGCAAAGTAATAGAAATCAAGTCTGGCTTTCCAAAGTTATTCAAACCACATTTTCCACTTTTCACATTCCACTTTTTCAATTCTTAACTTGTTGACAAACCACAATTTCCGTTTGGTGAAGTGCTAACTGCAATACCTGTTATACAACCTTCATCGATAACCTTCATCAATATTCGTTTGTGTGTATGTGTTTCTGTATTTAGAGATAACATTTGTTTGCGTATATTATGCTTGAGATAATTGGTGTTTGTGTATTAATTTCTGTTAACCGATTATCGGTGGTTCTTGTTTATATGTACGATATAAAATAAAACCCAAGTGCAATAGATATCAGCTACTAAATTATAGTCATAAGATCCCTTTCCAAGTTAAAAAAATGTTAAAAAATAAAACTTCCTTTTTATCATATTTGTTAAATTTCAAAATATCATAACTTAAAAAATTCAAAAAGTTTGATTTTTTTCACGTTTCAAACATTTTTGAAATATTCAGATTTAAGTTTTTGAAATTAATTTTATTTCTAAATTCAAAAAGTTTTGAAATTAAAAAAAAAAATCAAAATATTATAAATTAAAAGTTCTAAAATTTTCCAAATATTTTGAATTTCAAATATTTTCAAAATTACAAAAAGTTCTGAAAATGAAAAATAGTTCAAAACTTTTAAAACTTGTAAAACATTTAAAATTTTCAAAACTTTCTAAATTCTAAAATACTTGCAAGTTTTCAAGACATTTAGATTTTTAAAACATTAAAGAATTCAAAATGACAAAACTTTTATATTTACATAATGAGAAATTTTCAATTGCTTACCTTTATTTTAATGTTTACTAATGGACAAATCCCCACCATCCATCTATTTTGATCTAATGGTGGGGATTAACCTAAGATTTAATATGCTTAACCTTAATTCTCCCAACTATATAAAGCCTTTTCTTCTTCTTTCTTTTTTTTCATTCGCTTCATTTTTTTTCACACAGTTACTGTGTGTTTTCCTCCCAACCTGCTATCATCATTTCCCTCCAAAAAGTAGTTATTCCAATCAACTATTACCGTTTAATCATCACCAGTTGGATCACCATCACCATCACCATTCCAATCGCCATCACCATTCCGATTATCATTTCATCATCATCTCCCGATCATATCATCTTTTTTTAATGTCTTCTTTTGATTCGAATGAATCATTTGTTTCAGAAGCTGATTTGATTGATGTTGTTGCGGTTAATTATGTGGATCAAGTTGTTAACATTCCTTCTTATTAAGTTGCACACCAAGTGTTTGATGAAATGTGTGAGTGAAAAATGTATGATAATCTTGTTATCTGCTCATGTAATTCTGCTTATTAATTAAGTTGTTAGTTGAATTTTTGTTTTTAACTGCATTTGAATGTTGTTTTTATATCTGATTGTTGTTTTAAATCTGCTATGTATCGTACGTGTAGTATCACCAGTGATATTTGAAGTTGAACTGTATATGTGTATTATCACTAGTGATATTTGTATTATCACTTGTGAAATTTTGTTTATTTGATATTTTTAGTTTATGTTTTAGATTGTGAGTAGCATTAGGTTTTAGTATGACATCATTTGGATTGGTGAATTGATGGAAATTTGATGCATGGAAGGTGTTTGACAAAATGCCTAAGAGAGGGATGCACAAGTTGAGAAGCAATCACATGTTCCTATTTGTCCATCATTTCATATATAACCAAATCAAAAATATTTATTTGAATAAACAAGCTTTAGGGAATTAATCAAAGTGCATTGTAGTTATTGTAAATGAGTAATCATATTATATGTTGCATTAGTTGATGCTTATTTTCATTTTTCTGAATGGCGTCGTTTTGAATTATTTTAGTGTGTTTTGTATTTTGCTTTTTCTATCACTCTATATCTAAGGTGATGCAAATTTGATGTACTATTCTATAATTGCGCAGTGACCTAGAGCTTAAGCCACAAGGACTGCTTACCTTAACAATCGTGAAGGCAAATAATTTGAAAAACATGGAAATGATTGGGAAGTCTGATCCTTATGTGATTGCATATATTCGGCACTTGAAAAGTTCAAAAGAAAGGTTGTTGATTACAACTTAAACCCTGTTTGGAATCATGTAATTCGGTTAATTGCAGAAGATAAGAAGACCCAGTGTGTTGTACTTGAGGTTACGCTTTTCTCTTTTTTGCATTTCTGTATTGCTGGTTTCTCAGTTGTATCACATGTGATATCAGATGTGATATCACATTTGATATCACAAGTGATATCACAGGTGATATCAAATGTGATATCACAGGTGTGTCAGCTTTCTTTTATTTTGTTGAATCAATTGTGGTAAAGGATGATCTTATGATATCACAGGCGATATCAAAGTTGTTTGAGCTTCTTCAATTTGTTTTTGTGGAACTATTGTGCTTTTTTGAACCACAATTGCAGTTGTTGTTGATTCTTTCGTTTGATGGAGCCGTTTTTTTGAAAATTGCAATCACAAATAGTTTGGTGATATCGTCTCTTTTTATGCCACATACAAAAAAAACAAGTATACTTTTTAATTTGTAATATCTCTTGTGAGATTTCATTGTTTTTTGTACATTTGTATATATTATCACCTGAGATATTTCTTTTTCCAGGTACATGATTGTTTTTGTGCCTTTTACTGCAATTGACAATCACAAGAGATGTGTTACTGTTGGTTATGGTCTGCTTAAGAATGAAACTACTGAACCTTGTGTATGGTTACTCCAATAATTCAAGAAAGCTTTTGTGCGTTATTCGAATATCATTGTAACTTGTCAAGATGGTGCTATGCGAAAAGCAATTGCAGCTGAGCTTCCTGGTTCCAAGCCCCGTCTTTGTCATAAATTATAAGTTATGTATCTCTTGTGATAAATAGTTGGAATTAATTTTTATGAGGTCTTTGTGAGTTTATGAAATATTTTGTCATTTCAATACTTGTGATAAAGCATGATAATGATGAAATGTTTACATCATTTATGTGTTTACTTGTTTCTGACATGTATCACTGTGATATTATTCTTTAATTGATATATATGTTGACCTTTTTTTGCCGAATCGTTATGTTACTCAAAAGCAATGCTTAATTAATCATATTTTTGTTTGATTTTGAGAATATGTCATTTTTTTATTTTCAAAGTTTTCTTCATGAAGTCAACGGTATTTTTATCTGACTTTTTATTAATATCGCTTGTGATACTCTAATAAAATTACCAAAAGAAGTTATATTCAGATAAACCAAAAGCATTGTTTACAACTGAATAGAAATTACAATTGTTTACAATTCAAGTAGCAAGAGAAAATTACAATTTAAGTAGCAAAAGAAATTTACTAATTGATGCTTTTGTCTTTTTATTTTTTACAACTTTCTTCTTGCCAGCTTTATAAGCATCCCCTCCTTTTATCTTCTTTCCCACTTCATTCTTTTTAGTTTGCTGCTTCTTCTTCATTCCTCTTCTTCTTTTTTTGCAACTGTCTTTGCTTTCTTACATGCAGTCTCTATTGTTAGTTCAACAGTTACTGTTGGTGGTTGTAGATCATGTTATATCACATGCGATATCACAGATGTTTCTTTCAGTATTTTTTGGTGATGTATCTGTGTAGGATCGTGATATTTATGTTGTTTGATGATTCGGGTGGTCTAGGACAATGATTAAATAAGAAAGCCATTAGAGATAGATAAAGAGAGTTGAGAGGAGGTTCTTGAAAGAGAGTTGCTTTATAAAAGTGAAAGGTTTATTCAAAGAAGCCACACCCCTTCCATGGATGGAAGGGGTATTTATAGTTACAAATGATACGCCCTCCTAACGGGCTGTGGATCAGGCATACAGTGGGTAAAGACTCGTCCTTTCTCCACGGTGTTGCACTAAACTAAACTAAACTAATAACTAACTAATATACTAACAAATAACGTAACTAACGATATGTCTACGAGCTAACTTATGCTAGATAATATTTGGGGTGACCGACTCTTTACTATGGAATTTTCTAATTCCTAACAATCTCCCCCTAAGGGAGGTCACCTCATGTTTTACATTTCAAATCCTAGCATTCTATTCTTGACTTTGTTCTTGAGCTCGTAGACTTCAATTCTTCAATTCCGCAATCTTTTTTGCTTTTGTAGTGACTCTTCATAGTCCGGTTATTTTGTACTTTCAGTGGAGGTCTTTGGCTGATCCACATCTTGATGACCTTGAACTTTCTTTGAGATCATCGGCCCACAGTAAATCTCGGATCACCCTTTATTGTGTTGCCATCATGTGAAGTTGTGACTTCGGACCGACATGCTCACATTTTTGAATCATGACATCTTTCCATCAGAGTAGCGGAATCTTTTTGGTTCATGATATTTGCAGCAGGCGTAGCGAAGCATAGTATAAAAATATCGGAACCAGGTTATGTAGATATGCACCAGTCATGATTTCTTCAATTAAGTGTGGATTTTGTGAGCATGCGGCTTTGGATTGACTCCTCAATTCTGATCAGCTGCAACCGTCCAAATGTACCTGCAAACATCAGTTAGCAATAAAACACACGAAAGTGTCTTTGATCACTTTTTTGAATTGATTACGGCCCACGGTTCCCCATTGATCATACAAGTACTACGTGATCGGTAGGATTCCTAAGAATCTCCTTGACAGGGTTTCGCAGTTGTTCTAGCCGTTCTCAAACCGGATCGTCTCAAAGAAGACAACGGGTGAGTGAACCGACAAATTGAGATTTACTGATTGATAGAAAATGATTTGAAAACAATCGCGTATTGCTTAAGATAAAGAGTTTTTGCAATACGACGAAGGTTTTATGAGAAAGATCTATTTTCAATCAAAAATACTTTTTGTATTTGAAAAGAGTACACATTCAATGTGCTAGATCAAAGAAGAGATTCGCACATCGAACGGTTTTTCCAAAAGTATTTTTTTTTCAATCAGAGATACTTTTTTTTTTTTTGAAAACATGAATACACATTAGATGTGCTAGAAAGAAGATTTGCACCGAGCGGTTTTCCAAAAGTATTCGTCAATTCCATTCCTGGACCAAGGTTGATTCAAGAGTGAATCGCCCTATTGTTTCAATCCAGTTGTCACAAGCTTGATCTTTAGAAAATATCTCACATGTCACCCACCAAGAGCTTGTTTGATGTTGGCTCTAGAAGGATTTCCATCTTTATTGTGAATATTTTTACATATCACTCGGATGTTCTGGCAATACCACAAGGATAATGCGTAGGACTCTTAATATATTCTTACTTTCCACATTGTGTGAAACATCAAGTCTTCGTTAATTTAGTGTCCTAATGAGATATTGTGGATGGTCTCTTGGCTCTAGACTCAATTGTTCACATTTGGTTCCTATCTTGGGAGACTAGGGAGAGGGTTTCCTTCTTCAATATCAACAATCTCTAAGAGAAAGTCAATAGATAATGTCGGTTCCCCGTGAGAATGAAACAAGCCCTTTTAAGAGGAACTTGAGTAGCTTGGGAAGTTTAGTGCAGTGCGTCACTGGGTCCATGACGTCTTGTCTTCAATACCAGTGTTACCTTAGTAAGCACCAGTAGCATATGTATTGAACCGGTTCTTCGCCTAAGGTTGAATTATTGGAGGGCTATTTCTTTTCACCCTTTTCATAGTCATTTCTTTTTCATTCTTCAACCCCTTTATTGCTTACCGAGACTTCATTACTAGAACCTTGTTGGGTTTATTCCAGTTCTAGCTCTATCTCAGTCCGCACTCTTCCCATATCTTACTTTTCTCCTTTTTTCATCATACCTAAAGACTCTACACTATCTAGTGGATTGTCCCTGGGTAGATCCCTCCGGTTCTGGCGGATCGTGGGAACGAATACCTAACCTCACCATCCTTATAACTCCATACATAAAGTAAAATGGTCGGTCTTTTGGTACAGTTCATTCCTTCTCGAAACCAATTGAAAAATCATTTGGAAAAACAATCAAGGTACTTGTGATACAAGATCAAAGCATTTTGTACCTTAATAGTTTTGATGATTTAGAAAACCTCCCCCTCAACATGTGCATATGATTTAGAAATTGTTTAGCACATGGAGGCAAGATGACTTTGAAATATTTTCTTTGATCACAATTTTCATAGAAAAAAGCCATTTGATTTTCTTGGTAAAATTCTCCCCTCAATATGTGCATAGGATAAGAGAAATTATTTTAACACATAGAGGCAAGAGTTCTTTTGAAGCACATCCACGAATCACAAAAGCCATTTAGAAAACCATTTGAAAACTCAATCAAGGTACTTTATGTTAAAACATAAAAGCTTTTGTACCTCAATAGTTTATTTTCTTTAAAATGCTCCCCCTCAATATTTGCTTCGAGATTCGAAAGCGTTTAGCACACAAGAGATAGCAGCATGCACATTTGAATCAAAACGATCACCTTTTATCAAATTTCATTATTAAATCACAAATTCTCCCCCGATCAAAAATATCAAACCCTTTGAAATTTTGGATCCCAAGTGATTTAATTAGGTTTAGAAAACATGGGAGAAAATATGGCCTTGTTTAAATACTCATCTGGTTTTTGGATAAATCCTCCTCCTCAACATGTGCATTGTGTATTTGAAATCATTTGGCACATGGAGGCAGGAGTGCCTATAAAGGACTAAAACCAATTCCATTTAAACAGATAAGATATTTAAATCACGATCTCTACCCCGATCAGAAATTTCAAACCTTTTGAGATTTGTGATCCCAAAAGATTTAAATCATTTAGAAGATTTTGGGAAAAGACGTGGCAAGATTTGATTTTGAAAAATGACATATAAGGACCATTTTAAGACATTAAAGATTGTTAGTATCAGGTATGATTGTTTTATGAGATCTTTAAGTAAAATAAAACAATTTCACAATCAAACAAGAACAGAAAAAATTTCATTTTGAAAGACCTTGATTCAAAAGAAAAATTATACCATGACATAACATTAAATCTTTAGATCACCACTTATTATCGTACAAAACAGAACTTTTGTGAAGAAATATCGTTTGAAAATATTTTATTTTAAATCACTCTCCCCTCAATCCATGACAGAAGTCAATAATTGAGTGACTTAGGTTTTGATAAAAAGAAGTCCGGTGATTTTCAAAATTTAGTTCAATTTATTTTCAAAACAATATTTTTCCATTTTCAAAAACAATTTAAACAAATTAATCAAAATTGTTTAAAAATGGTATCCTGTACAAAGATACGTTAGGTGGTTGAGAAGCTTTGTTGTTGTTCTGTAGGGTTTGGAAGAAAACCATCTGCTGATGCTGATGAGACTTCTTCTTCGTTGCATTTTGAATGCCAATGAGGTCAAATTAAGCTCCGTTTCTTCAATCACTTAGAAAACCATCTGCGATGCTTGTGAGACCTCTTCGTTGCATTTATGCCAACTCTCCATGGAAGTCCAATTAAGCTCCGTTTCTTCATTTGTCAACCCAAGAAATGGTTACCCTTTCCTTCGGCATCCATCATTTTCAATTGTGGGATCCGGATCGGGAACATTCCTTTATACCAATATACCTGCATACGTTAGTGAACACACATACAAATATATGGTGGTCGACATCACCCAAACAACAATCGACTAATTCAAGTAAATTCAACATATCAATCAGTTCATATAAGGTATGGGAATAATGTGTTCATCAAACTCTAATCATCTAATCCTAGCAATCATATCCTAGGCACCTAGTCCTTCAACGTAGGTTAACATCATTTTTAATTAAGCATATTAGGATAATTAAGAAAGCCCTTTGGATGATATAGATTTGAAAACATTGTCCCCCTCAATCAATGACTCTTTTTCTGAAAAGTTTAAAAGCACTGAAGTCATTAATTGAGTTTGCAAATTTTATAAAAAAAACTCTGAATCTGATTGTTTTTAAAGCAACTCATTTACCGCCATTTTTGAAAACACCAAATATTTTTCTGAAGAATTTTAGACGGAAAAATATTTGTGTAGGAATAGCAGTCCTTCGACATACTTTCCTTGTTTTGTTTTAAGGATAAGTGCACGAAATATTTTGAAAATTGGTTTAGCGTGGCACTTTCCTTTCTTGAAGAGTGGGTTGCTATCTGAAATAATAGCAAGCCATGGTTAAAGCACGGGTTTCATGCGAAAGTACGCAAGCCATTTTGAAGCGCGGTTCTGATCGAAATAGCGTAAGCCATATATTGAGACATGATTTGGAAAAGAATATTTACACCTCCTGCTCGAACTTCATCTAAAGTCCCGTGCCATTATTGATGGTTTTATATTTTTCTATTTTCTTTTTGTTGGTTTTATAATTTTGTATTTTCTTTTTGATAAATATATACAAGGATAGAGAAGATGATATAGTAAAAGAAGTTAATGATACGAGTACCGAGATAAGGATATCAAGCAGCCCCGTTGTTGAAGAAAGAAGTCATCATCTCTTAAACATTCACCACCAAAGCAAATCGAGGCTCCAGAATAGAAGACAAAACATAAGCCTTTGAGAAAGTGTTGGGTATTGGTTTTCACAAACACTCTAAACCATGATCAAAGTAGGCGTATAAGAATGTTAGAGAGATAGAGTTCTAGTGAGAGAAAGGAAGAGAGTTTGGAACTATAGTGAGAGAAAGAAAATATTATTATGAGCTCCAACTCTCTACCTTGGAAGGTAGAGAGTATTTATAGTCTTACAATAAAACGCCACATAACGGGCTGTGAATCAGGGCATCTGAGTGGGTAAAGACCGTCCAGTCCTCCGCGGTGTTACAAAACTAAATACTACTTAACATAAAAGTACTATGACTACGAGCTTTCTAACGATTACATATACTTGAGGTGACCGACTCTTTAATACCTGGAATTTCTAATTCCTAACAATCTCCCCTAAGGGAGGTCACCTCAAACATATACTAAAATGACATTGAATACAATCGGATATTACATTAACAATTGATCTTGCATTCTTGATGTAGTACTTTGCTCGGCTTCGTAGTCATTGATTCCACTCATTGCATGTTTGGTTAATCCAAGTGGAGGTCTTTTCTTGATCCTCGTGATAATAATGTTGAGCTAGCTTTTGAGATCATCAGCTAATAGAAAATCTCTGATACATCCATTGTGGAGTTGGTATTATGTGATGTTGTGACATTCGGACCGACATGCTCACATTTCGGATCATGATATCTTCTCATCAGAGTAGCGGAAGCTTTAGTTGATTCATGATATTGGCGGCGTAGCGAAGCATGGAGTGAAAATATCCGAGTCATTGATGCACTAATCATGATTTCTTTTGAGATGAATGTGTTAGGTGAGCATGCGGCTATGGATTGACAGCTTCATTACGATCGGTTTGCAAGCGTCGGGTGTACGCATAAGGCGAGTTAGCAATAAAGCGCCGCGAAAGTGTCTTTGATCACTTCGATGAATTGAAGGTACACGGCCCACGGTTCCCGTTGATCGGTACAATCGCACTGCTGTGTGATCGGTATAATTCGAAGAATTTCCTTGGCGAGGGTTTATTTGCTCTAGTTGTTCTCAAACCGGAGCGTCTCAAAGAAGACAACAATTGAGTGAACCCGGTAATTCGTCCAGCGATTGATGAAAAGAGATTTGAAAAACAATCGTGTATTGCTCAATAGAAATTGTTTTTGCAATATATTGAAGGTTTTAATGAAAATCAATTATCAATCATAAAACACCTTTTGATTTTGAAAAATTAGTACCGCAGTCGGCGTGCTAATGAAAAGAGTTTTAAAGCACAAAGACCGGTTTTTCAAAGGTATCCGTCAATCCATAACCTGAACCAGGATTGATTCAATAGATTGAATCGCCCCATTGTTTCTGTTCAGTTGTCACATGGTTGATCTGTATAATAGATCTCACATGCCACCTACCAGAAGCTTGTTAGATGTTGGCTCCCGAAGGCTTTCCATCTTCACAGTGAATATGTAAACACATCACTCAGATGTTCTGGCAATACCACAAGGATAATGCGTAGGACTCAAGATATAATCTCTCTTTCCACATTGTGTGAAACATAGAGTCTTCATTGAAAGTGTCCTAATGAGATTTATTGATGATCTCGAGGCACTAGACTCAATTTGTGCATATTTGGATCCTATATCGGAGACTAGGGAGAGGGTCTCCTCCTTCAATATCAACAATCTGTATGAGAAAGTTGATAGATCTTTGTCGGTTCCCGTGAGAATGAAACAAGTCCTTTTAAGAGGAACTTGAGTGGTTTGGAAAGTTGAAGTGCGGTCGTCCTTTGGGTCCATGATGTCTTGTCTTCAATACCGATGTTACCATCGGTAGCATTTGAATTGAACCGGTTTTGCCCTAAGGTTGAATATATGGAGGGCTATTTGTTTTCACCCTTTTCTCATTCAATTCTTTTCATTCTTCAACCCCTTCATTGCTTACCGAGACTTCATAGCAAGAACCTTGTTGGGTTTATTCGATTACTAGCTTCGATCTTAGTCGCACTCTTCCCATATCTCATTTTTCTCCTTTTATCATCATACCTAAGAACTCTACACTAACTAGTGGATAGTCCCTGGGTAGATCCCTCCGGTTCTGGCGGATCATGGGAACACATACCTAACCTTATTGTTAGTGCAAATATTACGATATTTAATCTATACAGTCTCATTTGTTTTGATTGATGACAAACATGTAACTTGTAATACATAACGTAAAATGTACAAGTTACTTGTAATTACATTTGTCTCAACATACATTCAACACCTCTCGATGTCTCAAGTCCTCGTATGTTACAACACAGGTTCGTACATGTTTGTTATGTGGCATTATGATCAAACCCATTAACAAATCATTTAGAATGTTTAAAATACATTTAGAGTCACTAAGTATTTTAATAGGTTAACCATTCTATTTCGAACCTCATTTTACATTTTGCATTCACAAGTATTTCAAAAGGTAACTAGACATTTTATTAACTAGTTACATAATACATTTTACAAGTTTACCTTGATAAACCTTTTAATCTAAAATGGAAATACATGTTACATCATGTCATGCATCATCTTTGAAATCCTTGGAAGATCATTTGAATATTTTGGTTAGATTGACACACAATATATCAAATGTGATCTTAGTAAGATTTGGTAATATCTTGGAAAGATTTGAATAAAGATTTTTTAGATTTTTTCGTAGGCACCCACGGCACCAAATTGTATAAGGGCGGAACCCTTTTAAGGGGTCCGTGGTCCGTGGACGCTCCTGATCACTTTTGGCTATAAATAGAAGCCCATTGTTTTCCCATTTCTTCACCACTTCAAATCACATCTTCTCCACCTTCTTGCATACATTTAGATCAATCATTAACAATGTAATAACATACATTAAACACCCTAATGATCATGATCATAATGCTTCTAACATTCATCTTTGTTGTAAGCATACTCTTTGATCAACCAAGGAAAGTTTGGAGATTTAGCCATCCCCACTTACCACAAGTTGAAGATCTATCACAAGAAGTTTAGGGAACTTGTGATCTTCATCATGAAGGCTTCCTATCAATGGAAGTTCATTTAGAAGTAGTTATTCATATCCATTAGACATTTGTGTCATGGATCATTAGTGTAAACATCATTGCATCATAACAACACTTTCACCAAACTAGATTAGATGGTTTATGTGTTTGTGCCATAAAACACAAGGTTTATTATGTTGGGCCATAAAACATATTGGGAGTGGTTGTACCCTTGTAAAAGAACTTGACATCTAGCTTAGTGTCGGAAATATTGTATAGGCGACGTTAGGTTGGTTCTACCTCGAACTAGAACCCGGTATTTAGCTTTGTACCGGAAAAAGTGTAAGCGACGATTGTAAGGTTTTCTCCGCCGAGAAGGGAGCTTGTTGATTTAGTGAAGTAACTCTCGAGTTGGGTACTCGAGGAGTGGAGTAGGGCGGAAAGGAGATCCGTGATCGAACCACTATAAATCCTCGTGTTCGGTTTGCACTTTCCTTTCTTTATCTCTTTACTTTTATACTTGCACTATACTATTGTTTGTGATGTGGTTTGATGTTCATGATTGTGTGACAACTTGGTTTACCATACTTTATATTAGTCACAAACAATAATTGGTACTTTCATATTATAACAAGATTCATAAGCGATTTGATACTAAAGATCTAAAGTTTTTAAACGGTAACGTATTCACCCCCCCTACGTTTCCACAATTGGTATCAGAGCCATGTAGCTCTTATTTTCAAAACAAATGGTTTTTAAAATAGAGTACGATCCATGTATCAAATTACCATTGAAGCGAAAAATAATATGAAAAATATTTTGCTTGTTATACTTAGAAATTTTGTTGTTAAATGTAACTTTGTATACAAGCTTGAAGGTTTTCTTGAAAAATAAAATAAAAAGTTTGTTGAAAGAACTAGTAAGTATTGTATTGCGTGCTTATAGAAAATTCTGAAGAAATATGATTTTAAAGGAGTGTTTGGGATAACTATAAATTTTGTTGAAAAATCACCTCCGTAAATGTTTAAGATAACTTACACAAGTAGATATGTTGTTAAATATGTGTATTATATGTTTACTATGAAATCTAGTAAGTCACACACGTTTTCTCTATGTCAAATACTAGTTTTGGTGAATCTGTCTCCGAGGACCACGGCACCAAATCTTATAAAGGGCGGATCCCTTTATTTGGTTCCGTGGAATCCGTCTGTACAATATGCAGTTTTTTGGGCAACTTCAAAAAATCATAACTAATTAACCGTAAGTCCGTACGAGTCGAGCCACCTATCATTTTAAAGGGAATTGAGTCTACTTTCATTCAAAAATACTCTCATAGCCTGAGTCTAATTTTAAATAAGTGAAATATACCAAATACTACATTATGTCTAAAATATTGAGTTTCGCTTTAACATAAAAACTCAAATTTTTGAATCAAACAATTTAAGTTGGTATTCTTAGAACTTTGATACAACTTCCTTTGAAACTAAATAATTTGGTAATATGTTTAAAGGAAACTAATCAAGCTTGGTATACATCGTCATATTTAAGCGCAAAATGACGAAAAGTGTCTTTCTTGTTATGCTATGCTAAATGACCACTTGTTTATGTTGTTTGCATATATGTTGCTTGCTTACTTTTCAAATTGTTGTTTACACTTGTTTGTTTGCATAATATAAGTGTCAATCTTGCCATGTTATTTATTCGTTTGTTTGACGATTTCTTGTTTATGCACAATAGGTTATTTGATAGATTTTGTGCACTAAATTGGAAAATTGTTTTACCATCGCTTGTAGAATTAGATCACTTCATTTGCATAGGTTATACTAACATCTCGCATAACTTATGAAATGTCATAACTCACTTAGCAATAAGTACTAAGTAAATTAGTCAAGTACTTTGAAAAATGAAGGTTTTAAGAGAGTGTTTGGTACAAGGACAAAAACAATGTTGTATGATGTAATTTATATGTTTTCACTTAGTAGGATGATAAACTAACTTAAAACATTGATGTATGCTAACCGGTTCATGCAGGGGATAACACACGGGTGTTATCAAATTTTACCCATTTTCACTTATATGTGAAAATCGTTAGCCCTTGGTCAAAGTCTACGCTCCACTATGTTTGTATATGTGTTATTGACTTTTCCTAACTAGAAATGATTAATGTCACATGTTTTAAGCAAAAATTCAGGTTTCGGAAAACTCCCCGACACCTAAAAAAAGGGTCTGTGAAGTTTTCACGGTGTCCACGGATTAGACGGCACCAAACATTTGGTACCGTCTGTTATGCATTTTGGTACCGCCGCTCACGTACAGGCGGACCAGGCGGCACCAAATTAAGGGTTCCGCCTGTGCGAAAAATTGGTGCCGTGGATTCTACAGGTAAGTTGTTTAATTTTACTAAATCTCGCAATCTAGATTACCAAATTTTATTTCTAGGATAGTTGTTAATGCATATCTTTCATACCTCACTCAACACATCCTCAATGAATTAACTTAGGATGTTTGACATGATCTTAGACACTTCCATCTCATTAGAAACTACTATCTTTGTATGAATTAACATCAAGTGCATGAATCCTTAGTTCCATAAATTGACACATTCGGATGGTCATTTTCACACCTTCACTGTTACTTTTCCTTAAGCTTAGCATTTCTCCAAGCAAAGTCAAAATGACTAAATCTTTAACCTCAAATAAGACACTTAAGAAAACCACTAGGATTAGCATTCGATCTTGTTGCTACATTAACTTGAAATCTTCATCCTTAGACTCATTACCTCTCAACATCTCATCACCCATTCAAGATGTGAACTTTCTAAACTTAAGTACTCCAACTCCACCACCAAAATCACCCACCATTATTACTACTTCACAACCATCAAAACATAAGGTCACTACCAAAGTCTCCAAAGCTTGTCTCTATCAAACTTTGTGCAACACCACCAACATCTCTCATCCCCGTTTGCGGATGACTTAGATGACTTACCGAGACTAACAAATCTGGACTCATTATTTGCAAAGGTATCATACACAAGTCTATCATATGACTATAGATATTGTTTTGTATCTACATGTATTGCCTCACTTGGTTAACATCAAAATAATGTGTCATCCTTCAAGACGATAAGTATTTACATAGAGTCATAACTCACACGTATGTTAAAGACATACTATCAAGTCTTGTTATACTTGAGTTCAATCTAAGCTTGATAATCTCATTTGTTGAAAGATACTATTTGTATCTATTTCCTTTCAAGTGTACATCATAACCTAACCTTGCTCAAACCGAGTGCACATCCAAGGTTAAAACTACACATCTTTAGAGCATACACAAGATCTATTGACGTTGGTAACCTCACTTAGATTCTTGTTAAATAAAGAGCTCTCTTGAGAACGTTCTTAGTTTAACATATTCCATTCTCTAGTCTTAGATGATCAATCAACATTTAAAGTACACTTACTCAACATAAAAGATGTCATCCATTAGATCATCAATTAGCTGTGTAATTTGAACAACTTTAGATTCTAAACACAAGATTCAAACACATTGTTTATCAAACACACCATTGTTAAAATTCATGTGTATAACATGATGTCTTCATCACCTTAGTTATATTGCATATTAGTTGTGTCACATTAAGCCAAGTATTGGTAAGCTATCATCTTTTATGCACTTTAATAGGCAAAAGTAGGAGTTCCCATCTTTCTAAGATGAGAATGACTACTTTGGAAACCTATTGCACTAGAAACTCAATTTGACCTAACGGTTGAATTGCTTCTAAAGAGAAGTTGGGTATGTGGAATCACCCGTAAAATGATGGAGTGTTTAGCCTTAATTGAGCACAGCTAGTAATAGTCTCATATTCATTCTCCAACTTGAAAAATCTGTTTTCCTATACTTGCCTAAGGTAAGTGTTAAAACATTGATAGTTTGCCTGCCTTAGGAATACTAATCAAACAAGTAGTATATATGACTTTTCTTTTAAAACCACTTGCATTGCACTTACATGTGTTGATTACATGTTCTTGTTTGATACGATAAGTTGATTTGACATTATCTTAGTGTTTGATAACTAGTCAAATGTGTAAACCTTAGTACGGTTTTATCTTCATAATGCTTGTATTCTTGTTTCATGCTACTAAACGTTTAAACCTAAACTTTATTGGCATGATGCTTACTTGAATTATTTTTAGCATGATTAACATGTTACTTATGAACTCATAATATGGCATTCGATTTGATAATTTTGATATGATATATTTGTGTTTGAAAGCTATTAGTTGGCATTCATTACATCGATGTGTAGTACGATCCAAATGATACATGATCTTGTTTAAAATGATCAATTGTCTTGACATTTTCTTGGTGTTTGATACCTACTTGATTAATTTTCAAATGTGTAAACCCAGAAGGTTTTGTGATGCTTTATGCTACTTAATGTTAAGCGTAAACATGATTTGCATGATATTTAAGGTTGAAGAAATTTTTGTCATCTATATAATGTTTCACATGACTAATGTGTTATTTGTGAACTCATAATATGTCATTGATGTATCCATGTTTGAAAGCTATTGTCTTTTGTTGACATTCCTTAAATCTATGCACAAGATGGTCTAAATGATACATGCTCCAAATTGTTATGTCTTAAACATGGCTTGCATGAATCTTTCATCTTGTTTCTTTTTCTTCTTGTCACACTATTTTTTTGCTACGTGTGCACATATAATCTGTCAAAGTGCTTTTGGTATGACTAACTTTTAGAAGCCTTTTTATCTTACAAATTAATCACATAGATTATTGTATATCCAAGTATGCTTAAGTATCTAAGTCTAACGACAAAACAATCTCATAATGAAATGTCTTGAATAAAGTTGTATTCTTGCATAATATGATTGTTTTGATGCTATCTTGTGTGGTGATTTCTTGTCTACTAAATGCAATGTGTTGTTTTTGCTTATATAATATGTTATCATTTGATTTCTATCATGTTAACATCTTTTGTCACTAACAAATTTGTTTTGTAGGTTGATAACAAATTATTTGTTATCTCACTTGGTTCTAACTTTTATATGCTCATTTTGCATAATCCTCTTTATTGCTATGTAGATTAGTACTATGGTTTATGGGACCCCTACACCTGCATATAGTTTAAAAAGCATATAGAATTGAGTTCTAGAGGTTGGCTTTGCATTTTTGTCTTTCAACCGACCTCTTTGCAAATCTCATTTTTGCTTCCGCTTTCCAAAAATCACCTCCATCATTATTTAGTTATAACAAATCCTCTTCACTTCCTATTAGGAAACCACATGCCTCGTCATACGATCATCTCGTATTAATCGAGAAGAGGTACATGACTTTAAGGATGAAGTTCATTGTATGCTAACCATCATCCAGAAAAACATCACTAAGCTCACCTCTTTCGTTAACCCGAATAACCTCCTAAACACTTTGTTGTCATTCCTTATTTGATACATTACACATTATGTTGGATGTCCACCAATTAAGGGGGAGAGAAATCCATTCACATAATTGTCTTTTGTCAAATTTTATGTCTCTTAGACTCTAAAATACCAACACATAGGCAAACACCACTTAGCTAAAACCGGTTCACGAAACCACAACTAGTTCAACCTTTTTAACCTTATATCACAAGTTTGCACCAATACCTCATCAAGTGAAAAACACATCATGTGTTTTACAAACTTCTTCATCTCCACAATCAACGAATCTAGGATTTTCCTTAACCTAGCACCTTACAACTTCACTATCTAGAACACCATCATAGGATCTTATCCTTTTTTTTTCGCTTGACATATATCATGCATGTCATTGTCAGTGCAAACGATATATTAATCAAAACAGCCATCTCCAACACGTTGGTCCATCCAACTCTCACGCATATGATGTCATTCTCATCCTCATATAGGTACTCATTATTATTATTATTAGTATTTTCCATATTGTCTTCACTTCTTTTCAAAGTGATAATCATCCATGTCGGTCAAAACCATGCTAATACTACCTTTCCCATTGTCACCTAGAATAGGTCATTTTTATAATTCGTGTCAATCAATGAACGAATTTATCTTCATCACTTTTATATCGTTTGGTATCTTCATTATATATTCTTAGATAGAACGCATTATTGATTACTCTTGGGTTGAAGCATATGAGAACTTGCTCAAAACAATAGGTTGTTAGCATCAATAAATCATTCAAATCATAACCCTTATGCATCATTGAAATGCAATGTTCATTCACATTTTTTTTTCCTTCTTAGCTTTGGTCACTTGACATGACGAAAGGATTGCATGAGTCCATATTTTTATATTTGCTATACATACGAGTTTCTAACTCCTTAATAGCTTCCTACCTAATCACCACCACCTTCCATCATCACTTTCACTAATCATCACCACCATGGATTAGCGAAAACTTACTTTTGTAAATCTCAAGTCATTTATCATCACCACATGAATCCTACTAGTAAACCGACACCAACACTAGCACCACTAGTGGCACACCGGTGGAAGACTTCATATCTTCTTTCTAGGAATTATTTTGTAGGCTTTTATCATATTATATTCTCACTTTTCTTATGATTGTAATTAGGAGACTACACTTCATGAGATCTTTGATTATATCATTTATCACATATATACATCTTATTTTTCTTTGTGAAAAAGATGAAATATATTGCACTAATGTTTTTCATTGTAGGTTCATCATCATATACACTCGATTGTATATAATTTACTCATCTAAGGATGAAGTTTGCATCAATTATTTTTCTTATTTTAGGTGCTTCTTGACATCCTAGAACAAGGAGGAATATCCTTTAAGCACTCATATTGCATCGTCTATACACTTGGTTGTATATGACATATTTGTCTAAAGACAAAGCTTCTATTATACTAATATTTATTTTGAAGGTTCATCTTGACGCCCTAGAGCAAGGGGAGCTTCCGTCAAGAATTTCTGAATGCATCTTATATACACTTTGTTGTATATCACTTACTCGTTCAATGACGAATATAGTTTTGCACTAATATTTGTTTTGTAGGTTTTAATCATACCCTGACGCCTCAAACAAGGGGGAGCAACCGTCAAGGGGAGCATGCACGCATTTAGCATCATTCTCACTTTTCAACAAGCATTTGTGCTTCGATAAAAGTGGAGAAAATAGGCTAACATTGCTATGCATTTTCTTTTTCATATATTTCTCATAATTTTTGTTGCATAAAACTAACCTTGATGTAGGTTAAGCCTCTTTATTTGATCCATGGATCCGCTACCAAACAAGGGAAGGATTGAAGTGGGCGATTTAACTTCACTAGGGATGATGCAAGCTCGCCTTTTTGGGGAGAAATTAAGTTAAACTCCAAGGACACGCCCTTTTTGTTTCGACAAAAGGGGGAGAAGAGTGTAAACGGAGAAGGTAATGTAAAGGTAGTAAGGATACAAGTAACCTTTTACATTTTACTTTCTATTACGTTTACATATCTTTGTCATCATCAAAAAGGGGGAGATTGTTAGTGCAAATATTACGATATTTAATCTATACAGTCTCGTTTGTTTTGATTGATGACAAACATGTAACTTGTAATACATAACGTAAAATGTACAAGTTACTTGTAATTACATTTGTCTCAACATACATTCAACACCTCTCGATGTCTCAAGTCCTCGTATGTTACAACACAGGTTCGTACATGTTTGTTATGTGGCATTATGATCAAACCCATTAACAAATCATTTAGAATGTTTAAAATACATTTAGAGTCACTAAGTATTTTAATAGGTTAACCATTCTATTTCGAACCTCATTTTACATTTTGCATTCACAAGTATTTCAAAAGGTAACTAGACATTTTATTAACTAGTTACATAATACATTTTACAAGTTTACCTTGATAAACCTTTTAATCTAAAAATGGAAATACATGTTACATCATGTCATGCATCATCTTTGAAATCCTTGGAAGATCATTTGAATATTTTGGTTAGATTGACACTCAATATATCAAATGTGATCTTAGTAAGATTTGGTAATATCTTGGAAAGATTTGAAGAAAGATTTTTTAGATTTTATGTCAGGCACCCACGGCACCAAATTGTATAAGGGACGGAACCCTTTAAAGGGTCCTTGGTGGTCCGTGGACGCCTCCTGATCACTTTGGCTATAAATAGAAGCCCATTGTTTTCCCATTTCTTCACCACTTCAAATCACATCTTCTCCACCTTCTTGCATACATTTAGATCAATCATTAACAATGTAATAACATACATTAAACACCCTAATGATCATGATCATAATGCTTCTAACATTCATCTTTGTTGTAAGCATACTCTTTGATCAACCAAGGAAAGTTTGGAGATTTAGCCATCCCCACTTACCACAAGTTGAAGATCTATCACAAGAAGTTTAGGGAACTTGTGATCTTCATCATGAAGGCTTCCTATCAATGGAAGTTCATTTAGAAGTAGTTATTCATATCCATTAGACATTTGTGTCATGGATCATTAGTGTAAACATCATTGCATCATAACAACACTTTCACCAAACTAGATTAGATGGTTTATGTGTTTGTGCCATAAAACACAAGGTTTATTATGTTGGGCCATAAAACATATTGGGAGTGGTTGTACCCTTGTAAAAGAACTCGACATCTAGCTTAGTGTCGGAAATATTGTATAGGCGACGTTAGGTTGGTTCTACCTCGAACTAGAACCCGGTATTTAGCTTTGTAACGGAAAAAGTGTAAGCGACGATTGTAAGGTTTTCTCCGCCCGAGAAGGGAGCTTGTTGATTTAGTGAAGTAACTCTCGAGTTGGGTACTCGAGGAGTGGAGTAGGGCGGAAAGGAGATCCGTGACCTAACCACTATAAATCCTCGTGTTCGGTTTGCACTTTCCTTTCTTTATCTCTTTACTTTTATACTTGCACTATACTATTGTTTGTGATGTGGTTTGATGTTCATGATTGTGTGACAACTTGGTTTACCATACTTTATATTAGTCACAAACAATAATTGGTACTTTCATATTATAACAAGATTCATAAGCGATTTGATACTAAAGATCTAAAGTTTTTAAACGGTAACGTATTCACCCCCCTCTACGTTTCCACACTTATCATCCTTATATCACCATACATAATGTAAAGTTGGTCGGTCTTTTTGGTATTGTTCATCTGCCATAGGAACCAATTGAAAACCATTTGAAAATCAATCCAGATACTTATGATATTTTATCAAAGCATTTTGTACTTGAATTGTTTTTGATATTTTTAGAAGAAGAACTCCCCTCAACATGTGAATCAAGTATTTGAAATAGTTTTCCCCACGGAGGCAAGAGAAAGAATTAACTTCTTTGATTACCATTTTCAAAAATATCAACATCACTTCCCTAATCGAATCAAGTAGATAAAGCATTTTGGGGAAGGATGAGGTTTTCATGATTTTGCTCCCCTCAATATGTGCCTCGAGATTTGAAAAGAGTTTTGCACATACTAGAGGGAACTCGCACCATTGAGATAAGTTATCACGTTTCAAATCATAGGTTTAAGATAGATGCTCCCCTCAACATGTGCATGGAAAATTTGAAATCGTTTGGCACATGTGGGAAGGAAGCTTGTACATCCTTATAAAACCATTTACCGAATTATCAGTTTAAATCCAATTTAAATCACACATTCTCCCCGATCACAATTATCAAATCATTTGAGATTTGTGATCTCTTATAGATTTAAATTGATTTTGAAAGCTTTTAAGGAGAATTGTGACTTGATTATGAAAGCGTTTTAAGTGATAATGATCGGATTTTAAGACTTTAAACTCCATTGATAAAACATGCATGAATATCTTTTGAAAACAATTGAATGCCAAATAACTTTTTAATTTAATTGGAATCATTCTCCCCCTCTCAATGACATAGGTTGTTGATTGAGAGATTGATATTTTGACAAATAAGTCCAGATGATTATCAAAAATAGAGATTGAGTTATTTTTCAAAGCAGTTAGTTTTCAGCAGATAAATGTTTAAAGAATCCGAGCATGGAATTTTGAAAACATGATAAAGTATGGCTCTGTTCTTTCCTTGAAAAGCGGGTTATGCACGAAATGACAATAAACCATTGTTTCTCTTTCTCCCAAAAATAATTTTTTTTTTAAGAGTTCGAACAACATCTAAAGTCCCGTGTCATTCTTTGAATGACAGCACAAAAACGTAGATATTGACGAACCGAGAAAACGCATGACAAAATGACAATATTTTTGAAGATTTTTTGAATTTTTTCAGATTTTTATGGATTTTGAAGGTTTTATAATTTTGTATTTTGATTTTTTGAATAGATATATACAAGAGATAGATGAAGATAGACCTTTACTCCTCGTCTTCCTCATGAAGACGTTTGAGTGTTTACGGTTGAAGGACTTTTCAAGCCAAGGACGTGGAAGAATAAACTCAAACGTTCTCTTGGAAGAGCTTTGGTGAAGATGTCGCTAAGCTGATATTCAGACCTCACAAAATAGAGTTCCACCACACCCTTTTCCACTTGTTCCCTGATGAAATGATGTCGAATGTCGATGTGCTTTGCTCTTGAGTGTTGAGCGTTGTTGCATGAGAGAGCAATAGCACTTTTATTATCACAGTACAGAGGGATTTTGTTGAATTCAAAGCCATAGTCAGATAATTGAGATCTCATCCATAAGATTTGAGCACAACAAGATGACATGGCTATGTATTCACCTCTGTAGAGGAAATAGAAGTACTCATTTGCTTCTTTGAAGACCAGCTCACAAGCTTATCACCCAAAAGCTGAGCACCTCGGGCGTGTACCGACGTGTATCTTGACAACCTGCATGATCGGCATCTGCATAGGCCGTTAGTGACATACCGGTGTCTTTCGGGTACCATAGTCCCATATTGATGGTTCCTTGGAGACACCGAAAGACCCGTTTTAACTTCAAGGTGCTTTTAGTAGGCTTAGCCTGGTATCTAGCACACATGCAAACAAAGAACAAGATGTCCGGTCTACTAGTTTGTGAGGTACATCGGGGATCCAATCATACTACGATATTTTGTTTGGTCAATCATGATCCTGAGTGGTCCTCATCTAGTTTGGTTCGATCAATCATGGGAGTGTCAACGGGGTCACTTGAATCAAATCCAAATTTCTTTAAGATCTCAATTGCATATTTAGATTGATTTATGAAAATGCCTCCGGGACTTTGTGAAATTTGTAATCCCAAGAAAAATGACATTTGTCCCATCATTGACATTTGAAATTTTGAACTCATTTCATTAAAAAACGATCACATTCCATTGGGGTCATCGAGGCAAAAATAATATCATCAACATAAATTTGAACATGAATTAAATGTTTGCCCGACTTCCTGGTGAACAATGTTGGATCAACTGCTCCTTTGCTAAATCCGGTTGATAGAAGAAACTTTGACAGTGTATCATACCATGCCCTTGGAGCTTGCTTTAAACCGTAGAGGGCCTTCTTCAAACGATAAACGTGAGTAGGATGCTCTTGAGTTACAAATCCTTCAGGGTTGGCCTGGACGTAGACGACTTCTTTAAGGTCTCCGTTCAGAAATGCCGTCTTCACATCCATCGATAGACTACCATGTTCTTACTAGCGGCATTAGCCAGAAAGATACGATTGCCTCGATTCGAGCAAGCTGGGCAAAAGATTCTTCAAAGTCTATACCTCCTCTTGACGGTATCCTTTAGCAACTAATCGAGCCTTGTTCTTCAACACATCACCATGCTCATCAAGTTTCACTTTGAAGATCCATTTTAGAGTAATAATCATAGCACAACTGGGCGGTACTAACTCCCATACATCTAGTCGATCAAACTCATGAATTTCATCTTGCATAGCATTGAACCAACTATCTTCATTCATGGCGGTTTTAACATCTTTTGGTTCGATCTTAGAGAGTACGGAGTTGAAGAAGCACCATAAGGCATCGGTTGCAAGTTGTTTCCGTGTGGATACTGGGACGAGAGGGATTTCCAATGATGTTGTCTAATGGATGATTGTGAGTCCATTTTATGAGGTGTTCATGTGGTAGTTGTTGAGGGGAGAAGTAGCGAGTTGATGTCTCCGAAGATGGTTATGATGAAGATTAGGAGCAAATATGTTTTCAAATGGAGCATCTTCGGGAGTAGCAAAGGGATTAACTTCATCATTGATGCCAGAAACAGTTCCATGATGTACATTTGAAGAATGATGATTTGTTGATGAGGCTGAAGGATCAGCAGCAGGTGCTTCTTGACTTAAAGATATTGAGGACCGAGGATTGACTTCATTCACTGGAATATGAGCGACCTCTTTGTAGGGATCAACACCTCATTAGTACTTGGATCATAAAGTTCATCAAACATAGGATCAAACAATTTCTTTAAATCATCTTCGGATGGAGGTACATATGGAGTTTCTTGAGAAGAGTTTGGAACAAGGGATGAACCAATTGGGAATTTTTGAAGTGCGGGTCAGAATGGAATTGTTCAGAGCCAGTTTGACCCGCTCATCAAACGTCGTGAATTGTTTCCATGATGTTTTGGGTTCTTTTGTTGTAGATTCGGTATCCCTTTTTGTTTGGTGCATACCCTACAAATACTCCAATGTCTACTTTAGCTCTAAGTTTGCCTAAGTCTTAACCCTCATTAGTTGGATAGCACACAATGCTCCAAACACGAAGGAGAGAGATTAGGTTTTCTATTGTGGACAAGTTCATATGGTGTCTTTCCATGAACAAGTGAATCGGGGAACGATTTTGTGTGTAGCATGCAAGTGGCAATAGCTTCAAAGCCCAGAGAAACATTGGAACTTTGAGTAAAATCGGCATTGTTCTAGCGGCTTCTACAAGAGTTGATTTAAGCCTTTCAACTACACCATTGTTGAGGAGTTCGTGGAACACTTCTTTGATGGTTGATTCCAATGCTTTCATAAAATTCACTAAGTTGTTTGTTAACAAACTCAGTTCCATTTTCTGTCCGGATAATTACGATGGTTTTGTTAAGTCGAACTAAAGCAATTTGTTTGATGAGTTTGATGATGATATCGGAGTTTCATCCTTTGTCCTTAGGAACTTGACCCAGTGAATCTAGAGTAATCATCAACTACAACTAACACATATTTCTTCCCAAAGATATTCTGTACTCTCATTGGTCCACATAAATCCATGTGAATTGTATGAAGAACTTCGTGTGAGTTAGTAGGTTTGGGTTTATGGGCATACTTCTTGCTTTTTCCCAATTGACATCTTGAACAAAGATGATCCTTTTCATACTTTAGTCGAGGTAAACCTACAACTAAGTCCTTTACGAGAGATCATTGATGGTGCCGAAGTTCAAGTGATTGAGACGTCGATGCCATAACCATGACTTTGTGTTAGAAGCCTTTGACAACATAAGCAAATTGGAAGACTTCATCATATCTTCTATAGAGATGGTGTAAAGATTTGAACCACGAGTTCCTCTTAAAAGTTCCTTACCATCAAGTTCTCTAACAAAACAAGTATGTTTTCTGAAGGCTACTTCTAGATGAGAGTCAGAATTGACCGACAGAAGAACGAGTTATGACCAAGACCTTCCACATAGTATACTCTAGAGATAACACTATCACCAACAACATAATCACCATAACCCATAATTGCACCCAAATGATCATTACGAATCTAAGCTGTCCGATGAATTTGCTCACGAAGTTCATGAGCCAGACCGGTCTCGGTCATATGCTTGGAGCCTGAGTCCGGTACCGTAACGATTTGAACGATCTGCGATTGAACACGGACAAGAATGGATAACCGGATAATTGGGATCCCCATGCAAGAATGGGTTCCATTTGGTTAGTAACAAGATGGTGGAACACCCACATCGAAATAGAAACATCCATATCGAAGTAGAAGCAATGGAATCATTGGGAATAGATGCAATCTTTGGTGTCCGTATTTGACCTATTCAAAGTATGTTCACTTCTTAAGGGAATAGTTCTACCAAGAGGCATCCATTAACAGGCACTTCTAGTGGGCATAATCTTAGCGGTTTGATTCGTGAACAAAGCGATTATTCTTATGGCCACAAGGTATCCAATAATAACCTATCTTTATAAAAGTTCTTCCTGTGGGTTTCCACTTTGTTTTAACAATCTTCGCTTTTGCCTTTTGCCTTATTTGCACGATTATTAGCATTAACAATTTTAAGCGGGCATTTGAATCATTAGACAAAGCATTCACACCACATTCATGATTAGCAAAATTCGCGGAACATCATTACAAGGTTTGCAAATAGTATCGAATTAATTAATTAGTAAGCGTAAGCTAATACTAGAATCAACACGATTCGTTTTATTCAACTCAAGCTTAAAGTTCCTAGGTTGGTCTTCTACTTTCTTCCAATGCACATTTTAGCTTGCGAGGTCCTATCATTCCTTGTATTGTCTTGAGACTTTGACACCTTTCGCTTTAATGTCATTGATTACTCCTGTAGAGGGAATTATGGGAACATTAGTTGGTTGATCTACTTTTGCATTCACGAACTAGATGTGCAAGGATCAGGTTGCTTGTGTAGGCGACACATTGATGTATACTTTCTTAGGCCTAGAATGGTTTGAAGGCTGTTTGGCACTAGGCATAGAACAAGGCATCACAGCTTTGCCTTTTGCACCTAAGGTTAAGGATTTGGGACATGTTGCAATTACACATTCTAGCAACTCTTGAGATCGTTTGGCCCGGAGGCAAGCAAACCTAATTTCACTATCAAGAGGTTTGTTAATGAAATCCTCTTCGACAATCTCACGGAGACATTCTAGACTATCCTTAAGGTGAGCACAATATTCATGAAAAGCATGTTCATTATTCCTAAGATGAGAAGGAATATATTTAACTCGTCACATGTATTTGCAATCTAAGGGTGATTTTGAGACAACATTCTTATTGAAAACAAGTTGCAGTTTCCCATTTCACGACTTCTCGAGATTCTCAATTTCCTTTTGTAAAGACGTTATTTTTCGTTGTTTTGGTCACGGGTGACTTTTATTGAATCATATAACTCTTTAAAATGTCGTTTAACTTTTTCATTTTCTTCTAGAAAACTCTCGTTTTCCTTTTGTAAGGCATCAACTAAGTTTTGAAGATGAAAAGTTTGAGAATTCTGAGAATCTAAAGGAGGAGGCATTTGGGAGCTGTCATATTGTTCGTTTGACCCTTTAATTGAGAGATTTGGGCTTTCAACTTTCCGATCGTGTTGCAATGAGCTTGAATCTGTTCATCACGTTTGTTAATTTGAAAAGCTGCATCAAACTCTGGAGCATCTGAGGATGTCTTGATATTTGAAGTTTTGACATTTTCTTTAAGATGTTGATATTTTAGTTGTAAATTAAAATGCTCAACTTCTAGTTTAGAAAAATGTTTAACCAAATTGTCGTGATCATCCGGTTCAATTTTCTCGTTTAGTTTAGAATTAGTTTTTTCAAGCTCAATGACACGATTATGGGAGACTTTCAGATAATTCATGAAATTTGGAAGCATTAATGGAACAATTTGTAGCGATGAAAAACACATCTGAGTAATACATTCAGAAATCAAGTTCTCATTTAGTGTATGCAAGTTCTTCCTCTCAATCTCATTATATTTTAGTGCTCGCTCATAGTCACTAACTTCAACTATCATTGCATCAAATTCCTTTTCCATTCCCTTAATATCAGTTTCAATCCCCCTTTTAAGACTCTCAAAGTGATCTTTTAGAAGTTTAAAGAAAGGCATGACCTCGGTTAAATAACATTCTTTCATTTGCTCAAAACCCCTTTCTCCTTCGTAATACCGAGTGGGTGTGATCCTTTTCTTGCAAGTTTTCTCAAAATCAACAAATAGTTGAAAGATAACATATTGAGTGATTAAGGTCTTGCTTTTAGTGGCAATTGTTCTAGGAACTAGATGCATTGGTGTATTTGGAGGATACACATTCGCTCTAGGCATTTTCCAAAGGGGGGGTTGGTTTCAACAATATTTTTAACTTTACGCTTATCTAAATCCATTTTCCAGAACACTTGTTCCGGAGTTAACAATGTCTGAGGCTTAAACTTGTTTAAGGCAATCCAATTCTCCCTTTTGTAATCATGGGGTGTGATGATTACTTTCTTTTCTTTACATTTTGGATCATCTAGTTTCTTGTTTAACTTTTCCCTAGTGATTTCATCTGATTTCTTATCTTCCTCTGTGCACTCAGCGCAACTAGGTTTTCGTCTAGGTTTAAGGATTTCCTTGCCATCATAAAGAACCTTATGAGCATTTCTAGCCTTTTTAATGACCTCTGGATTTGGTTCCTCAATAAGGGGAATGCTATGCTTATCGCTTAGGACTCTATACTTAGTGATCATGTGGCGATCTGAATGGTGTTTCCTATGTACAACTTATTTTCAAGCTTGTTTTCAAAGTTTTTAGATTAGAAAAATCATTCAAAAGTTTTGATTCCTTAGCATTAAATTCTTGCTTAAGCATTTTAACATTTTCTTGAAGTTCTTGTTTTTGCTTAGCAGTTTTAGAAAGCTTTTCTTGCAAGGAATTTAACTCTTGTTTTAATACTTCTTCTCTAAACCTACTTTTCTAATAGTTGTACGTATTTGGTCATCCATTTCCTTCACGCAGTGGTCAACTCAAATTTAGCACGTTGTTCATAAATAGCAACACGTTCTTTATAGGCATTTAATTCGGATATTACAGACTCATCAGGGGCACAGGCAGTGTATTCATCAAAAATATAGTCATTGTTGATTTGCGGGGAGATGCATCACTTGGTACAACTTCACTTTCACTTTGTTTCACATATTGATCATATGGGACAACATTGATATTACCTATATTTTCAATATTTGATACAAAAGTTTCAGTTGATAGTACTTTGTCATGCATCTTTTGCACATCGGCATCATCGTATAGTTTTAGTACCTCTGAGATGAGTGTGTCTTTGGATGGGCCAGCTTGTGGTGAAGAGAGAGACCTTGGGAGAAACCATTGGAGAAATGCTAGCCATAAAGATTGTGTGGGTCCATCATCCACATCGAGTGTATGCATCACAATCAGTGACTTGAAAGGCATTCGATGATTGTGACCTATCTCTCGAATAGGCCATCATCCACATCTGCATCATAGGTCTTGGCAGTGCCCTCAGCTAGAAACAACAATTCCTCTTCATCCAGCGGCACCATTATCACGAGCTTGCACAAGCGAGCATCTTATCTCTCAAGTAATCAGACGTGCAGTGGGCGCTTTGGAGATGTGCAGTTCCTTGCAATGTGTCCCTCACCACCACAATTATAACATTTGATCGGCTTAGCTTGACCTTGATTACCATTCCTTCCTCGATTCTGATTACCAACATAACCTCTACTAGCTCCACCTCTTCCACGATCATACGTCTTTCTGGCTGGTTTGCACCATCCTCCCATCTTTACTAAGATTGATTGTGGGTTAGATGCGTTCGAGGTTGTTATTGGTTTGTGGGAGAGAATTCATGTTTTGACTAATCAGAAGAGCTAGTTGGTTAATGAAATTACCCGTGTGCATCGGTATCAACTTGTTTGAACATAGGATAGGTAATGAGTTTGTGATTACCATTTCCCATGGGTATGACTTGTGAGGCTTTGGTTGTGATTCCGATGTTTGTGTAGAAGGCAGTTGAGTCATTAGACGAGCTTGTCTCTCCCTCGTTGGTTTTGAACTGATTAAGAACCAATTTTTCAAACATAGCATGTCTCTCATTCTTAAGGAGGAAGGCATAGAGTTGCTCATAGTTTGTATTCTTCAATCCTTTAGTGAGCTTCTCAGAGGTGACAAACTTGTGCCATTCGGGATTCATGTTGTTCACAAATTTTGAGTTCAGCTGAATGTTAGGCATAGTCATTCCGATGTTCCTCATGTCATTCACCAACTTATGAAATCTCACATAGTACTCATAGACACTCTTCATCGGTTTCATCTTGAAGTGTTCAAATTCGTCATAGAGTTGTGATTCTCTGTTTTCCATAGTTAATTCGAACACGAGAGAAGCATCTTGACATTATCCCATTGCCTTTGCTCGGTGTTGTGATGATTGATCACTTGTAGATGTCTTTAGGAAGACCTTGAAGAACAATGTTTGAAGCCTGATATCGATCGAATCTCTTTTTCTCCTTATCATCAAGCTCATCATACATCTTTGGTCTGTCCATTCCGTAAATCCGAGTTCCATCTTCAGCAGTATCAAGTACATCTCTAGTCGTCTCAACTCGATAGGGTCCTTCATCAATGGATTTGAGAATGTTGACACCATTTTCCTTTCCAAGGCAGTACAATCTGATTCGTTGAGCCCAAGAATCGTAGTCTGTTCTGTCAAGCATGGGTGGACGAGTATCGAACAATTTGCGAACATCCTCGACAACAATGGAGATGATAGTAGGAACGTTTGTAGACATGTTTCAAGCTCTACGGGATTTTGCAATTCTTTGATTAAACCGGTAAATTGATTCTTTCACGGATTTTACTAAACAAAAGAACAACCGTAAGAGCATAACACGAGAAGAAGAAAAGGTCTAAATGAACAAGTCGCTAACACACAACTTCGCATAAGCAAATCGCTTCAGCTCAAGAACACACTCCTAAACTCGCTTAATTAATCAAGTCGCTAAATAGCCAACTCGCTTTAGTCTCAACTAGCAACACAATCAACTCAAAACTTGAACACTAAGTCGCTTAAGTTAACTCGCTAACGTTACAACTAAGTAGAGTCAAAAAGCTTTAGATCTCAAGTAAACTTAAAGAAACAACTCGCTTAGAACCCAAGTAGCATAAATATCAACTCGCTAAACTAAATTAAGTCGCATGTACCAACTAAACTTTAAATAACAAAGCAACTCGCTTTGAAGAAACACAAGTCCGAGACACAACTCACTTAGTCCTTTTTTCAAAAATAACCACTTTATCAATCCAAAACAACCAAACCACAATGATTTAAGGCTTCCAATTCAAAACATAAACACATATGATGATCCTAAACACAAAAGTACAAGCAAAATTCAAACTTTAACACAAGAATTTGTCCAAATGAATCAAACTCTCCTAAACCCTTAATACCCCAAAAACCTTATGAAATCCACAAAACAAAGAGCATGAAAGATGAGTGATCAAACCATGGCTCTTGATACCAATTGTTGGGTATTGGTTTTCACAAACACTCTAAACCATGATCAAAGTAGGCGTATAAGAATGTTAGAGAGAGAGAGTTCTAGTGAGAGAAAGGAAGAGAGTTGGGAACTATAGTGAGAGAAAGAAAATATTATTATGAGCTCCAACTCTCTACCTTGGAAGGTAGAGAGTATTTATAGTCTTACAATAAACGCCACACAACGGGCTGTGGATCAGGCATACAGTGGGTAAAGACCCGTCCGTCCTCCACGGTGTTACAAAACTAAATACTACTTAACATAAAAGTACTATGACTACGAGCTTTCTAACGATTACATATACTTGAGGTGACCGACTTTTAATAACACGGAATTTCTCCTCTTTAATAAAAAACCATTAGATGAGCGATTGAAGCTCTATTTCAAGCTTGCTTTAGCCAGGTGCATAAAGAAGCACACCATTATCATGAATCCCGCTGCTCCATTTAAGAATGATAATCAAGGTTCTCCTAAATTCGGGTTATATCATCCAATAGAAGAACAACAACGTTTCATCCCAAACTTAAATAATCTTCTCAAATTTCCTTTTCCTTTGAAGTCTGACGATCCATTCCAAAAGGTGTCAAAGAACAATTCCCCAGTAGATGAAATGATGAAGTCACCTCTTTGTATAATGCTCACGAACTCTCCGAATACACATCATGAGGGGAATGAAAACACCTTCCCATGTTCACATTTTTCTTCCCCGATGATCGTGTATGAAGCTCAAGAACCCGAAGTACACCAATACCCAAGAGCTCTCGAATACACATCATGAGGGGAATGAAAACACCTCCCCATGTTCACATTTTTCTTCCCGATGATCGCATGAAGCTCAAGTATCAGTATACCAATACACAAGGAAGGAATAACGATAACATTGAAGAAGGTGCCAAGTCGCTGTATTATCTGGGATGACAATCTCTGCGGATGTCAACTCGAATAAGTGATTATATCTATGAATCAGCGATTAAGCACTCAAGTGAAACATCTGAGCATCCCTAATGTACACAATCTCTCTCCCCGATCATTGCGATACCATCAAATCACCACACACTAGTGTACCTCTTTTATCTTGAAACTTTTCTCTAACATCACTTCCCCCACGTAGTTGAAATACTAACATTAAACGCCTTGATGAGTAAAACCTTGAGTTTCTCTGCGGTCATGACATTTGTTTTCCAGGGATATCTTCAATCACTTAGAAGAATTAAGTTCATCAAGTTTACTCGTCATGAGTCAAACCTTGAGTTTCTCTGCGGTAATAACACTTGTCTTCCCAGGGTATCTTCAATTACTTAGAAGTATTAAGTTCATCAAGTTTACTCGCGTTTAAATGCTCGTCTCCTTACGCCTTTGCCGGTTTTTTGACACCCGAATCGCCAAATAACTCTTTGTAAGTCCGTATACTAGAAATATTTTGAAGAACATCATTAGCTTCAGATAATACTGACGTGAGAATCAACTTGTCAAGAATAACGCGTGAGCAAGTCTAATTAGGGATTAAATTTGGCATTTCAATCTCCCCAATTAGTTGCTCTCCCTAAACCGACAATGTTTGTTAGATAAATGCCCGAATTAAGAAGAAGTCTTTAGATCGTTAAATGCAACTCGTCTTTTAGTCTTCTAACATGTAGCAGAAAATGTAGAATCGACTGTAGACTCGACCTTCTTCAAGATTGTCCAGTTGGGGAATAGATAGTTAACATCTTCAACTCACACCAAAAAAGCATCCCACCAAAAAGCATCCCAATTAACTTACATCTTGCAAATACCCTTAACTAAAATCCCTCCCAATCAAACAAGAACAGAAAGATGTTCATCAAGGAAATCAGCAATCAAGCCACAATGAACACGCAAGATGGTAACACCAAACTACCAATCACATCAAACAAGAACAGAGAGATTGTTCGGAATCATCATGTTGATGTATACGTGAAGCATTAACCGGAAGCACTTTGTCGATAAACTCATCAATCCGAGTGAAGATGTCAACCAACGGCTCTTAGAAGAGAAAAAATCCATGTGAAGATGATCTGATAAGAAGAAGCTCGGTTCTTACATGAGTTTAGAGCCGTATGACCATTTATATTCTCAAAAAATCAATCAACAATGCAAAAAATTCACACTTCTTCTCCCCCTCAAGAATTGCATACGGAGATGCCATTTTGACTAAATAAGTGAAATCATCCAAAAGTATTCTATTCACACTTCTCCCCCGGAAAATTAGCACATGATGTCGCCATCGTCATTATAGTTGAGCAAGTGGAATTAAGAAAACAATCAACGGTAGCCCGGTTCACTGATGAAGCGCATGGAAAAAGTATGAAGCATGTTGATGAGAATGGTCATAATAGAGAAGATTTCTCTTCTTCAGAAGATAATGCGCACTGAAACGTACACATTTCTTTTCTTTGGAGTACGAGGCCTGAACTGATGTGAACAGACGTCATTATCTCTTTCTTTTCATCATCTCTTGGCAAAACTTATAATCAACCCCATTATCATTCAAGAGCTTTGTCGTGACGGTGATGGAAAACCCAATATGATGAATTTGACCTCAAGTAAACTACACCTTCGGACTTAAACTTGCACATATGTAACAAAGAGCGGTGCCGATTTCCATTAGCATCTCTAAGTACTCTCTATGTACTCTATACTTTTCAACCAACCAACCATCAAGTATTAGACGTACATCACCTTTTGAAAATCCACAATTCAATGTGACACTGAGCACTACAACGTAACTCCTTAAAGTGATAGTTATTTTGCGGTGATACGAGCCCAATTTGTCACAATTCTCAATTTCCGGTCATTTCTCACATTTACTATTTCATCGTATATTGTAAACTAGGTTTACAAGTATTAAATTCGCGTAACCTTAATGGTTTAGCTGTGAATTCATGAACAATCATCGAGGACATTTCATATAGACTAAGTTTAGTCTACATATCATTAACATCATTGTCATCATATTAGTTCATGCATGGTTTTGCATTTTACATTAAACGTATAATTTTCATATTAAATAAACGTTATCGCGTGATTAATTATTTTGAACAATTGATCCGTTACTTCCAAAAATTATCCCGATATATTTTTATACTCATATTAAGATTATAAAAAATAATATTATGAGTTTACCCGGTGTTTTAAATTTATTTGGTATATAAATTGTTATATTTATATAATTACGACGGTTTTCGTAAATACTACACGATAATAATTATTTCACTCAATTTTTGTAAGAAATGTATTTTTATAATTTTTATGATTTCAATATATTTTATCTTGACCCGTGAAAATTTATTTTTAACTAACGCTACCCTATATACTCTAATGTGTCTACAAGTTATCATTTAACTTCAATTAACTTTACTAAACATTACACTTAAACATTTAAAAAAAAAAAAAAAAAAAAAAAAAAGAATAAAAGTGAATGACTAACCTCCCTTGTCGACAAGGGAGGGTGAGTCATTGAGAGTCTTGCTAAATATCTCAAGTATACATGTATAATACTATTAACTTAACTCATTTAATTCATTTGCAAAAAAAAAAAAAAGATCAAACTTCCTTGCTCTCTTCTCTCTTGCAAACCGGCAGCCACAAGACCAAGGAGGAAGGAATCATTATAAAATTTTTCAAGACAAGGTTTTATACACACTAGTATCACTCTTTGTATAGGTTTTGAAATAAAAACCTAGGGTGATTAGGAAAATCCTTTGTTCTCATAAACCTCATCAATTACTAGTAAGCATTCATATTCATCATAATATTTCATATTCATTGTTATGGTCATTTCATTTTTATTTGAGAAAACATGCAAGTTATGTGATGTTTATACCACTTTTTAAGGTTTTTAAGTGTTATATATATATAATTCATCCTATAATTACTCCTTGTTATATATTAGTTATGGTAATGTCTAGGAACCCATGACACCCTAAGAAGGTGTATGGTAGGATTAGAATAGCTTCGGAGTTGTTTTGAATGGGTTAGAATAGGTTTGGCGCGAGAAAAACTCATTTCGACAAGTTTGCAAAAGGGTCTGTCCTTATTTTCAAAATCTGGAAAATCCGACAGTAGGTAAAAAATTTTGGCCTAGATATTTAGAAAATATACTTTAAAACGAAAACGTGGCCGCTTGAACGGATTAAAACGGAGCTATAACGAAGAAGTTATGAATTTTCAAGTTGGCGACGAAAACTATAATTTTCTGGAAATTTCAGCATGTATTGCTTATTTTGTACGAGTCAAAAATGAAGTTTGGGCGTTGTAAATTATGTCGACTTGTCAAAAATATGTTAGTATACTTTGATACAAAGCCAAGGACCTTTAAAACGTAGAAAACGGATTTGTAACGGTTAAATTATACACGTTTACAAAAGTTGCCGTAACTTTATTATATAAGAAAAACTAAATTATTTCTAATAGACAAGTTTTACGGCAAACAAAGAGACCAAGTTGAAGGTTGTTTTTAACATTGATTTAGAACTTTTTATATAGTGATGTCTTCTAGTAAAAGTAAGTTCGCCAAGTATATTTTCCAAAATGTCCGACCATTTGTCTAGCGGAGTTGTAATGAATTAATTATGGTTACTCAAACTTGGCCGAAAACCATCCTTAAACTATACTTTGGACTAAAGTACTATACTTAACCTCTATTTTTCTTTGTGATCGAGACCTCTAGGATGAAAACTTAAACACTAAAACTTTGAGATAATGATACGAGCTTCCAAAAACAGTTGAGTTTGTTTCCTAACACTCGCGTGCACCATTTTACGACTAGCTTTTCAAGGCCGTTTTGTCACTTTCATGAAACTTCAACGACATTATTTTACGACGAAAAGTTACCATTTCATAATAAATCATTAAACGACTGTCGTAGGATATTGATTCAACGTATATACTTGTAAAGTAATTTATAACTTGAAGAGATGTCATAAACATATATTTCGACGATAAACTTTATTTTCAAAAGTGTACAAGTGGTATGGATATCATATGAGTTTGCATGCGCGACATTGTTTCATGACTTATATTAGAGCACATCATTCATATTAGGTTGCGGATAGAGATCGCACCTCATTTCTGTGCATCCACTTTGCCATCATAACTATTGCAACAGGTGAGTTCGTAGCCCCACTTTTACTTGTTTAATTGTTTTATAAACTCTTTGGGGGAGATACATGCTCAACTTCATGCTTTTACTTTACACTTATATGAACTTAAACTATATTGTTTGAAATATCATGAACTTGTTACCTGTTGTTTCACTACTTATGCTAGTAAGTAGATTGTGCCTGAACTGAATTGATCACTATGTTATGAACGCTATTAGTTGAAACACTTTCCTTGATTTTGAACCCTTCGACATGTATATTTGAGCTCTTTTAAACTGATTCGAACCCTTTAACATATAAGCGAACACTTTGGACTTGATTTGAACTTTTTGACATATAATTGAACTCTTTTAACCTGTAAAGGACCCTTTTGATATATGTTAAACTTGTTTGACGTGATTTTGAACGCTTCGACTATCTTGAACCTTTTGATATTCTTCGAGCTCTTTGACGTTGCTGAACTTTTGAACTCGACTTAAATCTTTGAACTGAATTACGAACTTTTGAACGGAACTCTTGAACTTAAATACAAACTTATGACTTGTTTGAACTTATTAAACCGGACGTGTTATGACCGTGACCTAAAGTCTCCCATGATCGGAGCATCACTATAAAGTCTCCCATGATCGGAGCATCACTATAAAGTCTCCCATGTTCGGAGCATCACTATAAAGTCTCGCCTTATTGGTGGAGCGTTCTCAATAATTCTCGCCTTATCGGTGGAGTGTGCAAAGTCTCCCCATGTTCGGAGCAGAACGTCTCACTATGTTACGGAGCGTTCTTGACCCAAAGTCTCCCCTGTTCGGAGCAGTGCAAATTCTCCCATGTTCGGAGTGTTCTTAATTGTATATAATAGTTGTATGATGTACCGTTCGTACATTCGCATTGTTAGTCTCCTATTAGTAGGTAGTATGGATAGCGCTATTAGAGGTCGGCCAACCTCTCGTCCACTATGTTACGGGACGCATATTATTTATTCTAGGGGCTTTGCCTGGCATACATTATTATATACGTGGTGCGATACTATGAACTATTATGACATCGTATACTTGACTATTAGACTTACTATATTTTGTGCAATGGGTTGTGAACACACAGGTTGCAAGTTTTGTATGGGCGGAACTTGGAACTGAGTGGATTTACAATGTCTTTGCTTTGTGAACTCATTTGACAACGTGTGCATGAATATAAACTAGACATATTTTGGCAGTGGGTTGTGAACACACAGGTTGCAAGTTTTGTATGGGCGGAACTTGGAACTGAGTGGATTTACAATGCCTTTGCTTTGTGGACTATTCTAAATGACCAAAAACTTTGCCTTTGTTGCATGAACGCTCTTTAAAAGCTTTACTTGTTAACCAAACTCTATGAACTCACTCAACCATTGTGTTGACACTTTTAGCATGTTTTATCTCAGGTATCTAAGGCATTCACTTCATGGCATGCATGTGGACTTATCATAGAGTCGCGGTGCCGACGCGTCTCACCTATATTTTTTGCACTTAACTATCGTTTGATTGTAACAAACTCATTTTGGTATATTGGAAATATTTTGGGACCTATGTTTTGTAAACTCTGATTATTTTACTTAATCAAACGATATTTTCAAAACGACACTTTAGGTCGTTCGATATAACTGTGATTGTGATGTTATGACAGTCAACCCCCAGGAATTCCATTCCGCTGCAAAACAGGTAATTTGGGGGTGTGACACAATTCCCCCAAGTGGTAAAAGAAAAAGAAAAAGTCACCCAAAAATAACTAGATTTCCAAGTCTTCGTTTTTGATAAAAAGCTCGAACAAGGATCTTGAAGAATCTTCATCCAACCATCCCCGATACCTTCAGATACTAAGTACACTCGCCCGTGATATTTCACTTCAAACGCAAATAAATAATAGTGAATTAACTCCGTTGTCACATCTTGTTAAAAGCTCAAATCTAGCCTTCTTTGACATTTAAATGAACTTTGATAATGGTTTCATCCCGACCATGGTTAAAAGTACGTAACCCCGTAAAACCATGTAATAACCAAACTGCCATGAAGACAACCCAAACACATACCCAATTCATGAAGTACACCCTTTTATCCCTTCTTCGAAGCAGAAACCGTAGCACCAAAGATAAGAGAAGATCTCGAAATACACTTTCCTTTTCTCCAGGATGGTTTCATCATTACGGGATTTTACAACTCTATGGTTTAAACCGAAAAATAGAATCTTTCGCTGGATTTTACAAAACCAAGAATAAACCGTAAGATAGATCCGAAAATGCACTTTTCTATTACCAGGATGTTTCCATTGTCACGGGATTTTACAAATCTATGATTTAAACCGAGAAATAGGTTCTTTCGCGGGATTTTACAAAATCAAGACAAAACCGTAAACAATGTCAGCTTGAATGTGTTATGACAACTTTGGTTTCGGTGAATATCTGTTTTAGGGGAACATGCAGCGGTTCATCAACGGTTCATTATCCAACATCAACAATAGCAACAACCATCCAGTAAATACCTTGGTAAACACATCATTCACGCATTCTGTCGGCTAATGCAGTGACAACATGGAGAAGTAAACCCGATATGCCAAACTTGATCATGAAGTAAAATTCCCCAGATTTGTTACTTAAACTTGTACTAATTCTTGTGAAAAAGAAACGGTGTACCCAATGTACAAAACCTCTTGACGTATCCTCAACTGCGTGAGACACCAAAGTGATAGTTACGTTGTGGGTTAAGCGAGAGAGAATCACAAAAGTAACTAAATAGCCAAGTCTTTATCACACTCTATAGATGCCCAAACAAGTCATCTTCGCGGAATGGTAGAAAGAAAGAAGACGAAAATGAGTAAACACGTTTGGAAAAACCTCACTTCAAATTCAAATAAGAGATACCGTCCAAACAACCCCGTAGTCACCATCTTCCAATTACATTTCAAGCTGTGAAGAAACATTCATCGTGAAAGTGTATGCACCAAAGTATCAATCCTCATAAACGCCATAAATCTTATCAGCACATCACACAATCAAATCTTATTTACACAAATCTTATCATCAAAACTTCATCATCTATGATCCAATAAAGAGAAGCACATCTGACCATTATCCAAACCTAATTCATTAAAAATCCAATTCAAGCTCGGTCCGATTAGTAGTCCAATATTCTTGAAACGCCCACCATATCAGTTATATCCAAATACAGCATCCATTTACTTTGAAACACGGCCTTAAAAAAACTATACCAAGCCCATACATGGTCATGGTAACCCAAATCAAATCAAATCTCGCCAAGCCTCAATACACTAAATCACGTTACCATCATGTGATACTCATTTATTTTCGTTCAACATAATAACTAGTGTCTACAAAAGTTGCTCAAGACAAAGACCTTTTAGTAGCCTATACCACGTAAATTACTGTCGGCCCATAAGAATATCAAACACACGGCCCATTTGATAGACTGAAGTCACTCGGCCCATGTGGCATAGTACCCGATCCAATTTATCATCTTAAATGCAATACAACCATGTCCAAAATCCACAATTGAATACTAAGTGTGTATCAATTTATCGTGTGTTCACAATGATAAGTAACATGTCCAATATATAAACCCACGAGAACTCTAATACGAGTGAATAAATTGGCCCAATCCACACCCTCATAAAAAATCGGCCCATGTGAGAATAATGATAAGGTCCAATATATCACAACCCTAATTTCGGGTATTTAAAACACCTTATCACTCCAACCACTTACCCTAAAATCTCTCACACAAACCCTAGATAACACTAAATGCCTCTCTCTAAAATAATCAGATCTGCCCCCACTCACTCATTCATCCATAACCGATCAACACAACCAGTACACATCACTTTTTCAGATTCTAAACGAGTCATATAATTCAGAAGTCATATGCACCTTTCGCTTACCACAGGGATGGTACGAGGCACGTGATATCTCAGCCACAGGGATGGCGTTGAGTATCATGAAACTCCTAATGTATCGGGTAAGTACAAATTAGAATGATGTCCCTTTCAAATTGATTTCGATTTTGTTTTGAGTTTGTATAAACCGAATGGAGAGTAGGATGATAACAAAATTGTTATTGTCTTTTCTTTCAATTATTTCAGATATTAAAGGGATTAGACTCCTGATAAGATCAATGAGGTGATGTTCATGTGAGAGTAGATTGATTGGTATCTATGAGTTTGAAGAACCACTCACAAGGAACAAGGCTGAGATCAAATCATTAATAAGGTTTTCGAAACATGATATTTTGGATAATAAAAAACGAACCAAGACTAAGAAGTAGCATACTTGATACTTTCTTTTTCTTATATTGTTTCGAAAATAATTGAGGCTCTGCTTCACACATATAGATCGATGAAGAGTTCATTCTGTCATGTGATTGGCCATAGGTCTTTGATATACATTAAGTATCACACGACAAGAATTGATGGACTGAGATCATGTTAAGTTCATAATGAGGTTGTTGTTGAGACGAGACATGAGCTTGGTGAAGATAGATGATGTATGACATGATGATTTTGATGTTTAATGAAAGTGCTTTGAATATAGATACGAATCTGTTGATAAATAATTAATCATTTTGAATGATGGTTAGATATAGTATTTATGGTTGTAGGATCATTGTTGATGGGTTGTGGTACTAATACAATGGATCTGATGTTCATCTTGTTTTATCGTTTTCATTTTCTTTCTTGATCAATATGTGAATTATTTCTGATGTCATAGCTTAAACACTTCACCTGCATCATACCAACTCGCATCATACCAACACGCATTTGACCCATGAATACACAACTCGCATACCCGTATTAACCCGCTTGTACCAACTCGCTTGTAACCCAACTCTCTTGACCCAACTCGCTCAAAAGCGAGTTGCACCCATAACATATGCGAGTTAAGTAACTCGCATTGAAACTTGACCATAAACCCAACTCGCTTAACATTCATCGTATCTGGACATTATAACGACTCACATCCAAGAATACATTGAGTCATGACAGTCAATACGGTCAACTCGCTTTTTTTTTAAAACAGTCAACTCGCTCACAAGTTAACCCAACTCGCATAGGGTACTAAGAATATAGACAGAGAGTAGATAACTCGCTTAAAATACCAAGAATCTGGACTTAAAATAGCAACTCGCATCTTAGAATTAGTCAACTCGCATCAATGAATTTGACCACAAATTATAGCAGCAGCAGTTAAGCCAAACCATGTCGAACAACAAATTGACACCAAATCCAACATGCTAAAAATAGCTTAAGACCAAGAATTTCAGACCAAACAGATAGTACAAAACGTGACCATTCATCAGCAGCAGGAAAGTGGTTTTAAGACATGTGATATTGTAACAAAAGAAAACTGTTTTGACTACAATCAAAAAGCCAGCAAGTGATTAGAAAATCCTTTTAACAACAGATTCAATTGCAACATCAACCAACATCAAAGACACATCAAAACATCACCAAACCGAAACAAACATGAGCAAACCGCATATAAAGAACCATTCGAATCAACAAAACCACACAACCTGGGCTCTGGTACCAATTGTAGGATCGTGATATTTATGTTGTTTGATGATTCGGGTGGTCTAGGACAATGATTAAATAAGAAAGCCATTAGAGATAGATAAAGAGAGTTGAGAGGAGGTTCTTGAAAGAGAGTTGCTTTATAAAAGTGAAAGGTTTATTCAAAGAAGCCACACCCCTTCCATGGATGGAAGGGGTATTTATAGTTACAAATGATACGCCCTCCTAACGGGCTGTGGATCAGGCATACAGTGGGTAAAGACCCGTCCTTCCTCCACGGTGTTGCACTAAAATAAACTAAGCTAATAACTAACTAATAAACTAACAAATAACGTAACTAACGATATGTCTACGAGCTAACTTATGCTAGATAATATTTGGGGTGACCGACTCTTTACTATGGAATTTTCTAATTCCTAACAATCTCCCCCTAAGGGAGGTCACCCCATGTTTTACATTTCAAATCCTAGCATTCTATTCTTGACTTTGTTCTTGAGCTCGTAGACTTCAATTCTTCAATTCCGCAATCTTTTTGCTTTTGTAGTGACTCTTCATAGTCCGGTTATTTTGTACTTTCAGTGGAGGTCTTTGAACTGATCCACATCTTGATGACCTTCGAACTTTCTTTGAGATCATCAGCCACAGTAAATCTCTCGATCACCCTTTATTGTGTTGCCATCATGTGAAGTTGTGACTTTCGGACCGACATGCTCACACTTTTGAATTATGACATCTTTCCATCGAGTAGCGAAGCTTTACTTGGTTCATGATATTTGCGTAGCAGCGTAGCGAAGCATAGTATAAAAATATCCGAACCAGGTTATGTAGATATGCACCAGTCATGATTTCTTCAATTAAGTGTGGATTTTGTGAGCATGCGGCTTTGGATTGACTCCTCACTCGATAAGCTGCAACCGTCCAAATGTACCTGCAAAAAACAGTTAGCAATAAAACACACGAAAGTGTCTTTGACCACTTTCGTTGAATTGAGGTACACGGCCCACGGTTCCCGTTGATCAGACAAGTACTACTCGTGAAGGTAGGATTCCTAAGAATCTCCTTGACAGGGTTTCGCAGCTGTTCTCAAACCGGAACGTCTCAAAGAAGACAACACGGAGTGAGTGAACCAGCAAATTGAGATTTATGTTGTTTGATGATTCGGGTGGTCTAGGACAATGATTAAACAAGAAATCCATTAGAGATAGATAAAGAGAGTTGAGAGGAGGTTCTTGAAAGAGAGTTGCTTTATAAAAGTGAAAGGTTTATTCAAAGAAGCCACACCCCTTCCATGGATGGAAGGGGTATTTATAGTTACAAATGATACACCCTCCTAACGGGCTGTGGATCAGGCATACAGTGGGTAAAGACCCGTCCTTCCTCCACGGTGTTGCACTAAACTAAACTAAGCTAATAACTAACTAATAAACTAACAAATAACGTAACTAACGATATGTCTACGAGCTAACTTATGCTAGATAATATTTGGGGTGACCGACTCTTTACTATGGAATTTTCTAATTCATAACAATCTGTTTCTGTTTTTGTTCTTCGTGTTTTCTTAGCTTAAATGTCTAGCAGCGGATTTTGTTAATTTGCTTGGTATTGTTAATGTTGTCGGTGATGATGTTGTTTCTTTGTTCACTTCTTCAGTTTGACTTGGTTATTTTTTCGCGAAGGTCTTTTTCCTTTCACCTTCAGCCCCTGCTTTTTTGCTTCTTGATAGTTCTCAGTTTTATATTCAAATCTGCATAAAATATATACCATGTTAGTGTATGAATAGTTCATTGTTTTTTAATATCATACGTGATATATAAACTGAATAAGAATGCGTCATCAAATATCATAGGTGATATATTACCAACAAGCAATCATTACAACTTTTGTATCACAGGTGATATACTACCAATAAGCAATCATTAAAACTGTTGTATCACATGTGATATACTACAAATAAGCAATCGTTGCAACTGTTGTAGCACATGTGATATACTAACAATAAACAATCATTGGAACTGTTGTATCATAAGTGATATACTACCAACTAATACTAGAGTCAATTACGCTTTTAAACATATCGAAGCATGCCCAATCTATCCATTATGTACATATATCTACCACAAATCTAACAAAAGCATGTTACAGTCACAATATTTATTTTAGCCTGTTAAGTCTCTCATATTATTTTAATAATCATCTAACTTTCACAACAATCCCTCAATAAACTACTAAAATCTACAAAAACAGCAAAGTGTTCATACTGTAGAATAAATATCCATGTTTTTAGGGATACCATTATAACATTCTACTGAAAGTATACATACACATTCTACTGAATGTGTATGTATCACTGGTGATATAACACATAAGCTAAATGTTAAATCTAGTACTCCGCATACATTCAGGGTTTTATCACAGTTAATTCTTCTAAATGAGACATGCTTATACGTTACAATATACCTTTACTTTTATGAATCTCTGGAGATAGAGTCAAAAATTTGATTGACGACGGAACTACATTTACTCACATGTAAATAGTATATCATCAAAACTTTTAGCAAAAAAAAGTTTAACTATGATTACAAAACAATAACAATAAAATATCAAAAATGATACTATACATAACATATAATAAATCTTAACAAGTAAACAAAATAACCTATCAAATAAATAAAAATTTCACGAGTGATAATACAAATATCACTAGTGATAATACATATATACTGTTCAACTTCAAATATCATTGGTGATACTACATGTATGATACTTTTCACTCACACATTTCTTCAAACACTTGGTGTGCATCCATGTGTACAAAGTGTTTTACGCAGAAACTCAACCAAATTTAAACACTAAAAAACACAACCAAAAGCATGTCACAATCACAATAAAAATCACACTAAAACAAATTCATTTTTTTGTATTTTATAACAACATTCATCAATTTATTATAACAACCCCCTCAATAAAACTTAAACAAGTACATAATCATCACATTCATCACATAATATCACATCAAAAATCAACAAAAAATACACAAAAATCTTCATAAGTAGCAATAATATTCATAAATAAATACAAAATCGCTAGAGATTCTAATAAAACATCTAAATAATTAGTCGGAAGCATCGTACCTTCATCCCGAGACTCAGTAAGTTCATTTTTAACCATTTTTTTTGTGGATCTGCTTCTGCACTCGATGATTCTTCCATTTGTGTGTTTTTTCTTTGATTTTAACGGTTAAAAGTGGTTGATTTTGAATTTTTATGCTAGTCTTTTATTTTGGTTAGAGAGAGAAAGTGCAGATTTTGTTGATAGAGAATTTGTGAAAGTGAAAAATCTGGGGGAGGGATTGGTGAGGTAAGTTTGCTGAATTGGCATGAGTGGTCCTTCCATGTTTTTTATTATTAAAAGATGTCTTTTTAATCCAACGGCCCAGATGCATCCATTGGTATGTAGTGAATTGTCAGTATTCAAAATAAAGCGCCTCTTTACACAATACATTTTATAACAAAATTTATACCATAAAATTGATAACAAAATATACACAATAAAATTGATAACACAACCTACACAATATCTTTTAGGGTTTATAGACTGATAGGTTACCCAAATTTTTAACTTTATTCGTCTAAGTTACGAAACTTTCATTTCATTTAAAGAAACATTTAACCTCTATATTTTCATTGTAATCAAAGTAACCCGAATGCATTTTTTAGGTAAGTTAAGTAACATAAATATAGCGTTTTTACAATTCAGTAACCTGAATGTCAACCCCATGTAGTCCAATACCCCGTTTGCACAAAAATATTGTTTGATAACTTAAATGAATAAAATTAAAAAACTGGATAACCTATCTATCTATAAACCCTATCCTTTGTAACAAACTTTACACCATAAACTTCATAACAAACTTCAAAACAATAAACTTTATAACAAACTTTACAATATATAAACTATATAAAAAAATATGAACCATAAACAGTTATATACACAATAAACTTTATAATAAAGTTCACACAGTAAACTTTATAACAAAATGTAAATAATAAACATTATAGCAAATAATAACAACAACATTATAACAAAATTTACATAACAAGTTTTATCACAAATATCAACAACTCTACAAATAAACTGGACATATTCCGGCGACCACAAATGCTTCAGCGGCGACGAAAACAATGTTTGTGATGAGATATCAACAACGGCAACAAGATCTCCGGACAGCCATCGGTGGCGGCGACTACTGTTTCGGGGAGTCGGCGGCATAGCAACGGCGGTGGATTGTGGCAGCTACAACAAAAAAATTGAAATTTTTATTAGACCTATTATGAAAAAAACTCATATCTACACAAACACGCTTGAGAAAAACTTCAAAACGTTAGATCTTATAATAAAACCTTCAAAATACATCAAAACCTTCAAAACCCTTCAAGAAAACGCAAGTGAGCAGCAACAACGGCTACAGTTCTGGCGAGTAAAAGGCGAAGGCGGCGACGACATTTTGCGGCTACATAAAAAAAAGGCAATTTTTTTAGATCTATTACGAAAAAAACTTACATCTACACAAACACACCTAAGAAAAACATCAAAACTTTAGATCTACTAATAAACCCTTCAAAATACCTCGATGGTGATGTTGTGGACGTAGGGCTGAGCGTCGGTCATAAACCGACCCGAACGAACCAAACCGAGAAAACCGAGGACCAAGAACAGTGAAAACGCGAACCGAAACCGAACCGAATGTTGTCGGTTCGGTTTTTCGTCTGTTCGGTTCAGTTTTGTCGGTCTAGGTGTATTTTGGCATGTTTTTGTCGGTTTTGGGCCGAACCGGACCGAACCGAACCGACCCGACCCGAAACCGAAAGCATGTAAAACCTAAAACCGAAACCGAACCGACGGGTTGTCGGTCCGGTTCGGTTTTTGTCGGTTCGGTCGGTTTCGTCGGTCCGGTTCGGTTTTGAACCTTCGGTGCTCAGCCCTATGTGGACGTGTGGGTTCGAAGGAGGGTGGGTTTCGGCGGTGGTGTTTGGTTCCGTGGAGTTGAGGTCTGGCGGAGGTGATGTCGGCGGGGGTGAGGTCCGGTGGAGGAGAAGTTTGGTGGTGGTGGGAGTTGAGAGGATTTTATGATATGAGACTTGTGTGGTTTCAATTCGTAACTTTAATATTAATATTTTTCAGCTTGGAAATTGGAAGAATTGGAAGTACATTGAAAACAAATTGATGGTCCGTTTGGTTATAAGTGGGATTGGATTAGGTATAGGATTTGGATTTGGGATAGGAAAAATATTTATTAAATATATTTTATAATAAATTTTGACTAAAAATATTATTTATATAATAAAAAAAGAAAAAAGTGTGAGAGGATATGTAAAGGGTCCCACGGATTTGATGTAAACCTACCTAGTTGGTGTGGATTTGAAAAACCCTTATTCAAGGGTTTTGAAAAGATAAGCATTATAAACCAAACAATAATTTTTTGGACTCATGCCCAAACCCCTCATGTAAACCCACCAACCAAACGGGCCCTGAATACTTTCCATGTAAAGGTACCATGCAAGAATTTCACTTTTCCACAATTTCACTATTTCACTTTTCTAACATTTGACCAATTGACCATTTTTCTTTTTAATGTAGTATAGATAAGAGCATAAGGAAAGGTAGGAACCAATAACACGTTATTGATATGCCACATCAGCCACATATCATCCTCTCCCAATAACACATCAATAACTAAAGGGAGTTGATTTGTACACTCCAATAAATTATTGGCACACTCCAATATTTGTGTCATGACAATTTTACCCTGAGATAACTTTTACCCCTTTTTCACCTACTCTTTCCTTGCCGCCCATTTACACCAATCATTCCCATTTCCCACTTTATTTTCATCTCTTAAGTTTCTTCCAGTAAACTACTACAAATACAATGGCCTCTTCAGTTTCTTCTACTTGCTAATAACTCCTTTCCACCACATAGTACATCGATCATACTCATGGAAGTACGGGTAATTTTGCAATCTAACTTTTTAATATATTAAACCCCAAATTTATATCTAATTTGTTCTTCAATTAGTCAATAAGTATATCAATAATACTAGTAGGTATTAAATGTGACCTATATTTTGTACTTTTTATTAAGAATGAAGTTTAATTTTATTAGTTCAAAAAAAATTTAATTTTAACTTTTAGCATAGATCTTAAATTTTTATGTGGTTAAAAATGGTGGATGTGATCACCTTCTAAAGTTTTATATAGTGAAAAACTCAATGGCGTCTTAGTATGGTGTCTTTGTACTTTGATTATTATTTATTTTTATTTTTTATTTTTTACATTGTCTTATACAAATGATGAATAGAATCCCAAAACGAATTTGAATTTTGGGAACTTTAAAGTCAGTCATCTCAATAAATTAATTCACTCAATGTATGCAAAATTTTATTTTGACAATGGTCTAAACTATTGTGTAACAGATAAATACAAATGACTCGTCGTCAAGTCCTACAATTCAAGATGAAGAACTTTATCTTAGACGCTCCAAATTTCAGTCGTGTGATGATTTACTAAGGAGCGTGAGAGCGTTTTATTTTGATAAAGGATACGGGTTATCTATTCGCGATTCAAAAAAAGACAGGTTTGTCACTTTGCGATGTCACCTAAGTGGTTCTTATCGAGATATACGTAGTATTGCACATAAACGGAAAAAGAGCACTGGGTCTCGTTTAATGAATTATCCCTTCCGAATTGTGGGTGAAAAGGTAAGTGATGGTACTCGGGTATTTGAGGTAACAGATTTAATACATAATCATGAGCGAGCTAATATATTTGAGTTGCCATCGATCCGTCGATTACCACTTAATGACATAGAAAGTGTTAAAGAAATGACTTTATCTGGAATACCGCCAAGACAAGTTCTTACTTCCTTACGTAAAAAAATAAAAAATGTTCCAGCAAACTCAAGAACTATATACAATCTAAAGGCAAAACTCAGTAAGGAAAGTTTAAGGAATCGGACTAAGGTTAGTGCCTTGTTTGATGAGCTTAAAAGTGCCGGTTTTATATACGATATTAAATATAATTCGCAAGGTGTTATAACTCGTTTGTTCATTGTACACCCTCTGTCAATTAGATTAGCTAAATTATTCCCCAATATATTTGTGATGGATTGCACGTACAAAACCAATAAGTATAACATGCCTCTTCTTGATATCATTGGCGTTACATGTTTTAATACCTCATTCTATTATGGGTTTGCTTTTCTCGACAAAGAAGATGAAGAAAATTATAGATGGGCATTAAGGGCGTTTAAGAAGATTCTTGTAGAGAGTAATGGACCATCTATAATAATGACTGATAGGGAATTGGAACTGATTAATTGCATAAAGACCGTATTCCCAAACACAACAAGCCTTTTATGTGTGTGGCATATTAATAAGAATGTGTTTTCACATTGCAAAAAGCTTTTTGGACGTGCTGAAGAGTTCAATATATTCATGTCAAGTTGGAATAACGTGGTATATTCAACAACACATGCCCTATTTTAGGAAAACTGGGATGAATTTGAGTTAACTTACAAAGAGAAAGGAGATGCAATTGAGTACATTAAGGACACATGGTGTTCGTGCAAAGATAAGCTTGTTAGTGCTTGGACCGAGAAGTATTTACATTTTGGTAATCATGGGACCTCGAGAGCTGAAGGTGCTCAGGCTAAACTCAAACTATATTTACAAGCTTGTACTGGTGGGTTTTGAGAAGTGAAAGAGAAAATTTTTCATGCAGTTGAGCACGAGTTTAAAGAAATTAAAGTGAAACTAGCAAGCGAAATAATACAAGTTCCTCACGACTATAATATTCCTTTTTTAGAGTGGTTTTGTCTCATGTTTCTAAGTTTGCACTAAAAGAGATATATAAGCAATACAAAAAAGTAAAAGAAGGTAATATTTGCAAATATTATATGGAGTATATTTTATATTGTTTTACGGTTTTTGCACATACTCAGACTGTTATTATTTCATTTGGTTTTTGTAGGGACAATATATCCATGCACCGGTCATTATACGACAACTATGGGGCTTCCATGTGCTCACAAGATAACACGGTGGGAAGGAATGTCACTTCCATTGGATCTTATTGATTCACATTGGCGGATTGATACTTTATCACTTAATTCAGAAGATGTTGTGGACAATGATGATGCTAATAGATTTGTTACATTGGTTAATGAGTTATCTCCCACGAAGGATGGCCACTTTATAAGCAAGAATATGCTACTTTGATGATAACTAACCTGTTGAATGAATCTGAAATATTCTTTGAGCCGGTGGTCCAAAACCCAAAAGGAAGACCTCCAAAATCGAAAAAGAAAAAAGGAAAAACTTCCACAAAATGGGATCCATTAAGATTCGAGTATGTTGAATCATCTCAAACACACAATCCTTCAAGCAGTAACCGAGTATCACAAAGGAACAATGAATTAATGGACGAAAATAGTTATATGCATCATGAAAACTTCATTGGTTTGAACATGTATCCATATTTTACAAGCGAATCCATGTCATTGGAGTAGTTTGACTATTTTCAGGTGACTGTTAACTAAACTTGCACATATTATTTTACTTTTGTTTCTAGGCTTCAAAACTAACATAATGTATCTTCGTTAAGGGTTAAGAACCATTGTGCATTGATGTTTGAAGTGGATCAGAATGTGCATATGAGGCATTGTTGCTTAATGGGAATGGAAACCATCAATGATGTATGGTGGGATAAACTTATTTTCCATAACCTATTTTGTTTGTTTTAGATCTACGTCTATGGTATTTTGGTATTCTGTCCATTTTGTTTTCTGGGATCAGAATATCTGGCATATGTCCATGAAGAAATATTGGTTTTGTTGCTTGTTTGATCTAACTACATGAAATATTTATGTACTATTTGGTTCTTTTGGTTGATCTAACTACGGTATTAACTTATTCATGTTTATCATGATTTATATATAATAAGGTTGGGTTGCATGTTATGCATTATAGTTCATGTACAATCTTTCATTATTGTTATGTTTTATAAATTGGCATGCTGTCAAGAAATATTATATAGGAAAGTGAGTAAAAGCAAAATATTGAGGGTTAAACTGAAAAGTTATGTTTAGAAGCGGGAAATGGGAATGTGGTGTAAATGGTGGCAAAAAAGAATGAAAAAAGAGTAAAAGTCAACTAAGGGTAAAATTGTCATGACACAATAATTGGAGTGTACCAATCATTTATTGGAGTGTACAAATCACCTCCCATAACTAAAACACCCCTCCTTCATAACATACCAATAACACATATTGGGTCCCACAAAATACCCCACTAAAAATACCCACTAACTCATAAAAAAAAAAAAAAAATGCAACATCTTACCTTTGGCGTGAGCCACTACACTGGCTAAGATTCCTTTGGCTTGTGTTTAACATATTTGATGGTATGGAATGGCGTGCCATTGGTTTTTAAATTGGAGGTTCTTGAAAAGATAGAGATATATTGTGTGCTCTAACTTAAAAATAAAAAATAATAATAATATGGTGTGGGTTTGTCATGCCGGCGCCAACCCATGTGGCACGAAAAGGGGTGTCAGGCTCGAGTTATTCGTTGGCGTTATGACATGGCGTGAGTGTGACAACTCGTAATTTCAGATCATTTTACAAACTTTAAAAGTTTCACTATTTCATCATTTATCGTAAACTACGTTTACGAGTATCAAATTCGCGTAACCTTAATGGTTTAGCTGCGAATTCATGAACAATCATCAAGGACATTTCATATAGACTAGGTTTAGTCTACATATCATTAGCATCGTTATCATCATTTCAGTCCATGCATGGATTTGCATTTTTCATTAAACGAATATTTTCCTATTAAATAAACGCTATCGCGTAAGCATTATTTTGAAACATTGATCCGACACTTCCAAAAATAATCCTAATATATTTTCATACTCATTTTAAGAATATAAAAATTATATTATTAGTTTACCCGATGTTTTCAATTTATTTTGTATATAAATTGTTATGTATAAATATTTACGACGATTTTCGTAAATTCAACACGATAAATATTTATTCACTCAATACTTGTGAGAAATGTAATTTTATAATTTTTATGACTTCGATATATTTTATTTGTTCCGTTAAAATTTATTTCTAGCTAACGCTACATTAAATACCTAATTATATTCATTGAATGCATTTTACACTTAACCATTTATACAACAATACATTTGGTCATTAAAAATTTATCACCCTTATCCCCATTTTTTTTGCCTTGCCGACTTTTTACTATGACACACCATTTTATATAATAATCTTGACCTTCATATGCATACTCATCAATCTTTAGGTAGATATTTGTGTAATATCAATTATTTACCAAAAACAAAAACACATAGTTTTCATATTTCTAAGGTGAAAACAAAATAAAACACTCTCCCACTCTTCATCATTTTCGGCCATGGCAAGAACATCAAGGAAAACCATAAATTTTTCTAGCTCAAGTATTATCAATCTCTATTAGTTGTATATCTTAAGGTTTTGAAATATAAACCTCTAGGTTGATTATGTATTTGCAATAAAAATCCCTTCATCATTCAAGTAAGCATTTCATGATCTTCATAACTTTTTCATATTCATCTTATTGTTATTTCATCATTTTTGCAAGAAACATGCATGTTACATATGAATTTATACCACTTTTAATGTTTTTATTACTTATATTGAAATATGATCATCCTATAAATTATCCCTTGTAACATATCACTTTTGGTGATGTCTAGGAACCCATGACACCCTAAGAAGGTGTATGGTAGGATTTGAATAGCTTCGGAGTTGTTTTGAATTAGTTAGAATAGGTTTTGCGCGAGAAAAACTCATTTCGACAACTTTATTTAAAGGTCTGATCATATTTTTGAATTCTGGAAATTTCGACAGTGAGTAAAAATTATTGGGCTAGATATTTAGAAAATACACTTTAAAACGAAAACGTGGCCGCTTGAATGGGTTAAAACAGAGTTATGACGAAGAAGTTATGCTATTTTCAAGTTTGACGACGAAAAATATTTGTTTCAGAAAATTCAGCATGTAATCTCGACTTTTTACGAGTCAAAAATGAGTCTTAAGCGTTATAAAATGTGTCGACTTATCAAAAATATATTAGTATATATTATTACGATTCCGAGGACATATAAAACGTAGAAAACGGACTTGTAACGATTAAATTTCACACGATTTAACAAAGTTGCCGTAACTTTATTATATAAGAAAAACTAATATATTTCTATTAGACAAATATTACGGCCACAAGGGACCATGATGGGGGTCGTTTTTAACATTGACGTAGTACTTTTTGTAACATGATGTCTTCTAGTAAAAGTAAGTTCGCCTAGCATATTTTCCAAAATGTCCAACCGTTTGTCAAGCGGAGTTGTAACGAATAAAATACGATCACTTAAACTTTGCCGAAAACCATCCTTAAACAATATTTTGGATACAAGTACCATACTTCACCTATACTTTTCTCCATGATCGAGACCTCTAGGATGAAAACTTAAATGCTAAAACTTTGAGATAATGATACAAGCTTCCCAAAACCGTTGAGTTCGTTTCCTAACACTCGACGTGCACCATTTTACGACTAGCTTTTCAAGGCCGTTTTGTCACTTTCATGAAATTTCAACGACATTATTTTACGACGAAAAGTTATAATTTCATAATAAATCATTAAATGATTATCGTAAGATATCATTTCAACGTAAATACTTGTAAAGTATTTTATAACATGACGAGATGTCATAAACATATGTTTCGACGATAAATTCTATTTTTAAAAGCGCATAAGTGGTATAGATTACATGTGGATTTGCATGCACGACATTGTTTCATGATTTACATTAGAACATATCATTCATAATAGGTCACGGTCAGAGGTTACGCCTCATTTCAGTATTGCCATTACATCATCATTATCATTGCAACAGGTGAGTTTTCATAGCCCCGATTTATTCAAGTTTTACATTATTTCAAACCTACGGGGGAGAATACATTGCACATCATTTTATTACGATACCAAGTATGTCAAATTCATTACATTGCTTAAGTTACCTCATTGCCGGTTAAATGTCCCCATTTCATAATCATGAACCGTTAATTTCATAGAAGCGAGGGTGAGTGGATAGATCTATCGAGGGTGACACCTCCATCCGGGTTGGTGGATTCCAACCGGACGGATGCATTTCATTTCGTTATCATTATTTGAGTTGTTTGGCAAAACACTCTGTTGGGGCGAACATCAGTCAAGCTCCGGTGTCATGTGCTTAAGCAATTGTATCATTTTTGTGACATCATTGTCATACATAACTTATACTTGTGGTAGTCGTATTAAACATATACATAAACTCTATGAACTCACTCAACCTTTGTGTTGACACTTTTAGCAATGTATTTTCAGGTAACTAAGGCATTCACTTCATGACATGCATGTGGACATATCATAGAGTCGCGGTGACAACGCATCACACATGGATTTTTACATTTTTAAAACATCGTTTGACTTGTACCAAACTTATTTTCCGCACATGTCTAATTTCATTTGGGACCTATCTTTGTAACTCTGATTGTTTTATTAAATCAAGCGATGTATTTTCCAAACGGCACTTTAGGTCGTTCAATATAACTGTGATTGTGATGCTATGACAGTCAATCCCCAGGAATTCCATTCCGCTGCAAAACAGGTAATTTGGGGGTGTGACAGTGAGGCTTTCCAACCACCCACTCCGTGCCCTCTTAATATACAAATATCTTACTAAACTTTAGGAAATGTTCGCCTAAGTTAGTGAACTTCATTTTTGTTCACTTGAGTTACTCGACTTTGCTCGTTTATTAACTTTGGTATCGGGCTTTTGAAAAACGTTCATTGACATTACTATTCTCAATAGGTTACCTGTTGACAACAAGTAGCCCTATGCCACGTCATTAAATATAATTGTGAAAATTACATGATTGCCTCATTGCGGATTATAAACGAGGACCAATTTTTTGGTTTTTCTTATTTACCCATGCAATCCATGACCTAGGATATACTAGTCACGGAATGCACATGGCTACCCTAACAACCAATACGTGCCTCTTTTTTTCATTTGCCCGACAAGATTCAAGGCTGGGTCCAAACTCCAAAATGTTGTCCCCCAATATTTGATTTCGTGAATAATGGACCCCCATGTCATAATATGTGAATTGTAGGGGGCGATGGTGAGCCATAGTCACGTATTACATTCGGAAAGTAATCTCATTTAATTCCATCGTTTTGTTTTGTATACAAGGGTTTAAAAATTAGGGTATAGGTTTTAGTATTTAGGGTTTATAGATTATGTTGTTATTTGAGTGGATTATATAAAATGATGTTTACTTAGAACACAATGTTAAAGCATACTAAACTTTTGTAGTTATATCATTTTTAATACATACGACCCTGCCAACTCTTAATACGACGTTGAACTTCTTTAGCATCATCCTTCTGAAAGTGATGTTGTTCCACCCATTCAACCATTTGATCTTAAGTGTAATCAACTTGTGTTATCTCCTTTTTACAGTCTTCATTGTCACTATTATAGTATGTTATCACATGACTCATCATTTCTGCCAACCTAGCATTTGGAGTTATACATTTGACAATAATAAAGCACACACCCTCATGGTCAATGTAAATTTCTAGTATGCCTTGTGCAGCTGCAATATCAAACATCACATATAGTTGTTTCTTAGTTTGACGGTATTTGAAAAGCCAGTTAGTGGTACTTCATAATAAAGAGTATGAATGCTCCTATCAACAATATTAAACAAATACTGCTACAGCTCTTCTAATTTCATTATTGGAATGTTGATGCTCATTTTCCAGCCGTTGACATACTTAAGCATGGGGCCATCGACTACCAAGTTACCATTATTGTGAACAAGAAAACCGAAACTGGTTTGCGCATAAAGTGTAGTAGGTTTTGGCTTCTTTTTGTATCCAAGTTTAGCAATAATTCATCGTAATCGAAGCTTTTATTTTGTTCTAATTTGATTTAGATATCGGACCGCCTCTTGGCGCTTTTTCTTTATATCTTTAGAAATGACATCACCAAATGCTACTTGCAAATAACCATCATTTGAAATCAAAACCGTGCTTAAATCTATTGGACACTCAGAAACGAAAGCTTCCATTCAACTTTTGCAATGTCATACATAACATTAATATCGTAATCATTTTTAGTTGCTTTCATACCGTCTAACGTGTTGTTTGGTGGTAGCGCATAATATAATGTGGACCCGTCTTGTTAATTTTCTTTGTAGATAGCTAATCGTATCTTCCAAATCCAAAGCCGTATACGAGGGTGTGTGGGGTGTGAGAGGTGTGCAAGTAAAATTTCGGGGTTTGAAAGATTTTGTTTTTTTTTAACTAATAATTAAACTAAATTAAGCTACTATGCGAGAGAAGTAAATTGTGGAAACTCTTATGATAGGTAAAGGTGTTTACTTAGATTATCCTTAATCCCTAGTTATCTCTTATTGATTAGTCGAATTGTCACGTCCTTGTTTTAATTGGCACGTTATATTCCTTAATATTGGTCGTAGGGAGGTGTCAAATGCTCTAACTCTTTGAATGTATAAGTCTCCTTTAAGAATCCTAAGCCCATTAAAACTCTTAATATCAACAAGCCGCAATTCATGCAGTAAATACAACGAGAAAAACAACTAGTGCACTCTAGTGTTGTGTTAGTCGGATGTACAAGCTAATACATATAAGAATTAAGCTAGTTTCCTACTCCTAATGTGAGGCAACCAATCAAACTAGAGCCGACAATAAATAATTAATAACTAGGTTTCCTTCAAATCTAAGCAAACACTAAGTAATTTAGCCGAGCATGTTAAAGAGAAGAGAAGAAAAACATATAAGCAAACAACACATAGACATACTGAATGATTAAATAGGAATCACTTATCTTCAATGAAACATATGTTTGATGGCTGGAAAAAGCCCTACAAAACCTCTGAAATTCATCCTAGGGTTTACCTCTCCAAGATGTTACACGAATAATGGAAAACATACGAAAATATATATAGTTTTAGAATTGTTACGACGTCACTTTATGGTTGTGACACCGTCAGCTCGTCATCATTAGGGTTTCTGGAATTGCACCGACTTCATTGTAACGGCGTCAGGTTGTAAGTTGTGACGTCGTCACCCTTCATGGATCTGGTAGTGACGCCGTCAACACGAGGCCGTCACCAGAGACTGAACCGTCGCTTGATAAAATTACTCTGAGTTTTCATGCCAAAATGCAAGTGACGGTGTCACGTTGTAGCTTGTGACGCCATCAGGTTTCCTTTTCCTGGCGTTTTCGTGACTTGGTCGTTTTCTTTGTTTTCTTGTCTAAATAAGCTAGAATCATGCTCGTTTCCATCTTTTGCTTCCAAAGGACCCAAAATGGAAAAGAAATGATTTAAGGTAATAATTGATCAAATATATGCGAGTTTAGAGACTAAATGACCCCTAAAAATGCACGTTTTAAATCCTTATCAAATATCCCTACACTTGGGATTTGCTTGTCCTCAAGCAAATGTGCTTTTATCCTAATCAATTTATAAGTTAGGGAACATTTAGCATTGGTTTAAAAGTAATTACAACACACATTCATTCTACAATAGTCATAACATGTATGGAAAATATATACTAGCACCTCACATAAAGTGTTTGGGTTCTCACATCTCTCAGGTGTATAAGTTGTATAACAATGTATGGAAACGGGAAAATAAAACACTCTCTACCTGTCGTAGCACATAGATTACCATAGGCTTTATAATGGATCAAACCTCCGCTGCTTTGGCGTAAGCACCTAGGATAAACTATCAAAGAGGACTTTTAAAGGGTTGTAACGTTAGGTCTAAGGGTATGGAAAACACGGTTTTGTGGATACAAGGATTTTTACTAGTGGCATATCAATTATCTAAGCTAATTACATGTACAAGGTGGCATTGCTAATGCAAGACTCGAGTCATTAACTCTAACTATTTTTGTATTTTTCTTGACTCTTACTCGACTTAAACAAAAGCAAAAAGGCGGGATGGTAGTCCATTTTTTTTTGTTTTTTTTCATACACTCTTGTCCTACCATCTACAAAACATATATTCATACATAAAGTAGAAATGTGGTTTGATTTATTTTATGCAATTACAATTGAATTAATGGTTACTTACATGCATAATGAAACCATGGACAATTTTTAATTTGACATGAAACAAGTTTAAATTGTCATCACCATAATCCCATTTTATAAATTAGACAAGTAGGCCAAAATTGAAATATAAGAACCCAACAAGACGCCTACAAAAACCAAAGTTATAAAAAATTGCTGGAACTAGTTGGACAGTCGTTCACCTTCTAGCTAGTAATCGACCTAAGCGGGACCAACAAGACGCCTACACAAACCATGGTTATAAAAATTTCTAAATACTAGCTGGACAGTCAATCACCATCTACTTAGTAATCAGTCTACCAGTACTAAACGGATTGAAAATTTACACACATATATATATATAAATTGAAATTTTATGTATAACATGAACATACCATTTCAAATTTTAAAGGGTTTTAGCCGTTAAATAGCTATATACTTTTTCAAATGTGCCATTTTGTACGTGTACTATTTTTCGTTTCACTTTATGTAGTGTACTTTCATCTTTTGTTCCAATTTGGTACGTGTACTTTTTTAAGTTGTATAATAGCAATGTACTTTTCATAAGTGTTCCATTTTGGTACGTTAATGACGTACCAAATTGGAACACTTATGGAAAGTATGACATACCAAATTGAAACACTTGTGGAAAGTACATTGCTATTCTACAACTTAAAAAAAGTACACGTACCAAAACGAGACACTTGAAAAAGTATATCACTATTCTACAACTTAAAAAAATACACGTAAGAAAACGAGAAACTTGAAAAAATACATTGCTATTCTACGACTCAAGTTCAAAGTTTAAACATAAACACACAAACAATAAAACATAATAAAAGAAGTACAAAAGGTTTAAAGTTTAGATAGCGTAAAGTTTTGTGATGTTTGCACTTGGACCAAACCAATCAAAAGAAAGAATTAAAAAACTCAAATTTAAAGGAAAATGTTGACTTTTTGACCAACTCTAGCCTCTTGGCGCTGATTAATCAGAAGTCGCCAGCTAGCGCCTAGGCGTCGTTTAGTCAGTCGCCTAAGACAATCTTTACACGCTGACGAAAACACAACACAACTAATGGCCCATAACATTATCATCTAAAAATCTAACTTTGAGTCCAACAAGTTGAAATGTTAAATACTATAGGGACTAATTATAAAACCCTGGAAGTACTATATGTCTATTATATACTTTAATCGAACCACTTTCCCTCTTTCCTCACTTGTCTTTACTTTCAAGCATATTCCGACCGCCGGAGATCTTTCGTCCGCCGCTCTCCCGTCGTTGAACCACCGTAAGTACCACAACCTTTTAACGTATGTGTATTATTTACTGTGTGGTTGTTAGTACAGTAACTAATTACTGATTAATTTAATGTTAATGTTGGGAAATCTAAAATTTAGGGTTTAACGTTTATTTTTTTTTATTATTTTTTTTTACAGCAATTGAGGTGTGTTTGTTGCTCTTTGATTTTTTAGTATGCTTTTTGTATGAACTTAGCCTTAACTATGGGCTTGTACTAAGAACAGATCCGTGTGGCAGAGGTGCCAAAGCGGACAATATTATACTAGTATAAGAATGGGTCGGTTCGTATTAATGTAGCTGAAAGTATAATGCGAGAGAACTAAGATTTTTTTTGTGAATATTATAAGGGTGTAGCTATAAATGCAGTACTTATTAGTGAACTAATCAGTGTCCGAGATTGGACACAGTTCTATAAGTGACCAAGTTTACATTTTTACGACAATACAATGGACTAACTTTGTGTTCTCGAGTATCACTTAAGGGAGGAAAGTAAAGAAAATGAAGTGAAACAAAAATGGTTGTGTTCTCGAGTATCGCTTAAGGGGGAAAAGAAAAGGAAAAGGACTGAAAAAGAAGGGTGATTTGGTTGATTTTTTCTTATTTCTTTACTTTTCCTTACTAACTAAACAAAACATGTAACACAAAATATTTGGACTAGGTTTATTTCAGAGAAACTGGGATGGCAAAAATCCATGTGGTTCCCGTGAACCCCCTTGATCCGCCTTGAACTAATAGTTAATTTATGAGGATCCTTGGCAAACATATAACATGTTATATCGGATTAACAATTTAACATTATTGAAAATTATAAAAGTTGAAATAGTTGACGATCAAAATGAACACATTGAAAGCTTTAACCTTGTAAAACCTGTAAGCTAAAAGTTGAGATTGCAAATCATAAGTAACACACACGGTCAGAGACTAGAGGGTTCTTAAACGTTGAAGGTGCTTGTAACCTTAAAAAACCATTTAACTTTTAAGTCATGTCTAATAAACTTGCATGAAATCGCTAATTTTGTAGCGTTCCAAGACCATATCAAAGAAGCACAAAGCCTTTTAAAGGAAAAAAACCATGCCTATCTTTTAACCATTGAATGCTTAGTTTTGCTTACCCATGAACTGATTTGTGAAATACCGAAAGGAACTTGAACAAGGTTTGGGGAAATTGAAAGTCAATAACAAAAAGCTCTGATAAAGTGTCATCAATGGATGGATGAAACACAACTGAGACCCGCAAATGAGGAAATCTGATACCACAAACTGTATATGTTGGAAACCGTTAAATGCCCTAGAACCTCAAGAACAAGACAAGTTTGTTTATTTGCAGTCAAGTTTTCTTAACCGTTCTTGTAGCATATCAAAAGAAATGCTTAAATTGCTTTTAAAAATAGGTGAGTAGGAGTTCTTTATTTTCTATGTCGATTTATATAACCATATTATATTTTCATCGCTGCAGGCTTAGAGTTGTTGGTGAACTTAAGATTCCGCAAGGACCATTTTGGTTGGAATTAGTTGGTAGCTGCATTTACAATGGTACCGTTCTTCTTCACTCTCATCTCTGCCCACATAGTTATAAAAATAGAAAATACTTCTAGACACCACCTCCTTCTAACCAGAGGGGAACACTCTTATTGTATTTAATTTAATTCATCTTAAAACCATAAAGATTTAATTGGCATCTCTTATATGCTTCTTATTATCTGATGAGACGTTGGGCACAATATGAAAACTTGGGGCTTTTATGCTTCAGTTTCTAGTGCTAAAAAAGGTTCTTAAATTATTGGTCTGTTTTATGTTACATGTTTCTCATCTATATATGTTTCAGTCAGGAAGGAAGGAAACAGTTTTGGATTTAGCTAAATTTGTTGACAAGGGTGTCCAAGTCAAGCTTACTGGGGGAAGACAAGGTTAGCAACTACAAATACTTTTTGTTTTACTTGTTTTGTTCCGTATTACTTACAAATGAATGTGACTGAAGTACTATGGGAAGAATTGAAAATAATTATTAGGTGTTTTGATTTCTGGAGTTTGAAACGAAACTGAGTGTTCCAAAAATTTAACGTATCAATTTCAGCATACAAGCTAGCTAGAAAGTCTTAGCTGGGTTGGATTGATTGGATCTCAAACCCGCTTGTAGGCTTGTAGCTTGTACATATTTGATGTAATCTTTTCTTCTAGTTCCTTTTTAGTTTTAATGAAATTCCGTCATTCAAAAAACAAGTTTTCAGAAGTGGTTTTCCTTTTCTTAATCTTGTCAAAAGATAAGCTGGTGTACGGTAACATACATGCTTTTTAGGTTTAGAATGAATAGTTGCTACTAGGGCTGAGCATCGGGTCGGATCCCGACGGTACCGAATCCCGAATAAAGGCAGAAACTATAACCGAGTCCCGACCCAATTGTGTCGGTTCGGTTTCGGGTCCCAGACGGGCTTGTCGGTTTCGGTATGCTATATAAACGGGCCTAGCCCGATTTAATGTTTCAGCCCAACAAAGTTAAAGGAAGACAATGTCTTCCAAGACATACAAACGGGCCCAGCAAAAAGTAATCAAAACCAAAAAAACTAGTAGTTTTATGGGTATAAAATCGGAAGATAAGCAATACTTTAGTGGGAGTTTGGTGGAGACCCGTACAAAGTGCATACCAAGATCGATCAAGGCTTCACTAAGCAAACATCCAAGAAGTGCATCGATGAGACTCTCTGATGCTTCCCGCTCACATATTCTATCACCTTGCACATCCAACCATGGTAGCAAGAGAATGACAATAGCATGCTCACCCAAAAAACCATCTAAACGAATTGGGTGAAGAGGGAAGTGAGGGTTTTTGTTATGCAGTTTCTGAGTTAGAACAACAATGAAAGGGGCGCACTTTTTTTTACTAAACCTAATAATGTTCGGGCTGGCGGGTTACTCGGGTTTTTTAACCGACCCGACCCGATACCGATTAAGGAGGAAATCTGAAACCGAGTCCCGACCCGAACCTTAGTTGGGCGGTTTCGGGTGAGTGTCGGGTCGGTCGGTTTATCGGGCTTGTCGGGTTTCGGTCGGTTTTGCTCAGCCCTAGTTGCTACTACTTATATGAGAGAAATGAAATTTAACAGTACCTTGAACTAGGGAATAATATGGTGTCTTGAAATGAAGTTTAAGCTGGTGTATGACAACTTACGTCAACATACCGTTAAGAGATTTTCAAAAACCAAGATCATTTAAATAAATTAGAAATATAGGTCAAGGATGACAGAAGCAATCTTAAATCTTAATAACTTTTGGGTACCTTTTAGGGGTGGGATTATATTTCGTTGTCCTCATAGTTTCCATACTGAAATCGTTTATATGTGTTTGTTTGTAACTGGCTGTGTTTAGAAAGCATTTACCCAATATTCAGTTTTTCCTCTTCACTAATCATTGGGTTTAATGTATTTATAAGCAACATACTAAATTGTACTATCTTGAAGTTATGTGATATTTGAGCGGAGCAGGTTATTTACGTATTATAGTTTAGCTATACTATTCATTCGGTCATTATATATCATCTTCAATCTTCATGAATTACCGTGTTAATGTGTGAAGTTAATGCGATAATTTTATGGTTCCGACTGTTTTCTCTCTTACAAGTTACAATGAATATAATTTAATCATGTCTATCTAGATCGACTCATATAGTCATTCATGATCTGTAACTGTGCCTATTCTGGTTATTTTTTTATGAACTTCTGGTGTCCCATATGCAGAACTATCCTTTTAGGTTTGTATTTTTTTAATTGACTTTATTTTATCGATTAGTGTCAGGGACGCTAAAGGGATATGACCAGTTGTTGAACCTTGTCTTGGATGAAGCTGTGGAGTTCCTTAGAGGTAATGACTTCATATATTATGTATTCATATTCATATATATTGCCTACTCTTGTGTGTACATATGTGGGTTCAGAAGTATCTTACTTAATTTGTAAAGTGACGCTATGAGAAGCACTCCTTTGACGGTCTGACCTACAGTTAGAATCCACTTTGGTATACAACTTTAGACCTAGAACTTCCAAAAATCTATCTTTGTTTTCATGAGATATGAAACACATAATCTTGTGATAACTGAAACCACACTCCAACGAAACTAATTTTTATGATTACTTTAGAAATCATTGAAAAGCAATTGCAATAACACGCTCAATAGATGTTCCAATTACTAAATGAGGTTGAAAATACAAAACCCAGAGCTTGAAGGCAGTCCTTCTTAGCGCATGACTTTGCCCCTTGTACATCGAAATCACATCTCAAGTCCTCAAGAATTGCCATAACAAGGTACAATGGGCTTGGGTCCTCAATCCTATACCCAAGGCATAATCTTAAAGCCACATGACACATCTAATGTCTTCTCATCTGATGCCACATGCCATTGAACACTATTTGAAGCTTGAGAAACTAATGTCACAGGCCCTATCTATGTACAGGCAGTATTCTAAAAAGCATAGTAGAGCTTCAGTCAAATGACTTTCTACCTCTTATTTGTATAAGTGAGATAAAGTGGATGCATAAGGGGACCATGAGATATAATACAATAACCTTTAAGTTAGGTGAATAACCGTTTATCACTCAAAGAAGAACTGAAAGTAAGGTGTAAGTTGAGAGAAAGCTGATTGATGAATACAATTTCTATTGGATGGTTCTAACTAATGCTTAGTGCCTAGGTGGAAATTAAAGCGCTTATTTCTAATTTAAGTGTTGGAAGGATGCTTAACAATTAGGGCCTGAGCAAGGTTTATCAGAATCTTGCACATTTGCACATAAAGGAACCTTAGCTATGAGACCATACCAGAGGTAGCTTGATGATTGTTTATATAGAATTGTATACATATAGGGTTTGACTAGTCAAATGTATTATTTTTCTTGGTGAACATTAAAAGAACATGACAATGCTTGTGAATTGCACCTGTATTAATGACCTCTCGATTTCAGTTTTTCATTCACAAGAATTTAGATCCTAATCTGTTCATTGTGAGATCTAGTTAAGAGATCATGTATTTTAATAGTTTTGTTACTTTAAACTTGAGTTTTTATATATATACTTTGTTGCAGATGCGGATGATCCACTGAAGACCACTGATCAAACTCGCCGTCTTGGCTTAATAGTACGATTTCTTACTCTCAGCTAAATGTTCTCTGAGTCAAACATATAAGTATATCCTTGATTTTACTGCCATTTTTTGAGATTTTAGATTCCACGCTAACATGTATAAGTGTTCCTTGAATTGGTCAACTGTCCACCAATTTTTATATAAATACTAGTCCCTCTGGATATACTAGTATTAACTAACCAAAACTAAAAAAATAAGTAAACTTATAGCCTTCTTGTTCACATTGCAGGTGTGTAGGGGTACTGCAGTTATGCTTGTTTCACCCACTGATGGTACAGAGGAGATTGCTAATCCATTTATGCAACCAGATGGAGCTTAATCCTTTTAATTTGTACGTTAATCCGTAATTCGTAGCTTTCATTCGCAAGAAACTGCTTTCAAGTAAAAACCCTTGTATGTCTCGAATGCAGAAGTTTAAAATTATAATGCTACTTTTAAGCGATTGAACACAATCTTGGTGGATCCAGCAATATATCTGCAATTAGCTTAAAATAGCAATTCCTGAAAAACTTACCGATTCCTCGACTATTTAGCAAAATTGACAGCATATCAGTCTTTGATCCATTAAATATTTGCCCATCATGTATATCTGCTATGATTTTTTAGTTCTTGTAAAGCTAGACAGATGTTTTTGTTCAGGATTATAATTTATCATAAAGGTGTAAAAATTATAAAAGAATATCTATCCTGCCATTTAATTTAATACAGTATAAATTTAGGTTCCTACACTCCTTTTCAGATAGTGGTTTTTTAGGCCATTTTACTCACGATAACAAAATCTATTGGACACAACCAGTTATTTGATCATTTTTAGTTCCATAGTGATGGAATTCTGATTGTTTTAATTTGCATTCTCCAAAGCCACAGGCGGGGTCAAGGCGGGTATGTGCCTTCTAGCGAAAAAAATTATAGTGTAAATTTTTTAAAGTATCTGATTATTTTTGTAATTTGCCCCTTTAACGAATAGATTTAAAAATTATCAAAATTTGTCTCATCGACCATAAGTTTCTGGCTCCGCTCCTGCAAAAGCATAAGATGAATTTCATTACACATTGTCCAAATACGAACCGCATCAACTTTGGATCTTTCAAAAAGCAAAAGTTATGATATTTGTTAACAACAAATATTAAATCATGCCATCTTATCTTTATGAACATGCTGATGTCTTTTATTTTTAGTTTTGTAAAAATAAGGAGGGGATCAAATTTTATATAATACGTAGAAAACGCGTTTATGTGACAATGTTTTATATTTTAAAGAGAAGGAGGGTTACAAGGGACAAGGAAAACACAAAATTTGTTTTGGTAAGTTGAGAAATTCATTTTTTGTGTTTTGTAGAGAATGTGTTGGGAAACGTTTGATTTGAAAGCAATATTTATTTTTCTTGTTTTTTACAAAACATTTTGTAGAAAACAAGAGTGTTTTCTTTCAACTAAACGTACTCAGTTTTTCTAAAGCATCAAATGTTACTCTCTAATATTCAAAGAATTTCTACAGATGAAGATTGAAGTTTAGCTTTAAAGGATCGACGATGACGCTCATGTCTTTCTTTCTAATTTGGGTAAAATTCTTTTGTCAAGATACTAATTATGTTATTAAGACTCCCTTTCAACAAAGAAAAAAAAAGAAAATGTTATTTGGGTAATTAACTTATATTTTCTGTTTATATATGTGATTAGACGTAGTGAAATGGGTTCGTAAGGCTTAAATATTTAGTTCAGATTGTGTTAACATGTAAACGATTTTGAACATCTAAATGCCTAGACATAAGATATCGTTTAATTAATTTACTTACAGAGCACTAAGTGCAGTCATAAGAACCGCACTGAAAGTCAAAGGGCTCTAGGAGGGGTGTGTAATATATGCCGTCGCACAGGGCCTCCACTTAAAAGCGGTTACGTTTTTATTGGTTTTCCATATAAATACGTTTAATATTAATTATACTGTGTTCTCAAGTTGGTTTTATAAAGAAAAGGGAAAGTAATGAAAGAAAACAAAAAATTTATCATGTTCTTGAGTTTTTTATAAAGGAAAAGGAAGTAAAAATGGAGAAATTTTAGGCTATTTGAAAGTAAAGTGTTTCCTCCCAAAAGTGGGAGGAAATTGTTTACTTTACATTACTTCCATTTTCTTTATGAACAAAACTCAAGAACACACCGACTGTTATATAATTCAAGTTTAAATGCAATTTCTCTTTTGTTTACAAGTGTAATAGGACCTCTTTTTTATTATTGCTCAGGGCCACCGGAAACCACGAAACGACGCTGCTGAAAATCACGTTAGCACTACATTGATTCCACGTTTACTTGTTATCATTACACTCAACACTGCCACACACCAAACATCAAAACACATACATACACGCACTATACAAACATTAAAACACATATATGCACATAGTAGACTAGGGGTGAGCATTTGACCCGAACGGACCGGACTGACCGAAGGACCGACCGGACCGACACGGACCGAGACCGGACCGACCACATTCGTCCGGTCAGTCTCGGCTTAGCTACTCGGTCCTCGGTCCGGTCGGACAAAACGAATGTTGGACGGACAGACCAAGGACCGACCGGACCGAGACGGACCGAAACAGTCGGTCCGTCTAGATTTTGCCGAACTCGGGTGTCGGTCCGTCCGTCTTCGGTCCGTCCGTTTTAGTGCACCCTATAGTAGACTGTCACGTTGAGTTGGTTGGGCACCACTTCAATGTGGTGAAAAACCATATTGCCAGATCTTATACTCTTTGGCTAACGTAATAGAAATTGTCCCATCTCAAATAACCATTAACGATTGAACCTTAATATTCAGTGTTAGTTAACTATTGCTTAGAGCAAGGGGTGTGGGGATCGTTGAATCTCGCCAGTGCCTACATGGCATCTCGTTGATTCACTTTGCTCCTCGCCACGACACCAAGTGGCGCCGGTCCAACGACGAAGAAAACGACAACCAATATATCCGTTGCAAGATCCAAACATTACTACATTATCATTTTTAAAATGTAACGGTATGATTTAAAAAAAAAAAAAAAACTTTCCCCACCCTTTTATAAATAATACCTCATTTTTATACAATCATTCACACTATTTTCTTTCAAATCATTCACACACAACTCTTTCAACTCTTTACATCTAAGCAAAATAAACATGACTGGTTCAAATTCGGATTCCGATCTTGATGATTTAGAAGATATCAAGATGATTTTGAAAGTTGCAGGTTATGGGCAATCGGTGCCAGAAGATGAAGCTGAAAGTTCACGCAGCCGTAATTACATCTACCGTGACCGTGAAATTGCTGAAAACGCCTTATATCGACTATTTTTCGATTGTCCAAAATATCCGGAGTACTATTTTAGGCGTAGATTTCGTATGAGCCGTGAACTATTCTTACAAATAGTACAAGGTATTGAAAATCATATTCAAACTGTTGATCCTCTTCAATCGCATTTTGATTATTTTAGAGTCCGACCCGATGCGTGTGGTGTAATGAGTATGAGTGTAATTATGAAATGCACATCCGTCGTACGCCAATTGACCTACAACACCGCACCTGATGCATTTGATGAATATTTGCAAATGGGGTCACACACGGCACACGATTGTCTAGATTTTTTTTACTATGTGTGTAATTGAATTGTTTATGCCCGAGTTTTTAAGAAAGCCTAATTTAGTTGACATTCAAAATATATATAACGCACATAACACGGTCCATGGTTTCCGGAATGCTTGGGAGCATTGATTGTATGCACCGGGAATGGAAAAACTGTCCCGTTGAGTGGCAAGGGCAATTTCATAGAGGTGATAAAAAATATCCAACTATTATGCTTGAAGCCGTTGCATCATACGATTTATGGATTTGGCATGCATTTTTTGGGGTGGGGGTGCGAATAATGATTTAACTGTTTTGAATAATTCACCGTTATTCGACGACCTTCTTGATGACATCGCCCCAAGGTTCCGTTTCAAGTAAACGGTGCAACATTTGAACACGGGTATTACCTAGCTGACGAGATTTACCCAACTTGGTCATCTTTTGTCAAATCATTCTCGACTACATATTCGGAGAAAAATGCATTGTTTAAACAAAAACAAGAAAGTGCTCGCAAAGACGTTGAAAGAGCTTTTGGGGTCCTCCAAGGACGTTGGCATATTATAAGCCAACCGACACGTGCTTGGACTATCAACAAGCTAAGAAGAGTCATGTACACGTGCATCATATTGCATAACATGACTTTGAAAGATTAAAAGTTTGCGATATCCGAAATGAACGAAATTTATGTTTGTCCGCGAGCAAATATACAACGGACATGGATTGAGCGATGCGATATACAACGAAAGAATGCCAAAGAACTGCGTGATAAAGCAACGCACGCAAGACTTCAACGAAATATCATTGAGCATGTTTGGCAACTACATCAGCAACAACAAGATTAGTTTAAATTTCGTATGTTTTTTTATTTCGCAATGTATTTTAAATTTCGTATGTTTTTTTTATTTCGCCGTGTATTTTTTTTATGTTGTATTTTTATTTTAAATGAATGAAATGAATTTAATTGTGTTTGGAAAATATGGAAAAGAAATAAAATGAGGGTGGGTGAGGCCCAAATGAAAAGAAGTGAGTAAGTTGTGATTGGGGGGTATTTTTTAGTTAGTGTGTTGGAGTGATGTGGAGGTGATGTGGCACACGTAGGGCCCAAATGAAAAAAAGTGGGCAACCCACGACACCCCTTGCTCTTAGATAGCTAGCTTTTTGAGAAAGTGAACCCCATAACTTGAAAATGTATAAGGATGTTAATTAATATGACGTGTTATTTCCCCTCCCCCCTGTCTTGTCTCCCGGGGAGGAGGTAGGGAAGGTGTCAAGAGTCATGAGTATATATCCATCAGCAGAAATGGTGGCGCACAAGGATATGATGTAAGAAGGTGACATTATGGTGGCAAGACAGTACCGTATGTGAGAAACCAACAATAGCTATCAAATGAGTCGAGGTTTAGTTATGACCTAGGAGAGAGGACCGTTTTAGTTATGATATTATTTTGTACAATATAACCATTTAGGTGGGAAGGCCAATATGCCTTTGAGATTGGGGCAATTAAGGGGTTCAGGTTTTGGTTTGGCTATTTGCATCGTAAAAGTTGAATGCACATGTTGTTTTGCTTTAGTGTGTAGATTTTATAATATCAAATATTTAAATGACATATTAAACAAGTTACTCAATTTTATGAAAGTAGCCTATTTTGTTTATGCTATGAATTTCAACGAAATGAACTGTGGCTTCTATGTGGAATTTTATGTTGAACAAAACTAACTATTCTTTCACGTTATTATATTTGGACGGACTAATATTCCAGAGTTTGTCAACTTCATATCCGTATCTTAAATCGAATATACCGTGATTTAAACATATAACATCTGGATGCACTATTCCAGAATTTAAACGTAAAGGTTTTTTGAGAGTGTTACAACACAGAGCATATTAATTTCATCAGACATCGCAGGATACCCTTTTAGTTCCGCCACTGTAATCAACATAAATTTAATATTTTTTATACAACCCAAATGCGCATTAGGAGAACATGAAGAGCCAATCTATGGATTTAATCACGAGAATGATTGCGAGTGCTTTTAAAAAGAAATGACTAATCATTTTATAATGTATCATTAAATAGGTAAATAACTAAATATCCATATTTTACACGAATGATTATTTTATTTTTCCAGGCAATGAAGATATTCTTTTTTCAAACATTTTTAAATTGTTTCTTTCAAACATTTATATTTACCATATTTTATCATCATATCTAACAACATATGCCTTCAGTCCGGTTACAACAACACACCTAATCTTGTTGGAGCGGACTCATATCCTACTCCTACCTCAAGATAAACTCAAAAGAAAGGAGATTGCATTTATAAAGACCTTCGGCAGGTGTAATGTGTTTAGAAAGGCCTTCAGTTCGGTTGTTCTCTATGTGTATAATAGTTACGTCCCCGGTGAAGAGGCGGTAAGTTGTACTCTCGAGGATTTAGAGGTAGTAGGTTGTACTGTTAGGGAAGGGATCTGGTGAGAAGAAAAACTAAAATAAAAAGAATAAGAAGAATTTTCAATCACACATTTCAAATAAGAGGGAGAAATTCAAAGGGAGATACATATTTTTTTGTAAGTGCATTTGAAATGTGTGGTTGTGGTTTCTTCTTATCCTTCTCATTTTAATTTTTTTTAATTTTTTTTATTTGATCATAACTCTTTCTCTGTGAAGAAAAAAAAAGTTTGTTTGAGATGTGTAAGATTGTATGTAAACATTTGCCTGTGAAAAAAAGAGAAAAAATCGCCATGCGTAACAAGTAAAAAAGATACTTTCTTCGTCTTAAAATTATTGTTTCCGTATGTCTTTTTCGGTCTTTCTTTTACATCTTTAAACCTAAATATTTTTGTTTATGTTATATAAATCTTAATGCAAAATATATGAATGAATTGCATTTTAAATGTATTTTTATTGATATAATTTTCATAAACAAGTGTATAACACAAATAAAAATATTTAAAGTAAAAATCAAAAAAGAAATACCAAAAAAATTATTAAAAGAAGACAATAATTTTGAAACAGGGGTAATAAATAAAATAAAAAAATTCTTCTAAAGATTCAGGTTCAAGTAATGGTTTTCTGACTCCATCCACCCTTCTAGAAACACACGTACGTAGTATTTGTTAATCGGTCAAATCAATCTCCTCGTAATCAACACAAACTCCAAAGTCCAACATCACAACCCATCATCTACCCGCCCGTGACCCGACCGACCCAACTACTTGCAGGTTCTACATTTTCATAAGGGCCAACGGAGTGGAAGTCGAGTAGCAATCGAGTAGCAATCGGGTAGTGGGCTACACCATTCCCACTACTTACCAAAATATGAAATCGAATAAAGCCAAAACTTTGTTCTCTTCTTTTTTGTCTTATTATGAAATTTAGTGTTAGTAGGATCTATCACCGCCTAGTTAGGTAGTGTTAGTAGTTTGTGATAGTCAAATGGTTATTAGATAGAGGTGACCCTCGGTATAGTAAATGCTCCACTCCTCCCTCCCTAGGGTCATACTATTTGGAGGCTATTCCATAGTCCATTTTCAGAAATATTATTTTGCCCCCACTTTTCCAAGACAACACATAACCCGCACAACTTCATAACTGACATAATACTGTAACACGGATGACCAGAAAAAACATATCAATTACCTGATAAAAATCATTTAATAAAAAACCTCACACACAAAACCTCAAATGACTCGGTCGTTTATATGACGAGTTCTCTTTTCCTGTGCCCTCACAGAGAACGGGTCAACATGTTGGTCGACCAACTCCTTCGACCGATGCACCACGGGTTGTTAAATTTCATTCGTAAACAATTTAAATTAAAAAAAAAAAATAAAAAAAATAAGAGTCAAATATGTAAAAATTCGACGACTCGGATAACTCAAGGCCACGCCCAAATGTTTATCTGACAATGACCCGACGGACGACCAGATTTTTTTTGTTTACTGGCGTTTTGTTTTAGTTTAAATGCAAACGGTAAAAAAAAAACAAGGGAGAAGCAAGTAAACATGGTCTTAAATGCGCTCGATATTCACAAATTTGGTCACTCGACCGATCTCACAACCGAACCTCGCATTCGTGTAAACCGATGTTAACATCGGTTGCCCTACGAAAATTTTGGTGCCAACCTATCTTGACCCAAGCGAATGCGACCAGCCTAATATTTCAATTCATAAAACTCAATCACCATTTTCAGATTAAAAACTTTCCAGAAAAACAAAGATCGAACATCATATAAATTATACAAATTTCTTTCAAATACCATAAAACACATATACTGATGATATAAAATAAATCACATCATATTCTAACAAGCTTCGCAGCTTTAACAACAGGATTATCCCTCGCAATCGCCACCCTTCCAACCGTTTTATAATCATACCTACACTCATGACGATCACTATACCTATGCTTCTCACAAAACAGCTCCCCACACCTGCACCTGAATCCAGTCAACCCTACTCTTTTCCGGCAACCAGAACACCTGTTCACCACCTTCTTCACCACCACCGGTACAGCTTCCGGTACATCAACAACCGTTTGATCTAACTGCAGATCTAGTGCCACGTCACACCGTGAGGGTAAGGATGGAGATGATGATCTAGGTTTATTACATGTGGTCGTTGTTGTTGAGAAGCAGTTTTGGCACATGTTGTTTGTTGATGGAGATCCGATGAGGCCGCAGTTGTTGATGCAGAGAGTTAGGGTTTCTGGTACGTTTATTTCTTCTTTTTCTGTTCTTTGCGCCATACTTTTTTTCTTTAAAATATTATACGGATTGTTTCGAATAGCTTGATGCGAGAAAAAATAAAAGTTTCAGAATTGTAATATAATAAGACAGGAATTGGTATTGTTGGGGAAGAAATGGAAATGGAAATGAAATGGTAGGGGGTGAGGTGTTTGGGAGGTAATTTAAGGGGGAGGAGGTCGGTCAAACGCCGCGTTGGATTGAGGGGTGGTTTTGTAATTTACTAAAAAGTGTGTTTTGGAGATGGACGAGTGAGAGTATATGACTGACGTGTTTATTACTCTACCATGATTATTCATGGATGCTTCTCTTTTTGGATGTCAAAGTTGGGGAAAGAGAGTTGTTTGTCTATTGTGAATTGTAATTGTACACGGGTTAATAATTACGAAAAGAAATACAGTATACTGTTAAGTAAACATGATTAACAACAATATGATATCATTTAAAGAAATAAAAAATGAAGCTTTGAAGTGAGAAAATGCATGAGTATTATGTTAATTATTACCCATTTCTATCAAAATAAATATCTATTTTCATATTGCACAAATTTTTATAAAATCTTAAAAGCTATATTCTCTGACGATTAAATATCCCTACTCATTTAAGTCATTTTTGATTAGTTAAAACATAAGTAAATATTTATTTTGAGAACTTTAGAATAAAAATAAAAATTTATTTTGAAACGGAGTTAGTAGTTGATTAAACTTGATTTTACTGCAAATATATGTTAAGCCTCTTTATAGTTTTTTTTAATAAAAGTCGATGTCACAATGGCAGTGGTGATCAATGATCAGCTACATATTAGAGCAACGATATCTTTAAACGCTTTTCATTCACATCTACGTAATATATTTTGTTAAGCTAACATACTTTCAAATTTTTTCGATCTATAATATTATTTAGTAGTCACCTTTTATGCTAGTCCTTTGACTAAAAAAAAAACTTTAAAAAAATTTTATTTTTTCAAAAATTTTACATTTTTTAAAAATTTAAAAAATTTTACGTTTTTATAAAAATCTTACGTTTAAAAAACATTTTAAAATTAAAAAATTAAAAATTTTTTTTTTAAAAATTTTACGCTTTAAAAATTTTACTTTTTAAAAAAATTACATTTTTAAAAACGAAAAATTTTTTAAAGTTTTTAATATCTTCTATTTAGTCCTAGAGGACTAACTGCAAATTTTCGCCAAGGTGACCTGGTAACCTACTACCAATATTAATAGATCGAAAAATTTGAAAGTATGTTAAAAATTTTAACAAAATATATTACGTAGATTAAAAATACTTTCACCTTATCTTTACTTATAGGGCAAATGCTTTAAAAAATTGCAATTCAACAACAATTTTTGCTTATATGAGTATATATATATATATTTTTAAATTCGTTCTTTTTGAGGTACTTTGTGACATTTTACCCTTCGAGAAAAAAAGTCATATTAGCTGAGAGGGGCAAAAATGTCACAAAATACTTCAAAAAGACCGAATTTAAAAGAAAAGTACCCGTATAAGAAAAAAAAAAAATTATTCGCTACCCTAAAAAACAATAACTATGTTAATTTTTTAAAATATTTGCCCTTACTTATATGATATCTAATTCTTACCATTTATTTGAAGATTACTTAAACATAAAAATACTCCACAACAAATTAAAGAAATAAGTATCTTTTGATTGTAACGGTTACCACTACGAATTCCCTCATCTTTTGGTCTTTTCACGCGCGATAATATGCTCTTCGTAACAATGCATCGCCTGTGGTCATCAAAACCACTATGGCGTGTCTAAATTTTCCGTTGATTAAAACAAGTTTTTGGTTTCGTCATTAAAGCCCTTGTTCATGTGACGACAACGGATTTACATAATTTTTGTATAATTTTCAGTGTAATGATTTGATTTTGATAAAATAGGTTTTTAGTTGTATTAGTAACCTAATTATAGATTTTTTACATTGAAATATTTATAACTTAAAATTATTCATGTAAGACACTCAAGAGGATAAGTATCATTGCTTTTTCAACGCAAATTCACAACCCAACGCAAATGTTCTTGTTGGCTATGGGAGTGCTCACCAGTCTTCCTCTTGATCTATGATATTTCGCTTTCGGTATTTTCCTCCGCCGTATACCATGTTGATGACCTTTCCCCTACCGGGCTGGTTGTCTTTTGGGACGTCCCTTCCCCTTTGTCTTATGTACTTCAAGAGGTGGTCTAGCTTTCCTGTTTCTAAAGCTATTTTCAGTTGTTCCTTAAGGTGATAACAATCATTGGTGAGGTGACCCTTCTCGCCGTGATAATCACAAAACTTGTCCAAGTTTTCTTGTCTTGGTGTTCCTTTCAACGGTAGGGGAGGCGAAAGTTTTAGCTGAAGTTCGGTTGCCAGTATCTCCTTTGGAGGTTTTGTGAGGAGACTTAGGTCTATAGGACGTGTATCATTTCTGCAATTTCTTCTCCTGTAATCGCTCCGAGGTGCTCCATCTGTCCTTGCTGGGTAGTAGGGGGTATACTGACTGCGGGGTTTGTGATCTAACCGTCGATCTCCTCTTCGCCTGTCCGAATAGCTCTGAATTCGAGGTGACCGATCTGAATTCTGAACTGCTGAATATGACCTCTGGTATGTTTCTCCTCGGCGAAGTTCTGTGGTGTTGAAAGCCTCTTCTGAACACACGAAATCATCTACTCTTATCATCATTTCGGTTAAAGTTTTTAGGATTCTATCGGAGAATCGCTTCGCTAGCTCTGGGCATTTACTTTTGTTTATGAAGAAGGATATTTGCATGACCTCTGGCACTCTCGGGATGTAGCTAGCTTCATCCGTCCATCTTTCCTTGAACTCTGGTAAAGTTTCGTTTGCTTCACGCACAATCTTGGTCATTTCCATTGGATCTTTCAAACATTTTCTTCGAAGAGAAAATCTCGAGAGGAACTGTTCTCGAAGCGCTTCCCAGTTGTCTATGCTGCCGTTGGGTAAGCGGTCAAACCAAACCCTCGCTGACCCATCCAAGGTTTGCTCGAACATCCAACACCATACTGGCATTTGCCACCCTCCGTGGTCAGCTGCCCCCGAGAATCTAGTAATGTGATCGTCCGGGTCCGTGGAACCTTCTCGTAGAGTTTGATGTTTTTGGGTAATTCGTGTTTTCGGGTGCGACCAGAATACCCCAATTTCGCGGATACGCAGTGGAATTCAAGCGGTGTTACTTCATGGCACAACAGTTATGTCAATAGAAAACGAACCCTAATTGAGTCGTTTTAAAAGATTTATCATTCGATTTATATAAATATCAGAGTTTACAAAATGAGGTCCCAGTGGTTTTATAGTTTATTAAATAAGTTTTCGAATGATAATATAGCCTTCTTGAGTATCCGTGCCCTTCCATGCCATCCTCGTAAATTATGAACCTGAAATAAACATGCTAAAAGTGTCAACACAAAGGTTGGTGAGTTCATAGAGTTTATGATTAAAACAGTTGAGTTCAATAGTTTGATTATTGTAATAAATACCAATATCGATGAAATAAGTAGTGGGTTACGTTGTTATCCACCCATAGTTCGTTTGTTTATTAATCAGTTGAACACAAGTTTCAAGATTGGGTCATGTTGTTGTACCCATAAATTCAGAGTTGCGATTTGTATCATTGCAACATAGTATATATTGCCTTAAGTCTCATGAACGCAAACCTTAACACGAACGCGTCATAATAATGACGTAAGTTACAAACATCATAATAATAATGTGAGCAACAAGGCCCTCTGGTAGAGTTTGCCATTCTCCTAGTATTCTCAAATAAAGTGCATTTGGTTACCTATTTGGCTAACACAAATGGGGCGTCAACCGCCAATAGATCTATTCACTATATTCGCGTTCACTCGCAAGTGATTAATGGTTCATGATATGAGGGACTTTTAGTGGCAATAGTGTAAGTAACTTAAGCAATAACAATTTGGATAGCATACAGATAGTACTTGTGTTCAGGTTTGTAGCAAAACGTATAAAGTGTGATTATGAAATCATAGTAGTATGTAAAAGTATAGAGTACTTGTGAAAATATATGCAAGTAGTTGAGCATGTATCTCTCCCAAAGAGTTTATAAAATAATTCAACGAGTAAAAGTGGGGCTACGAACTCACAGTAATTCATAAGATTTTAAAATAAATGTAAAAATATCAAGCAATATTTGAGCATGTATCTCCTCCAAAACGTTCAAAATAAGGAAAAGAGGGGCTATGACTCACCCGATTTTACAAGAGTCCGGATGGAAAACAAATTAAGTAAAGTTGATAAACCGCCCGACTCGTGACCTGAGTTAGTATGTCATGTTTTTAGTATTCGAATTCAAGTTTATGTGATAATGATGCTTTATCGTTAGTTAGGTAACATGAAGTCTTTTCAAAAATTAGCAATACTTAACTTTCTTATTTTTATGGCTCGGATGATGGATATTAAATTTTATCGAATCCCAAGTTGTTAAATATTTTATGTTTTCAAAATGCTATAATTTACAATTGTAAGTATTTACGGTTTTTACCCTTGCACTTTCAAAAATGACACTTTAAACCCTCAACTATGGGTTATTGACAAAATCAGCCCTTGTATAATTAACCTTGCATAAATTACATTTTTAGTCCAAGAAAAACCTTATCTTTCAAAAATTACAATTTTTATACTTGTAATTTTATAAGAAAAATTCACTTGTTTTAGGCCTAAATAGACAAAAGTGCGGGTAAATATAAGCGAGGCCTTAAAAGGTTTTTACTACGTTCTTGATCCCTTCAAGATTTTGTCCGGTGATCTTTCTAATGGTTCAAACTAGAGGTCTTAAGCTCTTAATGGTTCAGCGGCGCCAAAAATTGATTCATCCAAAACGTCAAGTTATCTCACACAAGCTAGCCACTTGTGAATGACTAACCGTAAAAAACTTAAAACGGTTGACGGACGATCAATAATAGATGAGAAGTGTAGTACGGTGGGTAACTCAAACGTGTTAGGTTTCAGCACCGAGATCGTTCCAACGAGGTTGAATGGAATTTCCAACTCACGCCTCAATAATCGGGATTTGAATAAATGTAGGGGTAAAATGAAGTTATCTTAACTACGCAAGGGAAGCATAAAAGGGAAATTACACTACGGGAAATCCTAAATACGCAAATAAAACGAAACGTAAATAAAATGCAACTACATCTATTCTAAATCCTAAAAATAAACTAAAATTACTTTTATACTAAAAATGATATTTAAAAACTATTTATGAATTAAAACTAATTTTTAGGATTTTTCTGGATTTTATTTAAATTAAAAACTAATTTTTAACCTTAAAAATAAAACTAATTATCTAAAAATTATAAAAAACAAAGGGAAAATTATGGGATTACTTCTCAAAAATCTAAAATATCATAAAATACTTTTCAAAACTATTTTTATATTTTTCTGGTTATTTTCCTATTTTCTACTAATTTAAAACTATTTTAATCTAATTTAAATTGTGAAAAATATTAAATAAAAGGGGAAAAATAAGGAAAATATTTTTATGCTTTTTTATATTTTTCTTAAACTGGAAAAATTGAAAAATTATTTTTTGGACTTTTTCTCAATTAATTGCAATAAAAATATTTAAAAATGACTAAAACTGCTTTTAATTAAGAAAAATAGTAAATGGTAGCTAAAAATTATGAAAAATTCAGGGAAATTCTAAAATATTATTCTAAAGCTGAGAAAAATATAAAAACTTGGGCTTATGTGGAAGAAAATGCAACTGATGTGTAAACTGCTTATTAATAAGCCATTGAAAATAAGCTAAAGAGTAAATTAAGCTACCAAACTATAACTGAAGCTAAAGTAGGCTGAGATAAGCTATTATCAACTAAAACCAGCTACTCCTAACTTCTAATGAGCATTCTACCAAGAAATGAGCTAACTGCCATAATAAGCAAAAAAATTGATTCAGTCCCTACTTTGAGCTTAATTGTCGGGCTTATCTAAAAGCTACATGGAAAACCAAAAGTGTAGTCCTCAAGACCACCAACCAGATATTGCAAATCCAAATTTGACTAATAAGGACCAAGAATAAAGAAGTTAGAGATCAAATCAAAATGGCATATTGTGACAAGGTGCATATGCGTAAAATGAAATGTGGACCCTAGTTTGCTCAGAATCGCTATTTAATAAGCTAAAGAGAAAACTAAAAGTGTGGACTTGAAGACCACCTAGCAGACTATAAATGTGCCAAATATTAAACCCTAACTAGTCGATTAAACCTTGTGCAATGACTTAATTTTAAAAACTGGTTCGACAAGGTTTTGACTTCTAAAAACAGATTTGGTAATTGACTTTGGTGAGATTTGAGAGTAAACCAAGGACTGATTAAGATACAATATGATGTAATATAACTATAGCAAGCTCACTTATCCAATTATACACCCATATGCATGATTTCTAAACCTGGTTTTCAACTTATGCTCACAAGGGGCTACAAAATAAATTTGACTTATGAAGAAAACAAGCACCAAACAAGGACAGATATGACTGCTACTAACTATAACAAACCTCAAGCAACTGATTTAATCCACTATATAAACCTCTAGCAACCGATTATCACAATCCAAACACCCCTTTAATAAACCAAAATGCACATAATCATTATTAAACCGTGAATTCTAAATAGACTAGATGTAATCACTCAAATTGACTCAAAAACTCAACATCTCAACAAGTTAAAAACCATAAATTAGTCCTCAACTGATTTGACTTTGCAAATTTGACCCGTTTGACTTTTGTTGACCACTTTCCAAAAACTTTAGAAATGAAAAGTTGACAGTTAGATAAGCTTACATAAGCTTGTTTTAGCTTATGTAAGCTTGTTTTAGCAATAATAGAGCAATTCTAACAATAGCTTAAATTGAGACAGGATTCAATATAAAAACAGAACTTATATTAATGAAAGAGGTTTACAAGACTGAGATTAAAATAGATTTAACAACATGAAAACAATTAAAAATGACAGTAAATAAAAGATCAAAATTTCTCTAAATACTTGAGAAATTGGACAAAATACAATGTGACTTGAGAGGTCTTTAAATAGCTTGATGCCTTGAGCTTGGGATCCCATTCAGAAGATGCTAGAAGTCCATTGACAGCCACACATTCAATCCATCGTCACTTCATCCAATCACAATGCTCCATTTGTCTTTGATGAGGTGTCGATCCAACGGGAGAGCTCCATATTGCCACGCATATGCATCCTATCGACAAGTCGAGTGTCTAGAAGCTTAGGAAGATGCTAAGTACTATGTTTGGTGTTTGGGTGGTGGTAAAATGGTGTGGCTTTGGTTTGGGGAGAAGAAGCAGGGTAAAGGAGCGTTTGGTTTTATTTTATATTAACTCAAAAGATTTTGACCGGGTTTGGGTAATGTTCGGGTAAGTGGGTAAATGGTATTACACGTGGCCGGGTAAAGGATTGGTATACCGAGTGTGGATTAGATTAATGGACCGGGTATTAGCAATTGAAGTTGGGCCGTGGCTGGATTTAGGATAGATATTGGATTGGTATATTGGACTTGGGACAATAATGGACTAGTAACCATAGGGACCCAAGATGTAAATGCTGAAATTCTAGGGACCATTCATGTAAATTCTGAAATTATCTTCCAAGGACCATTCTTGACAATCTTCAAATAAACCAAGGGCCAATTTGCAATTTTCTGAATCTTCAAGGGTGTTTTCTCAAGCTTGTCGAAAGTTCGTGGACTATTTCGACATTTCTTCAAACTTTGATCAAATCTTCACAAATCATCCTCAGAGATTAGAAATCTTCATAAATGCATAATTTTGACCTTCCGGCTCAGCTTAAGCTCTCTTAATCTCTCGTGCTCGGATTTACGCCGATTTGGGTCCTTATGCGTGTTTTACATATCCAACTGACAAACTCAAGAAAACCACAAATATTAGCAATAAACGGCTCTTTCTTGGTTATTTTGGGTCTATTTTGATAAAGAAAAGGTATGTGTTTTAGCACATACCAAGGTCTTAAGCTCTTACGGTTTGGTCGCAATGATTCTCTAAAGTAGGGGGGGGGGGGTTAGGTGCCTTTTGTTGGTTTTGGGCGATAACAGGGCTAAACAAGGGCAGATTTTACACGAGGAAAGCTAATGTTTTTACAACGCATTTGCCCCTTTAAACACTTTGCTGTAAGCTCTTCTAAATGATATAGGTCTCATATCCTAGTCGTCTTTGGTTAGAAAGATACAAGTCCACGAACATTGCCACTTGGCCACGATGCGTTTTAAGAAAATTTCATTTTTAACCCATTAACTTTTACGGTGTCGCCTAGGGACATCATAATATGTTAATTAACTCTTTTTAAGTTATTATCTAACATTCTATAACTCCTACGACTCAAATTTTGTAAAATGCATGCAAGGTCTTTTTATGAAAAGTTCAAGAGTCACCTACTTTTTGGTTGATTATAAAAGAGACTATAAGTTCTTTTAAAGACATTATTGGGGCGTTAAAATCCTTGCAGCGAGCCCTTTAAAACAGTGTAAACCTCGTACTTTTCAACCCTTTAATTAGCAAGATATTAATTACGGAAAAGGGCTACTTAGGCTATTCTTGCCAAATTGCAATTCTTGTTTTTAAACCATAAAACTTTATGTCTTTTGCATGCAACCTTGTGAAATGTTGTTTTACTCATTTCTAATGTTTCTAAGATAGTTCATAATCAAATTTATCAAAAATCCCGTGTTTTCCCACATACCTGTTGTAATAAGCTTTTGGTGTTTAGGACTTTTGGCCAAAATGAATGGCTGTTTTTAAGCATAACGACTAGGCTTTTTAACCGGGTTATGGGGGCGTTTTGTAGTATCCTAGGTGGTGTTTACAACGGTACTTTGGTTGACCCTAATACCTTTAGCATGATGCAAATAAATGCGGCGCAAGATGGGGGCTGGAACTATTTTTGTAACATATATATAACAGTTGTTGGGATTTTTAATAAATTCTGGCCGTATGCGTTTTCTAGACCCGTGCCCCGAAGTTTTGAAGAAAACGCCGTTCGACAACTTTCGTGTTTTAACTTTTTCATGAAACGGACCAGAAATGCCTCGTTTCGCGTGCCCGACCGTTCTGTCCACAGAAAGTTTCGGACATATTTTTGGCAACTTCTTTAGACCATAACTTTTGACTCGTGTACTCGTTTTAGATGATTCAAATTGCTATGTTTTCCTTATAAAACCCTTTTTAACAGTATGCAATTGATATTAAAAGTTAAAACGAAATAGAATGAGTTTAATAGACTTACAAATTTGAGATTCGACTAGAACTAGATTGACTTTCAAATGGAACAAGACTCTTTTCTTCCTCCTAGACCTGTCTAAACTCTTCCTTGGCTTTTATTAGGACCTCTAGATCATTGAGTAACTGATTTTGTGTATGTTTGAGGTATGATTCGAATGAAATGAGCAAAAATGCATGGGAATGCCTTGCTATTTATAGAGTGAAAATAAGAAGGCCTCTAAGGTGTCTAAGTCATCATGTTGTGTAGTAGGGGACAATGTGAGGTGTTGTTTTGCCATTTGGAAGCTACATGTGGTGAAGGTGAAAATGGTGTGATGTGGTAAAAAGAGAACCATGGTAGCTTGTATGGTGAATTATTTGTCTAGGTAGCTTGGTCTCCCCAAGCTATGTGTCAATTTATAACCAAGGGTAGAAGAAAAGATGCTATGTGGCTAGTTCATGTTCATTAGGTGGTTTATGAATAAATCACTATGTGTTCCATTTTGTGCCATAAGGTTTGAATGGGTTGAAAAGAGAACACCTAGAAGCATACTTGTTCAATTTCCTAAATACAAGGGTGGAAAATCTAGGGGACAAGGTGATGTGTTCATCTATGGTGCAAGGAACTAATTGTGGTTAAGGTAATTACATGTAGTATAGGGTAAATGTCTAGTTCAATTTTAACTAAGGTAACATGGGGGGTAGGGCTTAGGGTGTAGCATCTAGGCAGTGTGTTGTACATGGAGTCTAGGTGAAGTAGTAACTTGGTTTTAGGGCTTAGGTGAAGTTAGTTTATGTATTTAAATTTAATCTTAGATTAATATAGTTTATGTATATTAAATAAGTAACCTTTATGCATAGGATACTTGTACCACAAGCATTAGAGAGTTGTACATTAGGTTTGAAAATTTAGGAAAGTCAATTTTAAGGGCTTGTGCAATATAGGTTTGTATCATATGCTTTAAGGTAGGTACATTGAGGTTTATAATATAATTTATATAAGTATTAAGCTTGTATGCATTAAAGACTTGTACATGTGCTTGAAAGACTTGTATATTAATATTTTGAAAATATATCAGGCACATAAAATCATAGAGTTGTATATTAGAGCTTGTAACGAAAAGTAAAGTATAGCTAGGTTTCGTGCTTTAATGACTTGTACTCTAGGTATAAAATGTTGTACTTTAGTATTCATGATTTAGTTTCGTAAAATCATAGGTATAATAAATTTTGGTTTCATGAAAACTCTAATAGATAGAAAACGTCTAGTTTGAATGTTTAATAATTGTACATTTACGAAATAACGTAAAGTGGTAAATAAAAGTTGAAAACTTTTATACTTGACATATAAGGAATGAACTTAAGACATTCTGATGTTGGTGTGTGAGTTACGTCATATTAGTTGGTTATTTGTGATCAAATAAAAGGATATCGTTTCTAAAAAAAAAATTTGGACGTAGAAAATGGATAAGTATTCTTTCGTTAGAATATTATATTAGTTTAATACGAGGTAAAATTTACCGGTGGTTGAATCTATGATTCTTTTGGTGAACGGCATCCGGGGCATCTTTGTAAGGTTTTTCAAATTTTCAAATCTTCGAAGTCGATTCTTTTACTGAATGCCCTTTAGTACCTTTTTCTTAGTCCCCTTTTCCTTTTTCTACCTTCGTGGTTCATGGCTTTCGTCTCAATTGGATTTTCTGGTAATTCGGTGGGGGCCGTGCCTTGGTATTATGTTCTCTTATTAGGGCTTTTATTGAGGTTATGTGGCTTAATATCTGCTCGTCGAGGTTGGGTGGGTTATTGTTTCCTTCGGCATTGCCGGATGGAGTTTCAATGGAGGGACTCGCCATTTTCTAGTCTAAGTAGATTGAATAGCGGGTCCCACGGATGGCGCCAATTTGTTGAGGTAAAAGCGTCTTCACCCAAACAAGCTGAGATCCTTCGGTTGACTCTTCGTCCAGCCCTTCAGATCTGTGAACACAAGAACAACACGCGTTAGCCTCGCCTAGGGTTTTATCCCTAGACCGCCCGACGTGAGAATGAGAATATGATATGGTGAATTATGTGTGTAAAAGTAGGTTAGAGAGAGTTGGCTTAAATGCGAACTTCCTCTCTTTATATGCGGAAGTTTCTTGTCTTTACCGGGCGTCACATGTGATGAAAGTGACCCTTCGGCTGGACTTTGACTTGCTCTTAGACTCGCTGAATCAGTCGCTGGTTTTGATCAAGATCCGTTCCCTTTTATACATGGTGACGTCATGTGACCATTGTACCGAAGCGCTTGTGGCCAACCCTTTGATATGGGATGCGTTGCCTCGGCTTGGAGTCTGCTTTTATATTTGGTCAAGTTGATTTGTTTTAAGCTGTCCGGATGGTTTTGGTCCCTTCGGCTGGGTGCTTCGGGTACATACGCCAACACAAGAAACAACTAGACATTGCATAGGGTTGGTCTTTAAGGAATGGTCGGTTGACAAAAAATGATGTACTGAGTTAAAGTTTCTTCCTCGATTTAAACCTTTTGAGAAATATTTGCTTTTTCGTTCTACATTAAACCTTTAGAGGTTTTTAACTTACATAAGATCTTAAGATAGATCGACACATTTTTGCTTTTACTGATATCATAATATCGTAAGTGGGCAACACGATCTTAATAGCCATGATTCTAATTGTTCTTATACTTGAGTTAGCCATGATTCTAGTTGTTCTTATACTTAGAGTTATTATAAGCTTGTTACAAGAATTCTCATTTAGGCTACCGAAAGGTTTTTCGCTACAAAATAACTCATCTTTTGAAAACTCATCACATGCTTACATGTGCAATGACAAACACTTGATAAACTAGAAAGGGTATTGTTATTTATGTAAAAGAAACTACTAAGGGGGGTGGCAATGGGTTCGGTATGGGTGAGGTATGCCACCATACCGATACACCATTCATTGTTACCCCTGCAAGGTATGGTGGTTTAAGTTTTCGGAGTATGGAGGACGGGAAAGGAAGCTGCAACGGCATGAAGAGGAGCGTGTGTTTTGTGTTTGAATTTTGTTTGACTTTTGACCGTTACATGCATTGTACATAAAAAAAAAAAAAGAATTTCCTTTTATAAATAACACTCCATTCTCCTCACAATTTATTCCAAATCTCATCATTTTTACACACACAAATCAACTACAACACTAAAAAAAAATGTCTTCATCATCCTCTTTTTCGTCCATGACTAATTAATTTTTGAAGAGTCTTTCGAACTAAAGAGTCTCCCCGGTCCCTCCACCGTTTATTCCCTTACAAGTTTGATTAATTATTAAGAAATATTATGTTTTTATTTAATGAAACTTTGCAGTATTAATATAAGTCCGTTAAGTATTTTTCTTATTTATTAGTCCCGTTATTATGTAAAATATAGTTTTCGATTATTTAATTGTTTATATATAATTAATATATAAAAAAAATTAAAAAATGCAAATAAATAATTGCCACTAAAAAACATTGCCATATTTGAAAAATAGATATATGATTGGTTTGGAATATTTTTAAATGATATTACGTTGAGATAGTAACATGATAAACAAGATGTATTTAGAGCCATGTGCACACCCCTAAGAATACATTTTCGAGACAAATAGCAATTGATAAGATAGGATGTTGATTATATAAATTATGTTTGGAATAATATAGTGTTAAGTTGATGACCGTCGTATGTCTTTGGTTGTTTTGTTTATATTTTGGATGTAGCCATGTGATTAGTTTATGTGTAATGTTCGGTTAGCTGTTTTATATGACTTTTGTTTTCTTCTTTTCTATTATTATGTCTATAAACTATGAATGTACTCGTAGTATTTTATAGATACAATTGGTGTGATTGAAAAAACTTACTAGTATATTATACTTGGAATATTTTTAATTATAAATCTTTGTAATTGACATTTGATTAACAAATAAATAATGTCCCTTGTAGGAGTATAATCTTCATAAAAATAAATTTTAGAAAGTAAGTCTACGAGGAATTGAGGATACATTACTAGTTAATTCAAATATAACAAATGGTGTTTGGATCTAAATTTAGTGATACGTGTTGGAGCAATATGTAATTTTTGGATAATTCAATATATATATATATTTTTTAATTTTTGAACATTAAAAAATTGAAAGAGTGATGAGGAGAAAATGGAGGAGTTAGCTAAAAAGTACATAGAGCGATTGAAGCATGATAAATGGACTAGAATCAAGAAAACGTGACATCTCTTCGCTTAGGTGTAACGTCATGGCCCTTGTTACACCGTAGAAGTTACGACTTGTAATTTTTTTTATTTAACCAAAAACCGAAAACACACCAACACCAGGGGACCTGACAAGCCTGGTTGGTGCGCTTTTGCTTTTTTCAGGTCGGCTTTCCTCTTACTTGACTAAAGTGAATCTTTCAATACATGTTCGTACATGTTATTTAATACGTTCGGTAAACTCGTAACAAAATTTGGACTTAGAGAGATGACCAAAACAAGTCCTCCCGTTTTGCAAAACACCAACTCAAAAAAGTTTTCTAAACGTCTTTAGCCAAGGCCAAAATGTTTTTTTCTCAAACATTGGAGATTCATACATTCACTAAACCTTCAAATGAAAACATTCAAGTGACCATAATCCTTAAGTATGTATTTACTACGTAATAGGTTTACTCCCTTATTGGTCAATTAAGTCAATATCACTTTGCCTAAATGCAACTTTCCCTTTTATGGGTTAATGATTTACTTAAAACTAAAGTTATTGTGGAAAACTAGAAGGGGGGGGGGGGGGGTGAATAGTTTTGTCAATTTTAAGTTAGTTTCAAAAACTTTAGATTCGATAATATGTGAGATCTTATGGATATAGAGAAAGTATAGATCTAATGATAAAGCAAGTAAATAAAGTAAAGCAAAGGGATAGAAATGACACAACCGATTTATAGTGGTTTGGCTACAAGGACACCTTCCTTGCCCTACTCCACTCCGAGTCACCTACTCGAGAGTTCAAGCACTATGTCAACAAACTCCTTCAACTTGGCGGAGAAACCTTCACAACGTTGCTTACACCTTTTCTCGGTACAAAGCTAAATACCGAAAGTCAGTAACACGTGGACCAAACCAACATGACTATTACAAAACAAATATGTGAAATATGAAATACAAGATCTTCGCCGTAAATCTTATGGAGGAACAAATCAATCAAGGACCCCTTGCTTGGATGACTTGTAGAATGCTCGTGATCTCTCCTTAGAGAAGGACCTATATGAGAATCACTAAAGAAAGAAAGAAGGAAGTACTCTCTAGATCAAGTGATCTTTGTTAGAAGAGAATGAGAGTATATGAGAGAATTAGTAAGAAGAGGGTGAGTTAGAATGAAGAAATGACTCTCTATTTATAGGCAAATTCGCCTTGTTCCCGGATCCCACGGATCCCTCCCACAAGGGATCCGTCTAGTGTAATCCTAGGGATCCGTGGGATGCTCCTCTTTGCCCATGGGTTTTTTGGTTATGGGTCATGGGTCATGGGTTATGGGTTGGTCCATGGGTATTCTTTTATATTCAATGTATTTAATGAGTACATTGTATCTAGTCTTGTGGGTATGGGTCAATAACATGGGTTATGGATATGATCCATGGGTTGTGATTTTTACCCATCCTAATAAACTATTACAACAAATGATTAATTACAACATTTTTGTATTAGATGGCTATATTTAAATGCTTTACAAAAATACATGTATCCTTATAATTGTACTTAAGATAACATTATATTTGTTATCAACAAAACACAAAGAGATTGCAAAATATTAATAAACGTTTTTACGGTTTATTTGTATTAACAATCTCCCTCTTTTTGTTGATGACAAAACATAATGTTATGATGAGTAAAAGAATAGATGTATGTTTTGAAAGCCCCTAAGTTTTACTTCTTCTCCCCCTTTTTGTCGAAACAAAAAATTAACCCATCGAAGAAATAAAATGTGGAAAAATGGTCCACGTATCGCTTACTCCCCCTTGACGGTAGCTCCCCCTTGTTTGGGGCGTCAAGTGAAGAAAAATTAAAAAAATCCTACAAAGAGAATGGTTAGTAACATGCTTAAATAATCTTGTGATTGACGAGAATCAAGATTGGGAGCCAAGGTATGTAAACAAGGCCTTGTAATAAAACAACAAAGTTTAGTGGTATTTATGCCACCTACAAGCATGTAAAAATAAGAACAAGACTTGTTCTTGAAAATGACTCAAAAGAAAAAGTACTAAAAATAGAAAATAGTGATAATGATTCCTTCCATGCTTGCATAAGGTTATGGATGGAGGTTTGGATGAGTAATGGTATTGATGCGATCAAGGATGAGGTTGAGTATGATTCGCATTTCTTCCCTAACTTCTATTGCAATTTCCCTAATGGATTGGCAATGTTCACAATGTAAGTGATGTGGGTAATGAGTGCGGAAGTTTTCCGGGTTGTTTTGATTTTTGAGTTGCGGAATATGTGGTGGAAAAATAGGAAAATATGGATCAAAGTCCGAAATGGTTGTAAGTGGTGGTGGAAAAGAACCTAGATGTTCTTGTAGTTTAATGGGAGCTAAGGGTGGTGATGTTTCAAGATCATTGAATATTGTGTTTGGAGAATTGGGAGGTGTCAGAAAGGCTATTTCTTTTTGTTTGGTTTTGAGATCTTGTTGGAGTCATAAGGAGTTCCAAAAGAGTGACTTTAGGTGATGAGTGATTTGGTGATGAAGTTGGTGTACTCGTTGGTGATGAAGGAGGTGCTATAATGGAAGCATCTTGTGGTGAGTTATTTGATGGTGATGAGCCATTTGATGATGGTTTTGCTAAGCAACAAGATCGTATGCAAATCCGAGCGGATATCCTAGAGTTTGATTGTGGTATTTTGGAAGGTGATAGTACAAAAGTTTGGGTTTCATGAATAGAATTGTTTGTACTAGGTGATTCATCTAAGTTGTAAGAGCTTGTGAATGACATGGTGTTGTTTGTTTGTGAAGATGAGATGAATTATGCAAGCATTTTGGGAGTTCTATATATATAGAAAAACAATGCATTGTAATGAATGCTTGACCCAAAATGCGGATTAAAATCTAATGATTAGATATGAATTTAAGGCATGTGATCATGAGAACACAAGCACTAAAGAACATACTAAAAAAATAAAACAAATGTTTGATGTTTTCATCCAAAGTGAGAAAAATAGAAGGTAAAAACAGCTTCTGTCTCACGGATCCCACGGATCATTCTCTTGAGGGATCCGTCCGACATTAAAATTTGGGATCCGTGGGTCTCAGTGATGAGCTGACACAAAATTTTCCTTTTGGAAACATTTTTTCCTAGTGTGTACCTATATGCAAACTATTTGGAGTTGCGGTTATCTAGACTCCAAGAATAAAGAAAAATAAACTAGAAGTGGAAAAGCATAATATTATGTGAGATAACCCGAAAACACATAGTTAGTACTTGAGTACATAATTTTGTGCTACCAATGCTCCTAATTCATTGTTGCTTAAATGAATGTAACCGAAAACACATATTAGTTATGTGTTCCCTTTAGCATTCAAAAGACATGAGATGCAATGAAAGCGGGTTTTTACTTTGTATTAATAATGAAAAAGTGATTTGTCCTAATCGTGAGAAATTGCTTTTGTGAAATTGATACGGGAAGAAGTATCATTTTTAGAAAACATTCCAAAATAGGTTTCTATTTGTGAATAAAAATCGTTTTATTCCTTGAAAAGAAGATGTGTATGTAATTATGTGTTTGCAACTTGTACTAATTTTTTTTGAAAGAAAATATGAAAAAATATAAGTTATAAGTGAAAAACTTATCTTGGGTTTTGAAAATTCCCGTATTGTTTGTGAGTTGTGCGTGAAATAGAGATCCTAGACTCAGAAAGAAGAAGGCTAGTGTTTACATACCTTGTAGAGTCAAAAAGTGAATTACGACGTGTGTTCCATGAGACCAAGACTAAGACGAAGTAGGTTGAATTGTTTCCTTCAGCGGTTTGGTGAGGGCGTCGGCTATGTTGTCTTCGGACGCTACCTTCTCAATAGAGATGTTCCCATTTTGAACATTGTCTCTTAAAGTGATGTGAATCTCTATATGCTTTGTGCGAGAATGTAATACCGTTCTTGCTTAAATCTATGGCACCTTGTTTGTCACATAGAATTGCTATGTCACTAAGATGAATGTCGTAGTCAACTAACGCTTGTTTCATCCATAGTGCATGTTGGCATGCTTTGTGCGGAGGAGGCGTGTTCGCCGGTTGTTGATATTGCTAATGCGGTTTGTTTCTTTGAAAACCAAGATGTTAAACAACATCCCATAAAAGTACATACCCCACTTGTACTTTTTCGGTCAACATAATCACCTGCATGGTCAGAATCTGCATATACAATTGTTTCTACTCCCTTGCCCTTAGGATACCATAATCCTAATTGTGTTGTACCCTTAATATATCTAAATATTCTTTTACGGCTTCTAGGTGTGATGTTTTAGGGTCTTCTTGAAACCTAGCACATAAGCAAACACTAAACATGATATCCGGCCTACTAGCCGTGAGGTAGAGAAGACTACCAATCATGCCACGATATTTAGTATTATCTACAGATTCTCCGTCTTCATCTTTAGTGAGTTTGGTGTCGGATGACATTGGTATCCTAATTGGTTTTGACTCTTCTAAACCGAATTTCTTTAACATCTCTTTTTTGTATTTAGATTGATTAAAGAAGATACCATCTTCTACTTGTTTGATTTGTAGACCAAGAAAGAAACTAAGTTCTCCCATCATACTCATCTCGAACTCGTCATGCATGATTTTAGAGAAATCATTACACATGTCTTGACAAGTGGATCCAAATATAATATCATCTACATATATTTGAACTATGATTATATGTGACTCTATTTTCTTAGTAAAAAGTGTGTTGTCAACTAACCCCATGGTATAGTTGTGTTTAACTAAAAATGACTTGAGTCTATCATACCAAGCTTTTGGAGCTTGTTTAAGACCGTAAAGGGCTTTCTTTAACTTATACACATGTTTAGGTTTTTCAAAATCGATGAAGCCCGGAGGTTGAGCTACATATACTTCTTCATTAATAAAACCATTTAGAAAAGCACTTTTGACATCCATTTGATAAAGCTTTAGATCATTAGCACAAGCATACGCAAGAAGTATTCTTATAGACTCTAATCTAGCCACGGGGCATAGGTCTCATCAAAGTCTATTCCTTCTTGTTGGTTATACCCTTGGGAAACGAGTCTAGCCTTGTTTCTAGACACTACTCCGTTTGCATCTAATTTGTTTTTATAAACCCATTTGGTTCCTATTATGGTTTGATTACTAGGTGGAGGGACAAGTGTCCAAACATTATTAGAAACAAATTGATTTAATTCATCTTGCATAGCCATTACCCAACTTTCATCTTTTATGGCTTCTTGTGTATTCTTAGGTTCTATGGTTGTGTTGGAATCACTCCTAAACTAGATTACAAGTGTTAGTAATTAATATGTAATAGTTAGCTTAATTAGGCCTTTATGTTTGTTATTATGCTAAAGCTTATGTAGAAGGCCCATAAGCCTTGGCCCAAGCCTAATAAGGAAAGGATGGGAACTTGGTGTGTTGCCCTAGTTCCCTCCTATAAATACCTCATGTAAACCATCCTTAGATGGTTGGTTGTTCACATTTACATTTTACTTATGCTTAATCTTTCTCTCAAGTCCTAAGTATAAAGTGCGTGTATGTTCATCCGATCCTTTCTTCATTTATTTCTTCATATTGATGCTTGTGTTACATAAATGGGAACCTAACAATGGTATCAATCGCCAAATAGTTGGGTGAAATTTATTTTGTTTTTGAAGTTCTGTAACTCGGTTTGCAAACTTTCATACGCATAAAACTCATTTTTACACTTTCAAATCCAAGATTCTTGTACTTTCAAGGTTATTAGGTGTTAAAGTTTAAGTTTTGGCAAAAAGTTTCAAACTTTACGTGTTTCATTTTTTTTAAGCTTGGTTTTAGTGGTGTTCATTTATACGTAAGGTGAATACGTGTTTTTGGATCATCAAGTTTCACACTTTTGCGTTATTTTGGTGATATTGAAGCTGTTTCATCATAAAAATCTAGTTTAGAAACACTTTTGGACAGAAATCTTAGTTTTGGCAAAACCTACGCGTAACAAAACTCTAGTTGTTACGCGTAAGCATTTCAAAGTTTGATCGTCGGTGTTTTGAGTTTACTCGGTGTTTTCTTGCTTGGATAAGCCTGAAAACACTTCGACTTTGGATATCTTTTACATTGGAATAAGTGTAAAGGATTTTTGGGCAAAACCCTAGTTTTACGCCTAAGCTAAATCTTACGCGTAGAATCTTTACGCCTAAGCATTGTTTTATGCATAAGCCTTGTCTTACGCATAAGCAATTCTTACGCATAAGCAATTCTTTCGCATAAGCATTCTACTAATAAGCCTTTGGTTTACGCATAAGCTAAGGTTTCATCAACCCTACGCGTAAGCTAATCCTACGCGTAAGCTGACATCTTACGCGTAAGTTTGTGTTTTTACTTATAAGGTTCTTTCTTTGCCTAAGCTTTATTTCTACGCATAAGGATACTTCATCAACAAAGTTTCATTCGACTACAAAGATCCATCATCAACACAAGTTTCAAAGATGTCTCAACCACCATACTCTAGCTACTTCCCTCATGTGTATCCTCAACAACAACAACAACAACTCAATCAAGAACAACAACTCAATCAACAACAACAATTTTATCAACAAATTCAACAACAACAACAACAACAATTTCAACAACAATTTCCTCAAGGAGCAATTCAACCACAAATGATTCAACCACCACCTAGTCTTCAAGTACAACCTTATACAAACTTTCACAATCAACATCCATCCAGGAATACTATGAAGGAACCGTCTTGGTTTGCAAAGATGTGTGAAGCTTTAAGTAGCCAACAATCCATTCATGAGGCCGGATCACTTGATAGACCTCCAATGCTCACTCCGGAAACTATGATCAATGGGTGATAAGGTTCTTTAGGTTTTGTGATCTAAAGAAGCCACATGGAAAGTTCTTGAAGAAGGTTATCCTGGAAGGTCCATTTTAGATGCCTACTGTCACACAGGGAGATCCAAATGCTAATCCACCAAGAGGTGATGTCACTAACATTGCAAGTCTTAGTGACCTCACTACTGATGAACTTCTACACTTTGAAGCCGATGAACTAGCAATGCAATACATTCTTTTGGGATTACCCAATCCGATCCTTCGAAGTGTTGATGCTCAAAAGACAGCTAAAGCAATGTGGGAACACTTCATGATTGAACTAGGAGAGACATTAGAGTCATATCATCATGGATTCTCAGACATCATCAATGACTTGGATAAACATAACATCATTATGCCAATAATTGCAGTCAACACTAAGTTCCTAAGTAGTCTTGGTCATGATTGGGAAAAGTATGTCATATTCATCCGTCAAGCAAAGAATCTTCATCACGGTACATACGGATTGTTGTACGACTATTTGAAGCCCCATAAAAAAGAAGTTGACAAAGAAATGGTTATCCGTGGACAAAATGTTTCACCTTCACTTCTGATAATCGACAATTAGCTTTGGGCTCAAGCTTTTTATCCTCAATTCCCGACCTTACAAACTGTATTTACAAATCCTCCACAACCCACTGCTCAACCATCTGCTAAGATAACACCATATGATCCGTCACAACACTAATCTCAAGAAACTTAATTGGTTCCATACAACAACAACAACAATGATCAAGCACTTTACAGTGAATCTAATGAGGATACAGAAGCTTTCGATGCATTGCAACAAGGGTTCGTCATGATTGCTAGAGCCTTCGGCCGATATTCAAACAAATCCAACAATCGAATTCGTACTTCATCAAACACAAGAATGGTATCAGTCGTTGTTAACAATGGAGGCGTGTTGAAGTTCGAGAATCGTGGTAATGTTCGCCGGATGGGGTGGTAAAGGGTTTAATCCAATGGGAAGGAATAACATGGGTGCTCCACAACAACAAAGATCTCAAGTGGTTGAACATAGGTAATGCTCGAATGGGATTAATGGTCTTCGTTGCTATAAGCGTAATGAGAAGGGTCATCTGGCTAATGCATGCCCAAAGCCGAGGACAAGAGGCAGCGCTTATCACAAAGAGGCTTTACTCTTGGCTCTTAAGGATGAAGTTGGTGGAACTCTTACGAACAAGGAACAGAGCTTCATGGCAAATGCAGATCCTGATGATGATATGGAGGACTTGCAGGCTAATGCAGCAGTTATGTTGATGGCAAACATGCACGAACTCTACACGAGTGATACAGGCCCGGTGTATGACACATGGCTTGTCTCGTGTACGGATCAAACCATATTCATTATTGATATGATATCTCCGCCTAAATCGTATCCGACGAGGATCGAGTGTTCAACATGAGCCGTCTACATCTCATTCCGATGATAATCAAATAGATCACGTCGTTATATTTGACGATCAAGATGACCTTATGGTTACCATTGATAATCAAGTTGACTCCGTGGTTATACTTGAGGACCTGACTAATGATCATGTTGAGACTCACGTTGAACAAAATTTGAACTTCCGTCTGAGCTCATGACCTTACTTAAAGACCAAGAATCTCACCTGGAAATATGCAAGGACATCAATAAGCAATTAAAGGACCGAAATGCCTGTATTAACTAGGGATATTGAATGCTTAAAAAACCAACTCAACGTTTTTAAAACTCAAGAAAAACGTGAAAAAAGGTTTTGAAGTCGCTTTTGCTAAATCTTACCAAAACGAAAAATCATTAGAAAAATAGATACGTGATCTAGTCGCATCCAAGAATGCTTTGTTGTCGCAAATAGAACAACTGAAATATGATCATAAACAACAACTTAACGCTCTCACTTTGAAACTAAAAAGCCAAGTCGAGTTGTTAACTTGTCAAAAGCAGTTCTCACAGTACAAAAAGCATTCAACGAAACGAATAGATGACTATCTTGAAGAAATTGTCGACTTACAAAACAAAATCAAAGAGTTTGAAATGTTGTTTATAAACATGGTGAGTCAATCACAACTATTCAAAAGTTTACTTTTAAACCAAAACCAAATGGATATGGACGAATCTTCGCGATTACAAACCAAAGTTTTCTAATAGAGCATTCAAACCAAACCAAAGTTTCCAAGCAGAACATAGAATTGATGATTCCATTATGAGTGTTGTTGAATATAATCGTCAAGAGGAATTAGATGCAGATGGCGAGAGTCGGTCAAAAATGGAAAATGTTGTTTATAACAAACCATTTAACTATTTAAAAGCCGTAACTTTTGTCACACAACAAGGATACTTCTAACTCACCTTGGTTATCACACCAACTTTCAAGCGTTCCAATGTTGGTCCCCAACACAATGGTGCACAAATTAATGGTCCTTTACCTTCACTTAGTGAAGTTAAAACAAAATTCGAAAGTTGTCAAGTTATTAAATACTTTGAAATTTTCTTATCCGACATCAAACTTTTGGAGCGGAGATTGAATTTCACTATCGAAATAAAAGTTGAACATTTTCAATTGCCTCTAGCACGAGAACAAAGAGATATTTTTCAGAAAAGAATTTTAGCCCATGTTAAAAATTTGAAAAATTGTGCACTATATTGGGAAAGGGATTTTCACAAGGAGCTTGGACTAATGAAAACAGTTTTTGAGAAAACAGAAACATCAATTTCAAATACTAAACATAAAAAGAAAATGTTGAGAAAAGATGTTGATCGACTCTTGGAAGATGTTATAAATATACATAATGTTGTGTTACACATTCTGTTGCATATGCATTTGATTATATCTCTGCTGATCTGTTGATGTTTGCAAATGTTGAGAATCGTCGCATGTCACAAATAACACTTTTAAAAGTTGAAAATGAGCGATTATTAAACGAGCTTTCAAATGCAAAATGTCGTCTTTAATGGTGTCAAAAAGATTGTCACACTCTTGAACTCGCTTGGCAAAACAAACTCCACCAGTTGCATACCAAAACTCTTACTCCAAAAGTTGAGCAACTGTATGATGAAAATGTGTCTTTAAAGTGTCAAATCTCAAAATATGAACAAGAAATTTC